>OX439483.1:75592327-76284516 GCA_949320155.1 Melangyna quadrimaculata | reverse complement strand
TTTTGAGTTATGAAGGCATGTATGACTTTGGATGCCTACAGTTCCGCAAGTAAGGCTATGACGTCATTTTCGCTTGCAAAACGCTTAATTAGTTTTTCAAGAGCTATCCATAGCTGAAAACTAGAACATTCTAGGAGGTCTAGTTGCGGAGATATCTCAATTCAAAGTAAATCCATTAAAATCGATTTTTTTGAGTTTTGAAAGTTTGCATGACTTTGGATGTCTACAGTTCCACAAATAAGGCTCGGAAGGCCTTGCGGTTTATTAACCGCTAAATCAGTTTTTGTAGAGCTATCCATTGCTGAAAACTAGAGCATTTTGTGGGCTCTGGTTGCAGAGAAATTCTGATTCAAAGTTAATCTTTCTTGTTTCAACCCAAAAACTAAAAATCTTAATATGGCCATAACTTCCAAAATAAGGCTCGTAAGAGGTTGCGGTTGGCGTTGTTGAACAGATAACGGTCAGGCCTTTGCATTGCCGTTCAAAACTCAACTTTTTTTTTTTCAATCGATTTTCGAAAAAAAGCATGGACTACCCCCTTATCACTAAAAATTCAATTTTTTACGAAAGTCTCTGGAACCCATTGAAACGTACATATATAGAAAGGTTTTGTCAAATGCAACCAGCACATCCAAAGCAAACCCTTTTATAAGGTCTAGTTTTCGAGATATTTGCATTCAAAGTTATTTTTTTGAGTTATGAAGGCATGTATGACTTTGGATGCCTACAGTTCCGCAAGTAAGGCTATGACGTCATTTTCGCTTGCAAAACGCTTAATTAGTTTTTCAAGAGCTATCCATAGCTGAAAACTAGAACATTCTAGGAGGTCTGGTTGCGGAGATATCTCAATTCAAAGTAAATCCATTAAAATCGATTTTTTTGAGTTTTGAAAGTTTGCATGACTTTGGATGTCTACAGTTCCACAAATAAGGCTCGGAAGGCCTTGCGGTTTATTAACCGCTAAATCAGTTTTTGGAGAGCTATCCATTGCTGAAAACTAGAGCATTTTGTGGGCTCTGGTTGCAGAGAAATTCTGATTCAAAGTTAATCTTTCTTGTTTCAACCCAAAAACTAAAAATCTTAATATGGCCATAACTTCCAAAATAAGGCTCGTAAGAGGTTGCGGTTGGCGTTGTTGAACAGATAACGGTCAGGCCTTTGCATTGCCGTTCAAAACTCAACTTTTTTTTTTTCAATCGATTTTCGAAAAAAAGCATGGACTACCCCCTTATCACTAAAAATTCAATTTTTTACGAAAGTCTCTGGAACCCATTGAAACGTACATATATAGAAAGGTTTTGTCAAATGCAACCAGCACATCCAAAGCAAACCCTTTTATAAGGTCTAGTTTTCGAGATATTTGCATTCAAAGTTATTTTTTTAAGTTATGAAGGCATGTATGACTTTGGATGCCTACAGTTCCGCAAGTAAGGCTATGACGTCATTTTCGCTTGCAAAACGCTTAATTAGTTTTTCAAGAGCTATCCATAGCTGAAAACTAGAACATTCTAGGAGGTCTGGTTGCGGAGATATCTCAATTCAAAGTAAATCCATTAAAATCGATTTTTTTGAGTTTTGAAAGTTTGCATGACTTTGGATGTCTACAGTTCCACAAATAAGGCTCGGAAGGCCTTGCGGTTTATTAACCGCTAAATCAGTTTTTGGAGAGCTATCCATTGCTGAAAACTAGAGCATTTTGTGGGCTCTGGTTGCAGAGAAATTCTGATTCAAAGTTAATCTTTCTTGTTTCAACCCAAAAACTAAAAATCTTAATATGGCCATAACTTCCAAAATAAGGCTCGTAAGAGGTTGCGGTTAGCGTTGTTGAACAGATAACGGTCAGGCCTTTGCATTGCCGTTCAAAACTCAACTTTTTTTTTCAATCGATTTTCGAAAAAAAGCATGGACTACCCCCTTATCACTAAAAATTCAATTTTTTACGAAAGTCTCTGGAACCCATTGAAACGTACATATATAGAAAGGTTTTGTCAAATGCAACCAGCACATCCAAAGCAAACCCTTTTATAAGGTCTAGTTTTCGAGATATTTGCATTCAAAGTTATTTTTTTGAGTTATGAAGGCATGTATGACTTTGGATGCCTACAGTTCCGCAAGTAAGGCTATGACGTCATTTTCGCTTGCAAAACGCGTAATTAGTTTTTCAAGAGCTATCCATAGCTGAAAACTAGAACATTCTAGGAGGTCTGGTTGCGGAGATATCTCAATTCAAAGTAAATCCATTAAAATCGATTTTTTGAGTTTTGAAAGTTTGCATGACTTTGGATGTCTACAGTTCCACAAATAAGGCTCGGAAGGCCTTGCGGTTTATTAACCGCTAAATCAGTTTTTGGAGAGCTATCCATTGCTGAAAACTAGAGCATTTTATGGGCTCTGGTTGCAGAGAAATTCTGATTCAAAGTTAATCTTTCTTGTTTCAACCCAAAAACTAAAAATCTTAATATGGCCATAACTTCCAAAATAAGGCTCGTAAGAGGTTGCGGTTAGCGTTGTTGAACAGATAACGGTCAGGCCTTTGCATTGCCGTTCAAAACTCAACTTTTTTTTTTCAATCGATTTTCGAAAAAAAGCATGGACTACCCCCTTATCACTAAAAATTCAATTTTTTACGAAAGTCTCTGGAACCCATTGAAACGTACATATATAGAAAGGTTTTGTCAAATGCAACCAGCACATCCAAAGCAAACCCTTTTATAAGGTCTAGTTTTCGAGATATTTGCATTCAAAGTTATTTTTTTGAGTTATGAAGGCATGTATGACTTTGGATGCCTACAGTTCCGCAAGTAAGGCTATGACGTCATTTTCGCTTGCAAAACGCGTAATTAGTTTTTCAAGAGCTATCCATAGCTGAAAACTAGAACATTCTAGGAGGTCTGGTTGCGGAGATATCTCAATTCAAAGTAAATCCATTAAAATCGATTTTTTTGAGTTTTGAAAGTTTGCATGACTTTGGATGTCTACAGTTCCACAAATAAGGCTCGGAAGGCCTTGCGGTTTATTAACCGCTAAATCAGTTTTTGGAGAGCTATCCATTGCTGAAAACTAGAGCATTTTGTGGGCTCTGGTTGCAGAGAAATTCTGATTCAAAGTTAATCTTTCTTGTTTCAACCCAAAAACTAAAAATCTTAATATGGCCATAACTTCCAAAATAAGGCTCGTAAGAGGTTGCGGTTGGCGTTGTTGAACAGATAACGGTCAGGCCTTTGCATTGCCGTTCAAAACTCAACTTTTTTTTTTTCAATCGATTTTCGAAAAAAAGCATGGACTACCCCCTTATCACTAAAAATTCAATTTTTTACGAAAGTCTCTGGAACCCATTGAAACGTACATATATAGAAAGGTTTTGTCAAATGCAACCAGCACATCCAAAGCAAACCCTTTTATAAGGTCTAGTTTTCGAGATATTTGCATTCAAAGTTATTTTTTTAAGTTATGAAGGCATGTATGACTTTGGATGCCTACAGTTCCGCAAGTAAGGCTATGACGTCATTTTCGCTTGCAAAACGCTTAATTAGTTTTTCAAGAGCTATCCATAGCTGAAAACTAGAACATTCTAGGAGGTCTGGTTGCGGAGATATCTCAATTCAAAGTAAATCCATTAAAATCGATTTTTTTGAGTTTTGAAAGTTTGCATGACTTTGGATGTCTACAGTTCCACAAATAAGGCTCGGAAGGCCTTGCGATTTATTAACCGCTAAATCAGTTTTTGGAGAGCTATCCATTGCTGAAAACTAGAGCATTTTATGGGCTCTGGTTGCAGAGAAATTCTGATTCAAAGTTAATCTTTCTTGTTTCAACCCAAAAACTAAAAATCTTAATATGGCCATAACTTCCAAAATAAGGCTCGTAAGAGGTTGCGGTTAGCGTTGTTGAACAGATAACGGTCAGGCCTTTGCATTGCCGTTCAAAACTCAACTTTTTTTTTTCAATCGATTTTCGAAAAAAAGCATGGACTACCCCCTTATCACTAAAAATTCAATTTTTTACGAAAGTCTCTGGAACCCATTGAAACGTACATATATAGAAAGGTTTTGTCAAATGCAACCAGCACATCCAAAGCAAACCCTTTTATAAGGTCTAGTTTTCGAGATATTTGCATTCAAAGTTATTTTTTTGAGTTATGAAGGCATGTATGACTTTGGATGCCTACAGTTCCGCAAGTAAGGCTATGACGTCATTTTCGCTTGCAAAACGCGTAATTAGTTTTTCAAGAGCTATCCATAGCTGAAAACTAGAACATTCTAGGAGGTCTGGTTGCGGAGATATCTCAATTCAAAGTAAATCCATTAAAATCGATTTTTTTGAGTTTTGAAAGTTTGCATGACTTTGGATGTCTACAGTTCCACAAATAAGGCTCGGAAGGCCTTGCGGTTTATTAACCGCTAAATCAGTTTTTGGAGAGCTATCCATTGCTGAAAACTAGAGCATTTTGTGGGCTCTGGTTGCAGAGAAATTCTGATTCAAAGTTAATCTTTCTTGTTTCAACCCAAAAACTAAAAATCTTAATATGGCCATAACTTCCAAAATAAGGCTCGTAAGAGGTTGCGGTTGGCGTTGTTGAACAGATAACGGTCAGGCCTTTGCATTGCCGTTCAAAACTCAACTTTTTTTTTTTCAATCGATTTTCGAAAAAAAGCATGGACTACCCCCTTATCACTAAAAATTCAATTTTTTACGAAAGTCTCTGGAACCCATTGAAACGTACATATTTAGAAAGGTTTTGTCAAATGCAACCAGCACATCCAAAGCAAACCCTTTTATAAGGTCTAGTTTTCGAGATATTTGCATTCAAAGTTATTTTTTTAAGTTATGAAGGCATGTATGACTTTGGATGCCTACAGTTCCGCAAGTAAGGCTATGACGTCATTTTCGCTTGCAAAACGCTTAATTAGTTTTTCAAGAGCTATCCATAGCTGAAAACTAGAACATTCTAGGAGGTCTGGTTGCGGAGATATCTCAATTCAAAGTAAATCCATTAAAATCGATTTTTTTGAGTTTTGAAAGTTTGCATGACTTTGGATGTCTACAGTTCCACAAATAAGGCTCGGAAGGCCTTGCGGTTTATTAACCGCTAAATCAGTTTTTGGAGAGCTATCCATTGCTGAAAACTAGAGCATTTTATGGGCTCTGGTTGCAGAGAAATTCTGATTCAAAGTTAATCTTTCTTGTTTCAACCCAAAAACTAAAAATCTTAATATGGCCATAACTTCCAAAATAAGGCTCGTAAGAGGTTGCGGTTAGCGTTGTTGAACAGATAACGGTCAGGCCTTTGCATTGCCGTTCAAAACTCAACTTTTTTTTTTCAATCGATTTTCGAAAAAAAGCATGGACTACCCCCTTATCACTAAAAATTCAATTTTTTACGAAAGTCTCTGGAACCCATTGAAACGTACATATATAGAAAGGTTTTGTCAAATGCAACCAGCACATCCAAAGCAAACCCTTTTATAAGGTCTAGTTTTCGAGATATTTGCATTCAAAGTTATTTTTTTGAGTTATGAAGGCATGTATGACTTTGGATGCCTACAGTTCCGCAAGTAAGGCTATGACGTCATTTTCGCTTGCAAAACGCGTAATTAGTTTTTCAAGAGCTATCCATAGCTGAAAACTAGAACATTCTAGGAGGTCTGGTTGCGGAGATATCTCAATTCAAAGTAAATCCATTAAAATCGATTTTTTTGAGTTTTGAAAGTTTGCATGACTTTGGATGTCTACAGTTCCACAAATAAGGCTCGGAAGGCCTTGCGGTTTATTAACCGCTAAATCAGTTTTTGGAGAGCTATCCATTGCTGAAAACTAGAGCATTTTGTGGGCTCTGGTTGCAGAGAAATTCTGATTCAAAGTTAATCTTTCTTGTTTCAACCCAAAAACTAAAAATCTTAATATGGCCATAACTTCCAAAATAAGGCTCGTAAGAGGTTGCGGTTGGCGTTGTTGAACAGATAACGGTCAGGCCTTTGCATTGCCGTTCAAAACTCAACTTTTTTTTTTTCAATCGATTTTCGAAAAAAAGCATGGACTACCCCCTTATCACTAAAAATTCAATTTTTTACGAAAGTCTCTGGAACCCATTGAAACGTACATATATAGAAAGGTTTTGTCAAATGCAACCAGCACATCCAAAGCAAACCCTTTTATAAGGTCTAGTTTTCGAGATATTTGCATTCAAAGTTATTTTTTTAAGTTATGAAGGCATGTATGACTTTGGATGCCTACAGTTCCGCAAGTAAGGCTATGACGTCATTTTCGCTTGCAAAACGCTTAATTAGTTTTTCAAGAGCTATCCATAGCTGAAAACAAGAACATTCTAGGAGGTCTGGTTGCGGAGATATCTCAATTCAAAGTAAATCCATTAAAATCGATTTTTTTGAGTTTTGAAAGATTGCATGACTTTGGATGTCTACAGTTCCACAAATAAGGCTCGGAAGGCCTTGCGGTTTATCAACCGCTAAATCAGTTTTTGGAGAGCTATCCATTGCTGAAAACTAGAGCATTTTATGGGCTCTGGTTGCAGAGAAATTCTGATTCAAAGTTAATCTTTCTTGTTTCAACCCAAAAACTAAAAATCTTAATATGGCCATAACTTCCAAAATAAGGCTCGTAAGAGGTTGCGGTTAGCGTTGTTGAACAGATAACGGTCAGGCCTTTGCATTGCCGTTCAAAACTCAACTTTTTTTTTTCAATCGATTTTCGAAAAAAAGCATGGACTACCCCCTTATCACTAAAAATTCAATTTTTTACGAAAGTCTCTGGAACCCATTGAAACGTACATATATAGAAAGGTTTTGTCAAATGCAACCAGCACATCCAAAGCAAACCCTTTTATAAGGTCTAGT
Organism: Melangyna quadrimaculata; assembly: GCA_949320155.1. NCBI lineage: Eukaryota > Metazoa > Arthropoda > Insecta > Diptera > Syrphidae > Melangyna > Melangyna quadrimaculata. The sequence continues at coordinate 76,277,662 of OX439483.1, read as the reverse complement.
TTTCGAGATATTTGCATTCAAAGTTATTTTTTTGAGTTATGAAGGCATGTATGACTTTGGATGCCTACAGTTCCGCAAGTAAGGCTATGACGTCATTTTCGCTTGCAAAACGCGTAATTAGTTGTTCAAGAGCTATCCATAGCTGAAAACTAGAACATTCTAGGAGGTCTGGTTGCGGAGATATCTCAATTCAAAGTAAATCCATTAAAATCGATTTTTTTGAGTTTTGAAAGTTTGCATGACTTTGGATGTCTACAGTTCCACAAATAAGGCTCGGAAGGCCTTGCGGTTTATTAACCGCTAAATCAGTTTTTGAAGAGCTATCCATTGCTGAAAACTAGAGCATTTTATGGGCTCTGGTTGCAGAGAAATTCTGATTCAAAGTTAATCTTTCTTGTTTCAACCCGAAAACTAAAAATCTTAATATGGCCATAACTTCCAAAATAAGGCTCGTAAGAGGTTGCGGTTAGCGTTGTTGAACAGATAACGGTCAGGCCTTTGCATTGCCGTTCAAAACTCAACTTTTTTTTTTTTCAATCGATTTTCGAAAAAAAGCATGGACTACCCCCTTATCACTAAAAATTCAATTTTTTACGAAAGTCTCTGGAACCCATTGAAACGTACATATATAGAAAGGTTTTGTCAAATGCAACCAGCACATCCAAAGCAAACCCTTTTATAAGGTCTAGTTTTCGAGATATTTGCATTCAAAGTTATTTTTTTGAGTTATGAAGGCATGTATGACTTTGGATGCCTACAGTTCCGCAAGTAAGGCTATGACGTCATTTTCGCTTGCAAAACGCGTAATTAGTTTTTCAAGAGCTATCCAAAGCTGAAAACTAGAACATTCTAGGAGGTCTGGTTGCGGAGATATCTCAATTCAAAGTAAATCCATTAAAATCGATTTTTTTGAGTTTTGAAAGTTTGCATGACTTTGGATGTCTACAGTTCCACAAATAAGGCTCGGAAGGCCTTGCGGTTTATTAACCGCTAAATCAGTTTTTGAAGAGCTATCCATTGCTGAAAACTAGAGCATTTTATGGGCTCTGGTTGCAGAGAAATTCTGATTCAAAGTTAATCTTTCTTGTTTCAACCCAAAAACTAAAAATCTTAATATGGCCATAACTTCCAAAATAAGGCTCGTAAGAGGTTGCGGTTGGCGTTGTTGAACAGATAACGGTCAGGCCTTTGCATTGCCGTTCAAAACTCAACTTTTTTTTTTCAATCGATTTTCGAAAAAAAGCATGGACTACCCCCTTATCACTAAAAATTCAATTTTTTACGAAAGTCTCTGGAACCCATTGAAACGTACATATATAGAAAGGTTTTGTCAAATGCAACCAGCACATCCAAAGCAAACCCTTTTATAAGGTCTAGTTTTCGAGATATTTGCATTCAAAGTTATTTTTTTGAGTTATGAAGGCATGTATGACTTTGGATGCCTACAGTTCCGCAAGTAAGGCTATGACGTCATTTTCGCTTGCAAAACGCTTAATTAGTTTTTCAAGAGCTATCCATAGCTGAAAACTAGAACATTCTAGGAGGTCTGGTTGCGGAGATATCTCAATTCAAAGTAAATCCATTAAAATCGATTTTTTTGAGTTTTGAAAGTTTGCATGACTTTGGATGTCTACAGTTCCACAAATAAGGCTCGGAAGGCCTTGCGGTTTATTAACCGCTAAATCAGTTTTTGAAGAGCTATCCATTGCTGAAAACTAGAGCATTTTATGGGCTCTGGTTGCAGAGAAATTCTGATTCAAAGTTAATCTTTCTTGTTTCAACCCAAAAACTAAAAATCTTAATATGGCCATAACTTCCAAAATAAGGCTCGTAAGAGGTTGCGGTTAGCGTTGTTGAACAGATAACGGTCAGGCCTTTGCATTGCCGTTCAAAACTCAACTTTTTTTTTTTTCAATCGATTTTCGAAAAAAAGCATGGACTACCCCCTTATCACTAAAAATTCAATTTTTTACGAAAGTCTCTGGAACCCATTGAAACGTACATATATAGAAAGGTTTTGTCAAATGCAACCAGCACATCCAAAGCAAACCCTTTTATAAGGTCTAGTTTTCGAGATATTTGCATTCAAAGTTATTTTTTTGAGTTATGAAGGCATGTATGACTTTGGATGCCTACAGTTCCGCAAGTAAGGCTATGACGTCATTTTCGCTTGCAAAACGCGTAATTAGTTTTTCAAGAGCTATCCATAGCTGAAAACTAGAACATTCTAGGAGGTCTGGTTGCGGAGATATCTCAATTCAAAGTAAATCCATTAAAATCGATTTTTTTGAGTTTTGAAAGTTTGCATGACTTTGGATGTCTACAGTTCCACAAATAAGGCTCGGAAGGCCTTGCGGTTTATTAACCGCTAAATCAGTTTTTGAGGAGCTATCCATTGCTGAAAACTAGAGCATTTTATGGGCTCTGGTTGCAGAGAAATTCTGATTCAAAGTTAATCTTTCTTGTTTCAACCCAAAAACTAAAAATCTTAATATGGCCATAACTTCCAAAATAAGGCTCGTAAGAGGTTGCGGTTGGCGTTGTTGAACAGATAACGGTCAGGCCTTTGCATTGCCGTTCAAAACTCAACTTTTTTTTTTCAATCGATTTTCGAAAAAAAGCATGGACTACCCCCTTATCACTAAAAATTCAATTTTTTACGAAAGTCTCTGGAACCCATTGAAACGTACATATATAGAAAGGTTTTGTCAAATGCAACCAGCACATCCAAAGCAAACCCTTTTATAAGGTCTAGTTTTCGAGATATTTGCATTCAAAGTTATTTTTTTTGAGTTATGAAGGCATGTATGACTTTGGATGCCTACAGTTCCGCAAGTAAGGCTATGACGTCATTTTCGCTTGCAAAACGCTCAATTAGTTTTTCAAGAGCTATCCATAGCTGAAAACTAGAACATTCTAGGAGGTCTGGTTGCGGAGATATCTCAATTCAAAGTAAATCCATTAAAATCGATTTTTTTGAGTTTTGAAAGTTTGCATGACTTTGGATGTCTACAGTTCCACAAATAAGGCTCGGAAGGCCTTGCGGTTTATGAACCGCTAAATCAGTTTTTGGAGAGCTATCCATTGCTGAAAACTAGAGCATTTTGTGGGCTCTGGTTGCAGAGAAATTCTGATTCAAAGTTAATCTTTCTTGTTTCAACCCAAAAACTAAAAATCTTAATATGGCCATAACTTCCAAAATAAGGCTCGTAAGAGGTTGCGGTTGGCGTTGTTGAACAGATAACGGTCAGGCCTTTGCATTGCCGTTCAAAACTCAACTTTTTTTTTTCAATCGATTTTCGAAAAAAGCATGGACTACCCCCTTATCACTAAAAATTCAATTTTTTACGAAAGTCTCTGGAACCCATTGAAACGTACATATATAGAAAGGTTTTGTCAAATGCAACCAGCACATCCAAAGCAAACCCTTTTATAAGGTCTAGTTTTCGAGATATTTGCATTCAAAGTTATTTTTTTGAGTTATGAAGGCATGTATGACTTTGGATGCCTACAGTTCCGCAAGTAAGGCTATGACGTCATTTTCGCTTGCAAAACGCGTAATTAGTTTTTCAAGAGCTATCCATAGCTGAAAACTAGAACATTCTAGGAGGTCTGGTTGCGGAGATATCTCAATTCAAAGTAAATCCATTAAAATCGATTTTTTTGAGTTTTGAAAGTTTGCATGACTTTGGATGTCTACAGTTCCACAAATAAGGCTCGGAAGGCCTTGCGGTTTATTAACCGCTAAATCAGTTTTTAAAGAGCTATCCATTGCTGAAAACTAGAGCATTTTATGGGCTCTGGTTGCAGAGAAATTCTGATTCAAAGTTAATCTTTCTTGTTTCAACCCAAAAACTAAAAATCTTAATATGGCCATAACTTCCAAAATAAGGCTCGTAAGAGGTTGCGGTTGGCGTTGTTGAACAGATAACGGTCAGGCCTTTGCATTGCCGTTCAAAACTCAACTTTTTTTTTTCAATCGATTTTCGAAAAAAAGCATGGACTACCCCCTTATCACTAAAAATTCAATTTTTTACGAAAGTCTCTGGAACCCATTGAAACGTACATATATAGAAAGGTTTTGTCAAATGCAACCAGCACATCCAAAGCAAACCCTTTTATAAGGTCTAGTTTTCGAGATATTTGCATTCAAAGTTATTTTTTTTGAGTTATGAAGGCATGTATGACTTTGGATGCCTACAGTTCCGCAAGTAAGGCTATGACGTCATTTTCGCTTGCAAAACGCTAAATTAGTTTTTCAAGAGCTATCCATAGCTGAAAACTAGAACATTCTAGGAGGTCTGGTTGCGGAGATATCTCAATTCAAAGTAAATCCATTAAAATCGATTTTTTTGAGTTTTGAAAGTTTGCATGACTTTGGATGTCTACAGTTCCACAAATAAGGCTCGGAAGGCCTTCCGGTTTATGAACCGCTAAATCAGTTTTTGGAGAGCTATCCATTGCTGAAAACTAGAGCATTTTGTGGGCTCTGGTTGCAGAGAAATTCTGATTCAAAGTTAATCTTTCTTGTTTCAACCCAAAAACTAAAAATCTTAATATGGCCATAACTTCCAAAATAAGGCTCGTAAGAGGTTGCGGTTGGCGTTGTTGAACAGATAACGGTCAGGCCTTTGCATTGCCGTTCAAAACTCAACTTTTTTTTTTCAATCGATTTTCGAAAAAAGCATGGACTACCCCCTTATCACTAAAAATTCAATTTTTTACGAAAGTCTCTGGAACCCATTGAAACGTACATATATAGAAAGGTTTTGTCAAATGCAACCAGCACATCCAAAGCAAACCCTTTTATAAGGTCTAGTTTTCGAGATATTTGCATTCAAAGTTATTTTTTTGAGTTATGAAGGCATGTATGACTTTGGATGCCTACAGTTCCGCAAGTAAGGCTATGACGTCATTTTCGCTTGCAAAACGCGTAGTTAGTTTTTCAAGAGCTATCCATAGCTGAAAACTAGAACATCCTAGGAGGTCTGGTTGCGGAGATATCTCAATTCAAAGTAAATCCATTAAAATCGATTTTTTTGAGTTTTGAAAGTTTGCATGACTTTGGATGTCTACAGTTCCACAAATAAGGCTCGGAAGGCCTTGCGGTTTATTAACCGCTAAATCAGTTTTTAAAGAGCTATCCATTGCTGAAAACTAGAGCATTTTATGGGCTCTGGTTGCAGAGAAATTCTGATTCAAAGTTAATCTTTCTTGTTTCAACCCAAAAACTAAAAATCTTAATATGGCCATAACTTCCAAAATAAGGCTCGTAAGAGGTTGCGGTTGGCGTTGTTGAACAGATAACGGTCAGGCCTTTGCATTGCCGTTCAAAACTCAACTTTTTTTTTCAATCGATTTTCGAAAAAAAGCATGGACTACCCCCTTATCACTAAAAATTCAATTTTTTACGAAAGTCTCTGGAACCCATTGAAACGTACATATATAGAAAGGTTTTGTCAAATGCAACCAGCACATCCAAAGCAAACCCTTTTATAAGGTCTAGTTTTCGAGATATTTGCATTCAAAGTTATTTTTTTTGAGTTATGAAGGCATGTATGACTTTGGATGCCTACAGTTCCGCAAGTAAGGCTATGACGTCATTTTCGCTTGCAAAACGCTTAATTAGTTTTTCAAGAGCTATCCATAGCTGAAAACTAGAACATTCTAGGAGGTCTGGTTGCGGAGATATCTCAATTCAAAGTAAATCCATTAAAATCGATTTTTTTGAGTTTTGAAAGTTTGCATGACTTTGGATGTCTACAGTTCCACAAATAAGGCTCGGAAGGCCTTGCGGTTTATTAACCGCTAAATCAGTTTTTGAAGAGCTATTCATTGCTGAAAACTAGAGCATTTTATGGGCTCTGGTTGCAGAGAAATTCTGATTCAAAGTTAATCTTTCTTGTTTCAACCCAAAAACTAAAAATCTTAATATGGCCATAACTTCCAAAATAAGGCTCGTAAGAGGTTGCGGTTGGCGTTGTTGAACAGATAACGGTCAGGCCTTTGCATTGCCGTTCAAAACTCAACTTTTTTTTTTCAATCGATTTTCGAAAAAAAGCATGGACTACCCCCTTATCACTAAAAATTCAATTTTTTACGAAAGTCTCTGGAACCCATTGAAACGTACATATATAGAAAGGTTTTGTCAAATGCAACCAGCACATCCAAAGCAAACCCTTTTATAAGGTCTAGTTTTCGAGATATTTGCATTCAAAGTTATTTTTTTGAGTTATGAAGGCATGTATGACTTTGGATGCCTACAGTTCCGCAAGTAAGGCTATGACGTCATTTTCGCTTGCAAAACGCTAAATTAGTTTTTCAAGAGCTATCCATAGCTGAAAACTAGAACATTCTAGGAGGTCTGGTTGCGGAGATATCTCAATTCAAAGTAAATCCATTAAAATCGATTTTTTTGAGTTTTGAAAGTTTGCATGACTTTGGATGTCTACAGTTCCACAAATAAGGCTCGGAAGGCCTTGCGGTTTATGAACCGCTAAATCAGTTTTTGGAGAGCTATCCATTGCTGAAAACTAGAGCATTTTGTGGGCTCTGGTTGCAGAGAAATTCTGATTCAAAGTTAATCTTTCTTGTTTCAACCCAAAAACTAAAAATCTTAATATGGCCATAACTTCCAAAATAAGGCTCGTAAGAGGTTGCGGTTGGCGTTGTTGAACAGATAACGGTCAGGCCTTTGCATTGCCGTTCAAAACTCAAATTTTTTTTTTCAATCGATTTTCGAAAAAAAGCATGGACTACCCCCTTATCACTAAAAATTCAATTTTTTACGAAAGTCTCTGGAACCCATTGAAACGTACATATATAGAAAGGTTTTGTCAAATGCAACCAGCACATCCAAAGCAAACCCTTTTATAAGGTCTAGTTTTCGAGATATTTGCATTCAAAGTTATTTTTTGAGTTATGAAGGCATGTATGACTTTGGATGCCTACAGTTCCGCAAGTAAGGCTATGACGTCATTTTCGCTTGCAAAACGCTTAATTAGTTTTTCAAGAGCTATCCATAGCTGAAAACTAGAACATTCAAGGAGGTCTGGTTGCGGAGATATCTCAATTCAAAGTAAATCCATTAAAATCGATTTTTTTGAGTTTTGAAAGTTTGCATGACTTTGGATGTCTACAGTTCCACAAATAAGGCTCGGAAGGCCTTGCGGTTTATTAACCGCTAAATCAGTTTTTGAAGAGCTATCCATTGCTGAAAACTAGAGCATTTTATGGGCTCTGGTTGCAGAGAAATTCTGATTCAAAGTTAATCTTTCTTGTTTCAACCCAAAAACTAAAAATCTTAATATGGCCATAACTTCCAAAATAAGGCTCGTAAGAGGTTGCGGTTAGCGTTGTTGAACAGATTACGGTCAGGCCTTTGCATTGCCGTTCAAAACTCAACTTTTTTTTTTTCAATCGATTTTCGAAAAAAAGCATGGACTACCCCCTTATCACTAAAAATTCAATTTTTTACGAAAGTCTCTGGAACCCATTGAAACGTACATATATAGAAAGGTTTTGTCAAATGCAACCAGCACATCCAAAGCAAACCCTTTTATAAGGTCTAGTTTTCGAGATATTTGCATTCAAAGTTATTTTTTTGAGTTATGAAGGCATGTATGACTTTGGATGCCTACAGTTCCGCAAGTAAGGCTATGACGTCATTTTCGCTTGCAAAACGCTTAATTAATTTTTCAAGAGCTATCCATAGCTGAAAACTAGAACATTCTAGGAGGTCTGGTTGCGGAGATATCTCAATTCAAAGTAAATCCATCAAAATCGATTTTTTTGAGTTTTGAAAGTTTGCATGACTTTGGATGTCTACAGTTCCACAAATAAGGCTCGGAAGGCCTTGATGTTTATTAACCGCTAAATCAGTTTTTGGAGAGCTGTCCATTGCTGAAAACTAGAGCATTTTGTGGGCTCTGGTTGCAGAGAAATTCTGATTCAAAGTTAATCTTTCTTGTTTCAACCCAAAAACTAAAAATCTTAATATGGCCATAACTTCCAAAATAAGGCTCGTAAGAGGTTGCGGTTGGCGTTGTTGAACAGATAACGGTCAGGCCTTTGCATTGCCGTTCAAAACTCAACTTTTTTTTTTTTCAATCGATTTTCGAAAAAAAGCATGGACTACCCCCTTATCACTAAAAATTCAATTTTTTACGAAAGTCTCTGGAACCCATTGAAACGTACATATATAGAAAGGTTTTGTCAAATGCAACCAGCACATCCAAAGCAAACCCTTTTATAAGGTCTAGTTTTCGAGATATTTGCATTCAAAGTTATTTTTTTGAGTTATGAAGGCATGTATGACTTTGGATGCCTACAGTTCCGCAAGTAAGGCTATGACGTCATTTTCGCTTGCAAAACGCTTAATTAGTTTTTCAAGAGCTATCCATAGCTGAAAACTAGAACATTCTAGGAGGTCTGGTTGCGGAGATATCTCAATTCAAAGTAAATCCATTAAAATCGATTTTTTTGAGTTTTGAAAGTTTGCATGACTTTGGATGTCTACAGTTCCACAAATAAGGCTCGGAAGGCCTTGATGTTTACTAACCGCTAAATCAGTTTTTGGAGAGCTATCCATTGCTGAAAACTAGAGCATTTTGTGGGCTCTGGTTGCAGAGAAATTCTGATTCAAAGTTAATCTTTCTTGTTTCAACCCAAAAACTAAAAATCTTAATATGGCCATAACTTCCAAAATAAGGCTCGTAAGAGGTTGCGGTTAGCGTTGTTGAACAGATAACCGTCAGGCCTTTGCATTGCCGTTCAAAACTCAACTTTTTTTTTTCAATCGATTTTCGAAAAAAGCATGGACTACCCCCTTATCACTAAAAATTCAATTTTTTACGAAAGTCTCTGGAACCCATTGAAACGTACATATATAGAAAGGTTTTGTCAAATGCAACCAGCACATCCAAAGCAAACCCTTTTATAAGGTCTAGTTTTCGAGATATTTGCATTCAAAGTTATTTTTTTGAGTTATGAAGGCATGTATGACTTTGGATGCCTACAGTTCCGCAAGTAAGGCTATGACGTCATTTTCGCTTGCAAAACGCTTAATTAATTTTTCAAGAGCTATCCATAGCTGAAAACTAGAACATTCTAGGAGGTCTGGTTGCGGAGATATCTCAATTCAAAGTAAATCCATTAAAATCGATTTTTTTGAGTTTTGAAAGTTTGCATGACTTTGGATGTCTACAGTTCCACAAATAAGGCTCGGAAGGCCTTGATGTTTATTAACCGCTAAATCAGTTTTTGGAGAGCTATCCATTGCTGAAAACTAGAGCATTTTGTGGGCTCTGGTTGCAGAGAAATTCTGATTCAAAGTTAATCTTTCTTGTTTCAACCCAAAAACTAAAAATCTTATTATGGCCATAACTTCCAAAATAAGGCTCGTAAGAGGTTGCGGTTAGCGTTGTTGAACAGATAACGGTCAGGCCTTTGCATTGCCGTTCAAAACTCAACTTTTTTTTTTCAATCGATTTTCGAAAAAAGCATGGACTACCCCCTTATCACTAAAAATTCAATTTTTTACGAAAGTCTCTGGAACCCATTGAAACGTACATATATAGAAAGGTTTTGTCAAATGCAACCAGCACATCCAAAGCAAACCCTTTTATAAGGTCTAGTTTTCGAGATATTTGCATTCAAAGTTATTTTTTTGAGTTATGAAGGCATGTATGACTTTGGATGCCTACAGTTCCGCAAGTAAGGCTATGACGTCATTTTCGCTTGCAAAACGCTTAATTAGTTTTTCAAGAGCTATCCATAGCTGAAAACTAGAACATTCTAGGAGGTCTGGTTGCGGAGATATCTCAATTCAAAGTAAATCCATTAAAATCGATTTTTTTGAGTTTTGAAAGTTTGCATGACTTTGGATGTCTACAGTTCCACAAATAAGGCTCGGAAGGCCTTGCGGTTTATTAACCGCTAAATCAGTTTTTGAAGAGCTATCCATTGCTGAAAACTAGAGCATTTTATGGGCTCTGGTTGCAGAGAAATTCTGATTCAAAGTTAATCTTTCTTGTTTCAACCCAAAAACTAAAAATCTTAATATGGCCATAACTTCCAAAATAAGGCTCGTAAGAGGTTGCGGTTAGCGTTGTTGAACAGATAACGGTCAGGCCTTTGCATTGCCTTTCAAAACTCAACTTTTTTTTTTTCAATCGATTTTCGAAAAAAAGCATGGACTACCCCCTTATCACTAAAAATTCAATTTTTTACGAAAGTCTCTGGAACCCATTGAAACGTACATATATAGAAAGGTTTTGTCAAATGCAACCAGCACATCCAAAGCAAACCATTTTATAAGGTCTAGTTTTCGAGATATTTGCATTCAAAGTTATTTTTTTGAGTTATGAAGGCATGTATGACTTTGGATGCCTACAGTTCCGCAAGTAAGGCTATGACGTCATTTTCGCTTGCAAAACGCTTAATTAATTTTTCAAGAGCTATCCATAGCTGAAAACTAGAACATTCTAGGAGGTCTGGTTGCGGAGATATCTCAATTCAAAGTAAATCCATTAAAATCGATTTTTTTGAGTTTTGAAAGTTTGCATGACTTTGGATGTCTACAGTTCCACAAATAAGGCTCGGAAGGCCTTGATGTTTATTAACCGCTAAATCAGTTTTTGGAGAGCTATCCATTGCTGAAAACTAGAGCATTTTGTGGGCTCTGGTTGCAGAGAAATTCTGATTCAAAGTTAATCTTTCTTGTTTCAACCCAAAAACTAAAAATCTTAATATGGCCATAACTTCCAAAATAAGGCTCGTAAGAGGTTGCGGTTAGCGTTGTTGAACAGATAACGGTCAGGCCTTTGCATTGCCGTTCAAAACTCAACTTTTTTTTTTCAATCGATTTTCGAAAAAAGCATGGACTACCCCCTTATCACTAAAAATTCAATTTTTTACGAAAGTCTCTGGAACCCATTGAAACGTACATATATAGAAAGGTTTTGTCAAATGCAACCAGCACATCCAAAGCAAACCCTTTTATAAAGTCTAGTTTTCGAGATATTTGCATTCAAAGTTATTTTTTTGAGTTATGAAGGCATGTATGACTTTGGATGCCTACAGTTCCGCAAGTAAGGCTATGACGTCATTTTCGCTTGCAAAACGCTTAATTAGTTTTTCAAGAGCTATCCATAGCTGAAAACTAGAACATTCTAGGAGGTCTGGTTGCGGAGATATCTCAATTCAAAGTAAATCCATTAAAATCGATTTTTTTGAGTTTTGAAAGTTTGCATGACTTTGGATGTCTACAGTTCCACAAATAAGGCTCGGAAGGCCTTGCGGTTTATTAACCGCTAAATCAGTTTTTGAAGAGCTATCCATTGCTGAAAACTAGAGCATTTTATGGGCTCTGGTTGCAGAGAAATTCTGATTCAAAGTTAATCTTTCTTGTTTCAACCCAAAAACTAAAAATCTTAATATGGCCATAACTTCCAAAATAAGGCTCGTAAGAGGTTGCGGTTAGCGTTGTTGAACAGATAACGGTCAGGCCTTTGCATTGCCGTTCAAAACTCAACTTTTTTTTTTCAATCGATTTTCGAAAAAAGCATGGACTACCCCCTTATCACTAAAAATTCAATTTTTTACGAAAGTCTCTGGAACCCATTGAAACGTACATATATAGAAAGGTTTTGTCAAATGCAACCAGCACATCCAAAGCAAACCCTTTTATAAGGTCTAGTTTTCGAGATATTTGCATTCAAAGTTATTTTTTTGAGTTATGAAGGCATGTATGACTTTGGATGCCTACAGTTCCACAAGTAAGGCTATGACGTCATTTTCGCTTGCAAAACGCTTAATTAGTTTTTCAAGAGCTATCCATAGCTGAAAACTAGAACATTCTAGGAGGTCTGGTTGCGGAGATATCTCAATTCAAAGTAAATCCATTAAAATCGATTTTTTTGAGTTTTGAAAGTTTGCATGACTTTGGATGTCTACAGTTCCACAAATAAGGCTCGGAAGGCCTTGCGGTTTGTTAACCGCTAAATCAGTTTTTGGAGAGCTATCCATTGCTGAAAACTAGAGCATTTTGTGGGCTCTGGTTGCAGAGAAATTCTGATTGAAAGTTAATCTTTCTTGTTTCAACCCAAAAACTAAAAATCTTAATATGGCCATAACTTCCAAAATAAGGCTCGTAAGAGGTTGCGGTTGGCGTTGTTGAACAGATAACGGTCAGGCCTTTGCATTGCCGTTCAAAACTCAACTTTTTTTTTTTTCAATCGATTTTCGAAAAAAAGCATGGACTACCCCCTTATCACTAAAAATTCAATTTTTTACGAAAGTCTCTGGAACCCATTGAAACGTACATATATAGAAAGGTTTTGTCAAATGCAACCAGCACATCCAAAGCAAACCCTTTTATATTTGCATTCAAAGTTATTTTTTTGAGTTATGAAGGCATGTATGACTTTGGATGCCTACAGTTCCGCAAGTAAGGCTATGACGTCATTTTCGCTTGCAAAACGCTTAATTAGTTTTTCAAGAGCTATCCATAGCTGAAAACTAGAACATTCTAGGAGGTCTGGTTGCGGAGATATCTCAATTCAAAGTAAATCCATTAAAATCGATTTTTTTGAGTTTTGAAAGTTTGCATGACTTTGGATGTCTACAGTTCCACAAATAAGGCTCGGAAGGCCTTGCGGTTTATTAACCGCTAAATCAGTTTTTGAAGAGCTATCCATTGCTGAAATTTAGAGCATTTTATGGGCTCTGGTTGCAGAGAAATTCTGATTCAAAGTTAATCTTTCTTGTTTCAACCCAAAAACTAAAAATCTTAATATGGCCATAACTTCCAAAATAAGGCTCGTAAGAGGTTGCGGTTAGCGTTGTTGAACAGATAACGGTCAGGCCTTTGCATTGCCGTTCAAAACTCAACTTTTTTTTTTTCAATCGATTTTCGAAAAAAAGCATGGACTACCCCCTTATCACTAAAAATTCAATTTTTTACGAAAGTCTCTGGAACCCATTGAAACGTACATATATAGAAAGGTTTTGTCAAATGCAACCAGCACATCCAAAGCAAACCCTTTTATAAGGTCTAGTTTTCGAGATATTTGCATTCAAAGTTATTTTTTTGAGTTATGAAGGCATGTATGACTTTGGATGCCTACAGTTCCGCAAGTAAGGCTATGACGTCATTTTCGCTTGCAAAACGCTTTTCAAGAGCTATCCATAGCTGAAAACTAGAACATTCTAGGAGGTCTGGTTGCGGAGATATCTCAATTCAAAGTAAATCCATTAAAATCGATTTTTTTGAGTTTTGAAAGTTTGCATGACTTTGGATGTCTACAGTTCCACAAATAAGGCTCGGAAGGCCTTGATGTTTATTAACCGCTAAATCAGTTTTTGGAGAGCTATCCATTGCTGAAAACTAGAGCATTTTGTGGGCTCTGGTTGCAGAGAAATTCTGATTCAAAGTTAATCTTTCTTGTTTCAACCCAAAAACTAAAAATCTTAATATGGCCATAACTTCCAAAATAAGGCTCGTAAGAGGTTGCGGTTAGCGTTGTTGAACAGATAACGGTCAGGCCTTTGCATTGCCGTTCAAAACTCAACTTTTTTTTTTCAATCGATTTTCGAAAAAAGCATGGACTACCCCCTTATCACTAAAAATTCAATTTTTTACGAAAGTCTCTGGAACCCATTGAAACGTACTTATATAGAAAGGTTTTGTCAAATGCAACCAGCACATCCAAAGCAAACCCTTTTATAAGGTCTAGTTTTCGAGATATTTGCATTCAAAGTTATTTTTTTGAGTTATGAAGGCATGTATGACTTTGGATGCCTACAGTTCCGCAAGTAAGGCTATGACGTCATTTTCGCTTGCAAAACGCTTAATTAGTTTTTCAAGAGCTATCCATAGCTGAAAACTAGAACATTCTAGGAGGTCTGGTTGCGGAGATATCTCAATTCAAAGTAAATCCATTAAAATCGATTTTTTTGAGTTTTGAAAGTTTGCATGACTTTGGATGTCTACAGTTCCACAAATAAGGCTCGGAAGGCCTTGCGGTTTATTAACCGCTAAATCAGTTTTTGAAGAGCTATCCATTGCTGAAAACTAGAGCATTTTATGGGCTCTGGTTGCAGAGAAATTCTGATTCAAAGTTAATCTTTCTTGTTTCAACCCAAAAACTAAAAATCTTAATATGGCCATAACTTCCAAAATAAGGCTCGTAAGAGGTTGCGGTTAGCGTTGTTGAACAGATAACGGTCAGGCCTTTGCATTGCCTTTCAAAACTCAACTTTTTTTTTTTCAATCGATTTTCGAAAAAAAGCATGGACTACCCCCTTATCACTAAAAATTCAATTTTTTACGAAAGTCTCTGGAACCCATTGAAACGTACATATATAGAAAGGTTTTGTCAAATGCAACCAGCACATCCAAAGCAAACCATTTTATAAGGTCTAGTTTTCGAGATATTTGCATTCAAAGTTATTTTTTTGAGTTATGAAGGCATGTATGACTTTGGATGCCTACAGTTCCGCAAGTAAGGCTATGACGTCATTTTCGCTTGCAAAACGCTTAATTAATTTTTCAAGAGCTATCCATAGCTGAAAACTAGAACATTCTAGGAGGTCTGGTTGCGGAGATATCTCAATTCAAAGTAAATCCATTAAAATCGATTTTTTTGAGTTTTGAAAGTTTGCATGACTTTGGATGTCTACAGTTCCACAAATAAGGCTCGGAAGGCCTTGATGTTTATTAACCGCTAAATCAGTTTTTGGAGAGCTATCCATTGCTGAAAACTAGAGCATTTTGTGGGCTCTGGTTGCAGAGAAATTCTGATTCAAAGTTAATCTTTCTTGTTTCAACCCAAAAACTAAAAATCTTAATATGGCCATAACTTCCAAAATAAGGCTCGTAAGAGGTTGCGGTTAGCGTTGTTGAACAGATAACGGTCAGGCCTTTGCATTGCCGTTCAAAACTCAACTTTTTTTTTTCAATCGATTTTCGAAAAAAGCATGGACTACCCCCTTATCACTAAAAATTCAATTTTTTACGAAAGTCTCTGGAACCCATTGAAACGTACATATATAGAAAGGTTTTGTCAAATGCAACCAGCACATCCAAAGCAAACCCTTTTATAAAGTCTAGTTTTCGAGATATTTGCATTCAAAGTTATTTTTTTGAGTTATGAAGGCATGTATGACTTTGGATGCCTACAGTTCCGCAAGTAAGGCTATGACGTCATTTTCGCTTGCAAAACGCTTAATTAGTTTTTCAAGAGCTATCCATAGCTGAAAACTAGAACATTCTAGGAGGTCTGGTTGCGGAGATATCTCAATTCAAAGTAAATCCATTAAAATCGATTTTTTTGAGTTTTGAAAGTTTGCATGACTTTGGATGTCTACAGTTCCACAAATAAGGCTCGGAAGGCCTTGCGGTTTATTAACCGCTAAATCAGTTTTTGAAGAGCTATCCATTGCTGAAAACTAGAGCATTTTATGGGCTCTGGTTGCAGAGAAATTCTGATTCAAAGTTAATCTTTCTTGTTTCAACCCAAAAACTAAAAATCTTAATATGGCCATAACTTCCAAAATAAGGCTCGTAAGAGGTTGCGGTTAGCGTTGTTGAACAGATAACGGTCAGGCCTTTGCATTGCCGTTCAAAACTCAACTTTTTTTTTTCAATCGATTTTCGAAAAAAGCATGGACTACCCCCTTATCACTAAAAATTCAATTTTTTACGAAAGTCTCTGGAACCCATTGAAACGTACATATATAGAAAGGTTTTGTCAAATGCAACCAGCACATCCAAAGCAAACCCTTTTATAAGGTCTAGTTTTCGAGATATTTGCATTCAAAGTTATTTTTTTGAGTTATGAAGGCATGTATGACTTTGGATGCCTACAGTTCCACAAGTAAGGCTATGACGTCATTTTCGCTTGCAAAACGCTTAATTAGTTTTTCAAGAGCTATCCATAGCTGAAAACTAGAACATTCTAGGAGGTCTGGTTGCGGAGATATCTCAATTCAAAGTAAATCCATTAAAATCGATTTTTTTGAGTTTTGAAAGTTTGCATGACTTTGGATGTCTACAGTTCCACAAATAAGGCTCGGAAGGCCTTGCGGTTTGTTAACCGCTAAATCAGTTTTTGGAGAGCTATCCATTGCTGAAAACTAGAGCATTTTGTGGGCTCTGGTTGCAGAGAAATTCTGATTGAAAGTTAATCTTTCTTGTTTCAACCCAAAAACTAAAAATCTTAATATGGCCATAACTTCCAAAATAAGGCTCGTAAGAGGTTGCGGTTGGCGTTGTTGAACAGATAACGGTCAGGCCTTTGCATTGCCGTTCAAAACTCAACTTTTTTTTTTTTCAATCGATTTTCGAAAAAAAGCATGGACTACCCCCTTATCACTAAAAATTCAATTTTTTACGAAAGTCTCTGGAACCCATTGAAACGTACATATATAGAAAGGTTTTGTCAAATGCAACCAGCACATCCAAAGCAAACCCTTTTATATTTGCATTCAAAGTTATTTTTTTGAGTTATGAAGGCATGTATGACTTTGGATGCCTACAGTTCCGCAAGTAAGGCTATGACGTCATTTTCGCTTGCAAAACGCTTAATTAGTTTTTCAAGAGCTATCCATAGCTGAAAACTAGAACATTCTAGGAGGTCTGGTTGCGGAGATATCTCAATTCAAAGTAAATCCATTAAAATCGATTTTTTTGAGTTTTGAAAGTTTGCATGACTTTGGATGTCTACAGTTCCACAAATAAGGCTCGGAAGGCCTTGCGGTTTATTAACCGCTAAATCAGTTTTTGAAGAGCTATCCATTGCTGAAATTTAGAGCATTTTATGGGCTCTGGTTGCAGAGAAATTCTGATTCAAAGTTAATCTTTCTTGTTTCAACCCAAAAACTAAAAATCTTAATATGGCCATAACTTCCAAAATAAGGCTCGTAAGAGGTTGCGGTTAGCGTTGTTGAACAGATAACGGTCAGGCCTTTGCATTGCCGTTCAAAACTCAACTTTTTTTTTTTCAATCGATTTTCGAAAAAAAGCATGGACTACCCCCTTATCACTAAAAATTCAATTTTTTACGAAAGTCTCTGGAACCCATTGAAACGTACATATATAGAAAGGTTTTGTCAAATGCAACCAGCACATCCAAAGCAAACCCTTTTATAAGGTCTAGTTTTCGAGATATTTGCATTCAAAGTTATTTTTTTGAGTTATGAAGGCATGTATGACTTTGGATGCCTACAGTTCCGCAAGTAAGGCTATGACGTCATTTTCGCTTGCAAAACGCTTTTCAAGAGCTATCCATAGCTGAAAACTAGAACATTCTAGGAGGTCTGGTTGCGGAGATATCTCAATTCAAAGTAAATCCATTAAAATCGATTTTTTTGAGTTTTGAAAGTTTGCATGACTTTGTGTGTCTACAGTTCCACAAATAAGGCTCGGAAGGCCTTGCGGTTTATTAACCGCTAAATCAGTTTTTGGAGAGCTATCCATTGCTGAAAACTAGAGCATTTTGTGGGCTCTGGTTGCAGAGAAATTCTGATTCAAAGTTATTCTTTCTTGTTTCAACCCAAAAACTAAAAATCTTAATATGGCCATAACTTCCAAAATAAGGCTCGTAAGAGGTTGCGGTTAGCGGTGTTGAACAGATAACGGTCAGGCCTTTGCATTGCCGTTCAAAACTCAACCAACCAATCGATTTTCGAAAAAAAGCATGGACTACCCCCTTATCACTAAAAATTCAATTTTTTACGAAAGTCTCTGGAACCCATTGAAACGTACATATATAGAAAGGTTTTGTCAAATGCAACCAGCACATCCAAAGCAAACCCTTTTATAAGGTCTAGTTTTCGAGATATTTGCATTCAAAGTTATTTTTTTGAGTTATGAAGGCTTGTATGTCTTTGGATGCCTACAGTTCCGCAAATAAGGCTATGACGTCATTTTCGCTTGCAAAACGCTTAATTAGTTTTTGGAGACCTATCCATTGCTGAAAACTAGACCATTCAATCGATTTTCGAAAAAAAGCATGGACTACCCCCTTATCACTAAAAATTCAATTTTTTACGAAAGTCTCTGGAACCCATTGAAACGTACATATATAGAAAGGTTTTGTCAAATGCAACCAGCACATCCAAAGCAAACCCTTTTATAAGGTCTAGTTTTCGAGATATTTGCATTCAAAGTTATTTTTTTGAGTTATGAAGGCATGTATGACTTTGGATGCCTACAGTTCCGCAAGTAAGGCTATGACGTCATTTTCGCTTGCAAAACGCTTAATTAGTTTTTCAAGAGCTATCCATAGCTGAAAACTAGAACATTCTAGGAGGTCTGGTTGCGGAGATATCTCAATTCAAAGTAAATCCATTAAAATCGATTTTTTTGAGTTTTGAAAGTTTGCATGACTTTGGATGTCTACAGTTCCACAAATAAGGCTCGGAAGGCCTTGCAGTTTATTAACCGCTAAATCAGTTTTTGGAGAGCTATCCATTGCTGAAAACTAGAGCATTTTGTGGGCTCTGGTTGCAGAGAAATTCTGATTCAAAGTTAATCTTTCTTGTTTCAACCCAAAAACTAAAAATCTTAATATGGCCATAACTTCCAAAATAAGGCTCGTAAGAGGTTGCGGTTGGCGTTGTTGAACAGATAACGGTCAGGCCTTTGCATTGCCGTTCAAAACTCAACTTTTTTTTTTTTCAATCGATTTTCGAAAAAAAGCATGGACTACCCCCTTATCACTAAAAATTCAATTTTTTACGAAAGTCTCTGGAACCCATTGAAACGTACATATATAGAAAGGTTTTGTCAAATGCCATATCCATTGCTGAAAACTAGAGCATTTTGTGGGCTCTGGTTGCAGAGAAATTCTGATTCAAAGTTAATCTTTCTTGTTTCAACCCAAAAACTAAAAATCTTAATATGGCCATAACTTCCAAAATAAGGCTCGTAAGAGGTTGCGGTTAGCGGTGTTGAACAGATAACGGTCAGGCCTTTGCATTGCCGTTCAAAACTCAACCAACCAATCGATTTTCGAAAAAAAGCATGGACTACCCCCTTATCACTAAAAATTCAATTTTTTACGAAAGTCTCTGGAACCCATTGAAACGTACATATATAGAAAGGTTTTGTCAAATGCAACCAGCACATCCAAAGCAAACCCTTTTATAAGGTCTAGTTTTCGAGATATTTGCATTCAAAGTTATTTTTTTGAGTTATGAAGGCTTGTATGTCTTTGGATGCCTACAGTTCCGCAAATAAGGCTATGACGTCATTTTCGCTTGCAAAACGCTTAATTAGTTTTTGGAGACCTATCCATTGCTGAAAACTAGACCATTCAATCGATTTTCGAAAAAAAGCATGGACTACCCCCTTATCACTAAAAATTCAATTTTTTACGAAAGTCTCTGGAACCCATTGAAACGTACATATATAGAAAGGTTTTGTCAAATGCAACCAGCACATCCAAAGCAAACCCTTTTATAAGGTCTAGTTTTCGAGATATTTGCATTCAAAGTTATTTTTTTGAGTTATGAAGGCATGTATGACTTTGGATGCCTACAGTTCCGCAAGTAAGGCTATGACGTCATTTTCGCTTGCAAAACGCTTAATTAGTTTTTCAAGAGCTATCCATAGCTGAAAACTAGAACATTCTAGGAGGTCTGGTTGCGGAGATATCTCAATTCAAAGTAAATCCATTAAAATCGATTTTTTTGAGTTTTGAAAGTTTGCATGACTTTGGATGTCTACAGTTCCACAAATAAGGCTCGGAAGGCCTTGCAGTTTATTAACCGCTAAATCAGTTTTTGGAGAGCTATCCATTGCTGAAAACTAGAGCATTTTGTGGGCTCTGGTTGCAGAGAAATTCTGATTCAAAGTTAATCTTTCTTGTTTCAACCCAAAAACTAAAAATCTTAATATGGCCATAACTTCCAAAATAAGGCTCGTAAGAGGTTGCGGTTGGCGTTGTTGAACAGATAACGGTCAGGCCTTTGCATTGCCGTTCAAAACTCAACTTTTTTTTTTTTCAATCGATTTTCGAAAAAAAGCATGGACTACCCCCTTATCACTAAAAATTCAATTTTTTACGAAAGTCTCTGGAACCCATTGAAACGTACATATATAGAAAGGTTTTGTCAAATGCCATATCCATTGCTGAAAACTAGAGCATTTTGTGGGCTCTGGTTGCAGAGAAATTCTGATTCAAAGTTAATCTTTCTTGTTTCAACCCAAAAACTAAAAATCTTAATATGGCCATAACTTCCAAAATAAGGCTCGTAAGAGGTTGCGGTTAGCGGTGTTGAACAGATAACGGTCAGGCCTTTGCATTGCCGTTCAAAACTCAACCAACCAATCGATTTTCGAAAAAAAGCATGGACTACCCCCTTATCACTAAAAATTCAATTTTTTACGAAAGTCTCTGGAACCCATTGAAACGTACATATATAGAAAGGTTTTGTCAAATGCAACCAGCACATCCAAAGCAAACCCTTTTATAAGGTCTAGTTTTCGAGATATTTGCATTCAAAGTTATTTTTTTGAGTTATGAAGGCTTGTATGTCTTTGGATGCCTACAGTTCCGCAAATAAGGCTATGACGTCATTTTCGCTTGCAAAACGCTTAATTAGTACATATATAGAAAGGTTTTGTCAAATGCAACCAGCACATCCAAAGCAAACCCTTTTATAAGGTCTAGTTTTCGAGATATTTGCATTCAAAGTTATTTTTTTGAGTTATGAAGGCATGTATGACTTTGGATGCCTACAGTTCCGCAAGTAAGGCTATGACGTCATTTTCGCTTGCAAAACGCTTAATTAGTTTTTCAAGAGCTATCCATAGCTGAAAACTAGAACATTGTAGGAGGTCTGGTTGCGGAGATATCTCAATTCAAAGTAAATCCATTAAAATCGATTTTTTTGAGTTTTGAAAGTTTGCATGATTTGGATGTCTACAGTTCCACAAATAAGGCTCGGAAGGCCTTGATGTTTATTAACCGCTAAATCAGTTTTTAGAGAGCTATCCATTGCTGAAAACTAGAGCATTTTGTGGGCACTGGTTGCAGAGAAATTCTGATTCAAAGTTAATCTTTCTTGTTTCAACCCAAAAACTAAAAATCTTAATATGGCCATAACTTCCAAAATAAGGCTCGTAAGAGGTTGCGGTTAGCGTTGTTGAACAGATAACGGTCAGGCCTTTGCATTGCCGTTAAAAATTCAACTTTTTTTTTTCAATCGATTTTCGAAAAAAGCATGGACTACCCGCTTATCACTAAAAATTCAATTTTTTACGAAAGTCTCTGGAACCCATTGAAACGTACATATATAGAAAGGTTTTGTCAAATGCAACCAGCACATCCAAAGCAAACCCTTTT
Organism: Melangyna quadrimaculata; assembly: GCA_949320155.1. Taxonomy (NCBI): domain Eukaryota; kingdom Metazoa; phylum Arthropoda; class Insecta; order Diptera; family Syrphidae; genus Melangyna; species Melangyna quadrimaculata. The sequence goes on along the minus strand of OX439483.1, from coordinate 76,256,309 downwards.
ATAAGGTCTAGTTTTCGAGATATTTGCATTCAAAGTTATTTTTTTGAGTTATGAAGGCATGTATGACTTTGGATGCCTACAGTTCCGCAAGTAAGGCTATGACGTCATTTTCGCTTGCAAAACGCTTAATTAGTTTTTCAAGAGCTATCCATAGCTGAAAACTAGAACATTCTAGGAGGTCTGGTTGCGGAGATATCTCAATTCAAAGTAAATCCATTAAAATCGATTTTTTTGAGTTTTGAAAGTTTGCATGACTTTGGATGTCTACAGTTCCACAAATAAGGCTCGGAAGGCCTTGCGGTTTATTAACCGCTAAATCAGTTTTTGGAGAGCTATCCATTGCTGAAAACTAGAGCATTTTGTGGGCTCTGGTTGCAGAGAAATTCTGATTCAAAGTTAATCTTTCTTGTTTCAACCCAAAAACTAAAAATCTTAATATGGCGATAACTTCCAAAATAAGGCTCGTAAGAGGTTGCGGTTAGCGGTGTTGAACAGATAACGGTCAGGCCTTTGCATTGCCGTTCAAAACTCAACCAACCAATCGATTTTCGAAAAAAAGCATGGACTACCCCCTTATCACTAAAAATTCAATTTTTTACGAAAGTCTCTGGAACCCATTGAAACGTACATATATAGAAAGGTTTTGTCAAATGCAACCAGCACATCCAAAGCAAACCCTTTTATAAGGTCTAGTTTTCGAGATATTTGCATTCAAAGTTATTTTTTTGAGTTATGAAGGCTTGTATGTCTTTGGATGCCTACAGTTCCGCAAATAAGGCTATGACGTCATTTTCGCTTGCAAAACGCTTAATTAGTTTTTGGAGACCTATCCATTGCTGAAAACTAGAGCATTCAATCGATTTTCGAAAAAAAGCATGGACTACCCCCTTATCACTAAAAATTCAATTTTTTACGAAAGTCTCTGGAACCCATTGAAACGTACATATATAGAAAGGTTTTGTCAAATGCAACCAGCACATCCAAAGCAAACCCTTTTATAAGGTCTAGTTTTCGAGATATTTGCATTCAAAGTTATTTTTTTGAGTTATGAAGGCATGTATGACTTTGGATGCCTACAGTTCCGCAAGTAAGGCTATGACGTCATTTTCGCTTGCAAAACGCTTAATTAGTTTTTCAAGAGCTATCCATAGCTGAAAACTAGAACATTCTAGGAGGTCTGGTTGCGGAGATATCTCAATTCAAAGTAAATCCATTAAAATCGATTTTTTTGAGTTTTGAAAGTTTGCATGACTTTGTGTGTCTACAGTTCCACAAATAAGGCTCGGAAGGCCTTGCGGTTTATTAACCGCTAAATCAGTTTTTGGAGAGCTATCCATTGCTGAAAACTAGAGCATTTTGTGGGCTCTGGTTGCAGAGAAATTCTGATTCAAAGTTAATCTTTCTTGTTTCAACCCAAAAACTAAAAATCTTAATATGGCGATAACTTCCAAAATAAGGCTCGTAAGAGGTTGCGGTTAGCGTTGTTGAACAGATAACGGTCAGGCCTTTGCATTGCCGTTCAAAACTCAACTTTTTTTTTCAATCGATTTTCGAAAAAAAGCATGGACTACCCCCTTATCACTAAAAATTCAATTTTTTACGAAAGTCTCTGGAACCCATTGAAACGTACATATATAGAAAGGTTTTGTCAAATGCAACCAGCACATCCAAAGCAAACCCTTTTATAAGGTCTAGTTTTCGAGATATTTGCATTCAAAGTTATTTTTTTGAGTTATGAAGGCATGTATGACTTTGGATGCCTACAGTTCCGCAAGTAAGGCTATGACGTCATTTTCGCTTGCAAAACGCTTAATTAGTTTTTCAAGAGCTATCCATAGCTGAAAACTAGAACATTCTAGGAGGTCTGGTTGCGGAGATATCTCAATTCAAAGTAAATCCATTAAAATCGATTTTTTTGAGTTTTGAAAGTTTGCATGACTTTGGATGTCTACAGTTCCACAAATCAGGCTCGGAAGGCCTTGCAGTTTATTAACCGCTAAATCAGTTTTTGGAGAGCTATCCATTGCTGAAAACTAGAGCATTTTGTGGGCTCTGGTTGCAGAGAAATTCTGATTCAAAGTTAATCTTTCTTGTTTCAACCCAAAAACTAAAAATCTTAATATGGCCATAACTTCCAAAATAAGGCTCGTAAGAGGTTGCGGTTGGCGTTGTTGAACAGATAACGGTCAGGCCTTTGCATTGCCGTTCAAAACTCAACTTTTTTTTTTTTCAATCGATTTTCGAAAAAAAGCATGGACTACCCCCTTATCACTAAAAATTCAATTTTTTACGAAAGTCTCTGGAACCCATTGAAACGTACATATATAGAAAGGTTTTGTCAAATGCCATATCCATTGCTGAAAACTAGAGCATTTTGTGGGCTCTGGTTGCAGAGAAATTCTGATTCAAAGTTAATCTTTCTTGTTTCAACCCAAAAACTAAAAATCTTAATATGGCCATAACTTCCAAAATAAGGCTCGTAAGAGGTTGCGGTTAGCGGTGTTGAACAGATAACGGTCAGGCCTTTGCATTGCCGTTCAAAACTCAACCAACCAATCGATTTTCGAAAAAAAGCATGGACTACCCCCTTATCACTAAAAATTCAATTTTTTACGAAAGTCTCTGGAACCCATTGAAACGTACATATATAGAAAGGTTTTGTCAAATGCAACCAGCACATCCAAAGCAAACCCTTTTATAAGGTCTAGTTTTCGAGATATTTGCATTCAAAGTTATTTTTTTGAGTTATGAAGGCATGTATGACTTTGGATGCCTACAGTTCCGCAAGTAAGGCTATGACGTCATTTTCGCTTGCAAAACGCTTAATTAGTTTTTCAAGAGCTATCCATTGCTGAAAACTAGAGCATTCAATCGATTTTCGAAAAAAAGCATGGACTACCCCCTTATCACTAAAAATTCAATTTTTTACGAAAGTCTCTGGAACCCATTGAAACGTACATATATAGAAAGGTTTTGTCAAATGCAACCAGCACATCCAAAGCAAACCCTTTTATAAGGTCTAGTTTTCGAGATATTTGCATTCAAAGTTATTTTTTTGAGTTATGAAGGCATGTATGACTTTGGATGCCTACAGTTCCGCAAGTAAGGCTATGACGTCATTTTCGCTTGCAAAACGCTTAATTAGTTTTTCAAGAGCTATCCATAGCTGAAAACTAGAACATTCTAGGAGGTCTGGTTGCGGAGATATCTCAATTCAAAGTAAATCCATTAAAATCGATTTTTTTGAGTTTTGAAAGTTTGCATGACTTTGTGTGTCTACAGTTCCACAAATAAGGCTCGGAAGGCCTTGCGGTTTATTAACCGCTAAATCAGTTTTTGGAGAGCTATCCATTGCTGAAAACTAGAGCATTTTGTGGGCTCTGGTTGCAGAGAAATTCTGATTCAAAGTTAATCTTTCTTGTTTCAACCCAAAAACTAAAAATCTTAATATGGCCATAACTTCCAAAATAAGGCTCGTAAGAGGTTGCGGTTAGCGTTGTTGAACAGATAACGGTCAGGCCTTTGCATTGCCGTTCAAAACTCAACTTTTTTTTTCAATCGATTTTCGAAAAAAAGCATGGACTACCCCCTTATCACTAAAAATTCAATTTTTTACGAAAGTCTCTGGAACCCATTGAAACGTACATATATAGAAAGGTTTTGTCAAATGCAACCAGCACATCCAAAGCAAACCCTTTTATAAGGTCTAGTTTTCGAGATATTTGCATTCAAAGTTATTTTTTTGAGTTATGAAGGCATGTATGACTTTGGATGCCTACAGTTCCGCAAGTAAGGCTATGACGTCATTTTCGCTTGCAAAACGCTTAATTAGTTTTTCAAGAGCTATCCATAGCTGAAAACTAGAACATTCTAGGAGGTCTGGTTGCGGAGATATCTCAATTCAAAGTAAATCCATTAAAATCGATTTTTTTGAGTTTTGAAAGTTTGCATGACTTTGGATGTCTACAGTTCCACAAATCAGGCTCGGAAGGCCTTGCAGTTTAATAACCGCTAAATCAGTTTTTGGAGAGCTATCCATTGCTGAAAACTAGAGCATTTTGTGGGCTCTGGTTGCAGAGAAATTCTGATTCAAAGTTAATCTTTCTTGTTTCAACCCAAAAACTAAAAATCTTAATATGGCCATAACTTCCAAAATAAGGCTCGTAAGAGGTTGCGGTTGGCGTTGTTGAACAGATAACGGTCAGGCCTTTGCATTGCCGTTCAAAACTCAACTTTTTTTTTTTTCAATCGATTTTCGAAAAAAAGCATGGACTACCCCCTTATCACTAAAAATTCAATTTTTTACGAAAGTCTCTGGAACCCATTGAAACGTACATATATAGAAAGGTTTTGTCAAATGCCATATCCATTGCTGAAAACTAGAGCATTTTGTGGGCTCTGGTTGCAGAGAAATTCTGATTCAAAGTTAATCTTTCTTGTTTCAACCCAAAAACTAAAAATCTTAATATGGCCATAACTTCCAAAATAAGGCTCGTAAGAGGTTGCGGTTAGCGGTGTTGAACAGATAACGGTCAGGCCTTTGCATTGCCGTTCAAAACTCAACCAACCAATCGATTTTCGAAAAAAAGCATGGACTACCCCCTTATCACTAAAAATTCAATTTTTTACGAAAGTCTCTGGAACCCATTGAAACGTACATATATAGAAAGGTTTTGTCAAATGCAACCAGCACATCCAAAGCAAACCCTTTTATAAGGTCTAGTTTTCGAGATATTTGCATTCAAAGTTATTTTTTTGAGTTATGAAGGCATGTATGACTTTGGATGCCTACAGTTCCGCAAGTAAGGCTATGACGTCATTTTCGCTTGCAAAACGCTTAATTAGTTTTTCAAGAGCTATCCATTGCTGAAAACTAGAGCATTCAATCGATTTTCGAAAAAAAGCATGGACTACCCCCTTATCACTAAAAATTCAATTTTTTACGAAAGTCTCTGGAACCCATTGAAACGTACATATATAGAAAGGTTTTGTCAAATGCAACCAGCACATCCAAAGCAAACCCTTTTATAAGGTCTAGTTTTCGAGATATTTGCATTCAAAGTTATTTTTTTGAGTTATGAAGGCATGTATGACTTTGGATGCCTACAGTTCCGCAAGTAAGGCTATGACGTCATTTTCGCTTGCAAAACGCTTAATTAGTTTTTCAAGAGCTATCCATAGCTGAAAACTAGAACATTCTAGGAGGTCTGGTTGCGGAGATATCTCAATTCAAAGTAAATCCATTAAAATCGATTTTTTTGAGTTTTGAAAGTTTGCATGACTTTGGATGTCTACAGTTCCACAAATAAGGCTCGGAAGGCCTTGATGTTTATTAACCGCTAAATCAGTTTTTGGAGAGCTATCCATTGCTGAAAACTAGAGCATTTTGTGGGCTCTGGTTGCAGAGAAATTCTGATTCAAAGTTAATCTTTCTTGTTTCAACCCAAAAACTAAAAATCTTAATATGGCCATAACTTCCAAAATAAGGCTCGTAAGAGGTTGCGGTTAGCGTTGTTGAACAGATAACGGTCAGGCCTTTGCATTGCCGTTCAAAACTCAACTTTTTTTTTCAATCGATTTTCGAAAAAAGCATGGACTACCCCCTTATCACTAAAAATTCAATTTTTTACGAAAGTCTCTGGAACCCATTGAAACGTACATATATAGAAAGGTTTTGTCAAATGCAACCAGCACATCCAAAGCAAACCCTTTTATAAGGTCTAGTTTTCGAGATATTTGCATTCAAAGTTATTTTTTTGAGTTATGAAGGCATGTATGACTTTGGATGCCTACAGTTCCGCAAGTAAGGCTATGACGTCATTTTCGCTTGCAAAACGCTTAATTAGTTTTTCAAGAGCTATCCATAGCTGAAAACTAGAACATTCTAGGAGGTCTGGTTGCGGAGATATCTCAATTCAAAGTAAATCCATTAAAATCGATTTTTTTGAGTTTTGAAAGTTTGCATGACTTTGGATGTCTACAGTTCCACAAATAAGGCTCGGAAGGCCTTGCGGTTTATTAACCGCTAAATCAGTTTTTGGAGAGCTATCCATTGCTGAAAACTAGAGCATTTTGTGGGCTCTGGTTGCAGAGAAATTCTGATTCAAAGTTAATCTTTCTTGTTTCAACCCAAAAACTAAAAATCTTAATATGGCCATAACTTCCAAAATAAGGCTCGTAAGAGGTTGCGGTTAGCGGTGTTGAACAGATAACGGTCAGGCCTTTGCATTGCCGTTCAAAACTCAACCAACCAATCGATTTTCGAAAAAAAGCATGGACTACCCCCTTATCACTAAAAATTCAATTTTTTACGAAAGTCTCTGGAACCCATTGAAACGTACATATATAGAAAGGTTTTGTCAAATGCAACCAGCACATCCAAAGCAAACCCTTTTATAAGGTCTAGTTTTCGAGATATTTGCATTCAAAGTTATTTTTTTGAGTTATGAAGGCTTGTATGTCTTTGGATGCCTACAGTTCCGCAAATAAGGCTATGACGTCATTTTCGCTTGCAAAACGCTTAATTAGTACATATATAGAAAGGTTTTGTCAAATGCAACCAGCACATCCAAAGCAAACCCTTTTATAAGGTCTAGTTTTCGAGATATTTGCATTCAAAGTTATTTTTTTGAGTTATGAAGGCATGTATGACTTTGGATGCCTACAGTTCCGCAAGTAAGGCTATGACGTCATTTTCGCTTGCAAAACGCTTAATTAGTTTTTCAAGAGCTATCCATAGCTGAAAACTAGAACATTCTAGGAGGTCTGGTTGCGGAGATATCTCAATTCAAAGTAAATCCATTAAAATCGATTTTTTTGAGTTTTGAAAGTTTGCATGACTTTGGATGTCTACAGTTCCACAAATAAGGCTCGGAAGGCCTTGCGGTTTATTAACCGCTAAATCAGTTTTTGGAGAGCTATCCATTGCTGAAAACTAGAGCATTTTGTGGGCTCTGGTTGCAGAGAAATTCTGATTCAAAGTTAATCTTTCTTGTTTCAACCCAAAAACTAAAAATCTTAATATGGCCATAACTTCCAAAATAAGGCTCGTAAGAGGTTGCGGTTAGCGTTGTTGAACAGATAACGGTCAGGCCTTTGCATTGCCGTTCAAAACTCAACTTTTTTTTTTCAATCGATTTTCGAAAAAAAGCATGGACTACCCCCTTATCACTAAAAATTCAATTTTTTACGAAAGTCTCTGGAACCCATTGAAACGTACATATATAGAAAGGTTTTGTCAAATGCAACCAGCACATCCAAAGCAAACCCTTTTATAAGGTCTAGTTTTCGAGATATTTGCATTCAAAGTTATTTTTTTGAGTTATGAAGGCATGTATGACTTTGGATGCCTACAGTTCCGCAAGTAAGGCTATGACGTCATTTTCGCTTGCAAAACGCTTAATTAGTTTTTCAAGAGCTATCCATAGCTGAAAACTAGAACATTCTAGGAGGTCTGGTTGCGGAGATATCTCAATTCAAAGTAAATCCATTAAAATCGATTTTTTTGAGTTTTGAAAGTTTGCATGACTTTGGATGTCTACAGTTCCACAAATAAGGCTCGGAAGGCCTTGCGGTTTATTAACCGCTAAATCAGTTTTTGGAGAGCTATCCATTGCTGAAAACTAGAGCATTTTGTGGGCTCTGGTTGCAGAGAAATTCTGATTCAAAGTTAATCTTTCTTGTTTCAACCCAAAAACTAAAAATCTTAATATGGCCATAACTTCCAAAATAAGGCTCGTAAGAGGTTGCGGTTGGCGTTGTTGAACAGATAACGGTCAGGCCTTTGCATTGCCGTTCAAAACTCAACTTTTTTTTTTTCAATCGATTTTCGAAAAAAAGCATGGACTACCCCCTTATCACTAAAAATTCAATTTTTTACGAAAGTCTCTGGAACCCATTGAAACGTACATATATAGAAAGGTTTTGTCAAATGCAACCAGCACATCCAAAGCAAACCCTTTTATAAGGTCTAGTTTTCGAGATATTTGCATTCAAAGTTATTTTTTTGAGTTATGAAGGCATGTATGACTTTGGATGCCTACAGTTCCGCAAGTAAGGCTATGACGTCATTTTCGCTTGCAAAACGCTTAATAAGTTTTTCAAGAGCTATCCATAGCTGAAAACTAGAACATTCTAGGAGGTCTGGTTGCGGAGATATCTCAATTCAAAGTAAATCCATTAAAATCGATTTTTTTGAGTTTTGAAAGTTTGCATGACTTTGGATGTCTACAGTTCCACAAATAAGGCTCGGAAGGCCTTGCGGTTTATTAACCGCTAAATCAGTTTTTGGAGAGCTATCCATTGCTGAAAACTAGAGCATTTTGTGGGCTCTGGTTGCAGAGAAATTCTGATTCAAAGTTAATCTTTCTTGTTTCAACCCAAAAACTAAAAATCTTAATATGGCCATAACTTCCAAAATAAGGCTCGTATGAGGTTGCGGTTGGCGTTGTTGAACAGATAACGGTCAGGCCTTTGCATTGCCGTTCAAAACTCAACTTTTTTTTTTTCAATCGATTTTCGAAAAAAAGCATGGACTACCCCCTTATCACTAAAAATTCAATTTTTTACGAAAGTCTCTGGAACCCATTGAAACGTACATATATAGAAAGGTTTTGTCAAATGCAACCAGCACATCCAAAGCAAACCCTTTTATAAGGTCTAGTTTTCGAGATATTTGCATTCAAAGTTATTTTTTTGAGTTATGAAGGCATGTATGACTTTGGATGCCTACAGTTCCGCAAGTAAGGCTATGACGTCATTTTCGCTTGCAAAACGCTTAATTAGTTTTTCAAGAGCTATCCATAGCTGAAAACTAGAACATTCTAGGAGGTCTGGTTGCGGAGATATCTCAATTCAAAGTAAATCCATTAAAATCGATTTTTTTGAGTTTTGAAAGTTTGCATGACTTTGGATGTCTACAGTTCCACAAATAAGGCTCGGAAGGCCTTGATGTTTATTAACCGCTAAATCAGTTTTTGGAGAGCTATCCATTGCTGAAAACTAGAGCATTTTGTGGGCTCTGGTTGCAGAGAAATTCTGATTCAAAGTTAATCTTTCTTGTTTCAACCCAAAAACTAAAAATCTTAATATGGCCATAACTTCCAAAATAAGGCTCGTAAGAGGTTGCGGTTAGCGTTGTTGAACAGATAACGGTCAGGCCTTTGCATTGCCGTTCAAAACTCAACTTTTTTTTTTCAATCGATTTTCGAAAAAAGCATGGACTACCCCCTTATCACTAAAAATTCAATTTTTTACGAAAGTCTCTGGAACCCATTGAAACGTACATATATAGAAAGGTTTTGTCAAATGCAACCAGCACATCCAAAGCAAACCCTTTTATAAGGTCTAGTTTTCGAGATATTTGCATTCAAAGTTATTTTTTTGAGTTATGAAGGCATGTATGACTTTGGATGCCTACAGTTCCGCAAGTAAGGCTATGACGTCATTTTCGCTTGCAAAACGCTTAATTAGTTTTTCAAGAGCTATCCATAGCTGAAAACTAGAACATTCTAGGAGGTCTGGTTGCGGAGATATCTCAATTCAAAGTAAATCCATTAAAATCGATTTTTTTGAGTTTTGAAAGTTTGCATGACTTTGGATGTCTACAGTTCCACAAATAAGGCTCGGAAGGCCTTGATGTTTATTAACCGCTAAATCAGTTTTTGGAGAGCTATCCATTGCTGAAAACTAGAGCATTTTGTGGGCTCTGGTTGCAGAGAAATTCTGATTCAAAGTTAATCTTTCTTGTTTCAACCCAAAAACTAAAAATCTTAATATGGCCATAACTTCCAAAATAAGGCTCGTAAGAGGTTGCGGTTAGCGTTGTTGAACAGATAACGGTCAGGCCTTTGCATTGCCGTTCAAAACTCAACTTTTTTTTTTCAATCGATTTTCGAAAAAAGCATGGACTACCCCCTTATCACTAAAAATTCAATTTTTTACGAAAGTCTCTGGAACCCATTGAAACGTACATATATAGAAAGGTTTTGTCAAATGCAACCAGCACATCCAAAGCAAACCCTTTTATAAGGTCTAGTTTTCGAGATATTTGCATTCAAAGTTATTTTTTTGAGTTATGAAGGCATGTATGACTTTGGATGCCTACAGTTCCGCAAGTAAGGCTATGACGTCATTTTCGCTTGCAAAACGCTTAATTAGTTTTTCAAGAGCTATCCATAGCTGAAAACTAGAACATTCTAGGAGGTCTGGTTGCGGAGATATCTCAATTCAAAGTAAATCCATTAAAATCGATTTTTTTGAGTTTTGAAAGTTTGCATGACTTTGGATGTCTACAGTTCCACAAATAAGGCTCGGAAGGCCTTGATGTTTATTAACCGCTAAATCAGTTTTTGGAGAGCTATCCATTGCTGAAAACTAGAGCATTTTGTGGGCTCTGGTTGCAGAGAAATTCTGATTCAAAGTTAATCTTTCTTGTTTCAACCCAAAAACTAAAAATCTTAATATGGCCATAACTTCCAAAATAAGGCTCGTAAGAGGTTGCGGTTAGCGTTGTTGAACAGATAACGGTCAGGCCTTTGCATTGCCGTTCAAAACTCAACTTTTTTTTTTCAATCGATTTTCGAAAAAAGCATGGACTACCCCCTTATCACTAAAAATTCAATTTTTTACGAAAGTCTCTGGAACCCATTGAAACGTACATATATAGAAAGGTTTTGTCAAATGCAACCAGCACATCCAAAGCAAACCCTTTTATAAGGTCTAGTTTTGGAGATATTTGCATTCAAAGTTATTTTTTTGAGTTATGAAGGCATGTATGACTTTGGATGCCTACAGTTCCGCAAGTAAGGCTATGACGTCATTTTAGTTTTTCAAGAGCTATCCATAGCTGAAAACTAGAACATTCTAGGAGGTCTGGTTGCGGAGATATCTCAATTCAAAGTAAATCCATTAAAATCGATTTTTTTGAGTTTTGAAAGTTTGCATGACTTTGGATGTCTACAGTTCCACAAATAAGGCTCGGAAGGCCTTGATGTTTATTAACCGCTAAATCAGTTTTTGGAGAGCTATCCATTGCTGAAAACTAGAGCATTTTGTGGGCTCTGGTTGCAGAGAAATTCTGATTCAAAGTTAATCTTTCTTGTTTCAACCCAAAAACTAAAAATCTTAATATGGCCATAACTTCCAAAATAAGGCTCGTAAGAGGTTGCGGTTAGCGTTGTTGAACAGATAACGGTCAGGCCTTTGCATTGCCGTTCAAAACTCAACTTTTTTTTTTCAATCGATTTTCGAAAAAAGCATGGACTACCCCCTTATCACTAAAAATTCAATTTTTTACGAAAGTCTCTGGAACCCATTGAAACGTACATATATAGAAAGGTTTTGTCAAATGCAACCAGCACATCCAAAGCAAACCCTTTTATAAGGTCTAGTTTTCGAGATATTTGCATTCAAAGTTATTTTTTTGAGTTATGAAGGCATGTATGACTTTGGATGCCTACAGTTCCGCAAGTAAGGCTATGACGTCATTTTCGCTTGCAAAACGCTTAATTAGTTTTTCAAGAGCTATCCATAGCTGAAAACTAGAACATTCTAGGAGGTCTGGTTGCGGAGATATCTCAATTCAAAGTAAATCCATTAAAATCGATTTTTTTGAGTTTTGAAAGTTTGCATGACTTTGGATGTCTACAGTTCCACAAATAAGGCTCGGAAGGCCTTGCGGTTTATTAACCGCTAAATCAGTTTTTGGAGAGCTATCCATTGCTGAAAACTAGAGCATTTTGTGGGCTCTGGTTGCAGAGAAATTCTGATTCAAAGTTAATCTTTCTTGTTTCAACCCAAAAACTAAAAATCTTAATATGGCCATAACTTCCAAAATAAGGCTCGTAAGAGGTTGCGGTTGGCGTTGTTGAACAGATAACGGTCAGGCCTTTGCATTGCCGTTCAAAACTCAACTTTTTTTTTTTCAATCGATTTTCGAAAAAAAGCATGGACTACCCCCTTATCACTAAAAATTCAATTTTTTACGAAAGTCTCTGGAACCCATTGAAACGTACATATATAGAAAGGTTTTGTCAAATGCAACCAGCACATCCAAAGCAAACCCTTTTATAAGGTCTAGTTTTCGAGATATTTGCATTCAAAGTTATTTTTTTGAGTTATGAAGGCATGTATGACTTTGGATGCCTACAGTTCCGCAAGTAAGGCTATGACGTCATTTTCGCTTGCAAAACGCTTAATAAGTTTTTCAAGAGCTATCCATAGCTGAAAACTAGAACATTCTAGGAGGTCTGGTTGCGGAGATATCTCAATTCAAAGTAAATCCATTAAAATCGATTTTTTTGAGTTTTGAAAGTTTGCATGACTTTGGATGTCTACAGTTCCACAAATAAGGCTCGGAAGGCCTTGCGGTTTATTAACCGCTAAATCAGTTTTTGGAGAGCTATCCATTGCTGAAAACTAGAGCATTTTGTGGGCTCTGGTTGCAGAGAAATTCTGATTCAAAGTTAATCTTTCTTGTTTCAACCCAAAAACTAAAAATCTTAATATGGCCATAACTTCCAAAATAAGGCTCGTAAGAGGTTGCGGTTGGCGTTGTTGAACAGATAACGGTCAGGCCTTTGCATTGCCGTTCAAAACTCAACTTTTTTTTTTTCAATCGATTTTCGAAAAAAAGCATGGACTACCCCCTTATCACTAAAAATTCAATTTTTTACGAAAGTCTCTGGAACCCATTGAAACGTACATATATAGAAAGGTTTTGTCAAATGCAACCAGCACATCCAAAGCAAACCCTTTTATAAGGTCTAGTTTTCGAGATATTTGCATTCAAAGTTATTTTTTTGAGTTATGAAGGCATGTATGACTTTGGATGCCTACAGTTCCGCAAGTAAGGCTATGACGTCATTTTCGCTTGCAAAACGCTTAATTAGTTTTTCAAGAGCTATCCATAGCTGAAAACTAGAACATTCTAGGAGGTCTGGTTGCGGAGATATCTCAATTCAAAGTAAATCCATTAAAATCGATTTTTTTGAGTTTTGAAAGTTTGCATGACTTTGGATGTCTACAGTTCCACAAATAAGGCTCGGAAGGCCTTGCGGTTTATTAACCGCTAAATCAGTTTTTGGAGAGCTATCCATTGCTGAAAACTAGAGCATTTTATGGGCTCTGGTTGCAGAGAAATTCTGATTCAAAGTTAATCTTTCTTGTTTCAACCCAAAAACTAAAAATCTTAATATGGCCATAACTTCCAAAATAAGGCTCGTAAGAGGTTGCGGTTAGCGTTGTTGAACAGATAACGGTCAGGCCTTTGCATTGCCGTTCAAAACTCAACTTTTTTTTTTTCAATCGATTTTCGAAAAAAAGCATGGACTACCCCCTTATCACTAAAAATTCAATTTTTTACGAAAGTCTCTGGAACCCATTGAAACGTACATATATAGAAAGGTTTTGTCAAATGCAACCAGCACATCCAAAGCAAACCCTTTTATAAGGTCTAGTTTTCGAGATATTTGCATTCAAAGTTATTTTTTTGAGTTATGAAAGCATGTATGACTTTGGATGCCTACAGTTCCGCAAGTAAGGCTATGACGTCATTTTCGCTTGCAAAACGCTTAATTAGTTTTTCAAGAGCTATCCATAGCTGAAAACTAGAACATTCTAGGAGGTCTGGTTGCGGAGATATCTCAATTCAAAGTAAATCCATTAAAATCGATTTTTTTGAGTTTTGAAAGTTTGCATGACTTTGGATGTCTACAGTTCCACAAATAAGGCTCGGAAGGCCTTGCGGTTTATTAACCGCTAAATCAGTTTTTGAAGGGCTATCCATTGCTGAAAACTAGAGCATTTTATGGGCTCTGGTTGCAGAGAAATTCTGATTCAAAGTTAATCTTTCTTGTTTCAACCCAAAAACTAAAAATCTTAATATGGCCATAACTTCCAAAATAAGGCTCGTAAGAGGTTGCGGTTGGCGTTGTTGAACAGATAACGGTCAGGCCTTTGCATTGCCGTTCAAAACTCAACTTTTTTTTTTTCAATCGATTTTCGAAAAAAAGCATGGACTACCCCCTTATCACTAAAAATTCAATTTTTTACGAAAGTCTCTGGAACCCATTGAAACGTACATATATAGAAAGGTTTTTGTCAAATGCAACCAGCACATCCAAAGCAAACCCTTTTATAAGGTCTAGTTTTCGAGATATTTGCATTCAAAGTTATTTTTTTGAGTTATGAAGGCATGTATGACTTTGGATGCCTACAGTTCCGCAAGTAAGGCTATGACGTCATTTTCGCTTGCAAAACGCTTAATTAGTTTTTCAAGAGCTATCCATAGCTGAAAACTAGAACATTCTAGGAGGTCTGGTTGCGGAGATATCTCAATTCAAAGTAAATCCATTAAAATCGATTTTTTTGAGTTTTGAAAGTTTGCATGACTTTGGATGTCTACAGTTCCACAAATAAGGCTCGGAAGGCCTTGCGGTTTATTAACCGCTAAATCAGTTTTTGGAGAGCTATCCATTGCTGAAAACTAGAGCATTTTATGGGCTCTGGTTGCAGAGAAATTCTGATTCAAAGTTAATCTTTCTTGTTTCAACCCAAAAACTAAAAATCTTAATATGGCCATAACTTCCAAAATAAGGCTCGTAAGAGGTTGCGGTTAGCGTTGTTGAACAGATAACGGTCAGGCCTTTGCATTGCCGTTCAAAACTCAACTTTTTTTTTTTCAATCGATTTTCGAAAAAAAGCATGGACTACCCCCTTATCACTAAAAATTCAATTTTTTACGAAAGTCTCTGGAACCCATTGAAACGTACATATATAGAAAGGTTTTGTCAAATGCAACCAGCACATCCAAAGCAAACCCTTTTATAAGGTCTAGTTTTCGAGATATTTGCATTCAAAGTTATTTTTTTGAGTTATGAAAGCATGTATGACTTTGGATGCCTACAGTTCCGCAAGTAAGGCTATGACGTCATTTTCGCTTGCAAAACGCTTAATTAGTTTTTCAAGAGCTATCCATAGCTGAAAACTAGAACATTCTAGGAGGTCTGGTTGCGGAGATATCTCAATTCAAAGTAAATCCATTAAAATCGATTTTTTTGAGTTTTGAAAGTTTGCATGACTTTGGATGTCTACAGTTCCACAAATAAGGCTCGGAAGGCCTTGCGGTTTATTAACCGCTAAATCAGTTTTTGAAGGGCTATCCATTGCTGAAAACTAGAGCATTTTATGGGCTCTGGTTGCAGAGAAATTCTGATTCAAAGTTAATCTTTCTTGTTTCAACCCAAAAACTAAAAATCTTAATATGGCCATAACTTCCAAAATAAGGCTCGTAAGAGGTTGCGGTTAGCGTTGTTGAACAGATAACGGTCAGGCCTTTGCATTGCCGTTCAAAACTCAACTTTTTTTTTTTCAATCGATTTTCGAAAAAAAGCATGGACTACCCCCTTATCACTAAAAATTCAATTTTTTACGAAAGTCTCTGGAAGCCATTGAAACGTACATATATAAAAAGGTTTTGTCAAATGCAACCAGCACATCCAAAGCAAACCCTTTTATAAGGTCTAGTTTTCGAGATATTTGCATTCAAAGTTATTTTTTTGAGTTATGAAGGCATGTATGACTTTGGATGCCTACAGTTCCGCAAGTAAGGCTATGACGTCATTTTCGCTTGCAAAACGCTTAATTAGTTTTTCAAGAGCTATCCATAGCTGAAAACTAGAACATTCTAGGAGGTCTGGTTGCGGAGATATCTCAATTCAAAGTAAATCCATTAAAATCGATTTTTTTGAGTTTTGAAAGTTTGCATGACTTTGGATGTCTACAGTTCCACAAATAAGGCTCGGAAGGCCTTGATGTTTATTAACCGCTAAATCAGTTTTTGGAGAGCTATCCATTGCTGAAAACTAGAGCATTTTGTGGGCTCTGGTTGCAGAGAAATTCTGATTCAAAGTTAATCTTTCTTGTTTCAACCCAAAAACTAAAAATCTTAATATGGCCATAACTTCCAAAAAAAGGCTCGTAAGAGGTTGCGGTTAGCGTTGTTGAACAGATAACGGTCAGGCCTTTGCATTGCCGTTCAAAACTCAACTTTTTTTTTTCAATCGATTTTCGAAAAAAAGCATGGACTACCCCCTTATCACTAAAAATTCAATTTTTTACGAAAGTCTCTGGAACCCATTGAAATGTACATATATAGAAAGGTTTTGTCAAATGCAACCAGCACATCCAAAGCAAACCCTTTTATAAGGTCTAGTTTTCGAGATATTTGCATTCAAAGTTATTTTTTTGAGTTATGAAGGCATGTATGACTTTGGATGCCTACAGTTCCGCAAGTAAGGCTAAGACGTCATTTTGGCTTGCAAAACGCTTAATTAGTTTTTCAAGAGCTATCCATAGCTGAAAACTAGAACATTCTAGGAGGTCTGGTTGCGGAGATATCTCAATTCAAAGTAAATCCATTAAAATCGATTTTTTTGAGTTTTGAAAGTTTGCATGACTTTGGATGTCTACAGTTCCACAAATAAGGCTCGGAAGGCCTTGCGGTTTATTAACCGCTAAATCAGTTTTTGAAGAGCTATCCATTGCTGAAAACTAGAGCATTTTATGGGCTCTGGTTGCAGAGAAATTCTGATTCAAAGTTAATCTTTCTTGTTTCAACCCAAAAACTAAAAATCTTAATATGGCCATAACTTCCAAAATAAGGCTCGTAAGAGGTTGCGGTTAGCGTTGTTGAACAGATAACGGTCAGGCCTTTGCATTGCCGTTCAAAACTCAACTTTTTTTTTTTTCAATCGATTTTCGAAAAAAAGCATGGACTACCCCCTTATCACTAAAAATTCAATTTTTTACGAAAGTCTCTGGAACCCATTGAAACGTAAATATATAAAAAGGTTTTGTCAAATGCAACCAGCACATCCAAAGCAAACCCTTTTATAAGGTCTAGTTTTCGAGATATTTGCATTCAAAGTTATTTTTTTGAGTTATGAAGGCATGTATGACTTTGGATGCCTACAGTTCCGCAAGTAAGGCTATGACGTCATTTTCGCTTGCAAAACGCTTAATTAGTTTTTCAAGAGCTATCCATAGCTGAAAACTAGAACATTCTAGGAGGTCTGGTTGCGGAGATATCTCAATTCAAAGTAAATCCATTAAAATCGATTTTTTTGAGTTTTGAAAGTTTGCATGACTTTGGATGTCTACAGTTCCACAAATAAGGCTCGGAAGGCCTTGATGTTTATTAACCGCTAAATCAGTTTTTGGAGAGCTATCCATTGCTGAAAACTAGAGCATTTTGTGGGCTCTGGTTGCAGAGAAATTCTGATTCAAAGTTAATCTTTCTTGTTTCAACCCAAAAACTAAAAATCTTAATATGGCCATAACTTCCAAAAAAAGGCTCGTAAGAGGTTGCGGTTAGCGTTGTTGAACAGATAACGGTCAGGCCTTTGCATTGCCGTTCAAAACTCAACTTTTTTTTTTCAATCGATTTTCGAAAAAAAGCATGGACTACCCCCTTATCACTAAAAATTCAATTTTTTACGAAAGTCTCTGGAACCCATTGAAACGTACATATATAGAAAGGTTTTGTCAAATGCAACCAGCACATCCAAAGCAAACCCTTTTATAAGGTCTAGTTTTCGAGATATTTGCATTCAAAGTTATTTTTTTGAGTTATGAAGGCATGTATGACTTTGGATGCCTACAGTTCCGCAAGTAAGGCTATGACGTCATTTTCGCTTGCAAAACGCTTAATTAGTTTTTCAAGAGCTATCCATAGCTGAAAACTAGAACATTCTAGGAGGTCTGGTTGCGGAGATATCTCAATTCAAAATAAATCCATTAAAATCGATTTTTTTGAGTTTTGAAAGTTTGCATGACTTTGGATGTCTACAGTTCCACAAATAAGGCTCGGAAGGCCTTGCGGTTTATTAACCGCTAAATCAGTTTTTGAAGAGCTATCCATTGCTGAAAACTAGAGCATTTTATGGGCTCTGGTTGCAGAGAAATTCTGATTCAAAGTTAATCTTTCTTGTTTCAACCCAAAAACTAAAAATCTTAATATGGCCATAACTTCCAAAATAAGGCTCGTAAGAGGTTGCGGTTAGCGTTGTTGAACAGATAACGGTCAGGCCTTTGCATTGCCGTTCAAAACTCAACTTTTTTTTTTTTCAATCGATTTTCGAAAAAAAGCATGGACTACCCCCTTATCACTAAAAACTCAATTTTTTACGAAAGTCTCTGGAACCCATTGAAACGTACATATATAAAAAGGTTTTGTCAAATGCAACCAGCACATCCAAAGCAAACCCTTTTATAAGGTCTAGTTTTCGAGATATTTGCATTCAAAGTTATTTTTTTGAGTTATGAAGGCATGTATGACTTTGGATGCCTACAGTTCCGCAAGTAAGGCTATGACGTCATTTTCGCTTGCAAAACGCTTAATTAGTTTTTCAAGAGCTATCCATAGCTGAAAACTAGAACATTCTAGGAGGTCTGGTTGCGGAGATATCTCAATTCAAAGTAAATCCATTAAAATCGATTTTTTTGAGTTTTGAAAGTTTGCATGACTTTGGATGTCTACAGTTCCACAAATAAGGCTCGGAAGGCCTTGATGTTTATTAACCGCTAAATCAGTTTTTGGAGAGCTATCCATTGCTGAAAACTAGAGCATTTTGTGGGCTCTGGTTGCAGAGAAATTCTGATTCAAAGTTAATCTTTCTTGTTTCAACCCAAAAACTAAAAATCTTAATATGGCCATAACTTCCAAAATAAGGCTCGTAAGAGGTTGCGGTTAGCGTTGTTGAACAGATAACGGTCAGGCCTTTGCATTGCCGTTCAAAACTCAACTTTTTTTTTTCAATCGATTTTCGAAAAAAAGCATGGACTACCCCCTTATCACTAAAAATTCAATTTTTTACGAAAGTCTCTGGAACCCATTGAAACGTAAATATATAGAAAGGTTTTGTCAAATGCAACCAGCACATCCAAAGCAAACCCTTTTATAAGGTCTAGTTTTCGAGATATTTGCATTCAAAGTTATTTTTTTGAGTTATGAAGGCATGTATGACTTTGGATGCCTACAGTTCCGCAAGTAAGGCTATGACGTCATTTTCGCTTGCAAAACGCTTAATTAGTTTTTCAAGAGCTATCCATAGCTGAAAACTAGAACATTCTAGGAGGTCTGGTTGCGGAGATATCTCAATTCAAAGTAAATCCATTAAAATCGATTTTTTTGAGTTTTGAAAGTTTGCATGACTTTGGATGTCTACAGTTCCACAAATAAGGCTCGGAAGGCCTTGCGGTTTATTAACCGCTAAATCAGTTTTTGGAGAGCTATCCATTGCTGAAAACTAGAGCATTTTGTGGGCTCTGGTTGCAGAGAAATTCTGATTCAAAGTTAATCTTTCTTGTTTCAACCCAAAAACTAAAAATCTTAATATGGCCATAACTTCCAAAATAAGGCTCGTAAGAGGTTGCGGTTGGCGTTGTTGAACAGATAACGGTCAGGCCTTTGCATTGCCGTTCAAAACTCAACTTTTTTTTTTTCAATCGATTTTCGAAAAAAAGCATGGACTACCCCCTTATCACTAAAAATTCAATTTTTTACGAAAGTCTCTGGAACCCATTGAAACGTACATATATAGAAAGGTTTTGTCAAATGCAACCAGCACATCCAAAGCAAACCCTTTTATAAGGTCTAGTTTTCGAGATATTTGCATTCAAAGTTATTTTTTTGAGTTATGAAGGCATGTATGACTTTGGATGCCTACAGTTCCGCAAGTAAGGCTATGACGTCATTTTCGCTTGCAAAACGCTTAATTAGTTTTTCAAGAGCTATCCATAGCTGAAAACTAGAACATTCTAGGAGGTCTGGTTGCGGAGATATCTCAATTCAAAGTAAATCCATTAAAATCGATTTTTTTGAGTTTTGAAAGTTTGCATGACTTTGGATGTCTACAGTTCCACAAATAAGGCTCGGAAGGCCTTGCGGTTTATTAACCGCTAAATCAGTTTTTGGAGAGCTATCCATTGCTGAAAACTAGAGCATTTTGTGGGCTCTGGTTGCAGAGAAATTCTGATTCAAAGTTAATCTTTCTTGTTTCAACCCAAAAACTAAAAATCTTAATATGGCCATAACTTCCAAAATAAGGCTCGTAAGAGGTTGCGGTTAGCGTTGTTGAACAGATAACGGTCAGGCCTTTGCATTGCCGTTCAAAACTCAACTTTTTTTTTTTCAATCGATTTTCGAAAAAAAGCATGGACTACCCCCTTATCACTAAAAATTCAATTTTTTACGAAAGTCTCTGGAACCCATTGAAACGTACATATATAGAAAGGTTTTGTCAAATGCAACCAGCACATCCAAAGCAAACCCTTTTATAAGGTCTAGTTTTCGAGATATTTGCATTCAAAGTTATTTTTTTGAGTTATGAAGGCATGTATGACTTTGGATGCCTACAGTTCCGCAAGTAAGGCTATGACGTCATTTTCGCTTGCAAAACGCTTAATTAGTTTTTCAAGAGCTATCCATAGCTGAAAACTAGAACATTCTAGGAGGTCTGGTTGCGGAGATATCTCAATTCAAAGTAAATCCATTAAAATCGATTTTTTTGAGTTTTGAAAGTTTGCATGACTGTGGATGTCTACAGTTCCACAAATAAGGCTCGGAAGGCCTTGATGTTTATTAACCGCTAAATCAGTTTTTGGAGAGCTATCCATTGCTGAAAACTAGAGCATTTTGTGGGCTCTGGTTGCAGAGAAATTCTGATTCAAAGTTAATCTTTCTTGTTTCAACCCAAAAACTAAAAATCTTAATATGGCCATAACTTCCAAAATAAGGCTCGTAAGAGGTTGCGGTTAGCGTTGTTGAACAGATAACGGTCAGGCCTTTGCATTGCCGTTCAAAACTCAACTTTTTTTTTTCAATCGATTTTCGAAAAAAAGCATGGACTACCCCCTTATCACTAAAAATTCAATTTTTTACGAAAGTCTCTGGAACCCATTGAAACGTACATATATAGAAAGGTTTTGTCAAATGCAACCAGCACATCCAAAGCAAACCCTTTTATAAGGTCTAGTTTTCGAGATATTTGCATTCAAAGTTATTTTTTTGAGTTATGAAGGCATGTATGACTTTGGATGCCTACAGTTCCGCAAGTAAGGCTATGACGTCATTTTCGCTTGCAAAACGCTTAATTAGTTTTTCAAGAGCTATCCATAGCTGAAAACTAGAACATTCTAGGAGGTCTGGTTGCGGAGATATCTCAATTCAAAGTAAATCCATTAAAATCGATTTTTTTGAGTTTTGAAAGTTTGCATGACTTTGGATGTCTACAGTTCCACAAATAAGGCTCGGAAGGCCTTGCGGTTTATTAACCGCTAAGAGCTATCCATTGCTGAAAACTAGAGCATTTTATGGGCTCTGGTTGCAGAGAAATTCTGATTCAAAGTTAATCTTTCTTGTTTCAACCCAAAAACTAAAAATCTTAATATGGCCATAACTTCCAAAATAAGGCTCGTAAGAGGTTGCGGTTAGCGTTGTTGAACAGATAACGGTCAGGCCTTTGCATTGCCGTTCAAAACTCAACTTTTTTTTTTCAATCGATTTTCGAAAAAAAGCATGGACTACCCCCTTATCACTAAAAATTCAATTTTTTACGAAAGTCTCTGGAACCCATTGAAACGTACATATATAGAAAGGTTTTGTCAAATGCAACCAGCACATCCAAAGCAAACCCTTTTATAAGGTCTAGTTTTCGAGATATTTGCATTCAAAGTTATTTTTTTGAGTTATGAAGGCATGTATGACTTTGGATGCCTACAGTTCCGCAAGTAAGGCTATGACGTCATTTTCGCTTGCAAAACGCTTAATTAGTTTTTCAAGAGCTATCCATAGCTGAAAACTAGAACATTCTAGGAGGTCTGGTTGCGGAGATATCTCAATTCAAAGTAAATCCATTAAAATCGATTTTTTTGAGTTTTGAAAGTTTGCATGACTTTGGATGTCTACAGTTCCACAAATAAGGCTCGGAAGGCCTTGCGGTTTATTAACCGCTAAATCAGTTTTTGAAGAGCTATCCATTGCTGAAAACTAGAGCATTTTGTGGGCTCTGGTTGCAGAGAAATTCTGATTCAAAGTTAATCTTTCTTGTTTCAACCCAAAAACTAAAAATCTTAATATGGCCATAACTTCCAAAATAAGGCTCGTAAGAGGTTGCGGTTGGCGTTGTTGAACAGATAACGGTCAGGCCTTTGCATTGCCGTTCAAAACTCAACTTTTTTTTTTTCAATCGATTTTCGAAAAAAAGCATGGACTACCCCCTTATCACTAAAAATTCAATTTTTTACGAAAGTCTCTGGAACCCATTGAAACGTACATATATAGAAAGGTTTTGTCAAATGCAACCAGCACATCCAAAGCAAACCCTTTTATAAGGTCTAGTTTTCGAGATATTTGCATTCAAAGTTATTTTTTTGAGTTATGAAGGCATGTATGACTTTGGATGCCTACAGTTCCGCAAGTAAGGCTATGACGTCATTTTCGCTTGCAAAACGCTTAATTAGTTTTTCAAGAGCTATCCATAGCTGAAAACTAGAACATTCTAGGAGGTCTGGTTGCGGAGATATCTCAATTCAAAGTAAATCCATTAAAATCGATTTTTTTGAGTTTTGAAAGTTTGCATGACTTTGGATGTCTACAGTTCCACAAATAAGGCTCGGAAGGCCTTGATGTTTATTAACCGCTAAATCAGTTTTTGGAGAGCTATCCATTGCTGAAAACTAGAGCATTTTGTGGGCTCTGGTTGCAGAGAAATTCTGATTCAAAGTTAATCTTTCTTGTTTCAACCCAAAAACTAAAAATCTTAATATGACCATAACTTCCAAAATAAGGCTCGTAAGAGGTTGCGGTTAGCGTTGTTGAACAGATAACGGTCAGGCCTTTGCATTGCCGTTCAAAACTCAACTTTTTTTTTTTCAATCGATTTTCGAAAAAAAGCATGGACTAAAAATTTGCATTCAAAGTTATTTTTTTGAGTTATGAAGGCATGTATGACTTTGGATGCCTACAGTTCCGCAAGTAAGGCTATGACGTCATTTTCGCTTGCAAAACGCTTAATTAGTTTTTCAAGAGCTATCCATAGCTGAAAACTAGAACATTCTAGGAGGTCTGGTTGCGGAGATATCTCAATTCAAAGTAAATCCAATACAATCGATTTTTTTGAGTTTTGAAAGTTTACATGACTTTGGATGTCTACAGTTCCACAAATAAGGCTCGGAAGGCCTTGCGGTTTATTAACCGCTAAATCAGTTTTTGGAGAGCTATCCATTGCTGAAAACTAGAGCATTTTGTGGGCTCTGGTTGCAGAGAAATTCTGATTCAAAGTTAATCTTTCTTGTTTCAACCCAAAAACTAAAAATCTTAATATGGCCATAACTTCCAAAATAAGGCTCGTAAGAGGTTGCGGTTAGCGTTGTTGAACAGATAACGGTCAGGCCTTTGCATTGCCGTTCAAAACTCAACTTTTTTTTTTTCAATCGATTTTCGAAAAAAAGCATGGACTACCCCCTTATCACTAAAAATTCAATTTTTTACGAAAGTCTCTGGAACCCATTGAAACGTACATATATAGAAAGGTTTTGTCAAATGCAACCAGCACATCCAAAGCAAACCCTTTTATAAGGTCTAGTTTTCGAGATATTTGCATTCAAAGTTATTTTTTTGAGTTATGAAGGCATGTATGACTTTGGATGCCTACAGTTCCGCAAGTAAGGCTATGACGTCATTTTCGCTTGCAAAACGCGTAATTAGTTTTTCAAGAGCTATCCATAGCTGAAAACTAGAACATTCTAGGAGGTCTGGTTGCGGAGATATCTCAATTCAAAGTAAATCCATTAAAATTGATTTTTTTGAGTTTTGAAAGTTTGCATGACTTTGGATGTCTACAGTTCCACAAATAAGGCTCGGAAGGCCTTGCGGTTTATTAACCGCTAAATCAGTTTTTGAAGAGCTATCCATTGCTGAAAACTAGAGCATTTTATGGGCTCTGGTTGCAGAGAAATTCTGATTCAAAGTTAATCTTTCTTGTTTCAACCCAAAAACTAAAAATCTTAATATGGCCATAACTTCCAAAATAAGGCTCGTAAGAGGTTGCGGTTAGCGTTGTTGAACAGATAACGGTCAGGCCTTTGCATTGCCGTTCAAAACTCAACTTTTTTTTTTCAATCGATTTTCGAAAAAAAGCATGGACTACCCCCTTATCACTAAAAATTCAATTTTTTACGAAAGTCTCTGGAACCCATTGAAACGTACATATATAGAAAGGTTTTGTCAAATGCAACCAGCACATCCAAAGCAAACCCTTTTATAAAGTCTAGTTTTCGAGATATTTGCATTCAAAGTTATTTTTTTGAGTTATGAAGGCATGTATGACTTTGGATGCCTACAGTTCCGCAAGTAAGGCTATGACGTCATTTTCGCTTGCAAAACGCTTAATTAGTTTTTCAAGAGCTATCCATAGCTGAAAACTAGAACATTCTAGGAGGTCTGGTTGCGGAGATATCTCAATTCAAAGTAAATCCATTAAAATCGATTTTTTTGAGTTTTGAAAGTTTGCATGACTTTGGATGTCTACAGTTCCACAAATAAGGCTCGGAAGGCCTTGCGGTTTATTAACCGCTAAATCAGTTTTTGGAGAGCTATCCATTGCTGAAAACTAGAGCATTTTGTGGGCTCTGGTTGCAGAGAAATTCTGATTCAAAGTTAATCTTTCTTGTTTCAACCCAAAAACTAAAAATCTTAATATGGCCATAACTTCCAAAATAAGGCTCGTAAGAGGTTGCGGTTGGCGTTGTTGAACAGATAACGGTCAGGCCTTTGCATTGCCGTTCAAAACTCAACTTTTTTTTTTTCAATCGATTTTCGAAAAAAAGCATGGACTACCCCCTTATCACTAAAAATTCAATTTTTTACGAAAGTCTCTGGAACCCATTGAAACGTACATATATAGAAAGGTTTTGTCAAATGCAACCAGCACATCCAAAGCAAACCCTTTTATAAGGTCTAGTTTTCGAGATATTTGCATTCAAAGTTATTTTTTTGAGTTATGAAGGCATGTATGACTTTGGATGCCTACAGTTCCGCAAGTAAGGCTATGACGTCATTTTCGCTTGCAAAACGCTTAATTAGTTTTTCAAGAGCTATCCATAGCTGAAAACTAGAACATTCTAGGAGGTCTGGTTGCGGAGATATCTCAATTCAAAGTAAATCCAATACAATCGATTTTTTTGAGTTTTGAAAGTTTGCATGACTTTGGATGTCTACAGTTCCACAAATAAGGCTCGGAAGGCCTTGCGGTTTATTAACCGCTAAATCAGTTTTTGGAGAGCTATCCATTGCTGAAAACTAGAGCATTTTGTGGGCTCTGGTTGCAGAGAAATTCTGATTCAAAGTTAATCTTTCTTGTTTCAACCCAAAAACTAAAAATCTTAATATGGCCATAACTTCCAAAATAAGGCTCGTAAGAGGTTGCGGTTAGCGTTGTTGAACAGATAACGGTCAGGCCTTTGCATTGCCGTTCAAAACTCAACTTTTTTTTTTTCAATCGATTTTCGAAAAAAAGCATGGACTACCCCCTTATCACTAAAAATTCAATTTTTTACGAAAGTCTCTGGAACCCATTGAAACGTACATATATAGAAAGGTTTTGTCAAATGCAACCAGCACATCCAAAGCAAACCCTTTTATAAGGTCTAGTTTTCGAGATATTTGCATTCAAAGTTATTTTTTTGAGTTATGAAGGCATGTATGACTTTGGATGCCTACAGTTCCGCAAGTAAGGCTATGACGTCATTTTCGCTTGCAAAACGCGTAATTAGTTTTTCAAGAGCTATCCATAGCTGAAAACTAGAACATTCTAGGAGGTCTGGTTGCGGAGATATCTCAATTCAAAGTAAATCCATTAAAATCGATTTTTTTGAGTTTTGAAAGTTTGCATGACTTTGGATGTCTACAGTTCCACAAATAAGGCTCGGAAGGCCTTGCGGTTTATTAACCGCTAAATCAGTTTTTGAAGAGCTATCCATTGCTGAAAACTAGAGCATTTTATGGGCTCTGGTTGCAGAGAAATTCTGATTCAAAGTTAATCTTTCTTGTTTCAACCCAAAAACTAAAAATCTTAATATGGCCATAACTTCCAAAATAAGGCTCGTAAGAGGTTGCGGTTAGCGTTGTTGAACAGATAACGGTCAGGCCTTTGCATTGCCGTTCAAAACTCAACTTTTTTTTTTCAATCGATTTTCGAAAAAAAGCATGGACTACCCCCTTATCACTAAAAATTCAATTTTTTACGAAAGTCTCTGGAACCCATTGAAACGTACATATATAGAAAGGTTTTGTCAAATGCAACCAGCACATCCAAAGCAAACCCTTTTATAAGGTCTAGTTTTCGAGATATTTGCATTCAAAGTTATTTTTTTGAGTTATGAAGGCATGTATGACTTTGGATGCCTACAGTTCCGCAAGTAAGGCTATGACGTCATTTTCGCTTGCAAAACGCTTAATTAGTTTTTCAAGAGCTATCCATAGCTGAAAACTAGAACATTCTAGGAGGTCTGGTTGCGGAGATATCTCAATTCAAAGTAAATCCATTAAAATCGATTTTTTTGAGTTTTGAAAGTTTGCATGACTTTGGATGTCTACAGTTCCACAAATAAGGCTCGGAAGGCCTTGCGGTTTATTAACCGCTAAATCAGTTTTTGGAGAGCTATCCATTGCTGAAATCTAGAGCATTTTGTGGGCTCTGGTTGCAGAGAAATTCTGATTCAAAGTTAATCTTTCTTGTTTCAACCCAAAAACTAAAAATCTTAATATGGCCATAACTTCCAAAATAAGGCTCGTAAGAGGTTGCGGTTGGCGTTGTTGAACAGATAACGGTCAGGCCTTTGCATTGCCGTTCAAAACTCAACTTTTTTTTTTTCAATCGATTTTCGAAAAAAAGCATGGACTACCCCCTTATCACTAAAAATTCAATTTTTTACGAAAGTCTCTGGAACCCATTGAAACGTACATATATAGAAAGGTTTTGTCAAATGCAACCAGCACATCCAAAGCAAACCCTTTTATAAGGTCTAGTTTTCGAGATATTTGCATTCAAAGTTATTTTTTTGAGTTATGAAGGCATGTATGACTTTGGATGCCTACAGTTCCGCAAGTAAGGCTATGACGTCATTTTCGCTTGCAAAACGCTTAATTAGTTTTTCAAGAGCTATCCATAGCTGAAAACTAGAACATTCTAGGAGGTCTGGTTGCGGAGATATCTCAATTCAAAGTAAATCCAATACAATCGATTTTTTTGAGTTTTGAAAGTTTGCATGACTTTGGATGTCTACAGTTCCACAAATAAGGCTCGGAAGGCCTTGCGGTTTATTAAACGCTAAATCAGTTTTTGGAGAGCTATCCATTGCTGAAAACTAGAGCATTTTGTGGGCTCTGGTTGCAGAGAAATTCTGATTCAAAGTTAATCTTTCTTGTTTCAACCCAAAAACTAAAAATCTTAATATGGCCATAACTTCCAAAATAAGGCTCGTAAGAGGTTGCGGTTAGCGTTGTTGAACAGATAACGGCCAGGCCTTTGCATTGCCGTTCAAAACTCAACTTTTTTTTTTTCAATCGATTTTCGAAAAAAAGCATGGACTACCCCCTTATCACTAAAAATTTGCATTCAAAGTTATTTTTTTGAGTTATGAAGGCATGTATGACTTTGGATGCCTACAGTTCCGCAAGTAAGGCTATGACGTCATTTTCGCTTGCAAAACGCGTAATTAGTTTTTCAAGAGCTATCCATAGCTGAAAACTAGAACATTCTAGGAGGTCTGGTTGCGGAGATATCTCAATTCAAAGTAAATCCAATACAATCGATTTTTTTGAGTTTTGAAAGTTTGCATGACTTTGGATGTCTACAGTTCCACAAATAAGGCTCGGAAGGCCTTGCGGTTTATTAACCGCTAAATCAATTTTTGGAGAGCTATCCATTGCTGAAAACTAGAGCATTTTATGGGCTCTGGTTGCAGAGAAATTCTGATTCAAAGTTAATCTTTCTTGTTTCAACCCAAAAACTAAAAATCTTAATATGGCCATAACTTCCAAAATAAGGCTCGTAAGAGGTTGCGGTTAGCGTTGTTGAACAGATAACGGTCAGGCCTTTGCATTGCCGTTCAAAACTCAACTTTTTTTTTTTCAATCGATTTTCGAAAAAAAGCATGGACTACCCCCTTATCACTAAAAATTCAATTTTTTACGAAAGTCTCTGGAACCCATTGAAACGTACATATATAGAAAGGTTTTGTCAAATGCAACCAGCACATCCAAAGCAAACCCTTTTATAAGGTCTAGTTTTCGAGATATTTGCATTCAAAGTTATTTTTTTGAGTTATGAAGGCATGTATGACTTTGGATGCCTACAGTTCCGCAAGTAAGGCTATGACGTCATTTTCGCTTGCAAAACGCTTAATTAGTTTTTCAAGAGCTATCCATAGCTGAAAACTAGAACATTCTAGGAGGTCTGGTTGCGGAGATATCTCAATTCAAAGTAAATCCATTAAAATCGATTTTTTTGAGTTTTGAAAGTTTGCATGACTTTGGATGTCTACAGTTCCACAAATAAGGCTCGGAAGGCCTTGCGGTTTATTAACCGCTAAATCAGTTTTTGAAGAGCTATCCATTGCTGAAAACTAGAGCATTTTATGGGCTCTGGTTGCAGAGAAATTCTGATTCAAAGTTAATCTTTCTTGTTTCAACCCAAAAACTAAAAATCTTAATATGGCCATAACTTCCAAAATAAGGCTCGTAAGAGGTTGCGGTTAGCGTTGTTGAACAGATAACGGTCAGGCCTTTGCATTGCCGTTCAAAACTCAACTTTTTTTTTCAATCGATTTTCGAAAAAAAGCATGGAGTACCCCCTTATCACTAAAAATTCAATTTTTTACGAAAGTCTCTGGAACCCATTGAAACGTACATATATAGAAAGGTTTTGTCAAATGCAACCAGCACATCCAAAGCAAACCCTTTTATAAGGTCTAGTTTTCGAGATATTTGCATTCAAAGTTATTTTTTTGAGTTATGAAGGCATGTATGACTTTGGATGCCTACAGTTCCGCAAGTAAGGCTATGACGTCATTTTCGCTTGCAAAACGCTTAATTAGTTTTTCAAGAGCTATC
Source organism: Melangyna quadrimaculata (assembly GCA_949320155.1). Taxonomy (NCBI): domain Eukaryota; kingdom Metazoa; phylum Arthropoda; class Insecta; order Diptera; family Syrphidae; genus Melangyna; species Melangyna quadrimaculata. The sequence goes on along the minus strand of OX439483.1, from coordinate 76,227,136 downwards.
CATAGCTGAAAACTAGAACATTCTAGGAGGTCTGGTTGCGGAGATATCTCAATTCAAAGTAAATCCATTAAAATCGATTTTTTTGAGTTTTGAAAGTTTGCATGACTTTGGATGTCTACAGTTCCACAAATAAGGCTCGGAAGGCCTTGCGGTTTATTAACCGCTAAATCAGTTTTTGAAGAGCTATCCATTGCTGAAAACTAGAGCATTTTATGGGCTCTGGTTGCAGAGAAATTCTGATTCAAAGTTAATCTTTCTTGTTTCAACCCAAAAACTAAAAATCTTAATATGGCCATAACTTCCAAAATAAGGCTCGTAAGAGGTTGCGGTTAGCGTTGTTGAACAGATAACGGTCAGGCCTTTGCATTGCCGTTCAAAACTCAACTTTTTTTTTTCAATCGATTTTCGAAAAAAAGCATGGACTACCCCCTTATCACTAAAAATTCAATTTTTTACGAAAGTCTCTGGAACCCATTGAAACGTACATATATAGAAAGGTTTTGTCAAATGCAACCAGCACATCCAAAGCAAACCCTTTTATAAGGTCTAGTTTTCGAGATATTTGCATTCAAAGTTATTTTTTTGAGTTATGAAGGCATGTATGACTTTGGATGCCTACAGTTCCGCAAGTAAGGCTATGACGTCATTTTCGCTTGCAAAACGCTTAATTAGTTTTTCAAGAGCTATCCATAGCTGAAAACTAGAACATTCTAGGAGGTCTGGTTGCGGAGATATCTCAATTCAAAGTAAATCCATTAAAATCGATTTTTTTGAGTTTTGAAAGTTTGCATGACTTTGGATGTCTACAGTTCCACAAATAAGGCTCGGAAGGCCTTGCGGTTTATTAACCGCTAAATCAGTTTTTGGAGAGCTATCCATTGCTGAAAACTAGAGCATTTTGTGGGCTCTGGTTGCAGAGAAATTCTGATTCAAAGTTAATCTTTCTTGTTTCAACCCAAAAACTAAAAATCTTAATATGGCCATAACTTCCAAAATAAGGCTCGTAAGAGGTTGCGGTTGGCGTTGTTGAACAGATAACGGTCAGGCCTTTGCATTGCCGTTCAAAACTCAACTTTTTTTTTTTCAATCGATTTTCGAAAAAAAGCATGGACTACCCCCTTATCACTAAAAATTCAATTTTTTACGAAAGTCTCTGGAACCCATTGAAACGTACATATATAGAAAGGTTTTGTCAAATGCAACCAGCATATAAGGTCTAGTTTTCGAGATATTTGCATTCAAAGTTATTTTTTTGAGTTATGAAGGCATGTATGACTTTGGATGCCTACAGTTCGCTTAATTAGTTTTTCAAGAGCTATCCATAGCTGAAAACTAGAACATTCTAGGAGGTCTGGTTGCGGAGATATCTCAATTCAAAGTAAATCCATTAAAATCGATTTTTTTGAGTTTTGAAAGTTTGCATGACTTTGGATGTCTACAGTTCCACAAATAAGGCTCGGAAGGCCTTGCGGTTTATTAACCGCTAAATCAGTTTTTGAAGAGCGGTCCATTGCTGAAAACTAGAGCATTTTATGGGCTCTGGTTGCAGAGAAATTCTGATTCAAAGTTAATCTTTCTTGTTTCAACCCAAAAACTAAAAATCTTAATATGGCCATAACTTCCAAAATAAGGCTCGTAAGAGGTTGCGGTTGGCGTTGTTGAACAGATAACGGTCAGGCCTTTGCATTGCCGTTCAAAACTCAACTTTTTTTTTTTCAATCGATTTTCGAAAAAAAGCATGGACTACCCCCTTATCACTAAAAATTCAATTTTTTACGAAAGTCTCTGGAACCCATTGAAACGTACATATATAGAAAGGTTTTGTCAAATGCAACCAGCATATAAGGTCTAGTTTTCGAGATATTTGCATTCAAAGTTATTTTTTTGAGTTATGAAGGCATGTATGACTTTGGATGCCTTCAGTTCGCTTAATTAGTTTTTCAAGAGCTATCCATAGCTGAAAACTAGAACATTCTAGGAGGTCTGGTTGCGGAGATATCTCAATTCAAAGTAAATCCATTAAAATCGATTTTTTTGAGTTTTGAAAGTTTGCATGACTTTGGATGTCTACAGTTCCACAAATAAGGCTCGGAAGGCCTTGCGGTTTATAAACCGCTAAATCAGTTTTTGAAGAGCTATCCATTGCTGAAAACTAGAGCATTTTGTGGGCTCTGGTTGCAGAGAAATTCTGATTCAAAGTTAATCTTTCTTGTTTCAACCCAAAAACTAAAAATCTTAATATGGCCATAACTTCCAAAATAAGGCTCGTAAGAGGTTGCGGTTGGCGTTGTTGGACAGATAACGGTCAGGCCTTTGCATTGCCGTTCAAAACTCAACTTTTTTTTTTTCAATCGATTTTCGAAAAAAAGCATGGACTACCCCCTTATCACTAAAAATTCAATTTTTTACGAAAGTCTCTGGAACCCATTGAAACGTACATATATAGAAAGGTTTTGTCAAATGCAACCAGCACATCCAAAGCAAACCCTTTTATAAGGTCTAGTTTTCGAGATATTTGCATTCAAAGTTATTTTTTTGAGTTATGAAGGCATGTATGACTTTGGATGCCTACAGTTCCGCAAGTAAGGCTATGACGTCATTTTCGCTTGCAAAACGCTTAATTAGTTTTTCAAGAGCTATCCATAGCTGAAAACTAGAACATTCTAGGAGGTCTGGTTGCGGAGATATCTCAATTCAAAGTAAATCCATTAAAATCGATTTTTTTGAGTTTTGAAAGTTTGCATGACTTTGGATGTCTACAGTTCCACAAATAAGGCTCGGAAGGCCTTGCGGTTTATTAACCGCTAAGAGCTATCCATTGCTGAAAACTAGAGCATTTTATGGGCTCTGGTTGCAGAGAAATTCTGATTCAAAGTTAATCTTTCTTGTTTCAACCCAAAAACTAAAAATCTTAATATGGCCATAACTTCCAAAATAAGGCTCGTAAGAGGTTGCGGTTAGCGTTGTTGAACAGATAACGGTCAGGCCTTTGCATTGCCGTTCAAAACTCAACTTTTTTTTTTCAATCGATTTTCGAAAAAAAGCATGGACTACCCCCTTATCACTAAAAATTCAATTTTTTACGAAAGTCTCTGGAACCCATTGAAACGTACATATATAGAAAGGTTTTGTCAAATGCAACCAGCACATCCAAAGCAAACCCTTTTATAAGGTCTAGTTTTCGAGATATTTGCATTCAAAGTTATTTTTTTGAGTTATGAAGGCATGTATGACTTTGGATGCCTACAGTTCCGCAAGTAAGGCTATGACGTCATTTTCGCTTGCAAAACGCTTAATTAGTTTTTCAAGAGCTATCCATAGCTGAAAACTAGAACATTCTAGGAGGTCTGGTTGCGGAGATATCTCAATTCAAAGTAAATCCATTAAAATCGATTTTTTTGAGTTTTGAAAGTTTGCATGACTTTGGATGTCTACAGTTCCACAAATAAGGCTCGGAAGGCCTTGCGGTTTATTAACCGCTAAATCAGTTTTTGAAGAGCTATCCATTGCTGAAAACTAGAGCATTTTGTGGGCTCTGGTTGCAGAGAAATTCTGATTCAAAGTTAATCTTTCTTGTTTCAACCCAAAAACTAAAAATCTTAATATGGCCATAACTTCCAAAATAAGGCTCGTAAGAGGTTGCGGTTGGCGTTGTTGAACAGATAACGGTCAGGCCTTTGCATTGCCGTTCAAAACTCAACTTTTTTTTTTTCAATCGATTTTCGAAAAAAAGCATGGACTACCCCCTTATCACTAAAAATTCAATTTTTTACGAAAGTCTCTGGAACCCATTGAAACGTACATATATAGAAAGGTTTTGTCAAATGCAACCAGCACATCCAAAGCAAACCCTTTTATAAGGTCTAGTTTTCGAGATATTTGCATTCAAAGTTATTTTTTTGAGTTATGAAGGCATGTATGACTTTGGATGCCTACAGTTCCGCAAGTAAGGCTATGACGTCATTTTCGCTTGCAAAACGCTTAATTAGTTTTTCAAGAGCTATCCATAGCTGAAAACTAGAACATTCTAGGAGGTCTGGTTGCGGAGATATCTCAATTCAAAGTAAATCCATTAAAATCGATTTTTTTGAGTTTTGAAAGTTTGCATGACTTTGGATGTCTACAGTTCCACAAATAAGGCTCGGAAGGCCTTGATGTTTATTAACCGCTAAATCAGTTTTTGGAGAGCTATCCATTGCTGAAAACTAGAGCATTTTGTGGGCTCTGGTTGCAGAGAAATTCTGATTCAAAGTTAATCTTTCTTGTTTCAACCCAAAAACTAAAAATCTTAATATGGCCATAACTTCCAAAATAAGGCTCGTAAGAGGTTGCGGTTAGCGTTGTTGAACAGATAACGGTCAGGCCTTTGCATTGCCGTTCAAAACTCAACTTTTTTTTTTTCAATCGATTTTCGAAAAAAAGCATGGACTACCCCCTTATCACTAAAAATTTGCATTCAAAGTTATTTTTTTGAGTTATGAAGGCATGTATGACTTTGGATGCCTACAGTTCCGCAAGTAAGGCTATGACGTCATTTTCGCTTGCAAAACGCTTAATTAGTTTTTCAAGAGCTATCCATAGCTGAAAACTAGAACATTCTAGGAGGTCTGGTTGCGGAGATATCTCAATTCAAAGTAAATCCAATACAATGGATTTTTTTGAGTTTTGAAAGTTTGCATGACTTTGGATGTCTACAGTTCCACAAATAAGGCTCGGAAGGCCTTGCGGTTTATTAACCGCTAAATCAGTTTTTGGAGAGCTATCCATTGCTGAAAACTAGAGCATTTTGTGGGCTCTGGTTGCAGAGAAATTCTGATTCAAAGTTAATCTTTCTTGTTTCAACCCAAAAACTAAAAATCTTAATATGGCCATAACTTCCAAAATAAGGCTCGTAAGAGGTTGCGGTTAGCGTTGTTGAACAGATAACGGTCAGGCCTTTGCATTGCCGTTCAAAACTCAACTTTTTTTTTTTCAATCGATTTTCGAAAAAAAGCATGGACCTTATCACTAAAAATTCAATTTTTTACGAAAGTCTCTGGAACCCATTGAAACGTACATATATAGAAAGGTTTTGTCAAATGCAACCAGCACATCCAAAGCAAACCCTTTTATAAGGTCTAGTTTTCGAGATATTTGCATTCAAAGTTATTTTTTTGAGTTATGAAGGCATGTATGACTTTGGATGCCTACAGTTCCGCAAGTAAGGCTATGACGTCATTTTCGCTTGCAAAACGCGTAATTAGTTTTTCAAGAGCTATCCATAGCTGAAAACTAGAACATTCTAGGAGGTCTGGTTGCGGAGATATCTCAATTCAAAGTAAATCCATTAAAATTGATTTTTTTGAGTTTTGAAAGTTTGCATGACTTTGGATGTCTACAGTTCCACAAATAAGGCTCGGAAGGCCTTGCGGTTTATTAACCGCTAAATCAGTTTTTGAAGAGCTATCCATTGCTGAAAACTAGAGCATTTTATGGGCTCTGGTTGCAGAGAAATTCTGATTCAAAGTTAATCTTTCTTGTTTCAACCCAAAAACTAAAAATCTTAATATGGCCATAACTTCCAAAATAAGGCTCGTAAGAGGTTGCGGTTAGCGTTGTTGAACAGATAACGGTCAGGCCTTTGCATTGCCGTTCAAAACTCAACTTTTTTTTTTCAATCGATTTTCGAAAAAAAGCATGGACTACCCCCTTATCACTAAAAATTCAATTTTTTACGAAAGTCTCTGGAACCCATTGAAACGTACATATATAGAAAGGTTTTGTCAAATGCAACCAGCACATCCAAAGCAAACCCTTTTATAAAGTCTAGTTTTCGAGATATTTGCATTCAAAGTTATTTTTTTGAGTTATGAAGGCATGTATGACTTTGGATGCCTACAGTTCCGCAAGTAAGGCTATGACGTCATTTTCGCTTGCAAAACGCTTAATTAGTTTTTCAAGAGCTATCCATAGCTGAAAACTAGAACATTCTAGGAGGTCTGGTTGCGGAGATATCTCAATTCAAAGTAAATCCATTAAAATCGATTTTTTTGAGTTTTGAAAGTTTGCATGACTTTGGATGTCTACAGTTCCACAAATAAGGCTCGGAAGGCCTTGCGGTTTATTAACCGCTAAATCAGTTTTTGGAGAGCTATCCATTGCTGAAAACTAGAGCATTTTGTGGGCTCTGGTTGCAGAGAAATTCTGATTCAAAGTTAATCTTTCTTGTTTCAACCCAAAAACTAAAAATCTTAATATGGCCATAACTTCCAAAATAAGGCTCGTAAGAGGTTGCGGTTGGCGTTGTTGAACAGATAACGGTCAGGCCTTTGCATTGCCGTTCAAAACTCAACTTTTTTTTTTTCAATCGATTTTCGAAAAAAAGCATGGACTACCCCCTTATCACTAAAAATTCAATTTTTTACGAAAGTCTCTGGAACCCATTGAAACGTACATATATAGAAAGGTTTTGTCAAATGCAACCAGCACATCCAAAGCAAACCCTTTTATAAGGTCTAGTTTTCGAGATATTTGCATTCAAAGTTATTTTTTTGAGTTATGAAGGCATGTATGACTTTGGATGCCTACAGTTCCGCAAGTAAGGCTATGACGTCATTTTCGCTTGCAAAACGCTTAATTAGTTTTTCAAGAGCTATCCATAGCTGAAAACTAGAACATTCTAGGAGGTCTGGTTGCGGAGATATCTCAATTAAAAGTAAATCCAATACAATCGATTTTTTTGAGTTTTGAAAGTTTGCATGACTTTGGATGTCTACAGTTCCACAAATAAGGCTCGGAAGGCCTTGCGGTTTATTAACCGCTAAATCAGTTTTTGGAGAGCTATCCATTGCTGAAAACTAGAGCATTTTGTGGGCTCTGGTTGCAGAGAAATTCTGATTCAAAGTTAATCTTTCTTGTTTCAACCCAAAAACTAAAAATCTTAATATGGCCATAACTTCCAAAATAAGGCTCGTAAGAGGTTGCGGTTAGCGTTGTTGAACAGATAACGGTCAGGCCTTTGCATTGCCGTTCAAAACTCAACTTTTTTTTTTTCAATCGATTTTCGAAAAAAAGCATGGACTACCCCCTTATCACTAAAAATTCAATTTTTTACGAAAGTCTCTGGAACCCATTGAAACGTACATATATAGAAAGGTTTTGTCAAATGCAACCAGCACATCCAAAGCAAACCCTTTTATAAGGTCTAGTTTTCGAGATATTTGCATTCAAAGTTATTTTTTTGAGTTATGAAGGCATGTATGACTTTGGATGCCTACAGTTCCGCAAGTAAGGCTATGACGTCATTTTCGCTTGCAAAACGCGTAATTAGTTTTTCAAGAGCTATCCATAGCTGAAAACTAGAACATTCTAGGAGGTCTGGTTGCGGAGATATCTCAATTCAAAGTAAATCCATTAAAATCGATTTTTTTGAGTTTTGAAAGTTTGCATGACTTTGGATGTCTACAGTTCCACAAATAAGGCTCGGAAGGCCTTGCGGTTTATTAACCGCTAAATCAGTTTTTGAAGAGCTATCCATTGCTGAAAACTAGAGCATTTTATGGGCTCTGGTTGCAGAGAAATTCTGATTCAAAGTTAATCTTTCTTGTTTCAACCCAAAAACTAAAAATCTTAATATGGCCATAACTTCCAAAATAAGGCTCGTAAGAGGTTGCGGTTAGCGTTGTTGAACAGATAACGGTCAGGCCTTTGCATTGCCGTTCAAAACTCAACTTTTTTTTTTCAATCGATTTTCGAAAAAAAGCATGGACTACCCCCTTATCACTAAAAATTCAATTTTTTACGAAAGTCTCTGGAACCCATTGAAACGTACATATATAGAAAGGTTTTGTCAAATGCAACCAGCACATCCAAAGCAAACCCTTTTATAAGGTCTAGTTTTCGAGATATTTGCATTCAAAGTTATTTTTTTGAGTTATGAAGGCATGTATGACTTTGGATGCCTACAGTTCCGCAAGTAAGGCTATGACGTCATTTTCGCTTGCAAAACGCTTAATTAGTTTTTCAAGAGCTATCCATAGCTGAAAACTAGAACATTCTAGGAGGTCTGGTTGCGGAGATATCTCAATTCAAAGTAAATCCATTAAAATCGATTTTTTTGAGTTTTGAAAGTTTGCATGACTTTGGATGTCTACAGTTCCACAAATAAGGCTCGGAAGGCCTTGCGGTTTATTAACCGCTAAATCAGTTTTTGGAGAGCTATCCATTGCTGAAAACTAGAGCATTTTGTGGGCTCTGGTTGCAGAGAAATTCTGATTCAAAGTTAATCTTTCTTGTTTCAACCCAAAAACTAAAAATCTTAATATGGCCATAACTTCCAAAATAAGGCTCGTAAGAGGTTGCGGTTGGCGTTGTTGAACAGATAACGGTCAGGCCTTTGCATTGCCGTTCAAAACTCAACTTTTTTTTTTTCAATCGATTTTCGAAAAAAAGCATGGACTACCTCCTTATCACTAAAAATTCAATTTTTTACGAAAGTCTCTGGAACCCATTGAAACGTACATATATAGAAAGGTTTTGTCAAATGCAACCAGCACATCCAAAGCAAACCCTTTTATAAGGTCTAGTTTTCGAGATATTTGCATTCAAAGTTATTTTTTTGAGTTATGAAGGCATGTATGACTTTGGATGCCTACAGTTCCGCAAGTAAGGCTATGACGTCATTTTCGCTTGCAAAACGCTTAATTAGTTTTTCAAGAGCTATCCATAGCTGAAAACTAGAACATTCTAGGAGGTCTGGTTGCGGAGATATCTCAATTCAAAGTAAATCCATTAAAATCGATTTTTTTGAGTTTTGAAAGTTTGCATGACTTTGGATGTCTACAGTTCCACAAATAAGGCTCGGAAGGCCTTGATGTTTATTAACCGCTAAATCAGTTTTTGGAGAGCTATCCATTGCTGAAAACTAGAGCATTTTGTGGGCTCTGGTTGCAGAGAAATTCTGATTCAAAGTTAATCTTTCTTGTTTCAACCCAAAAACTAAAAATCTTAATATGGCCATAACTTCCAAAATAAGGCTCGTAAGAGGTTGCGGTTAGCGTTGTTGAACAGATAACGGCCAGGCCTTTGCATTGCCGTTCAAAACTCAACTTTTTTTTTTTCAATCGATTTTCGAAAAAAAGCATGGACTACCCCCTTATCACTAAAAATTTGCATTCAAAGTTATTTTTTTGAGTTATGAAGGCATGTATGACTTTGGATGCCTACAGTTCCGCAAGTAAGGCTATGACGTCATTTTCGCTTGCAAAACGCTTAATTAGTTTTTCAAGAGCTATCCATAGCTGAAAACTAGAACATTCTAGGAGGTCTGGTTGCGGAGATATCTCAATTCAAAGTAAATCCATTAAAATCGATTTTTTTGAGTTTTGAAAGTTTGCATGACTTTGGATGTCTACAGTTCCACAAATAAGGCTCGGAAGGCCTTGATGTTTATTAACCGCTAAATCAGTTTTTGGAGAGCTATCCATTGCTGAAAACTAGAGCATTTTGTGGGCTCTGGTTGCAGAGAAATTCTGATTCAAAGTTAATCTTTCTTGTTTCAACCCAAAAACTAAAAATCTTAATATGGCCATAACTTCCAAAATAAGGCTCGTAAGAGGTTGCGGTTAGCGTTGTTGAACAGATAACGGCCAGGCCTTTGCATTGCCGTTCAAAACTCAACTTTTTTTTTTTCAATCGATTTTCGAAAAAAAGCATGGACTACCCCCTTATCACTAAAAATTTGCATTCAAAGTTATTTTTTTGAGTTATGAAGGCATGTATGACTTTGGATGCCTACAGTTCCGCAAGTAAGGCTATGACGTCATTTTCGCTTGCAAAACGCGTAATTAGTTTTTCAAGAGCTATCCATAGCTGAAAACTAGAACATTCTAGGAGGTCTGGTTGCGGAGATATCTCAATTCAAAGTAAATCCAATACAATCGATTTTTTTGAGTTTTGAAAGTTTGCATGACTTTGGATGTCTACAGTTCCACAAATAAGGCTCGGAAGGCCTTGCGGTTTATTAACCGCTAAATCAGTTTTTGGAGAGCTATCCATTGCTGAAAACTAGAGCATTTTATGGGCTCTGGTTGCAGAGAAATTCTGATTCAAAGTTAATCTTTCTTGTTTCAACCCAAAAACTAAAAATCTTAATATGGCCATAACTTCCAAAATAAGGCTCGTAAGAGGTTGCGGTTAGCGTTGTTGAACAGATAACGGTCAGGCCTTTGCATTGCCGTTCAAAACTCAACTTTTTTTTTTTCAATCGATTTTCGAAAAAAAGCATGGACTACCCCCTTATCACTAAAAATTCAATTTTTTACGAAAGTCTCTGGAACCCATTGAAACGTACATATATAGAAAGGTTTTGTCAAATGCAACCAGCACATCCAAAGCAAACCCTTTTATAAGGTCTAGTTTTCGAGATATTTGCATTCAAAGTTATTTTTTTGAGTTATGAAGGCATGTATGACTTTGGATGCCTACAGTTCCGCAAGTAAGGCTATGACGTCATTTTCGCTTGCAAAACGCGTAATTAGTTTTTCAAGAGCTATCCATAGCTGAAAACTAGAACATTCTAGGAGGTCTGGTTGCGGAGATATCTCAATTCAAAGTAAATCCATTAAAATCGATTTTTTTGAGTTTTGAAAGTTTGCATGACTTTGGATGTCTACAGTTCCACAAATAAGGCTCGGAAGGCCTTGCGGTTTATTAACCGCTAAATCAGTTTTTGAAGAGCTATCCATTGCTGAAAACTAGAGCATTTTATGGGCTCTGGTTGCAGAGAAATTCTGATTCAAAGTTAATCTTTCTTGTTTCAACCCAAAAACTAAAAATCTTAATATGGCCATAACTTCCAAAATAAGGCTCGTAAGAGGTTGCGGTTAGCGTTGTTGAACAGATAACGGTCAGGCCTTTGCATTGCCGTTCAAAACTCAACTTTTTTTTTTCAATCGATTTTCGAAAAAAAGCATGGACTACCCCCTTATCACTAAAAATTCAATTTTTTACGAAAGTCTCTGGAACCCATTGAAACGTACATATATAGAAAGGTTTTGTCAAATGCAACCAGCACATCCAAAGCAAACCCTTTTATAAGGTCTAGTTTTCGAGATATTTGCATTCAAAGTTATTTTTTTGAGTTATGAAGGCATGTATGACTTTGGATGCCTACAGTTCCGCAAGTAAGGCTATGACGTCATTTTCGCTTGCAAAACGCTTAATTAGTTTTTCAAGAGCTATCCATAGCTGAAAACTAGAACATTCTAGGAGGTCTGGTTGCGGAGATATCTCAATTCAAAGTAAATCCATTAAAATCGATTTTTTTGAGTTTTGAAAGTTTGCATGACTTTGGATGTCTACAGTTCCACAAATAAGGCTCGGAAGGCCTTGCGGTTTATTAACCGCTAAATCAGTTTTTGGAGAGCTATCCATTGCTGAAAACTAGAGCATTTTGTGGGCTCTGGTTGCAGAGAAATTCTGATTCAAAGTTAATCTTTCTTGTTTCAACCCAAAAACTAAAAATCTTAATATGGCCATAACTTCCAAAATAAGGCTCGTAAGAGGTTGCGGTTGGCGTTGTTGAACAGATAACGGTCAGGCCTTTGCATTGCCGTTCAAAACTCAACTTTTTTTTTTTCAATCGATTTTCGAAAAAAAGCATGGACTACCCCCTTATCACTAAAAATTCAATTTTTTACGAAAGTCTCTGGAACCCATTGAAACGTACATATATAGAAAGGTTTTGTCAAATGCAACCAGCACATCCAAAGCAAACCCTTTTATAAGGTCTAGTTTTCGAGATATTTGCATTCAAAGTTATTTTTTTGAGTTATGAAGGCATGTATGACTTTGGATGCCTACAGTTCCGCAAGTAAGGCTATGACGTCATTTTCGCTTGCAAAACGCTTAATTAGTTTTTCAAGAGCTATCCATAGCTGAAAACTAGAACATTCTAGGAGGTCTGGTTGCGGAGATATCTCAATTCAAAGTAAATCCATTAAAATCGATTTTTTTGAGTTTTGAAAGTTTGCATGACTTTGGATGTCTACAGTTCCACAAATAAGGCTCGGAAGGCCTTGATGTTTATTAACCGCTAAATCAGTTTTTGGAGAGCTATCCATTGCTGAAAACTAGAGCATTTTGTGGGCTCTGGTTGCAGAGAAATTCTGATTCAAAGTTAATCTTTCTTGTTTCAACCCAAAAACTAAAAATCTTAATATGGCCATAACTTCCAAAATAAGGCTCGTAAGAGGTTGCGGTTAGCGTTGTTGAACAGATAACGGCCAGGCCTTTGCATTGCCGTTCAAAACTCAACTTTTTTTTTTTCAATCGATTTTCGAAAAAAAGCATGGACTAAGCCCTTATCACTAAAAATTTGCATTCAAAGTTATTTTTTTGAGTTATGAAGGCATGTATGACTTTGGATGCCTACAGTTCCGCAAGTAAGGCTATGACGTCATTTTCGCTTGCAAAACGCGTAATTAGTTTTTCAAGAGCTATCCATAGCTGAAAACTAGAACATTCTAGGAGGTCTGGTTGCGGAGATATCTCAATTCAAAGTAAATCCAATACAATCGATTTTTTTGAGTTTTGAAAGTTTGCATGACTTTGGATGTCTACAGTTCCACAAATAAGGCTCGGAAGGCCTTGCGGTTTATTAACCGCTAAATCAGTTTTTGGAGAGCTATCCATTGCTGAAAACTAGAGCATTTTATGGGCTCTGGTTGCAGAGAAATTCTGATTCAAAGTTAATCTTTCTTGTTTCAACCCAAAAACTAAAAATCTTAATATGGCCATAACTTCCAAAATAAGGCTCGTAAGAGGTTGCGGTTAGCGTTGTTGAACAGATAACGGTCAGGCCTTTGCATTGCCGTTCAAAACTCAACTTTTTTTTTCAATCGATTTTCGAAAAAAAGCATGGACTACCCCCTTATCACTAAAAATTCAATTTTTTACGAAAGTCTCTGGAACCCATTGAAACGTACATATATAGAAAGGTTTTGTCAAATGCAACCAGCACATCCAAAGCAAACCCTTTTATAAGGTCTAGTTTTCGAGATATTTGCATTCAAAGTTATTTTTTTGAGTTATGAAGGCATGTATGACTTTGGATGCCTACAGTTCCGCAAGTAAGGCTATGACGTCATTTTCGCTTGCAAAACGCTTAATTAGTTTTTCAAGAGCTATCCATAGCTGAAAACTAGAACATTCTAGGAGGTCTGGTTGCGGAGATATCTCAATTCAAAGTAAATCCATTAAAATCGATTTTTTTGAGTTTTGAAAGTTTGCATGACTTTGGATGTCTACAGTTCCACAAATAAGGCTCGGAAGGCCTTGCGGTTTATTAACCGCTAAATCAGTTTTTGAAGAGCTATCCATTGCTGAAAACTAGAGCATTTTATGGGCTCTGGTTGCAGAGAAATTCTGATTCAAAGTTAATCTTTCTTGTTTCAACCCAAAAACTAAAAATCTTAATATGGCCATAACTTCCAAAATAAGGCTCGTAAGAGGTTGCGGTTAGCGTTGTTGAACAGATAACGGTCAGGCCTTTGCATTGCCGTTCAAAACTCAACTTTTTTTTTCAATCGATTTTCGAAAAAAAGCATGGAGTACCCCCTTATCACTAAAAATTCAATTTTTTACGAAAGTCTCTGGAACCCATTGAAACGTACATATATAGAAAGGTTTTGTCAAATGCAACCAGCACATCCAAAGCAAACCCTTTTATAAGGTCTAGTTTTCGAGATATTTGCATTCAAAGTTATTTTTTTGAGTTATGAAGGCATGTATGACTTTGGATGCCTACAGTTCCGCAAGTAAGGCTATGACGTCATTTTCGCTTGCAAAACGCTTAATTAGTTTTTCAAGAGCTATCCATAGCTGAAAACTAGAACATTCTAGGAGGTCTGGTTGCGGAGATATCTCAATTCAAAGTAAATCCATTAAAATCGATTTTTTTTAAGTTTTGAAAGTTTGCATGACTTTGGATGTCTACAGTTCCACAAATAAGGCTCGGAAGGCCTTGCGGTTTATTAACCGCTAAATCAGTTTTTGAAGAGCTATCTATTGCTGAAAACTAGAGCATTTTATGGGCTCTGGTTGCAGAGAAATTCTGATTCAAAGTTAATCTTTCTTGTTTCAACCCAAAAACTAAAAATCTTAATATGGCCATAACTTCCAAAATAAGGCTCGTAAGAGGTTGCGGTTAGCGTTGTTGAACAGATAACGGTCAGGCCTTTGCATTGCCGTTCAAAACTCAACTTTTTTTTTTTCAATCGATTTTCGAAAAAAAGCATGGACTACCCCCTTATCACTAAAAATTCAATTTTTTACGAAAGTCTCTGGAACCCATTGAAACGTACATATATAGAAAGGTTTTGTCAAATGCAACCAGCACATCCAAAGCAAACCCTTTTATAAGGTCTAGTTTTCGAGATATTTGCATTCAAAGTTATTTTTTTGAGTTATGAAGGCATGTATGACTTTGGATGCCTACAGTTCCGCAAGTAAGGCTATGACGTCATTTTCGCTTGCAAAACGCTTAATTAGTTTTTCAAGAGCTATCCATAGCTGAAAACTAGAACATTCTAGGAGGTCTGGTTGCGGAGATATCTCAATTCAAAGTAAATCCATTAAAATCGATTTTTTTGAGTTTTGAAAGTTTGCATGACTTTGGATGTCTACAGTTCCACAAATAAGGCTCGGAAGGCCTTGCGGTTTATTAACCGCTAAATCAGTTTTTGAAGAGCTATCCATTGCTGAAAACTAGAGCATTTTATGGGCTCTGGTTGCAGAGAAATTCTGATTCAAAGTTAATCTTTCTTGTTTCAACCCAAAAACTAAAAATCTTAATATGGCCATAACTTCCAAAATAAGGCTCGTAAGAGGTTGCGGTTAGCGTTGTTGAACAGATAACGGTCAGGCCTTTGCATTGCCGTTCAAAACTCAACTTTTTTTTTTCAATCGATTTTCGAAAAAAAGCATGGACTACCCCCTTATCACTAAAAATTCAATTTTTTACGAAAGTCTCTGGAACCCATTGAAACGTACATATATAGAAAGGTTTTGTCAAATGCAACCAGCACATCCAAAGCAAACCCTTTTATAAGGTCTAGTTTTCGAGATATTTGCATTCAAAGTTATTTTTTTGAGTTATGAAGGCATGTATGACTTTGGATGCCTACAGTTCCGCAAGTAAGGCTATGACGTCATTTTCGCTTGCAAAACGCTTAATTAGTTTTTCAAGAGCTATCCATAGCTGAAAACTAGAACATTCTAGGAGGTCTGGTTGCGGAGATATCTCAATTCAAAGTAAATCCATTAAAATCGATTTTTTTGAGTTTTGAAAGTTTGCATGACTTTGGATGTCTACAGTTCCACAAATAAGGCTCGGAAGGCCTTGCGGTTTATTAACCGCTAAATCAGTTTTTGGAGAGCTATCCATTGCTGAAAACTAGAGCATTTTGTGGGCTCTGGTTGCAGAGAAATTCTGATTCAAAGTTAATCTTTCTTGTTTCAACCCAAAAACTAAAAATCTTAATATGGCCATAACTTCCAAAATAAGGCTCGTAAGAGGTTGCGGTTGGCGTTGTTGAACAGATAACGGTCAGGCCTTTGCATTGCCGTTCAAAACTCAACTTTTTTTTTTTCAATCGATTTTCGAAAAAAAGCATGGACTACCCCCTTATCACTAAAAATTCAATTTTTTACGAAAGTCTCTGGAACCCATTGAAACGTACATATATAGAAAGGTTTTGTCAAATGCAACCAGCACATCCAAAGCAAACCCTTTTATAAGGTCTAGTTTTCGAGATATTTGCATTCAAAGTTATTTTTTTGAGTTATGAAGGCATGTATGACTTTGGATGCCTACAGTTCCGCAAGTAAGGCTATGACGTCATTTTCGCTTGCAAAACGCTTAATTAGTTTTTCAAGAGCTATCCATAGCTGAAAACTAGAACATTCTAGGAGGTCTGGTTGCGGAGATATCTCAATTCAAAGTAAATCCAATACAATCGATTTTTTTGAGTTTTGAAAGTTTGCATGACTTTGGATGTCTACAGTTCCACAAATAAGGCTCGGAAGGCCTTGCGGTTTATTAACCGCTAAATCAGTTTTTGGAGAGCTATCCATTGCTGAAAACTAGAGCATTTTATGGGCTCTGGTTGCAGAGAAATTCTGATTCAAAGTTAATCTTTCTTGTTTCAACCCAAAAACTAAAAATCTTAATATGGCCATAACTTCCAAAATAAGGCTCGTAAGAGGTTGCGGTTAGCGTTGTTGAACAGATAACGGTCAGGCCTTTGCATTGCCGTTCAAAACTCAACTTTTTTTTTTTCAATCGATTTTCGAAAAAAAGCATGGACTACCCCCTTATCACTAAAAATTCAATTTTTTACGAAAGTCTCTGGAACCCATTGAAACGTACATATATAGAAAGGTTTTGTCAAATGCAACCAGCACATCCAAAGCAAACCCTTTTATAAGGTCTAGTTTTCGAGATATTTGCATTCAAAGTTATTTTTTTGAGTTATGAAGGCATGTATGACTTTGGATGCCTACAGTTCCGCAAGTAAGGCTATGACGTCATTTTCGCTTGCAAAACGCGTAATTAGTTTTTCAAGAGCTATCCATAGCTGAAAACTAGAACATTCTAGGAGGTCTGGTTGCGGAGATATCTCAATTCAAAGTAAATCCATTAAAATCGATTTTTTTGAGTTTTGAAAGTTTGCATGACTTTGGATGTCTACAGTTCCACAAATAAGGCTCGGAAGGCCTTGCGGTTTATTAACCGCTAAATCAGTTTTTGAAGAGCTATCCATTGCTGAAAACTAGAGCATTTTATGGGCTCTGGTTGCAGAGAAATTCTGATTCAAAGTTAATCTTTCTTGTTTCAACCCAAAAACTAAAAATCTTAATATGGCCATAACTTCCAAAATAAGGCTCGTAAGAGGTTGCGGTTAGCGTTGTTGAACAGATAACGGTCAGGCCTTTGCATTGCCGTTCAAAACTCAACTTTTTTTTTTCAATCGATTTTCGAAAAAAAGCTTGGACTACCCCCTTATCACTAAAAATTCAATTTTTTACGAAAGTCTCTGGAACCCATTGAAACGTACATATATAGAAAGGTTTTGTCAAATGCAACCAGCACATCCAAAGCAAACCCTTTTATAAGGTCTAGTTTTCGAGATATTTGCATTCAAAGTTATTTTTTTGAGTTATGAAGGCATGTATGACTTTGGATGCCTACAGTTCCGCAAGTAAGGCTATGACGTCATTTTCGCTTGCAAAACGCTTAATTAGTTTTTCAAGAGCTATCCATAGCTGAAAACTAGAACATTCTAGGAGGTCTGGTTGCGGAGATATCTCAATTCAAAGTAAATCCATTAAAATCGATTTTTTTGAGTTTTGAAAGTTTGCATGACTTTGGATGTCTACAGTTCCACAAATAAGGCTCGGAAGGCCTTGCGGTTTATTAACCGCTAAATCAGTTTTTGGAGAGCTATCCATTGCTGAAAACTAGAGCATTTTGTGGGCTCTGGTTGCAGAGAAATTCTGATTCAAAGTTAATCTTTCTTGTTTCAACCCAAAAACTAAAAATCTTAATATGGCCATAACTTCCAAAATAAGGCTCGTAAGAGGTTGCGGTTGGCGTTGTTGAACAGATAACGGTCAGGCCTTTGCATTGCCGTTCAAAACTCAACTTTTTTTTTTTCAATCGATTTTCGAAAAAAAGCATGGACTACCCCCTTATCACTAAAAATTCAATTTTTTACGAAAGTCTCTGGAACCCATTGAAACGTACATATATAGAAAGGTTTTGTCAAATGCAACCAGCACATCCAAAGCAAACCCTTTTATAAGGTCTAGTTTTCGAGATATTTGCATTCAAAGTTATTTTTTTGAGTTATGAAGGCATGTATGACTTTGGATGCCTACAGTTCCGCAAGTAAGGCTATGACGTCATTTTCGCTTGCAAAACGCTTAATTAGTTTTTCAAGAGCTATCCATAGCTGAAAACTAGAACATTCTAGGAGGTCTGGTTGCGGAGATATCTCAATTCAAAGTAAATCCATTAAAATCGATTTTTTTGAGTTTTGAAAGTTTGCATGACTTTGGATGTCTACAGTTCCACAAATAAGGCTCGGAAGGCCTTGATGTTTATTAACCGCTAAATCAGTTTTTGGAGAGCTATCCATTGCTGAAAACTAGAGCATTTTGTGGGCTCTGGTTGCAGAGAAATTCTGATTCAAAGTTAATCTTTCTTGTTTCAACCCAAAAACTAAAAATCTTAATATGGCCATAACTTCCAAAATAAGGCTCGTAAGAGGTTGCGGTTAGCGTTGTTGAACAGATAACGGCCAGGCCTTTGCATTGCCGTTCAAAACTCAACTTTTTTTTTTTCAATCGATTTTCGAAAAAAAGCATGGACTACCCCCTTATCACTAAAAATTTGCATTCAAAGTTATTTTTTTGAGTTATGAAGGCATGTATGACTTTGGATGCCTACAGTTCCGCAAGTAAGGCTTTGACGTCATTTTCGCTTGAAAAACGCGTAATTAGTTTTTCAAGAGCTATCCATAGCTGAAAACTAGAACATTCTAGGAGGTCTGGTTGCGGAGATATCTCAATTCAAAGTAAATCCAATACAATCGATTTTTTTGAGTTTTGAAAGTTTGCATGACTTTGGATGTCTACAGTTCCACAAATAAGGCTCGGAAGGCCTTGCGGTTTATTAACCGCTAAATCAGTTTTTGGAGAGCTATCCATTGCTGAAAACTAGATCATTTTATGGGCTCTGGTTGCAGAGAAATTCTGATTCAAAGTTAATCTTTCTTGTTTCAACCCAAAAACTAAAAATCTTAATATGGCCATAACTTCCAAAATAAGGCTCGTAAGAGGTTGCGGTTAGCGTTGTTGAACAGATAACGGTCAGGCCTTTGCATTGCCGTTCAAAACTCAACTTTTTTTTTTTCAATCGATTTTCGAAAAAAAGCATGGACTACCCCCTTATCACTAAAAATTCAATTTTTTACGAAAGTCTCTGGAACCCATTGAAACGTACATATATAGAAAGGTTTTGTCAAATGCAACCAGCACATCCAAAGCAAACCCTTTTATAAGGTCTAGTTTTCGAGATATTTGCATTCAAAGTTATTTTTTTGAGTTATGAAGGCATGTATGACTTTGGATGCCTACAGTTCCGCAAGTAAGGCTATGACGTCATTTTCGCTTGCAAAACGCTTAATTAGTTTTTCAAGAGCTATCCATAGCTGAAAACTAGAACATTCTAGGAGGTCTGGTTGCGGAGATATCTCAATTCAAAGTAAATCCATTAAAATCGATTTTTTTGAGTTTTGAAAGTTTGCATGACTTTGGATGTCTACAGTTCCACAAATAAGGCTCGGAAGGCCTTGCGGTTTATTAACCGCTAAATCAGTTTTTGAAGAGCTATCCATTGCTGAAAACTAGAGCATTTTATGGGCTCTGGTTGCAGAGAAATTCTGATTCAAAGTTAATCTTTCTTGTTTCAACCCAAAAACTAAAAATCTTACTTCCAAAATAAGGCTCGTAAGAGGTTGCGGTTAGCGTTGTTGAACAGATAACGGTCAGACCTTTGCATTGCCGTTCAAAACTCAACTTTTTTTTTCAATCGATTTTCGAAAAAAAGCATGGAGTACCCCCTTATCACTAAAAATTCAATTTTTTACGAAAGTCTCTGGAACCCATTGAAACGTACATATATAGAAAGGTTTTGTCAAATGCAACCAGCACATCCAAAGCAAACCCTTTTATAAGGTCTAGTTTTCGAGATATTTGCATTCAAAGTTATTTTTTTGAGTTATGAAGGCATGTATGACTTTGGATGCCTACAGTTCCGCAAGTAAGGCTATGACGTCATTTTCGCTTGCAAAACGCTTAATTAGTTTTTCAAGAGCTATCCATAGCTGAAAACTAGAACATTCTAGGAGGTCTGGTTGCGGAGATATCTCAATTCAAAGTAAATCCATTAAAATCGATTTTTTTGAGTTTTGAAAGTTTGCATGACTTTGGATGTCTACAGTTCCACAAATAAGGCTCGGAAGGCCTTGCGGTTTATTAACCGCTAAATCAGTTTTTGAAGAGCTATCCATTGCTGAAAACTAGAGCATTTTATGGGCTCTGGTTGCAGAGAAATTCTGATTCAAAGTTAATCTTTCTTGTTTCAACCCAAAAACTAAAAATCTTAATATGGCCATAACTTCCAAAATAAGGCTCGTAAGAGGTTGCGGTTAGCGTTGTTGAACAGATAACGGTCAGGCCTTTGCATTGCCGTTCAAAACTCAACTTTTTTTTTTTCAATCGATTTTCGAAAAAAAGCATGGACTACCCCCTTATCACTAAAAATTCAATTTTTTACGAAAGTCTCTGGAACCCATTGAAACGTACATATATAGAAAGGTTTTGTCAAATGCAACCAGCACATCCAAAGCAAACCCTTTTATAAGGACTAGTTTTCGAGATATTTGCATTCAAAGTTATTTTTTTGAGTTATGAAGGCATGTATGACTTTGGATGCCTACAGTTCCGCAAGTAAGGCTATGACGTCATTTTCGCTTGCAAAACGCTTAATTAGTTTTTCAAGAGCTATCCATAGCTGAAAACTAGAACATTCTAGGAGGTCTGGTTGCGGAGATATCTCAATTCAAAGTAAATCCATTAAAATCGATTTTTTTGAGTTTTGAAAGTTTGCATGACTTTGGATGTCTACAGTTCCACAAATAAGGCTCGGAAGGCCTTGCGGTTTATTAACCGCTAAATCAGTTTTTGGAGAGCTATCCATTGCTGAAAACTAGAGCATTTTGTGGGCTCTGGTTGCAGAGAAATTCTGATTCAAAGTTAATCTTTCTTGTTTCAACCCAAAAACTAAAAATCTTAATATGGCCATAACATCCAAAATAAGGCTCGTAAGAGGTTGCGGTTGGCGTTGTTGAACAGATAACGGTCAGGCCTTTGCATTGCCGTTCAAAACTCAACTTTTTTTTTTTCAATCGATTTTCGAAAAAAAGCATGGACTACCCCCTTATCACTAAAAATTCAATTTTTTACGAAAGTCTCTGGAACCCATTGAAACGTACATATATAGAAAGGTTTTGTCAAATGCAACCAGCATATAAGGTCTAGTTTTCGAGATATTTGCATTCAAAGTTATTTTTTTGAGTTATGAAGGCATGTATGACTTTGGATGCCTACAGTTCGCTTAATTAGTTTTTCAAGAGCTATCCATAGCTGAAAACTAGAACATTCTAGGAGGTCTGGTTGCGGAGATATCTCAATTCAAAGTAAATCCATTAAAATCGATTTTTTTGAGTTTTGAAAGTTTGCATGACTTTGGATGTCTACAGTTCCACAAATAAGGCTCGGAAGGCCTTGCGGTTTATTAACCGCTAAATCAGTTTTTGAAGAGCTATCCATTGCTGAAAACTAGAGCATTTTGTGGGCTCTGGTTGCAGAGAAATTCTGATTCAAAGTTAATCTTTCTTGTTTCAACCCAAAAACTAAAAATCTTAATATGGCCATAACTTCCAAAATAAGGCTCGTAAGAGGTTGCGGTTAGCGTTGTTGAACAGATAACGGTCAGGCCTTTGCATTGCCGTTCAAAACTCAACTTTTTTTTTTTCAATCGATTTTCGAAAAAAAGCATGGACTACCCCCTTATCACTAAAAATTCAATTTTTTACGAAAGTCTCTGGAACCCATTGAAACGTACATATATAGAAAGGTTTTGTCAAATGCAACCAGCATATAAGGTCTAGTTTTCGAGATATTTGCATTCAAAGTTATTTTTTTGAGTTATGAAGGCATGTATGACTTTGGATGCCTACAGTTCGCTTAATTAGTTTTTCAAGAGCTATCCATAGCTGAAAACTAGAACATTCTAGGAGGTCTGGTTGCGGAGATATCTCAATTCAAAGTAAATCCATTAAAATCGATTTTTTTGAGTTTTGAAAGTTTGCATGACTTTGGATGTCTACAGTTCCACAAATAAGGCTCGGAAGGCCTTGCGGTTTATTAACCGCTAAATCAGTTTTTGAAGAGCTATCCATTGCTGAAAACTAGAGCATTTTGTGGGCTCTGGTTGCAGAGAAATTCTGATTCAAAGTTAATCTTTCTTGTTTCAACCCAAAAACTAAAAATCTTAATATGGCCATAACTTCCAAAATAAGGCTCGTAAGAGGTTGCGGTTGGCGTTGTTGAACAGATAACGGTCAGGCCTTTGCATTGCCGTTCAAAACTCAACTTTTTTTTTTTCAATCGATTTTCGAAAAAAAGCATGGACTACCCCCTTATCACTAAAAATTCAATTTTTTACGAAAGTCTCTGGAACCCATTGAAACGTACATATATAGAAAGGTTTTGTCAAATGCAACCAGCACATCCAAAGCAAACCCTTTTATAAGGTCTAGTTTTCGAGATATTTGCATTCAAAGTTATTTTTTTGAGTTATGAAGGCATGTATGACTTTGGATGCCTACAGTTCCGCAAGTAAGGCTATGACGTCATTTTCGCTTGCAAAACGCTTAATTAGTTTTTCAAGAGCTATCCATAGCTGAAAACTAGAACATTCTAGGAGGTCTGGTTGCGGAGATATCTCAATTCAAAGTAAATCCATTAAAATCGATTTTTTTGAGTTTTGAAAGTTTGCATGACTTTGGATGTCTACAGTTCCACAAATAAGGCTCGGAAGGCCTTGCGGTTTATTAACCGCTAAATCAGTTTTTGAAGAGCTATCCATTGCTGAAAACTAGAGCATTTTATGGGCTCTGGTTGCAGAGAAATTCTGATTCAAAGTTAATCTTTCTTGTTTCAACCCAAAAACTAAAAATCTTAATATGGCCATAACTTCCAAAATAAGGCTCGTAAGAGGTTGCGGTTAGCGTTGTTGAACAGATAACGGTCAGGCCTTTGCATTGCCGTTCAAAACTCAACTTTTTTTTTTTCAATCGATTTTCGAAAAAAAGCATGGACTACCCCCTTATCACTAAAAATTCAATTTTTTACGAAAGTCTCTGGAACCCATTGAAACGTACATATTTAGAAAGGTTTTGTCAAATGCAACCAGCACATCCAAAGCAAACCCTTTTATAAGGTCTAGTTTTCGAGATATTTGCATTCAAAGTTATTTTTTTGAGTTATGAAGGCATGTATGACTTTGGATGCCTACAGTTCCGCAAGTAAGGCTATGACGTCATTTTCGCTTGCAAAACGCTTAATTAGTTTTTCAAGAGCTATCCATAGCTGAAAACTAGAACATTCTAGGAGGTCTGGTTGCGGAGATATCTCAATTCAAAGTAAATCCATTAAAATCGATTTTTTTGAGTTTTGAAAGTTTGCATGACTTTGGATGTCTACAGTTCCACAAATAAGGCTCGGAAGGCCTTGCGGTTTATTAACCGCTAAATCAGTTTTTGAAGAGCTATCCATTGCTGAAAACTAGAGCATTTTATGGGCTCTGGTTGCAGAGAAATTCTGATTCAAAGTTAATCTTTCTTGTTTCAACCCAAAAACTAAAAATCTTACTTCCAAAATAAGGCTCGTAAGAGGTTGCGGTTAGCGTTGTTGAACAGATAACGGTCAGGCCTTTGCATTGCCGTTCAAAACTCAACTTTTTTTTTCAATCGATTTTCGAAAAAAAGCATGGAGTACCCCCTTATCACTAAAAATTCAATTTTTTACGAAAGTCTCTGGAACCCATTGAAACGTACATATATAGAAAGGTTTTGTCAAATGCAACCAGCACATCCAAAGCAAACCCTTTTATAAGGTCTAGTTTTCGAGATATTTGCATTCAAAGTTATTTTTTTGAGTTATGAAGGCATGTATGACTTTGGATGCCTACAGTTCCGCAAGTAAGGCTATGACGTCATTTTCGCTTGCAAAACGCTTAATTAGTTTTTCAAGAGCTATCCATAGCTGAAAACTAGAACATTCTAGGAGGTCTGGTTGCGGAGATATCTCAATTCAAAGTAAATCCATTAAAATCGATTTTTTTGAGTTTTGAAAGTTTGCATGACTTTGGATGTCTACAGTTCCACAAATAAGGCTCGGAAGGCCTTGCGGTTTATTAACCGCTAAATCAGTTTTTGAAGAGCTATCCATTGCTGAAAACTAGAGCATTTTATGGGCTCTGGTTGCAGAGAAATTCTGATTCAAAGTTAATCTTTCTTGTTTCAACCCAAAAACTAAAAATCTTAATATGGCCATAACTTCCAAAATAAGGCTCGTAAGAGGTTGCGGTTAGCGTTGTTGAACAGATAACGGTCAGGCCTTTGCATTGCCGTTCAAAACTCAACTTTTTTTTTTTCAATCGATTTTCGAAAAAAAGCATGGACTACCCCCTTATCACTAAAAATTCAATTTTTTACGAAAGTCTCTGGAACCCATTGAAACGTACATATATAGAAAGGTTTTGTCAAATGCAACCAGCACATCCAAAGCAAACCCTTTTATAAGGTCTAGTTTTCGAGATATTTGCATTCAAAGTTATTTTTTTGAGTTATGAAGGCATGTATGACTTTGGATGCCTACAGTTCCGCAAGTAAGGCTATGACGTCATTTTCGCTTGCAAAACGCTTAATTAGTTTTTCAAGAGCTATCCATAGCTGAAAACTAGAACATTCTAGGAGGTCTGGTTGCGGAGATATCTCAATTCAAAGTAAATCCATTAAAATCGATTTTTTTGAGTTTTGAAAGTTTGCATGACTTTGGATGTCTACAGTTCCACAAATAAGGCTCGGAAGGCCTTGCGGTTTATTAACCGCTAAATCAGTTTTTGAAGAGCTATCCATTGCTGAAAACTAGAGCATTTTATGGGCTCTGGTTGCAGAGAAATTCTGATTCAAAGTTAATCTTTCTTGTTTCAACCCAAAAACTAAAAATCTTAATATGGCCATAACTTCCAAAATAAGGCTCGTAAGAGGTTGCGGTTAGCGTTGTTGAACAGATAACGGTCAGGCCTTTGCATTGCCGTTCAAAACTCAACTTTTTTTTTTTCAATCGATTTTCGAAAAAAAGCATGGACTACCCCCTTATCACTAAAAATTCAATTTTTTACGAAAGTCTCTGGAACCCATTGAAACGTACATATATAGAAAGGTTTTGTCAAATGCAACCAGCACATCCAAAGCAAACCCTTTTATAAGGACTAGTTTTCGAGATATTTGCATTCAAAGTTATTTTTTTGAGTTATGAAGGCATGTATGACTTTGGATGCCTACAGTTCCGCAAGTAAGGCTATGACGTCATTTTCGCTTGCAAAACGCTTAATTAGTTTTTCAAGAGCTATCCATAGCTGAAAACTAGAACATTCTAGGAGGTCTGGTTGCGGAGATATCTCAATTCAAAGTAAATCCATTAAAATCGATTTTTTTGAGTTTTGAAAGTTTGCATGACTTTGGATGTCTACAGTTCCACAAATAAGGCTCGGAAGGCCTTGCGGTTTATTAACCGCTAAATCAGTTTTTGGAGAGCTATCCATTGCTGAAAACTAGAGCATTTTGTGGGCTCTGGTTGCAGAGAAATTCTGATTCAAAGTTAATCTTTCTTGTTTCAACCCAAAAACTAAAAATCTTAATATGGCCATAACTTCCAAAATAAGGCTCGTAAGAGGTTGCGGTTGGCGTTGTTGAACAGATAACGGTCAGGCCTTTGCATTGCCGTTCAAAACTCAACTTTTTTTTTTTCAATCGATTTTCGAAAAAAAGCATGGACTACCCCCTTATCACTAAAAATTCAATTTTTTACGAAAGTCTCTGGAACCCATTGAAACGTACATATATAGAAAGGTTTTGTCAAATGCAACCAGCATATAAGGTCTAGTTTTCGAGATATTTGCATTCAAAGTTATTTTTTTGAGTTATGAAGGCATGTATGACTTTGGATGCCTACAGTTCGCTTAATTAGTTTTTCAAGAGCTATCCATAGCTGAAAACTAGAACATTCTAGGAGGTCTGGTTGCGGAGATATCTCAATTCAAAGTAAATCCATTAAAATCGATTTTTTTGAGTTTTGAAAGTTTGCATGACTTTGGATGTCTACAGTTCCACAAATAAGGCTCGGAAGGCCTTGCGGTTTATTAACCGCTAAATCAGTTTTTGAAGAGCTATCCATTGCTGAAAACTAGAGCATTTTGTGGGCTCTGGTTGCAGAGAAATTCTGATTCAAAGTTAATCTTTCTTGTTTCAACCCAAAAACTAAAAATCTTAATATGGCCATAACTTCCAAAATAAGGCTCGTAAGAGGTTGCGGTTGGCGTTGTTGAACAGATAACGGTCAGGCCTTTGCATTGCCGTTCAAAACTCAACTTTTTTTTTTTCAATCGATTTTCGAAAAAAAGCATGGACTACCCCCTTATCACTAAAAATTCAATTTTTTACGAAAGTCTCTGGAACCCATTGAAACGTACATATATAGAAAGGTTTTGTCAAATGCAACCAGCACATCCAAAGCAAACCCTTTTATAAGGTCTAGTTTTCGAGATATTTGCATTCAAAGTTATTTTTTTGAGTTATGAAGGCATGTATGACTTTGGATGCCTACAGTTCCGCAAGTAAGGCTATGACGTCATTTTCGCTTGCAAAACGCTTAATTAGTTTTTCAAGAGCTATCCATAGCTGAAAACTAGAACATTCTAGGAGGTCTGGTTGCGGAGATATCTCAATTCAAAGTAAATCCATTAAAATCGATTTTTTTGAGTTTTGAAAGTTTGCATGACTTTGGATGTCTACAGTTCCACAAATAAGGCTCGGAAGGCCTTGCGGTTTATTAACCGCTAAATCAGTTTTTGAAGAGCTATCCATTGCTGAAAACTAGAGCATTTTGTGGGCTCTGGTTGCAGAGAAATTCTGATTCAAAGTTAATCTTTCTTGTTTCAACCCAAAAACTAAAAATCTTAATATGGCCATAACTTCCAAAATAAGGCTCGTAAGAGGTTGCGGTTAGCGTTGTTGAACAGATAACGGTCAGGCCTTTGCATTGCCGTTCAAAACTCAACTTTTTTTTTTCAATCGATTTTCGAAAAAAAGCATGGACTACCCCCTTATCACTAAAAATTCAATTTTTTACGAAAGTCTCTGGAACCCATTGAAACGTACATATATAGAAAGGTTTTGTCAAATGCAACCAGCACATCCAAAGCAAACCCTTTTATAAGGTCTAGTTTTCGAGATATTTGCATTCAAAGTTATTTTTTTGAGTTATGAAGGCATGTATGACTTTGGATGCCTACAGTTCCGCAAGTAAGGCTATGACGTCATTTTCGCTTGCAAAACGCTTAATTAGTTTTTCAAGAGCTATCCATAGCTGAAAACTAGAACATTCTAGGAGGTCTGGTTGCGGAGATATCTCAATTCAAAGTAAATCCATTAAAATCGATTTTTTTGAGTTTTGAAAGTTTGCATGACTTTGGATGTCTACAGTTCCACAAATAAGGCTCGGAAGGCCTTGCGGTTTATTAACCGCTAAATCAGTTTTTGAAGAGCTATCCATTGCTGAAAACTAGAGCATTTTGTGGGCTCTGGTTGCAGAGAAATTCTGATTCAAAGTTAATCTTTCTTGTTTCAACCCAAAAACTAAAAATCTTAATATGGCCATAACTTCCAAAATAAGGCTCGTAAGAGGTTGCGGTTAGCGTTGTTGAACAGATAACGGTCAGGCCTTTGCATTGCCGTTCAAAACTCAACTTTTTTTTTTCAATCGATTTTCGAAAAAAAGCATGGACTACCCCCTTATCACTAAAAATTCAATTTTTTACGAAAGTCTCTGGAACCCATTGAAACGTACATATATAGAAAGGTTTTGTCAAATGCAACCAGCACATCCAAAGCAAACCCTTTTATAAGGTCTAGTTTTCGAGATATTTGCATTCAAAGTTATTTTTTTGAGTTATGAAGGCATGTATGACTTTGGATGCCTACAGTTCCGCAAGTAAGGCTATGACGTCATTTTCGCTTGCAAAACGCTTAATTAGTTTTTCAAGAGCTATCCATAGCTGAAAACTAGAACATTCTAGGAGGTCTGGTTGCGGAGATATCTCAATTCAAAGTAAATCCATTAAAATCGATTTTTTTGAGTTTTGAAAGTTTGCATGACTTTGGATGTCTACAGTTCCACAAATAAGGCTCGGAAGGCCTTGCGGTTTATTAACCGCTAAATCAGTTTTTGAAGAGCTATCCATTGCTGAAAACTAGAGCATTTTATGGGCTCTGGTTGCAGAGAAATTCTGATTCAAAGTTAATCTTTCTTGTTTCAACCCAAAAACTAAAAATCTTAATATGGCCATAACTTCCAAAATAAGGCTCGTAAGAGGTTGCGGTTAGCGTTGTTGAACAGATAACGGTCAGGCCTTTGCATTGCCGTTCAAAACTCAACTTTTTTTTTTTTCAATCGATTTTCGAAAAAAAGCATGGACTACCCCCTTATCACTAAAAATTCAATTTTTTACGAAAGTCTCTGGAACCCATTGAAACGTACATATATAGAAAGGTTTTGTCAAATGCAACCAGCACATCCAAAGCAAACCCTTTTATAAGGTCTAGTTTTCGAGATATTTGCATTCAAAGTTATTTTTTTGAGTTATGAAGGCATGTATGACTTTGGATGCCTACAGTTCCGCAAGTAAGGCTATGACGTCATTTTCGCTTGCAAAACGCTTAATAAGTTTTTCAAGAGCTATCCATAGCTGAAAACTAGAACATTCTAGGAGGTCTGGTTGCGGAGATATCTCAATTCAAAGTAAATCCATTAAAATCGATTTTTTTGAGTTTTGAAAGTTTGCATGACTTTGGATGTCTACAGTTCCACAAATAAGGCTCGGAAGGCCTTGCGGTTTATTAACCGCTAAATCAGTTTTTGAAGAGCTATCCATTGCTGAAAACTAGAGCATTTTATGGGCTCTGGTTGCAGAGAAATTCTGATTCAAAGTTAATCTTTCTTGTTTCAACCCAAAAACTAAAAATCTTAATATGGCCATAACTTCCAAAATAAGGCTCGTAAGAGGTTGCGGTTAGCGTTGTTGAACAGATAACGGTCAGGCCTTTGCATTGCCGTTCAAAACTCAACTTTTTTTTTTTCAATCGATTTTCGAAAAAAAGCATGGACTACCCCCTTATCACTAAAAATTCAATTTTTTACGAAAGTCTCTGGAACCCATTGAAACGTACATATATAGAAAGGTTTTGTCAAATGCAACCAGCACATCCAAAGCAAACCCTTTTATAAGGACTAGTTTTCGAGATATTTGCATTCAAAGTTATTTTTTTGAGTTATGAAGGCATGTATGACTTTGGATGCCTACAGTTCCGCAAGTAAGGCTATGACGTCATTTTCGCTTGCAAAACGCTTAATTAGTTTTTCAAGAGCTATCCATAGCTGAAAACTAGAACATTCTAGGAGGTCTGGTTGCGGAGATATCTCAATTCAAAGTAAATCCATTAAAATCGATTTTTTTGAGTTTTGAAAGTTTGCATGACTTTGGATGTCTACAGTTCCACAAATAAGGCTCGGAAGGCCTTGCGGTTTATTAACCGCTAAATCAGTTTTTGGAGAGCTATCCATTGCTGAAAACTAGAGCATTTTGTGGGCTCTGGTTGCAGAGAAATTCTGATTCAAAGTTAATCTTTCTTGTTTCAACCCAAAAACTAAAAATCTTAATATGGCCATAACTTCCAAAATAAGGCTCGTAAGAGGTTGCGGTTGGCGTTGTTGAACAGATAACGGTCAGGCCTTTGCATTGCCGTTCAAAACTCAACTTTTTTTTTTTCAATCGATTTTCGAAAAAAAGCATGGACTACCCCCTTATCACTAAAAATTCAATTTTTTACGAAAGTCTCTGGAACCCATTGAAACGTACATATATAGAAAGGTTTTGTCAAATGCAACCAGCATATAAGGTCTAGTTTTCGAGATATTTGCATTCAAAGTTATTTTTTTGAGTTATGAAGGCATGTATGACTTTGGATGCCTACAGTTCGCTTAATTAGTTTTTCAAGAGCTATCCATAGCTGAAAACTAGAACATTCTAGGAGGTCTGGTTGCGGAGATATCTCAATTCAAAGTAAATCCATTAAAATCGATTTTTTTGAGTTTTGAAAGTTTGCATGACTTTGGATGTCTACAGTTCCACAAATAAGGCTCGGAAGGCCTTGCGGTTTATTAACCGCTAAATCAGTTTTTGAAGAGCTATCCATTGCTGAAAACTAGAGCATTTTGTGGGCTCTGGTTGCAGAGAAATTCTGATTCAAAGTTAATCTTTCTTGTTTCAACCCAAAAACTAAAAATCTTAATATGGCCATAACTTCCAAAATAAGGCTCGTAAGAGGTTGCGGTTGGCGTTGTTGAACAGATAACGGTCAGGCCTTTGCATTGCCGTTCAAAACTCAACTTTTTTTTTTTCAATCGATTTTCGAAAAAAAGCATGGACTACCCCCTTATCACTAAAAATTCAATTTTTTACGAAAGTCTCTGGAACCCATTGAAACGTACATATATAGAAAGGTTTTGTCAAATGCAACCAGCACATCCAAAGCAAACCCTTTTATAAGGTCTAGTTTTCGAGATATTTGCATTCAAAGTTATTTTTTTGAGTTATGAAGGCATGTATGACTTTGGATGCCTACAGTTCCGCAAGTAAGGCTATGACGTCATTTTCGCTTGCAAAACGCTTAATTAGTTTTTCAAGAGCTATCCATAGCTGAAAACTAGAACATTCTAGGAGGTCTGGTTGCGGAGATATCTCAATTCAAAGTAAATCCATTAAAATCGATTTTTTTGAGTTTTGAAAGTTTGCATGACTTTGGATGTCTACAGTTCCACAAATAAGGCTCGGAAGGCCTTGCGGTTTATTAACCGCTAAATCAGTTTTTGAAGAGCTATCCATTGCTGAAAACTAGAGCATTTTGTGGGCTCTGGTTGCAGAGAAATTCTGATTCAAAGTTAATCTTTCTTGTTTCAACCCAAAAACTAAAAATCTTAATATGGCCATAACTTCCAAAATAAGGCTCGTAAGAGGTTGCGGTTGGCGTTGTTGAACAGATAACGGTCAGGCCTTTGCATTGCCGTTCAAAACTCAACTTTTTTTTTTTCAATCGATTTTCGAAAAAAAGCATGGACTACCCCCTTATCACTAAAAATTCAATTTTTTACGAAAGTCTCTGGAACCCATTGAAACGTACATATATAGAAAGGTTTTGTCAAATGCAACCAGCACATCCAAAGCAAACCCTTTTATAAGGTCTAGTTTTCGAGATATTTGCATTCAAAGTTATTTTTTTGAGTTATGAAGGCATGTATAACTTTGGATGCCTACAGTTCCGCAAGTAAGGCTATGACGTCATTTTCGCTTGCGAAACGCTGTATAAGTTTTTCAAGAGCTATCCATAGCTGAAAACTAGAACATTCTAGGAGGTCTGGTTGCGGAGATATCTCAATTCAAAGTAAATCCATTAAAATCGATTTTTTTGAGTTTTGAAAGTTTGCATGACTTTGGATGTCTACAGTTCCACAAATAAGGCTCGGAAGGCCTTGCGGTTTATTAACCGCTAAATCAGTTTTTGAAGAGCTATCCATTGCTGAAAACTAGAGCATTTTGTGGGCTCTGGTTGCAGAGAAATTCTGATTCAAAATTAATCTTTCTTGTTTCAACCCAAAAACTAAAAATCTTAATATGGCCATAACTTCCAAAATAAGGCTCGTAAGAGGTTGCGGTTGGCGTTGTTGAACAGATAACGGTCAGGCCTTTGCATTGCCGTTCAAAACTCAACTTTTTTTTTTTCAATCGATTTTCGAAAAAAAGCATGGACTACCCCCTTATCACTAAAAATTCAATTTTTTACGAAAGTCTCTGGAACCCATTGAAACGTACATATATAGAAAGGTTTTGTCAAATGCAACCAGCACATCCAAAGCAAACCCTTTTATAAGGTCTAGTTTTCGAGATATTTGCATTCAAAGTTATTTTTTTGAGTTATGAAGGCATGTATGACTTTGGATGCCTACAGTTCCGCAAGTAAGGCTATGACGTCATTTTCGCTTGCAAAACGCTTAATTAGTTTTTCAAGAGCTATCCATAGCTGAAAACTAGAACATTCTAGGAGGTCTGGTTGCGGAGATATCTCAATTCAAAGTAAATCCATTAAAATCGATTTTTTTGAGTTTTGAAAGTTTGCATGACTTTGGATGTCTACAGTTCCACAAATAAGGCTCGGAAGGCCTTGCGGTTTATTAACCGCTAAATCAGTTTTTGAAGAGCGGTCCATTGCTGAAAACTAGAGCATTTTATGGGCTCTGGTTGCAGAGAAATTCTGATTCAAAGTTAATCTTTCTTGTTTCAACCCAAAAACTAAAAATCTTAATATGGCCATAACTTCCAAAATAAGGCTCGTAAGAGGTTGCGGTTAGCGTTGTTGAACAGATAACGGTCAGGCCTTTGCATTGCCGTTCAAAACTCAACTTTTTTTTTTTTCAATCGATTTTCGAAAAAAAGCATGGACTACCCCCTTATCACTAAAAATTCAATTTTTTACGAAAGTCTCTGGAACCCATTGAAACGTACATATATAGAAAGGTTTTGTCAAATGCAACCAGCACATCCAAAGCAAACCCTTTTATAAGGTCTAGTTTTCGAGATATTTGCATTCAAAGTTATTTTTTTGAGTTATGAAGGCATGTATGACTTTGGATGCCTACAGTTCCGCAAGTAAGGCTATGACGTCATTTTCGCTTGCAAAACGCTTAATTAGTTTTTCAAGAGCTATCCATAGCTGAAAACTAGAACATTCTAGGAGGTCTGGTTGCGGAGATATCTCAATTCAAAGTAAATCCATTAAAATCGATTTTTTTGAGTTTTGAAAGTTTGCATGACTTTGGATGTCTACAGTTCCACAAATAAGGCTCGGAAGGCCTTGCGGTTTATTAACCGCTAAATCAGTTTTTGAAGAGCTATCCATTGCTGAAAACTAGAGCATTTTATGGGCTCTGGTTGCAGAGAAATTCTGATTCAAAGTTAATCTTTCTTGTTTCAACCCAAAAACTAAAAATCTTAATATGGCCATAACTTCCAAAATAAGGCTCGTAAGAGGTTGCGGTTAGCGTTGTTGAACAGATAACGGTCAGGCCTTTGCATTGCCGTTCAAAACTCAACTTTTTTTTTTTCAATCGATTTTCGAAAAAAAGCATGGACTACCCCCTTATCACTAAAAATTCAATTTTTTACGAAAGTCTCTGGAACCCATTGAAACGTACATATATAGAAAGGTTTTGTCAAATGCAACCAGCACATCCAAAGCAAACCCTTTTATAAGGTCTAGTTTTCGAGATATTTGCATTCAAAGTTATTTTTTTGAGTTATGAAGGCATGTATAACTTTGGATGCCTACAGTTCCGCAAGTAAGGCTATGACGTCATTTTCGCTTGCAAAACGCTTAATTAGTTTTTCAAGAGCTATCCATAGCTGAAAACTAGAACATTCAATTCAAAGTAAATCCATTAAAATCTATTTTTTTGAGTTTTGAAAGTTTGCATGACTTTGGATGTCTACAGTTCCACAAATAAGGCTCGGAAGGCCTTGCGGTTTATTAACCGCTAAATCAGTTTTTGGAGAGCTATCCATTGCTGAAAACTAGAGCATTTTGTGGGCTCTGGTTGCAGAGAAATTCTGATTCAAAGTTAATCTTTCTTGTTTCAACCCAAAAACTAAAAATCTTAATATGGCCATAACTTCCAAAATAAGGCTCGTAAGAGGTTGCGGTTGGCGTTGTTGAACAGATAACGGTCAGGCTTTTGCATTGCCGTTCAAAACTCAACTTTTTTTTTTTCAATCGATTTTCGAAAAAAAGCATGGACTACCCCCTTATCACTAAAAATTCAATTTTTTACGAAAGTCTCTGGAACCCATTGAAACGTACATATATAGAAAGGTTTTGTCAAATGCAACCAGCACATCCAAAGCAAACCCTTTTATAAGGTCTAGTTTTCGAGATATTTGCATTCAAAGTTATTTTTTTGAGTTATGAAGGCATGTATGACTTTGGATGCCTACAGTTCCGCAAGTAAGGCTATGACGTCATTTTCGCTTGCAAAACGCTTAATTAGTTTTTCAAGAGCTATCCATAGCTGAAAACTAGAACATTCTAGGAGGTCTGGTTGCGGAGATATCTCAATTCAAAGTAAATCCATTAAAATCGATTTTTTTGAGTTTTGAAAGTTTGCATGACTTTGGATGTCTACAGTTCCACAAATAAGGCTCGGAAGGCCTTGCGGTTTATTAACCGCTAAATCAGTTTTTGAAGAGCGGTCCATTGCTGAAAACTAGAGCATTTTATGGGCTCTGGTTGCAGAGAAATTCTGATTCAAAGTTAATCTTTCTTGTTTCAACCCAAAAACTAAAAATCTTAATATGGCCATAACTTCCAAAATAAGGCTCGTAAGAGGTTGCGGTTAGCGTTGTTGAACAGATAACGGTCAGGCCTTTGCATTGCCGTTCAAAACTCAACTTTTTTTTTTTTCAATCGATTTTCGAAAAAAAGCATGGACTACCCCCTTATCACTAAAAATTCAATTTTTTACGAAAGTCTCTGGAACCCATTGAAACGTACATATATAGAAAGGTTTTGTCAAATGCAACCAGCACATCCAAAGCAAACCCTTTTATAAGGTCTAGTTTTCGAGATATTTGCATTCAAAGTTATTTTTTTGAGTTATGAAGGCATGTATGACTTTGGATGCCTACAGTTCCGCAAGTAAGGCTATGACGTCATTTTCGCTTGCAAAACGCTTAATTAGTTTTTCAAGAGCTATCCATAGCTGAAAACTAGAACATTCTAGGAGGTCTGGTTGCGGAGATATCTCAATTCAAAGTAAATCCATTAAAATCGATTTTTTTGAGTTTTGAAAGTTTGCATGACTTTGGATGTCTACAGTTCCACAAATAAGGCTCGGAAGGCCTTGCGGTTTATTAACCGCTAAATCAGTTTTTGAAGAGCTATCCATTGCTGAAAACTAGAGCATTTTATGGGCTCTGGTTGCAGAGAAATTCTGATTCAAAGTTAATCTTTCTTGTTTCAACCCAAAAACTAAAAATCTTAATATGGCCATAACTTCCAAAATAAGGCTCGTAAGAGGTTGCGGTTAGCGTTGTTGAACAGATAACGGTCAGGCTTTTGCATTGCCGTTCAAAACTCAACTTTTTTTTTTTCAATCGATTTTCGAAAAAAAGCATGGACTACCCCCTTATCACTAAAAATTCAATTTTTTACGAAAGTCTCTGGAACCCATTGAAACGTACATATATAGAAAGGTTTTGTCAAATGCAACCAGCACATCCAAAGCAAACCCTTTTATAAGGTCTAGTTTTCGAGATATTTGCATTCAAAGTTATTTTTTTGAGTTATGAAGGCATGTATGACTTTGGATGCCTACAGTTCCGCAAGTAAGGCTATGACGTCATTTTCGCTTGCAAAACGCTTAATTAGTTTTTCAAGAGCTATCCATAGCTGAAAACTAGAACATTCTAGGAGGTCTGGTTGCGGAGATATCTCAATTCAAAGTAAATCCATTAAAATCGATTTTTTTGAGTTTTGAAAGTTTGCATGACTTTGGATGTCTACAGTTCCACAAATAAGGCTCGGAAGGCCTTGCGGTTTATTAACCGCTAAATCAGTTTTTGAAGAGCTATCCATTGCTGGAAAACTAGAGCATTTTATGGGCTCTGGTTGCAGAGAAATTCTGATTCAAAGTTAATCTTTCTTGTTTCAACCCAAAAACTAAAATCTTAATATGGCCATAACTTCCAAAATAAGGCTCGTAAGAGGTTGCGGTTAGCGTTGTTGAACAGATAACGGTCAGGCTTTTGCATTGCCGTTCAAAACTCAACTTTTTTTTTTTCAATCGATTTTCGAAAAAAAGCATGGACTACCCCCTTATCACTAAAAATTCAATTTTTTACGAAAGTCTCTGGAACCCATTGAAACGTACATATATAGAAAGGTTTTTGTCAAATGCAACCAGCACATCCAAAGCAAACCCTTTTATAAGGTCTAGTTTTCAGATATTTGCATTCAAAGTTATTTTTTTGAGTTATGAAGGCATGTATGACTTTGGATGCCTACAGTTCCGCAAGTAAGGCTATGACGTCATTTTCGCTTGCAAAACGCTTAATTAGTTTTTCAAGAGCTATCCATAGCTGAAAACTAGAACATTCTAGGAGGTCTGGTTGCGGAGATATCTCAATTCAAAGTAAATCCATTAAAATCGATTTTTTTGAGTTTTGAAAGTTTGCATGACTTTGGATGTCTACAGTTCCACAAATAAGGCTCGGAAGGCCTTGCGGTTTATTAACCGCTAAATCAGTTTTTGAAGAGCTATCCATTGCTGAAAACTAGAGCATTTTATGGGCTCTGGTTGCAGAGAAATTCTGATTCAAAGTTAATCTTTCTTGTTTCAACCCAAAAACTAAAAATCTTAATATGGCC
Organism: Melangyna quadrimaculata; assembly: GCA_949320155.1. Taxonomy (NCBI): domain Eukaryota; kingdom Metazoa; phylum Arthropoda; class Insecta; order Diptera; family Syrphidae; genus Melangyna; species Melangyna quadrimaculata. Next base: position 76,190,651 of record OX439483.1, on the reverse strand, counting down.
ATAACTTCCAAAATAAGGCTCGTAAGAGGTTGCGGTTAGCGTTGTTGAACAGATAACGGTCAGGCCTTTGCATTGCCGTTCAAAACTCAACTTTTTTTTTTTTCAATCGATTTTCGAAAAAAAGCATGGACTACCCCCTTATCACTAAAAATTCAATTTTTTACGAAAGTCTCTGGAACCCATTGAAACGTACATATATAGAAAGGTTTTGTCAAATGCAACCAGCACATCCAAAGCAAACCCTTTTATAAGGTCTAGTTTTCGAGATATTTGCATTCAAAGTTATTTTTTTGAGTTATGAAGGCATGTATGACTTTGGATGCCTACAGTTCCGCAAGTAAGGCTATGACGTCATTTTTGCTTGCAAAACGCTTAATAAGTTTTTCAAGAGCTATCCATAGCTGAAAACTAGAACATTCTAGGAGGTCTGGTTGCGGAGATATCTCAATTCAAAGTAAATCCATTAAAATCGATTTTTTTGAGTTTTGAAAGTTTGCATGACTTTGGATGTCTACAGTTCCACAAATAAGGCTCGGAAGGCCTTGCGGTTTATTAACCGCTAAATCAGTTTTTGGAGAGCTATCCATTGCTGAAAATTAGAGCATTTTATGGGCTCTGGTTGCAGAGAAATTCTGATTCAAAGTTAATCTTTCTTGTTTCAACCCAAAAACTAAAAATCTTAATATGGCCATAACTTCCAAAATAAGGCTCGTGAGAGGTTGCGGTTGGCGTTGTTGAACAGATAACGGTCAGGCCTTTGCATTGCCGTTCAAAACTCAACTTTTTTTTTTTCAATCGATTTTCGAAAAAAAGCATGGACTACCCCCTTATCACTAAAAATTCAATTTTTTACGAAAGTCTCTGGAACCCATTGAAACGTACATATATAGAAAGGTTTTGTCAAATGCAACCAGCACATCCAAAGCAAACCCTTTTATAAGGTCTAGTTTTCGAGATATTTGCATTCAAAGTTATTTTTTTGAGTTATGAAGGCATGTATGACTTTGGATGCCTACAGTTCCGCAAGTAAGGCTATGACGTCATTTTCGCTTGCAAAACGCTTAATTAGTTTTTCAAGAGCTATCCATAGCTGAAAACTAGAACATTCTAGGAGGTCTGGTTGCGGAGATATCTCAATTCAAAGTAAATCCATTAAAATCGATTTTTTTGAGTTTTGAAAGTTTGCATGACTTTGGATGTCTACAGTTCCACAAATAAGGCTCGGAAGGCCTTGCGGTTTATTAACCGCTAAATCAGTTTTTGGAGAGCTATCCATTGCTGAAAACTAGAGCATTTTATGGGCTCTGGTTGCAGAGAAATTCTGATTCAAAGTTAATCTTTCTTGTTTCAACCCAAAAACTAAAAATCTTAATATGGCCATAACTTCCAAAATAAGGCTCGTAAGAGGTTGCGGTTAGCGTTGTTGAACAGATAACGGTCAGGCCTTGGCATTGCCGTTCAAAACTCAACTTTTTTTTTTTCAATCGATTTTCGAAAAAAAGCATGGACTACCCCCTTATCACTAAAAATTCAATTTTTTACGAAAGTCTCTGGAACCCATTGAAACGTACATATATAGAAAGGTTTTGTCAAATGCAACCAGCACATCCAAAGCAAACCCTTTTATAAGGTCTAGTTTTCGAGATATTTGCATTCAAAGTTATTTTTTTGAGTTATGAAGGCATGTATGACTTTGGATGCCTACAGTTCCGCAAGTAAGGCTATGACGTCATTTTCGCTTGCAAAACGCTTAATTAGTTTTTCAAGAGCTATCCATAGCTGAAAACTAGAACATTCTAGGAGGTCTGGTTGCGGAGATATCTCAATTCAAAGTAAATCCATTAAAATCGATTTTTTTGAGTTTTGAAAGTTTGCATGACTTTGGATGTCTACAGTTCCACAAATAAGGCTCGGAAGGCCTTGCGGTTTATTAACCGCTAAATCAGTTTTTGGAGAGCTATCCATTGCTGAAAACTAGAGCATTTTGTGGGCTCTGGTTGCAGAGAAATTCTGATTCAAAGTTAATCTTTCTTGTTTCAACCCAAAAACTAAAAATCTTAATATGGCCATAACTTCCAAAATAAGGCTCGTGAGAGGTTGCGGTTGGCGTTGTTGAACAGATAACGGTCAGGCCTTTGCATTGCCGTTCAAAACTCAACTTTTTTTTTTTCAATCGATTTTCGAAAAAAAGCATGGACTACCCCCTTATCACTAAAAATTCAATTTTTTACGAAAGTCTCTGGAACCCATTGAAACGTACATATATAGAAAGGTTTTGTCAAATGCAACCAGCACATCCAAAGCAAACCCTTTTATAAGGTCTAGTTTTCGAGATATTTGCATTCAAAGTTATTTTTTTGAGTTATGAAGGCATGTATGACTTTGGATGCCTACAGTTCCGCAAGTAAGGCTATGACGTCATTTTCGCTTGCAAAACGCTTAATTAGTTTTTCAAGAGCTATCCATAGCTGAAAACTAGAACATTCTAGGAGGTCTGGTTGCGGAGATATCTCAATTCAAAGTAAATCCATTAAAATCGATTTTTTTGAGTTTTGAAAGTTTGCATGACTTTGGATGTCTACAGTTCCACAAATAAGGCTCGGAAGGCCTTGCGGTTTATTAACCGCTAAATCAGTTTTTGGAGAGCTATCCATTGCTGAAAACTAGAGCATTTTATGGGCTCTGGTTGCAGAGAAATTCTGATTCAAAGTTAATCTTTCTTGTTTCAACCCAAAAACTAAAAATCTTAATATGGCCATAACTTCCAAAATAAGGCTCGTAAGAGGTTGCGGTTAGCGTTGTTGAACAGATAACGGTCAGGCCTTGGCATTGCCGTTCAAAACTCAACTTTTTTTTTTTCAATCGATTTTCGAAAAAAAGCATGGACTACCCCCTTATCACTAAAAATTCAATTTTTTACGAAAGTCTCTGGAACCCATTGAAACGTACATATATAGAAAGGTTTTGTCAAATGCAACCAGCACATCCAAAGCAAACCCTTTTATAAGGTCTAGTTTTCGAGATATTTGCATTCAAAGTTATTTTTTTGAGTTATGAAGGCATGTATGACTTTGGATGCCTACAGTTCCGCAAGTAAGGCTATGACGTCATTTTCGCTTGCAAAACGCTTAATTAGTTTTTCAAGAGCTATCCATAGCTGAAAACTAGAACATTCTAGGAGGTCTGGTTGCGGAGATATCTCAATTCAAAGTAAATCCATTAAAATCGATTTTTTTGAGTTTTGAAAGTTTGCATGACTTTGGATGTCTACAGTTCCACAAATAAGGCTCGGAAGGCCTTGCGGTTTATTAACCGCTAAATCAGTTTTTGGAGAGCTATCCATTGCTGAAAACTAGAGCATTTTATGGGCTCTGGTTGCAGAGAAATTCTGATTCAAAGTTAATCTTTCTTGTTTCAACCCAAAAACTAAAAATCTTAATATGGCCATAACTTCCAAAATAAGGCTCGTAAGAGGTTGCGGTTAGCGTTGTTGAACAGATAACGGTCAGGCCTTTGCATTGCCGTTCAAAACTCAACTTTTTTTTTTTCAATCGATTTTCGAAAAAAAGCATGGACTACCCCCTTATCACTAAAAATTCAATTTTTTACGAAAGTCTCTGGAACCCATTGAAACGTACATATATAGAAAGGTTTTGTCAAATGCAACCAGCACATCCAAAGCAAACCCTTTTATAAGGTCTAGTTTTCGAGATATTTGCATTCAAAGTTATTTTTTTGAGTTATGAAGGCATGTATGACTTTGGATGCCTACAGTTCCGCAAGTAAGGCTATGACGTCATTTTCGCTTGCAAAACGCTTAATTAGTTTTTCAAGAGCTATCCATAGCTGAAAACTAGAACATTCTAGGAGGTCTGGTTGCGGAGATATCTCAATTCAAAGTAAATCCATTAAAATCGATTTTTTTGAGTTTTGAAAGTTTGCATGACTTTGGATGTCTACAGTTCCACAAATAAGGCTCGGAAGGCCTTGCGGTTTATTAACCGCTAAATCAGTTTTTGGAGAGCTATCCATTGCTGAAAACTAGAGCATTTTATGGGCTCTGGTTGCAGAGAAATTCTGATTCAAAGTTAATCTTTCTTGTTTCAACCCAAAAACTAAAAATCTTAATATGGCCATAACTTCCAAAATAAGGCTCGTAAGAGGTTGCGGTTAGCGTTGTTGAACAGATAACGGTCAGGCCTTTGCATTGCCGTTCAAAACTCAACTTTTTTTTTTTTCAATCGATTTTCGAAAAAAAGCATGGACTACCCCCTTATCACTAAAAATTCAATTTTTTACGAAAGTCTCTGGAACCCATTGAAACGTACATATATAGAAAGGTTTTGTCAAATGCAACCAGCACATCCAAAGCAAACCCTTTTATAAGGTCTAGTTTTCGAGATATTTGCATTCAAAGTTATTTTTTTGAGTTATGAAGGCATGTATGACTTTGGATGCCTACAGTTCCGCAAGTAAGGCTATGACGTCATTTTCGCTTGCAAAACGCTTAATTAGTTTTTCAAGAGCTATCCATAGCTGAAAACTAGAACATTCTAGGAGGTCTGGTTGCGGAGATATCTCAATTCAAAGTAAATCCATTAAAATCGATTTTTTTGAGTTTTGAAAGTTTGCATGACTTTGGATGTCTACAGTTCCACAAATAAGGCTCGGAAGGCCTTGCGGTTTATTAACCGCTAAATCAGTTTTTGGAGAGCTATCCATTGCTGAAAACTAGAGCATTTTATGGGCTCTGGTTGCAGAGAAATTCTGATTCAAAGTTAATCTTTCTTGTTTCAACCCAAAAACTAAAAATCTTAATATGGCCATAACTTCCAAAATAAGGCTCGTAAGAGGTTGCGGTTAGCGTTGTTGAACAGATAACGGTCAGGCCTTTGCATTGCCGTTCAAAACTCAACTTTTTTTTTTTTCAATCGATTTTCGAAAAAAAGCATGGACTACCCCCTTATCACTAAAAATTCAATTTTTTACGAAAGTCTCTGGAACCCATTGAAACGTACATATATAGAAAGGTTTTGTCAAATGCAACCAGCACATCCAAAGCAAACCCTTTTATAAGGTCTAGTTTTCGAGATATTTGCATTCAAAGTTATTTTTTTGAGTTATGAAGGCATGTATGACTTTGGATGCCTACAGTTCCGCAAGTAAGGCTATGACGTCATTTTCGCTTGCAAAACGCTTAATTAGTTTTTCAAGAGCTATCCATAGCTGAAAACTAGAACATTCTAGGAGGTCTGGTTGCGGAGATATCTCAATTCAAAGTAAATCCATTAAAATCGATTTTTTTGAGTTTTGAAAGTTTGCATGACTTTGGATGTCTACAGTTCCACAAATAAGGCTCGGAAGGCCTTGCGGTTTATTAACCGCTAAATCAGTTTTTGGAGAGCTATCCATTGCTAAAAATTAGAGCATTTTATGGGCTCTGGTTGCAGAGAAATTCTGATTCAAAGTTAATCTTTCTTGTTTCAACCCAAAAACTAAAAATCTTAATATGGCCATAACTTCCAAAATAAGGCTCGTAAGAGGTTGCGGTTAGCGTTGTTGAACAGATAACGGTCAGGCCTTTGCATTGCCGTTCAAAACTCAACTTTTTTTTTTCAATCGATTTTCGAAAAAAAGCATGGACTACCCCCTTATCACTAAAAATTCAATTTTTTACGAAAGTCTCTGGAACCCATTGAAACGTACATATATAGAAAGGTTTTGTCAAATGCAACCAGAACATCCAAAGCAAACCCTTTTATAAGGTCTAGTTTTCGAGATATTTGCATTCAAAGTTATTTTTTTGAGTTATGAAGGCATGTATGACTTTGGATGCCTACAGTTCCACAAGTAAGGCTATGACGTCATTTTCGCTTGCAAAACGCTTAATTAATTTTTCAAGAGCTATCCATAGCTGAAAACTAGAACATTCTAGGAGGTCTGGTTGCGGAGATATCTCAATTCAAAGTAAATCCATTAAAATCGATTTTTTTGAGTTTTGAAAGTTTGCATGACTTTGGATGTCTACAGTTCCACAAATAAGGCTCGGAAGGCCTTGCGGTTTATTAACCGCTAAATCAGTTTTTGGAGAGCTATCCATTGCTGAAAACTAGAGCATTTTGTGGGCTCTGGTTGCAGAGAAATTCTGATTCAAAGTTAATCTTTCTTGTTTCAACCCAAAAACTAAAAATCTTAATATGGCCATAACTTCCAAAATAAGGCTCGTAAGAGGTTGCGGTTAGCGTTGTTGAACAGATAACGGTCAGGCCTTTGCATTGCCGTTCAAAACTCAACTTTTTTTTTCAATCGATTTTCGAAAAAAAGCATGGACTACCCCCTTATCACTAAAAATTCAATTTTTTACGAAAGTCTCTGGAACCCATTGAAACGTACATATATAGAAAGGTTTTGTCAAATGCAACCAGCACATCCAAAGCAAACCCTTTTATAAGGTCTAGTTTTCGAGATATTTGCATTCAAAGTTATTTTTTTGAGTTATGAAGGCATGTATGACTTTGGATGCCTACAGTTCCGCAAATAAGGCTATGACGTCATTTTCGCTTGCAAAACGCTTAATAAGTTTTTCAAGAGCTATCCATAGCTGAAAACTAGAACATTCTAGGAGGTCTGGTTGCGGAGATATCTCAATTCAAAGTAAATCCATTAAAATCGATTTTTTTGAGTTTTGAAAGTTTGCATGACTTTGGATGTCTACAGTTCCACAAATAAGGCTCGGAAGGCCTTGCGGTTTATTAACCGCTAAATCAGTTTTTGGAGAGCTATCCATTGCTGAAAACTAGAGCATTTTATGGGCTCTGGTTGCAGAGAAATTCTGATTCAAAGTTAATCTTTCTTGTTTCAACCCAAAAACTAAAAATCTTAATATGGCCATAACTTCCAAAATAAGGCTCGTAAGAGGTTGCGGTTAGCGTTGTTGAACAGATAACGGTCAGGCCTTTGCATTGCCGTTCAAAACTCAACTTTTTTTTTCAATCGATTTTCGAAAAAAAGCATGGACTACCCCCTTATCACTAAAAATTCAATTTTTTACGAAAGTCTCTGGAACCCATTGAAACGTACATATATAGAAAGGTTTTGTCAAATGCAACCAGCACATCCAAAGCAAACCCTTTTATAAGGTCTAGTTTTCGAGATATTTGCATTCAAAGTTATTTTTTTGAGTTATGAAGGCATGTATGACTTTGGATGCCTACAGTTCCGCAAGTAAGGCTATGACGTCATTTTCGCTTGCAAAACGCTTAATTAATTTTTCAAGAGCTATCCATAGCTGAAAAGTAGAACATTCTAGGAGGTCTGGTTGCGGAGATATCTCAATTCAAAGTAAATCCATTAAAATCGATTTTTTTGAGTTTTGAAAGTTTGCATGACTTTGGATGTCTACAGTTCCACAAATAAGGCTCGGACGGCCTTGCGGTTTATTAACCGCTAAATTAGTTTTTGGAGAGCTATCCAATGCTGAAAACTAGAGCATTTTGTGGGCTCTGGTTGCAGAGAAATTCTGATTCAAAGTTAATCTTTCTTGTTTCAACCCAAAAACTAAAAATCTTAATATGGCCATAACTTCCAAAATAAGGCTCGTAAGAGGTTGCGGTTAGCGTTGTTGAACAGATAACGGTCAGGCCTTTGCATTGCCGTTCAAAACTCAACTTTTTTTTTTTCAATCGACTTTCGAAAAAAAGCATGGACTACCCCCTTATCACTAAAAATTCAATTTTTTACGAAAGTCTCTGGAACCCATTAAAACGTACATATATAGAAAGGTTTTGTCAAATGCAACCAGCACATCCAAAGCAAACCCTTTTATAAGGTCTAGTTTTCGAGATATTTGCATTCAAAGTTATTTTTTTGAGTTATGAAGGCATGTATGACTTTGGATGCCTACAGTTCCGCAAGTAAGGCTATGACGTCATTTTCGCTTGCAAAACGCTTAATTAGTTTTTCAAGAGCTATCCATAGCTGAAAACTAGAACATTCTAGGAGGTCTGGTTGCGGAGATATCTCAATTCAAAGTAAATCCATTAAAATCGATTTTTTTGAGTTTTGAAAGTTTGCATGACTTTGGATGTCTTCAGTTCCACAAATAAGGCTCGGAAGGCCTTGCGGTTTATTAACCGCTAAATCAGTTTTTGGAGAGCTATCCATTGCTGAAAACTAGAGCATTTTATGGGCTCTGGTTGCAGAGAAATTCTGATTCAAAGTTAATCTTTCTTGTTTCAACCCAAAAACTAAAAATCTTAATATGGCCATAACTTCCAAAATAAGGCTCGTAAGAGGTTGCGGTTAGCGTTGTTGAACAGATAACGGTCAGGCCTTTGCATTGCCGTTCAAAACTCAACTTTTTTTTTTTTCAATCGATTTTCGAAAAAAAGCATGGACTACCCCCTTATCACTAAAAATTCAATTTTTTACGAAAGTCTCTGGAACCCATTGAAACGTACATATATAGAAAGGTTTTGTCAAATGCAACCAGCACATCCAAAGCAAACCCTTTTATAAGGTCTAGTTTTCGAGATATTTGCATTCAAAGTTATTTTTTTGAGTTATGAAGGCATGTATGACTTTGGATGCCTACAGTTCCGCAAGTAAGGCTATGACGTCATTTTCGCTTGCAAAACGCTTAATTAGTTTTTCAAGAGCTATCCATAGCTGAAAACTAGAACATTCTAGGAGGTCTGGTTGCGGAGATATCTCAATTCAAAGTAAATCCATTAAAATCGATTTTTTTGAGTTTTGAAAGTTTGCATGACTTTGGATGTCTACAGTTCCACAAATAAGGCTCGGAAGGCCTTGCGGTTTATTAACCGCTAAATCAGTTTTTGGAGAGCTATCCATTGCTGAAAACTAGAGCATTTTATGGGCTCTGGTTGCAGAGAAATTCTGATTCAAAGTTAATCTTTCTTGTTTCAACCCAAAAACTAAAAATCTTAATATGGCCATAACTTCCAAAATAAGGCTCGTAAGAGGTTGCGGTTAGCGTTGTTGAACAGATAACGGTCAGGCCTTTGCATTGCCGTTCAAAACTCAACTTTTTTTTTTTTTCAATCGATTTTCGAAAAAAAGCATGGACTACCCCCTTATCACTAAAAATTCAATTTTTTACGAAAGTCTCTGGAACCCATTGAAACGTACATATATAGAAAGGTTTTGTCAAATGCAACCAGCACATCCAAAGCAAACCCTTTTATAAGGTCTAGTTTTCGAGATATTTGCATTCAAAGTTATTTTTTTGAGTTATGAAGGCATGTATGACTTTGGATGCCTACAGTTCCGCAAGTAAGGCTATGACGTCATTTTCGCTTGCAAAACGCTTAATTAGTTTTTCAAGAGCTATCCATAGCTGAAAACTAGAACATTCTAGGAGGTCTGGTTGCGGAGATATCTCAATTCAAAGTAAATCCATTAAAATCGATTTTTTTGAGTTTTGAAAGTTTGCATGACTTTGGATGTCTACAGTTCCACAAATAAGGCTCGGAAGGCCTTGCGGTTTATTAACCGCTAAATCAGTTTTTGGAGAGCTATCCATTGCTGAAAACTAGAGCATTTTATGGGCTCTGGTTGCAGAGAAATTCTGATTCAAAGTTAATCTTTCTTGTTTCAACCCAAAAACTAAAAATCTTAATATGGCCATAACTTCCAAAATAAGGCTCGTAAGAGGTTGCGGTTAGCGTTGTTGAACAGATAACGGTCAGGCCTTTGCATTGCCGTTCAAAACTCAACTTTTTTTTTTCAATTGATTTTCGAAAAAAAGCATGGACTACCCCCTTATCACTAAAAATTCAATTTTTTACGAAAGTCTCTGGAACCCATTGAAACGTACATATATAGAAAGGTTTTGTCAAATGCAACCAGAACATCCAAAGCAAACCCTTTTATAAGGTCTAGTTTTCGAGATATTTGCATTCAAAGTTATTTTTTTGAGTTATGAAGGCATGTATGACTTTGGATGCCTACAGTTCCACAAGTAAGGCTATGACGTCATTTTCGCTTGCAAAACGCTTAATTAATTTTTCAAGAGCTATCCATAGCTGAAAACTAGAACATTCTAGGAGGTCTGGTTGCGGAGATATCTCAATTCAAAGTAAATCCATTAAAATCGATTTTTTTGAGTTTTGAAAGTTTGCATGACTTTGGATGTCTACAGTTCCACAAATAAGGCTCGGAAGGCCTTGCGGTTTATTAACCGCTAAATCAGTTTTTGGAGAGCTATCCATTGCTGAAAACTAGAGCATTTTGTGGGCTCTGGTTGCAGAGAAATTCTGATTCAAAGTTAATCTTTCTTGTTTCAACCCAAAAACTAAAAATCTTAATATGGCCATAACTTCCAAAATAAGGCTCGTAAGAGGTTGCGGTTAGCGTTGTTGAACAGATAACGGTCAGGCCTTTGCATTGCCGTTCAAAACTCAACTTTTTTTTTCAATCGATTTTCGAAAAAAAGCATGGACTACCCCCTTATCACTAAAAATTCAATTTTTTACGAAAGTCTCTGGAACCCATTGAAACGTACATATATAGAAAGGTTTTGTCAAATGCAACCAGCACATCCAAAGCAAACCCTTTTATAAGGTCTAGTTTTCGAGATATTTGCATTCAAAGTTATTTTTTTGAGTTATGAAGGCATGTATGACTTTGGATGCCTACAGTTCCGCAAATAAGGCTATGACGTCATTTTCGCTTGCAAAACGCTTAATAAGTTTTTCAAGAGCTATCCATAGCTGAAAACTAGAACATTCTAGGAGGTCTGGTTGCGGAGATATCTCAATTCAAAGTAAATCCATTAAAATCGATTTTTTTGAGTTTTGAAAGTTTGCATGACTTTGGATGTCTACAGTTCCACAAATAAGGCTCGGAAGGCCTTGCGGTTTATTAACCGCTAAATCAGTTTTTAGAGAGCTATCCATTGCTGAAAACTAGAGCATTTTATGGGCTCTGGTTGCAGAGAAATTCTGATTCAAAGTTAATCTTTCTTGTTTCAACCCAAAAACTAAAAATCTTAATATGGCCATAACTTCCAAAATAAGGCTCGTAAGAGGTTGCGGTTAGCGTTGTTGAACAGATAACGGTCAGGCCTTTGCATTGCCGTTCAAAACTCAACTTTTTTTTTCAATCGATTTTCGAAAAAAAGCATGGACTACCCCCTTATCACTAAAAATTCAATTTTTTACGAAAGTCTCTGGAACCCATTGAAACGTACATATATAGAAAGGTTTTGTCAAATGCAACCAGCACATCCAAAGCAAACCCTTTTATAAGGTCTAGTTTTCGAGATATTTGCATTCAAAGTTATTTTTTTGAGTTATGAAGGCATGTATGACTTTGGATGCCTACAGTTCCGCAAGTAAGGCTATGACGTCATTTTCGCTTGCAAAACGCTTAATTAGTTTTTCAAGAGCTATCCATAGCTGAAAACTAGAACATTCTAGGAGGTCTGGTTGCGGAGATATCTCAATTCAAAGTAAATCCATTAAAATCGATTTTTTTGAGTTTTGAAAGTTTGCATGACTTTGGATGTCTACAGTTCCACAAATAAGGCTCGGAAGGCCTTGCGGTTTATTAACCGCTAAATCAGTTTTTGGAGAGCTATCCATTGCTGAAAACTAGAGCATTTTATGGGCTCTGGTTGCAGAGAAATTCTGATTCAAAATTAATCTTTCTTGTTTCAACCCAAAAACTAAAAATCTTAATATGGCCATAACTTCCAAAATAAGGCTCGTAAGAGGTTGCGGTTAGCGGTGTTGAACAGATAACGGTCAGGCCTTTGCATTGCCGTTCAAAACTCAACTTTTTTTTTCCAATCGATTTTCGAAAAAAAGCATGGACTATCCCCTTATCACTAAAAATTCAATTTTTTACGAAAGTCTCTGGAACCCATTGAAACGTACATATATAGAAAGGTTTTGTCAAATGCAACCAGCACATCCAAAGCAAACCCTTTTATAAGGTCTAGTTTTCGAGATATTTGCATTCAAAGTTATTTTTTTGAGTTATGAAGGCATGTATGACTTTGGATGCCTACAGTTCCGCAAGTAAGGCTATGACGTCATTTTCGCTTGCAAAACGCTTAATTAGTTTTTCAAGAGCTATCCATAGCTGAAAACTAGAACATTCTAGGAGGTCTGGTTGCGGAGATATCTCAATTCAAAGTAAATCCATTAAAATCGATTTTTTTGAGTTTTGAAAGTTTGCATGACTTTGGATGTCTACAGTTCCACAAATAAGGCTCGGAAGGCCTTGCGGTTTATTAACCGCTAAATCAGTTTTTGGAGAGCTATCCATTGCTGAAAACTAGAGCATTTTGTGGGCTCTGGTTGCAGAGAAATTCTGATTCAAAGTTAATCTTTCTTGTTTCAACCCAAAAACTAAAAATCTTAATATGGCCATAACTTCCAAAATAAGGCTCGTAAGAGGTTGCGGTTAGCGTTGTTGAACAGATAACGGTCAGGCCTTTGCATTGCCGTTCAAAACTCAACCAACCAATCGATTTTCGAAAAAAAGCATGGACTACCCCCTTATCACTAAAAATTCAATTTTTTACGAAAGTCTCTGGAACCCATTGAAACGTACATATATAGAAAGGTTTTGTCAAATGCAACCAGCACATCCAAAGCAAACCCTTTTATAAGGTCTAGTTTTCGAGATATTTGCATTCAAAGTTATTTTTTTGAGTTATGAAGGCATGTATGACTTTGGATGCCTACAGTTCCGCAAGTAAGGCTATGACGTCATTTTCGCTTGCAAAACGCTTAATTAGTTTTTCAAGAGCTATCCATAGCTGAAAACTAGAACATTCTAGGAGGTCTGGTTGCGGAGATATCTCAATTCAAAGTAAATCCATTAAAATCGATTTTTTTGAGTTTTGAAAGTTTGCATGACTTTGGATGTCTACAGTTCCACAAATAAGGCTCGGAAGGCCTTGCGGTTTATTAACCGCTAAATCAGTTTTTGGAGAGCTATCCATTGCTGAAAACTAGAGCATTTTATGGGCTCTGGTTGCAGAGAAATTCTGATTCAAAGTTAATCTTTCTTGTTTCAACCCAAAAACTAAAAATCTTAATATGGCCATAACTTCCAAAATAAGGCTCGTAAGAGGTTGCGGTTAGCGTTGTTGAACAGATAACGGTCAGGCCTTTGCATTGCCGTTCAAAACTCAACTTTTTTTTTTTTCAATCGATTTTCGAAAAAAAGCATGGACTACCCCCTTATCACTAAAAATTCAATTTTTTACGAAAGTCTCTGGAACCCATTGAAACGTACATATATAGAAAGGTTTTGTCAAATGCAACCAGCACATCCAAAGCAAACCCTTTTATAAGGTCTAGTTTTCGAGATATTTGCATTCAAAGTTATTTTTTTGAGTTATGAAGGCATGTATGACTTTGGATGCCTACAGTTCCGCAAGTAAGGCTATGACGTCATTTTCGCTTGCAAAACGCTTAATTAGTTTTTCAAGAGCTATCCATAGCTGAAAACTAGAACATTCTAGGAGGTCTGGTTGCGGAGATATCTCAATTCAAAGTAAATCCATTAAAATCGATTTTTTTGAGTTTTGAAAGTTTGCATGACTTTGGATGTCTACAGTTCCACAAATAAGGCTCGGAAGGCCTTGCGGTTTATTAACCGCTAAATCAGTTTTTGGAGAGCTATCCATTGCTGAAAACTAGAGCATTTTATGGGCTCTGGTTGCAGAGAAATTCTGATTCAAAGTTAATCTTTCTTGTTTCAACCCAAAAACTAAAAATCTTAATATGGCCATAACTTCCAAAATAAGGCTCGTAAGAGGTTGCGGTTAGCGTTGTTGAACAGATAACGGTCAGGCCTTTGCATTGCCGTTCAAAACTCAACTTTTTTTTTTCAATTGATTTTCGAAAAAAAGCATGGACTACCCCCTTATCACTAAAAATTCAATTTTTTACGAAAGTCTCTGGAACCCATTGAAACGTACATATATAGAAAGGTTTTGTCAAATGCAACCAGAACATCCAAAGCAAACCCTTTTATAAGGTCTAGTTTTCGAGATATTTGCATTCAAAGTTATTTTTTTGAGTTATGAAGGCATGTATGACTTTGGATGCCTACAGTTCCGCAAGTAAGGCTTTGACGTCATTTTCGCTTGCAAAACGCTTAATTAGTTTTTCAAGAGCTATCCATAGCTGAAAACTAGAACATTCTAGGAGGTCTGGTTGCGGAGATATCTCAATTCAAAGTAAATCCATTAAAATCGATTTTTTTGAGTTTTGAAAGTTTGCATGACTTTGGATGTCTACAGTTCCACAAATAAGGCTCGGAAGGCCTTGCGGTTTATTAACTGCTAAATCAGTTTTTGGAGAGCTATCCATTGCTGAAAACTAGAGCATTTTATGGGCTCTGGTTGCAGAGAAATTCTGATTCAAAGTTAATCTTTCTTGTTTCAACCCAAAAACTAAAAATCTTAATATGGCCATAACTTCCAAAATAAGGCTCGTAAGAGGTTGCGGTTAGCGTTGTTGAACAGATAACGGTCAGGCCTTTGCATTGCCGTTCAAAACTCAACTTTTTTTTTTTTCAATCGATTTTCGAAAAAAAGCATGGACTACCCCCTTATCACTAAAAATTCAATTTTTTACGAAAGTCTCTGGAACCCATTGAAACGTACATATATAGAAAGGTTTTGTCAAATGCAACCAGCACATCCAAAGCAAACCCTTTTATAAGGTCTAGTTTTCGAGATATTTGCATTCAAAGTTATTTTTTTGAGTTATGAAGGCATGTATGACTTTGGATGCCTACAGTTCCGCAAGTAAGGCTATGACGTCATTTTCGCTTGCAAAACGCTTAATTAGTTTTTCAAGAGCTATCCATAGCTGAAAACTAGAACATTCTAGGAGGTCTGGTTGCGGAGATATCTCAATTCAAAGTAAATCCATTAAAATCGATTTTTTTGAGTTTTGAAAGTTTGCATGACTTTGGATGTCTACAGTTCCACAAATAAGGCTCGGAAGGCCTTGCGGTTTATTAACCGCTAAATCAGTTTTTGGAGAGCTATCCATTGCTGAAAACTAGAGCATTTTATGGGCTCTGGTTGCAGAGAAATTCTGATTCAAAGTTAATCTTTCTTGTTTCAACCCAAAAACTAAAAATCTTAATATGGCCATAACTTCCAAAATAAGGCTCGTAAGAGGTTGCGGTTAGCGTTGTTGAACAGATAACGGTCAGGCCTTTGCATTGCCGTTCAAAACTCAACTTTTTTTTTTTTTCAATCGATTTTCGAAAAAAAGCATGGACTACCCCCTTATCACTAAAAATTCAATTTTTTACGAAAGTCTCTGGAACCCATTGAAACGTACATATATAGAAAGGTTTTGTCAAATGCAACCAGCACATCCAAAGCAAACCCTTTTATAAGGTCTAGTTTTCGAGATATTTGCATTCAAAGTTATTTTTTTGAGTTATGAAGGCATGTATGACTTTGGATGCCTACAGTTCCGCAAGTAAGGCTATGACGTCATTTTCGCTTGCAAAACGCTTAATTAGTTTTTCAAGAGCTATCCATAGCTGAAAACTAGAACATTCTAGGAGGTCTGGTTGCGGAGATATCTCAATTCAAAGTAAATCCATTAAAATCGATTTTTTTGAGTTTTGAAAGTTTGCATGACTTTGGATGTCTACAGTTCCACAAATAAGGCTCGGAAGGCCTTGCGGTTTATTAACCGCTAAATCAGTTTTTGGAGAGCTATCCATTGCTGAAAACTAGAGCATTTTATGGGCTCTGGTTGCAGAGAAATTCTGATTCAAAGTTAATCTTTCTTGTTTCAACCCAAAAACTAAAAATCTTAATATGGCCATAACTTCCAAAATAAGGCTCGTAAGAGGTTGCGGTTAGCGTTGTTGAACAGATAACGGTCAGGCCTTTGCATTGCCGTTCAAAACTCAACTTTTTTTTTTCAATTGATTTTCGAAAAAAAGCATGGACTACCCCCTTATCACTAAAAATTCAATTTTTTACGAAAGTCTCTGGAACCCATTGAAACGTACATATATAGAAAGGTTTTGTCAAATGCAACCAGAACATCCAAAGCAAACCCTTTTATAAGGTCTAGTTTTCGAGATATTTGCATTCAAAGTTATTTTTTTGAGTTATGAAGGCATGTATGACTTTGGATGCCTACAGTTCCACAAGTAAGGCTATGACGTCATTTTCGCTTGCAAAACGCTTAATTAATTTTTCAAGAGCTATCCATAGCTGAAAACTAGAACATTCTAGGAGGTCTGGTTGCGGAGATATCTCAATTCAAAGTAAATCCATTAAAATCGATTTTTTTGAGTTTTGAAAGTTTGCATGACTTTGGATGTCTACAGTTCCACAAATAAGGCTCGGAAGGCCTTGCGGTTTATTAACCGCTAAATCAGTTTTTGGAGAGCTATCCATTGCTGAAAACTAGAGCATTTTGTGGGCTCTGGTTGCAGAGAAATTCTGATTCAAAGTTAATCTTTCTTGTTTCAACCCAAAAACTAAAAATCTTAATATGGCCATAACTTCCAAAATAAGGCTCGTAAGAGGTTGCGGTTAGCGTTGTTGAACAGATAACGGTCAGGCCTTTGCATTGCCGTTCAAAACTCAACTTTTTTTTTCAATCGATTTTCGAAAAAAAGCATGGACTACCCCCTTATCACTAAAAATTCAATTTTTTACGAAAGTCTCTGGAACCCATTGAAACGTACATATATAGAAAGGTTTTGTCAAATGCAACCAGCACATCCAAAGCAAACCCTTTTATAAGGTCTAGTTTTCGAGATATTTGCATTCAAAGTTATTTTTTTGAGTTATGAAGGCATGTATGACTTTGGATGCCTACAGTTCCGCAAGTAAGGCTATGACGTCATTTTCGCTTGCAAAACGCTTAATTAGTTTTTCAAGAGCTATCCATAGCTGAAAACTAGAACATTCTAGGAGGTCTGGTTGCGGAGATATCTCAATTCAAAGTAAATCCATTAAAATCGATTTTTTTGAGTTTTGAAAGTTTGCATGACTTTGGATGTCTACAGTTCCACAAATAAGGCTCGGAAGGCCTTGCGGTTTATTAACCGCTAAATCAGTTTTTAGAGAGCTATCCATTGCTGAAAACTAGAGCATTTTATGGGCTCTGGTTGCAGAGAAATTCTGATTCAAAGTTAATCTTTCTTGTTTCAACCCAAAAACTAAAAATCTTAATATGGCCATAACTTCCAAAATAAGGCTCGTAAGAGGTTGCGGTTAGCGTTGTTGAACAGATAACGGTCAGGCCTTTGCATTGCCGTTCAAAACTCAACTTTTTTTTTCAATCGATTTTCGAAAAAAAGCATGGACTACCCCCTTATCACTAAAAATTCAATTTTTTACGAAAGTCTCTGGAACCCATTGAAACGTACATATATAGAAAGGTTTTGTCAAATGCAACCAGCACATCCAAAGCAAACCCTTTTATAAGGTCTAGTTTTCGAGATATTTGCATTCAAAGTTATTTTTTTGAGTTATGAAGGCATGTATGACTTTGGATGCCTACAGTTCCGCAAGTAAGGCTATGACGTCATTTTCGCTTGCAAAACGCTTAATTAATTTTTCAAGAGCTATCCATAGCTGAAAACTAGAACATTCTAGGAGGTCTGGTTGCGGAGATATCTCAATTCAAAGTAAATCCATTAAAATCGATTTTTTTGAGTTTTGAAAGTTTGCATGACTTTGGATGTCTACAGTTCCACAAATAAGGCTCGGAAGGCCTTGCGGTTTATTAACCGCTAAATCAGTTTTTGGAGAGCTATCCATTGCTGAAAACTAGAGCATTTTGTGGGCTCTGGTTGCAGAGAAATTCTGATTAAAAGTTAATCTTTCTTGTTTCAACCCAAAAACTAAAAATCTTAATATGGCCATAACTTCCAAAATAAGGCTCGTAAGAGGTTGCGGTTAGCGTTGTTGAACAGATAACGGTCAGGCCTTTGCATTGCCGTTCAAAACTCAACTTTTTTTTTCAATCGATTTTCGAAAAAAAGCATGGACTACCCCCTTATCACTAAAAATTCAATTTTTTACGAAAGTCTCTGGAACCCATTGAAACGTACATATATAGAAAGGTTTTGTCAAATGCAACCAGCACATCCAAAGCAAACCCTTTTATAAGGTCTAGTTTTCGAGATATTTGCATTCAAAGTTATTTTTTTGAGTTATGAAGGCATGTATGACTTTGGATGCCTACAGTTCCGCAAATAAGGCTATGACGTCATTTTCGCTTGCAAAACGCTTAATAAGTTTTTCAAGAGCTATCCATAGCTGAAAACTAGAACATTCTAGGAGGTCTGGTTGCGGAGATATCTCAATTCAAAGTAAATCCATTAAAATCGATTTTTTTGAGTTTTGAAAGTTTGCATGACTTTGGATGTCTACAGTTCCACAAATAAGGCTCGGAAGGCCTTGCGGTTTATTAACCGCTAAATCAGTTTTTGGAGAGCTATCCATTGCTGAAAACTAGAGCATTTTATGGGCTCTGGTTGCAGAGAAATTCTGATTCAAAGTTAATCTTTCTTGTTTCAACCCAAAAACTAAAAATCTTAATATGCCCATAACTTCCAAAATAAGGCTGTAAGAGGTTGCGGTTAGCGTTGTTGAACAGATAACGGTCAGGCCTTTGCATTGCCGTTCAAAACTCAACTTTTTTTTTTCAATCGATTTTCGAAAAAAAGCATGGACTACCCCCTTATCACTAAAAATTCAATTTTTTACGAAAGTCTCTGGAACCCATTTAAACGTACATATATAGAAAGGTTTTGTCAAATGCAACCAGCACATCCAAAGCAAACCCTTTTATAAGGTCTAGTTTTCGAGATATTTGCATTCAAAGTTATTTTTTTGAGTTATGAAGGCATGTATGACTTTGGATGCCTACAGTTCCGCAAGTAAGGCTATGACGTCATTTTCGCTTGCAAAACGCTTAATTAGTTTTTCAAGAGCTATCCATAGCTGAAAACTAGAACATTCTAGGAGGTCTGGTTGCGGAGATATCTCAATTCAAAGTAAATCCATTAAAATCGATTTTTTTGAGTTTTGAAAGTTTGCATGACTTTGGATGTCTACAGTTCCACAAATAAGGCTCGGAAGGCCTTGCGGTTTATTAACCGCTAAATCAGTTTTTGGAGAGCTATCCATTGCTGAAAACTAGAGCATTTTGTGGGCTCTGGTTGCAGAGAAATTCTGATTCAAAGTTAATCTTTCTTGTTTCAACCCAAAAACTAAAAATCTTAATATGGCCATAACTTCCAAAATAAGGCTCGTAAGAGGTTGCGGTTAGCGTTGTTGAACAGATAACGGTCAGGCCTTTGCATTGCCGTTCAAAACTCAACTTTTTTTTTCAATCGATTTTCGAAAAAAAGCATGGACTACCCCCTTATCACTAAAAATTCAATTTTTTACGAAAGTCTCTGGAACCCATTGAAACGTACATATATAGAAAGGTTTTGTCAAATGCAACCAGCACATCCAAAGCAAACCCTTTTATAAGGTCTAGTTTTCGAGATATTTGCATTCAAAGTTATTTTTTTGAGTTATGAAGGCATGTATGACTTTGGATGCCTACAGTTCCGCAAATAAGGCTATGACGTCATTTTCGCTTGCAAAACGCTTAATAAGTTTGTCAAGAGCTATCCATAGCTGAAAACTAGAACATTCTAGGAGGTCTGGTTGCGGAGATATCTCAATTCAAAGTAAATCCATTAAAATCGATTTTTTTGAGTTTTGAAAGTTTGCATGACTTTGGATGTCTACAGTTCCACAAATAAGGCTCGGAAGGCCTTGCGGTTTATTAACCGCTAAATCAGTTTTTGGAGAGCTATCCATTGCTGAAAACTAGAGCATTTTATGGGCTCTGGTTGCAGAGAAATTCTGATTCAAAGTTAATCTTTCTTGTTTCAACCCAAAAACTAAAAATCTTAATATGGCCATAACTTCCAAAATAAGGCTGTAAGAGGTTGCGGTTAGCGTTGTTGAACAGATAACGGTCAGGCCTTTGCATTGCCGTTCAAAACTCAACTTTTTTTTTTCAATCGATTTTCGAAAAAAAGCATGGACTACCCCCTTATCACTAAAAATTCAATTTTTTACGAAAGTCTCTGGAACCCATTGAAACGTACATATATAGAAAGGTTTTGTCAAATGCAACCAGCACATCCAAAGCAAACCCTTTTATAAGGTCTAGTTTTCGAGATATTTGCATTCAAAGTTATTTTTTTGAGTTATGAAGGCATGTATGACTTTGGATGCCTACAGTTCCGCAAGTAAGGCTATGACGTCATTTTCGCTTGCAAAACGCTTAATTAGTTTTTCAAGAGCTATCCATAGCTGAAAACTAGAACATTCTAGGAGGTCTGGTTGCGGAGATATCTCAATTCAAAGTAAATCCATTAAAATCGATTCTTTTGAGTTTTGAAAGTTTGCATGACTTTGGATGTCTACAGTTCCACAAATAAGGCTCGGAAGGCCTTGCGGTTTATTAACCGCTAAATCAGTTTTTGGAGAGCTATCCATTGCTGAAAACTAGAGCATTTTATGGGCTCTGGTTGCAGAGAAATTCTGATTCAAAGTTAATCTTTCTTGTTTCAACCCAAAAACTAAAAATCTTAATATGGCCATAACTTCCAAAATAAGGCTCGTAAGAGGTTGCGGTTAGCGTTGTTGAACAGATAACGGTCAGGCCTTTGCATTGCCGTTCAAAACTCAACTTTTTTTTTTTCAATCGATTTTCGAAAAAAAGCATGGACTACCTTATCACTAAAAATTCAATTTTTTACGAAAGTCTCTGGAACCCATTGAAACGTATTAACCGCGTATTAACCGCTAAATCAGTTTTTGGAGAGCTATCCATTGCTGAAAACTAGAGCATTTTATGGGCTCTGGTTGCAGAGAAATTCTGATTCAAAGTTAATCTTTCTTGTTTCAACCCAAAAACTAAAAATCTTAATATGGCCATAACTTCCAAAATAAGGCTCGTAAGAGGTTGCGGTTGGCGTTGTTGAACAGATAACGGTCAGGCCTTTGCATTGCCGTTCAAAACTCAACTTTTTTTTTTCAATCGATTTTCGAAAAAAAGCATGGACTACCCCCTTATCACTAAAAATTCAATTTTTTACGAAAGTCTCTGGAACCCATTGAAACGTACATATATAGAAAGGTTTTGTCAAATGCAACCAGCACATCCAAAGCAAACCCTTTTATAAGGTCTAGTTTTCGAGATATTTGCATTCAAAGTTATGTTTTTGAGTTATGAAGGCATGTATGACTTTGGATGCCTACAGTTCCGCAAGTAAGGCTATGACGTCATTTTCGCTTGCAAAACGCAAGAAGAGTTTTTCAAGAGCTATCCATAGCTGAAAACTAGAACATTCTAGGAGGTCTGGTTGCGGAGATATCTCAATTCAAAGTAAATCCATTAAAATCGATTTTTTTGAGTTTTGAAAGTTTGCATGACTTTGGATGTCTACAGTTCCACAAATAAGGCTCGGAAGGCCTTGCGGTTTATTAACCGCTAAATCAGTTTTTGGAGAGCTATCCATTGCTGAAAACTAGAGCATTTTATGGGCTCTGGTTGCAGAGAAATTCTGATTCAAAGTTAATCTTTCTTGTTTCAACCCAAAAACTAAAAATCTTAATATGGCCATAACTTCCAAAATAAGGCTCGTAAGAGGTTGCGGTTGGCGTTGTTGAACAGATAACGGTCAGGCCTTTGCATTGCCGTTCAAAACTCAACTTTTTTTTTTCAATCGATTTTCGAAAAAAAGCATGGACTACCCCCTCATCACTAAAAATTCAATTTTTTACGAAAGTCTCTGGAACCCATTGAAACGTACATATATAGAAAGGTTTTGTCAAATGCAACCAGCACATCCAAAGCAAACCCTTTTATAAGGTCTAGTTTTCGAGATATTTGCATTCAAAGTTATTTTTTTGAGTTATGAAGGCATGTATGACTTTGGATGCCTACAGTTCCGCAAGTAAGGCTATGACGTCATTTTCGCTTGCAAAACGCTTAATTAGTTTTTCAAGAGCTATCCATAGCTGAAAACTAGAACATTCTAGGAGGTCTGGTTGCGGAGATATCTCAATTCAAAGTAAATCCATTAAAATCGATTTTTTTGAGTTTTGAAAGTTTGCATGACTTTGGATGTCTACAGTTCCACAAATAAGGCTCGGAAGGCCTTGCGGTTTATTAACCGCTAAATCAGTTTTTGGAGAGCTATCCATTGCTGAAAACTAGAGCATATTATGGGCTCTGGTTGCAGAGAAATTCTGATTCAAAGTTAATCTTTCTTGTTTCAACCCAAAAACTAAAAATCTTAATATGGCCATAACTTCCAAAATAAGGCTCGTAAGAGGTTGCGGTTGGCGTTGTTGAACAGATAACGGTAAGGCCTTTGCATTGCCGTTCAAAACTCAACTTTTTTTTTTCAATCGATTTTCGAAAAAAAGCATGGACTACCCCCTCATCACTAAAAATTCAATTTTTTACGAAAGTCTCTGGAACCCATTGAAACGTACATATATAGAAAGATTTTGTCAAATGCAACCAGCACATCCAAAGCAAACCCTTTTATAAGGTCTAGTTTTCGAGATATTTGCATTCAAAGTTATTTTTTTGAGTTATGAAGGCATGTATGACTTTGGATGCCTACAGTTCCGCAAGTAAGGCTATGACGTCATTTTCGCTTGCAAAACGCTTAATTAGTTTTTCAAGAGCTATCCATAGCTGAAAACTAGAACATTCTAGGAGGTCTGGTTGCGGAGATGTCTCAATTCAAAGTAAATCCATTAAAATCGATTTTTTTGAGTTTTGAAAGTTTGCATGACTTTGGATGTCTACAGTTCCACAAATAAGGCTCGGAAGGCCTTGCGGTTTATTAACCGCTAAATCAGTTTTTGGAGAGCTATCCATTGCTGAAAACTAGAGCATTTTATGGGCTCTGGTTGCAGAGAAATTCTGATTCAAAGTTAATCTTTCTTGTTTCAACCCAAAAACTAAAAATCTTAATATGGCCATAACTTCCAAAATAAGGCTCGTAAGAGGTTGCGGTTAGCGTTGTTGAACAGATAACGGTCAGGCCTTTGCATTGCCGTTCAAAACTCAACTTTTTTTTTTTCAATCGATTTTCGAAAAAAAGCATGGACTACCCCCTTATCACTAAAAATTCAATTTTTTACGAAAGTCTCTGGAACCCATTGAAACGTATTAACCGCGTATTAACCGCTAAATCAGTTTTTGGAGAGCTATCCATTGCTGAAAACTAGAGCATTTTATGGGCTCTGGTTGCAGAGAAATTCTGATTCAAAGTTAATCTTTCTTGTTTCAACCCAAAAACTAAAAATCTTAATATGGCCATAACTTCCAAAATAAGGCTCGTAAGAGGTTGCGGTTGGCGTTGTTGAACAGATAACGGTCAGGCCTTTGCATTGCCGTTCAAAACTCAACTTTTTTTTTTCAATCGATTTTCGAAAAAAAGCATGGACTACCCCCTTATCACTAAAAATTCAATTTTTTACGAAAGTCTCTGGAACCCATTGAAACGTACATATATAGAAAGGTTTTGTCAAATGCAACCAGCACATCCAAAGCAAACCCTTTTATAAGGTCTAGTTTTCGAGATATTTGCATTCAAAGTTATTTTTTTGAGTTATGAAGGCATGTATGACTTTGGATGCCTACAGTTCCGCAAGTAAGGCTATGACGTCATTTTCGCTTGCAAAACGCTTAATTAGTTTTTCAAGAGCTATCCATAGCTGAAAACTAGAACATTCTAGGAGGTCTGGTTGCGGAGATATCTCAATTCAAAGTAAATCCATTAAAATCGATTTTTTTGAGTTTTGAAAGTTTGCATGACTTTGGATGTCTACAGTTCCACAAATAAGGCTCGGAAGGCCTTGCGGTTTATTAACCGCTAAATCAGTTTTTGGAGAGCTATCCATTGCTGAAAACTAGAGCATTTTATGGGCTCTGGTTGCAGAGAAATTCTGATTCAAAGTTAATCTTTCTTGTTTCAACCCAAAAACTAAAAATCTTAATATGGCCATAACTTCCAAAATAAGGCTCGTAAGAGGTTGCGGTTAGCGTTGTTGAACAGATAACGGTCAGGCCTTTGCATTGCCGTTCAAAACTCAACTTTTTTTTTTTCAATCGATTTTCGAAAAAAAGCATGGACTACCCCCTTATCACTAAAAATTCAATTTTTTACGAAAGTCTCTGGAACCCATTGAAACGTACATATATAGAAAGGTTTTGTCAAATGCAACCAGCACATCCAAAGCAAACCCTTTTATAAGGTCTAGTTTTCGAGATATTTGCATTCAAAGTTATTTTTTTGAGTTATGAAGGCATGTATGACTTTGGATGCCTACAGTTCCGCAAGTAAGGCTATGACGTCATTTTCGCTTGCAAAACGCTTAATTAGTTTTTCAAGAGCTATCCATAGCTGAAAACTAGAACATTCTAGGAGGTCTGGTTGCGGAGATATCTCAATTCAAAGTAAATCCATTAAAATCGATTTTTTTGAGTTTTGAAAGTTTGCATGACTTTGGATGTCTACAGTTCCACAAATAAGGCTCGGAAGGCCTTGCGGTTTATTAACCGCTAAATCAGTTTTTGGAGAGCTATCCATTGCTGAAAACTAGAGCATTTTATGGGCTCTGGTTGCAGAGAAATTCTGATTCAAAGTTAATCTTTCTTGTTTCAACCCAAAAACTAAAAATCTTAATATGGCCATAACTTCCAAAATAAGGCTCGTAAGAGGTTGCGGTTAGCGTTGTTGAACAGATAACGGTCAGGCCTTTGCATTGCCGTTCAAAACTCAACTTTTTTTTTTCAATCGATTTTCGAAAAAAAGCATGGACTACCCCCTTATCACTAAAAATTCAATTTTTTACGAAAGTCTCTGGAACCCATTGAAACGTATTAACCGCGTATTAACCGCTAAATCAGTTTTTGGAGAGCTATCCATTGCTGAAAACTAGAGCATTTTATGGGCTCTGGTTGCAGAGAAATTCTGATTCAAAGTTAATCTTTCTTGTTTCAACCCAAAAACTAAAAATCTTAATATGGCCATAACTTCCAAAATAAGGCTCGTAAGAGGTTGCGGTTGGCGTTGTTGAACAGATAACGGTCAGGCCTTTGCATTGCCGTTCAAAACTCAACTTTTTTTTTTCAATCGATTTTCGAAAAAAAGCATGGACTACCCCCTTATCACTAAAAATTCAATTTTTTACGAAAGTCTCTGGAACCCATTGAAACGTACATATATAGAAAGGTTTTGTCAAATGCAACCAGCACATCCAAAGCAAACCCTTTTATAAGGTCTAGTTTTCGAGATATTTGCATTCAAAGTTATTTTTTTGAGTTATGAAGGCATGTATGACTTTGGATGCCTACAGTTCCGCAAGTAAGGCTATGACGTCATTTTCGCTTGCAAAACGCTTAATTAGTTTTTCAAGAGCTATCCATAGCTGAAAACTAGAACATTCTAGGAGGTCTGGTTGCGGAGATATCTCAATTCAAAGTAAATCCATTAAAATCGATTTTTTTGAGTTTTGAAAGTTTGCATGACTTTGGATGTCTACAGTTCCACAAATAAGGCTCGGAAGGCCTTGCGGTTTATTAACCGCTAAATCAGTTTTTGGAGAGCTATCCATTGCTGAAAACTAGAGCATTTTATGGGCTCTGGTTGCAGAGAAATTCTGATTCAAAGTTAATCTTTCTTGTTTCAACCCAAAAACTAAAAATCTTAATATGGCCATAACTTCCAAAATAAGGCTCGTAAGAGGTTGCGGTTAGCGTTGTTGAACAGATAACGGTCAGGCCTTTGCATTGCCGTTCAAAACTCAACTTTTTTTTTTTCAATCGATTTTCGAAAAAAAGCATGGACTACCCCCTTATCACTAAAAATTCAATTTTTTACGAAAGTCTCTGGAACCCATTGAAACGTACATATATAGAAAGGTTTTGTCAAATGCAACCAGCACATCCAAAGCAAACCCTTTTATAAGGTCTAGTTTTCGAGATATTTGCATTCAAAGTTATTTTTTTGAGTTATGAAGGCATGTATGACTTTGGATGCCTACAGTTCCGCAAGTAAGGCTATGACGTCATTTTCGCTTGCAAAACGCTTAATTAGTTTTTCAAGAGCTATCCATAGCTGAAAACTAGAACATTCTAGGAGGTCTGGTTGCGGAGATATCTCAATTCAAAGTAAATCCATTAAAATCGATTTTTTTGAGTTTTGAAAGTTTGCATGACTTTGGATGTCTACAGTTCCACAAATAAGGCTCGGAAGGCCTTGCGGTTTATTAACCGCTAAATCAGTTTTTGGAGAGCTATCCATTGCTGAAAACTAGAGCATTTTATGGGCTCTGGTTGCAGAGAAATTCTGATTCAAAGTTAATCTTTCTTGTTTCAACCCAAAAACTAAAAATCTTAATATGGCCATAACTTCCAAAATAAGGCTCGTAAGAGGTTGCGGTTAGCGTTGTTGAACAGATAACGGTCAGGCCTTTGCATTGCCGTTCAAAACTCAACTTTTTTTTTCAATCGATTTTCGAAAAAAAGCATGGACTACCCCCTTATCACTAAAAATTCAATTTTTTACGAAAGTCTCTGGAACCCATTGAAACGTATTAACCGCGTATTAACCGCTAAATCAGTTTTTGGAGAGCTATCCATTGCTGAAAACTAGAGCATTTTATGGGCTCTGGTTGCAGAGAAATTCTGATTCAAAGTTAATCTTTCTTGTTTCAACCCAAAAACTAAAAATCTTAATATGGCCATAACTTCCAAAATAAGGCTCGTAAGAGGTTGCGGTTGGCGTTGTTGAACAGATAACGGTCAGGCCTTTGCATTGCCGTTCAAAACTCAACTTTTTTTTTTCAATCGATTTTCGAAAAAAAGCATGGACTACCCCCTTATCACTAAAAATTCAATTTTTTACGAAAGTCTCTGGAACCCATTGAAACGTACATATATAGAAAGGTTTTGTCAAATGCAACCAGCACATCCAAAGCAAACCCTTTTATAAGGTCTAGTTTTCGAGATATTTGCATTCAAAGTTATTTTTTTGAGTTATGAAGGCATGTATGACTTTGGATGCCTACAGTTCCGCAAGTAAGGCTATGACGTCATTTTCGCTTGCAAAACGCTTAATTAGTTTTTCAAGAGCTATCCATAGCTGAAAACTAGAACATTCTAGGAGGTCTGGTTGCGGAGATATCTCAATTCAAAGTAAATCCATTAAAATCGATTTTTTTGAGTTTTGAAAGTTTGCATGACTTTGGATGTCTACAGTTCCACAAATAAGGCTCGGAAGGCCTTGCGGTTTATTAACCGCTAAATCAGTTTTTGGAGAGCTATCCATTGCTGAAAACTAGAGCATTTTATGGGCTCTGGTTGCAGAGAAATTCTGATTCAAAGTTAATCTTTCTTGTTTCAACCCAAAAACTAAAAATCTTAATATGGCCATAACTTCCAAAATAAGGCTCGTAAGAGGTTGCGGTTAGCGTTGTTGAACAGATAACGGTCAGGCCTTTGCATTGCCGTTCAAAACTCAACTTTTTTTTTTTCAATCGATTTTCGAAAAAAAGCATGGACTACCCCCTTATCACTAAAAATTCAATTTTTTACGAAAGTCTCTGGAACCCATTGAAACGTACATATATAGAAAGGTTTTGTCAAATGCAACCAGCACATCCAAAGCAAACCCTTTTATAAGGTCTAGTTTTCGAGATATTTGCATTCAAAGTTATTTTTTTGAGTTATGAAGGCATGTATGACTTTGGATGCCTACAGTTCCGCAAGTAAGGCTATGACGTCATTTTCGCTTGCAAAACGCTTAATTAGTTTTTCAAGAGCTATCCATAGCTGAAAACTAGAACATTCTAGGAGGTCTGGTTGCGGAGATATCTCAATTCAAAGTAAATCCATTAAAATCGATTTTTTTGAGTTTTGAAAGTTTGCATGACTTTGGATGTCTACAGTTCCACAAATAAGGCTCGGAAGGCCTTGCGGTTTATTAACCGCTAAATCAGTTTTTGGAGAGCTATCCATTGCTGAAAACTAGAGCATTTTATGGGCTCTGGTTGCAGAGAAATTCTGATTCAAAGTTAATCTTTCTTGTTTCAACCCAAAAACTAAAAATCTTAATATGGCCATAACTTCCAAAATAAGGCTCGTAAGAGGTTGCGGTTAGCGTTGTTGAACAGATAACGGTCAGGCCTTTGCATTGCCGTTCAAAACTCAACTTTTTTTTTTCAATCGATTTTCGAAAAAAAGCATGGACTACCCCCTTATCACTAAAAATTCAATTTTTTACGAAAGTCTCTGGAACCCATTGAAACGTATTAACCGCGTATTAACCGCTAAATCAGTTTTTGGAGAGCTATCCATTGCTGAAAACTAGAGCATTTTATGGGCTCTGGTTGCAGAGAAATTCTGATTCAAAGTTAATCTTTCTTGTTTCAACCCAAAAACTAAAAATCTTAATATGGCCATAACTTCCAAAATAAGGCTCGTAAGAGGTTGCGGTTGGCGTTGTTGAACAGATAACGGTCAGGCCTTTGCATTGCCGTTCAAAACTCAACTTTTTTTTTTCAATCGATTTTCGAAAAAAAGCATGGACTACCCCCTTATCACTAAAAATTCAATTTTTTACGAAAGTCTCTGGAACCCATTGAAACGTACATATATAGAAAGGTTTTGTCAAATGCAACCAGCACATCCAAAGCAAACCCTTTTATAAGGTCTAGTTTTCGAGATATTTGCATTCAAAGTTATTTTTTTGAGTTATGAAGGCATGTATGACTTTGGATGCCTACAGTTCCGCAAGTAAGGCTATGACGTCATTTTCGCTTGCAAAACGCTTAATTAGTTTTTCAAGAGCTATCCATAGCTGAAAACTAGAACATTCTAGGAGGTCTGGTTGCGGAGATATCTCAATTCAAAGTAAATCCATTAAAATCGATTTTTTTGAGTTTTGAAAGTTTGCATGACTTTGGATGTCTACAGTTCCACAAATAAGGCTCGGAAGGCCTTGCGGTTTATTAACCGCTAAATCAGTTTTTGGAGAGCTATCCATTGCTGAAAACTAGAGCATTTTATGGGCTCTGGTTGCAGAGAAATTCTGATTCAAAGTTAATCTTTCTTGTTTCAACCCAAAAACTAAAAATCTTAATATGGCCATAACTTCCAAAATAAGGCTCGTAAGAGGTTGCGGTTAGCGTTGTTGAACAGATAACGGTCAGGCCTTTGCATTGCCGTTCAAAACTCAACTTTTTTTTTTTCAATCGATTTTCGAAAAAAAGCATGGACTACCCCCTTATCACTAAAAATTCAATTTTTTACGAAAGTCTCTGGAACCCATTGAAACGTACATATATAGAAAGGTTTTGTCAAATGCAACCAGCACATCCAAAGCAAACCCTTTTATAAGGTCTAGTTTTCGAGATATTTGCATTCAAAGTTATTTTTTTGAGTTATGAAGGCATGTATGACTTTGGATGCCTACAGTTCCGCAAGTAAGGCTATGACGTCATTTTCGCTTGCAAAACGCTTAATTAGTTTTTCAAGAGCTATCCATAGCTGAAAACTAGAACATTCTAGGAGGTCTGGTTGCGGAGATATCTCAATTCAAAGTAAATCCATTAAAATCGATTTTTTTGAGTTTTGAAAGTTTGCATGACTTTGGATGTCTACAGTTCCACAAATAAGGCTCGGAAGGCCTTGCGGTTTATTAACCGCTAAATCAGTTTTTGGAGAGCTATCCATTGCTGGAAACTTGAGCATTTTATGGGCTCTGGTTGCAGAGAAATTCTGATTCAAAGTTAATCTTTCTTGTTTCAACCCAAAAACTAAAAATCTTAATATGGCCATAACTTCCAAAATAAGGCTCGTAAGAGGTTGCGGTTGGCGTTGTTGAACAGATAACGGTCAGGCCTTTGCATTGCCGTTCAAAACTCAACTTTTTTTTTTCAATTGATTTTCGGAAAAAAAGCATGGACTACCCCCTTATCACTAAAAATTCAATTTTTTACGAAAGTCTCTGGAACCCATTGAAACGTACATATATAGAAAGGTTTTGTCAAATGCAACCAGCACATCCAAAGCAAACCCTTTTATAAGGTCTAGTTTTCGAGATATTTGCATTCAAAGTTATTTTTTTGAGTTATGAAGGCATGTATGACTTTGGATGCCTACAGTTCCGCAAGTAAGGCTATGACGTCATTTTCGCTTGCAAAACGCTTAATTAGTTTTTCAAGAGCTATCCATAGCTGAAAACTAGAACATTCTAGGAGGTCTGGTTGCGGAGATATCTCAATTCAAAGTAAATCCATTAAAATCGATTTTTTTGAGTTTTGAAAGTTTGCATGACTTTGGATGTCTACAGTTCCACAAATAAGGCTCGGAAGGCCTTGCGGTTTATTAACCGCTAAATCAGTTTTTGGAGAGCTATCCATTGCTGGAAACTAGAGCATTTTATGGGCTCTGGTTGCAGAGAAATTCTGATTCAAAGTTAATCTTTCTTGTTTCAACCCAAAAACTAAAAATCTTAATATGGCCATAACTTCCAAAATAAGGCTCGTAAGAGGTTGCGGTTGGCGTTGTTGAACAGATAACGGTCAGGCCTTTGCATTGCCGTTCAAAACTCAACTTTTTTTTTTTCAATTGATTTTCGGAAAAAAAGCATGGACTACCCCCTTATCACTAAAAATTCAATTTTTTACGAAAGTCTCTGGAACCCATTGAAACGTACATATATAGAAAGGTTTTGTCAAATGCAACCAGCACATCCAAAGCAAACCCTTTTATAAGGTCTAGTTTTCGAGATATTTGCATTCAAAGTTATTTTTTTGAGTTATGAAGGCATGTATGACTTTGGATGCCTACAGTTCCGCAAGTAAGGCTATGACGTCATTTTCGCTTGCAAAACGCTTAATTAGTTTTTCAAGAGCTATCCATAGCTGAAAACTAGAACATTCTAGGAGGTCTGGTTGCGGAGATATCTCAATTCAAAGTAAATCCATTAAAATCGATTTTTTTGAGTTTTGAAAGTTTGCATGACTTTGGATGTCTACAGTTCCACAAATAAGGCTCGGAAGGCCTTGCGGTTTATTAACCGCTAAATCAGTTTTTGGAGAGCTATCCATTGCTGGAAACTAGAGCATTTTATGGGCTCTGGTTGCAGAGAAATTCTGATTCAAAGTTAATCTTTCTTGTTTCAACCCAAAAACTAAAAATCTTAATATGGCCATAACTTCCAAAATAAGGCTCGTAAGAGGTTGCGGTTAGCGTTGTTGAACAGATAACGGTCAGGCCTTTGCATTGCCGTTCAAAACTCAACTTTTTTTTTTTCAATCGATTTTCGAAAAAAAGCATGGACTACCCCCTTATCACTAAAAATTCAATTTTTTACGAAAGTCTCTGGAACCCATTGAAACGTACATATATAGAAAGGTTTTGTCAAATGCAACCAGCACATCCAAAGCAAACCCTTTTATAAGGTCTAGTTTTCGAGATATTTGCATTCAAAGTTATTTTTTTGAGTTATGAAGGCATGTATGACTTTGGATGCCTACAGTTCCGCAAGTAAGGCTATGACGTCATTTTCGCTTGCAAAACGCTTAATTAGTTTTTCAAGAGCTATCCATAGCTGAAAACTAGAACATTCTAGGAGGTCTGGTTGCGGAGATATCTCAATTCAAAGTAAATCCATTAAAATCGATTTTTTTGAGTTTTGAAAGTTTGCATGACTTTGGATGTCTACAGTTCCACAAATAAGGCTCGGAAGGCCTTGCGGTTTATTAACCGCTAAATCAGTTTTTGGAGAGCTATCCATTGCTGGAAACTAGAGCATTTTATGGGCTCTGGTTGCAGAGAAATTCTGATTCAAAGTTAATCTTTCTTGTTTCAACCCAAAAACTAAAAATCTTAATATGGCCATAACTTCCAAAATAAGGCTCGTAAGAGGTTGCGGTTGGCGTTGTTGAACAGATAACGGTCAGGCCTTTGCATTGCCGTTCAAAACTCAACTTTTTTTTTTTCAATTGATTTTCGGAAAAAAAGCATGGACTACCCCCTTATCACTAAAAATTCAATTTTTTACGAAAGTCTCTGGAACCCATTGAAACGTACATATATAGAAAGGTTTTGTCAAATGCAACCAGCACATCCAAAGCAAACCCTTTTATAAGGTCTAGTTTTCGAGATATTTGCATTCAAAGTTATTTTTTTGAGTTATGAAGGCATGTATGACTTTGGATGCCTACAGTTCCGCAAGTAAGGCTATGACGTCATTTTCGCTTGCAAAACGCTTAATTAGTTTTTCAAGAGCTATCCATAGCTGAAAACTAGAACATTCTAGGAGGTCTGGTTGCGGAGATATCTCAATTCAAAGTAAATCCATTAAAATCGATTTTTTTGAGTTTTGAAAGTTTGCATGACTTTGGATGTCTACAGTTCCACAAATAAGGCTCGGAAGGCCTTGCGGTTTATTAACCGCTAAATCAGTTTTTGGAGAGCTATCCATTGCTGGAAACTAGAGCATTTTATGGGCTCTGGTTGCAGAGAAATTCTGATTCAAAGTTAATCTTTCTTGTTTCAACCCAAAAACTAAAAATCTTAATATGGCCATAACTTCCAAAATAAGGCTCGTAAGAGGTTGCGGTTGGCGTTGTTGAACAGATAACGGTCAGGCCTTTGCATTGCCGTTCAAAACTCAACTTTTTTTTTTCAATTGATTTTCGGAAAAAAAGCATGGACTACCCCCTTATCACTAAAAATTCAATTTTTTACGAAAGTCTCTGGAACCCATTGAAACGTACATATATAGAAAGGTTTTGTCAAATGCAACCAGCACATCCAAAGCAAACCCTTTTATAAGGTCTAGTTTTCGAGATATTTGCATTCAAAGTTATTTTTTTGAGTTATGAAGGCATGTATGACTTTGGATGCCTACAGTTCCGCAAGTAAGGCTATGACGTCATTTTCGCTTGCAAAACGCTTAATTAGTTTTTCAAGAGCTATCCATAGCTGAAAACTAGAACATTCTAGGAGGTCTGGTTGCGGAGATATCTCAATTCAAAGTAAATCCATTAAAATCGATTTTTTTGAGTTTTGAAAGTTTGCATGACTTTGGATGTCTACAGTTCCACAAATAAGGCTCGGAAGGCCTTGCGGTTTATTAACCGCTAAATCAGTTTTTGGAGAGCTATCCATTGCTGAAAACTAGAGCATTTTATGGGCTCTGGTTGCAGAGAAATTCTGATTCAAAGTTAATCTTTCTTGTTTCAACCCAAAAACTAAAAATCTTAATATGGCCATAACTTCCAAAATAAGGCTCGTAAGAGGTTGCGGTTGGCGTTGTTGAACAGATAACGGTCAGGCCTTTGCATTGCCGTTCAAAACTCAACTTTTTTTTTTCAATCGATTTTCGAAAAAAAGCATGGACTACCCCCTCATCACTAAAAATTCAATTTTTTACGAAAGTCTCTGGAACCCATTGAAACGTACATATATAGAAAGGTTTTGTCAAATGCAACCAGCACATCCAAAGCAAACCCTTTTATAAGGTCTAGTTTTCGAGATATTTGCATTCAAAGTTATTTTTTTGAGTTATGAAGGCATGTATGACTTTGGATGCCTACAGTTCCGCAAGTAAGGCTATGACGTCATTTTCGCTTGCAAAACGCTTAATTAGTTTTTCAAGAGCTATCCATAGCTGAAAACTAGAACATTCTAGGAGGTCTGGTTGCGGAGATATCTCAATTCAAAGTAAATCCATTAAAATCGATTTTTTTGAGTTTTGAAAGTTTGCATGACTTTGGATGTCTACAGTTCCACAAATAAGGCTCGGAAGGCCTTGCGGTTTATTAACCGCTAAATCAGTTTTTGGAGAGCTATCCATTTCTGGAAACTAGAGCATTTTATGGGCTCTGGTTGCAGAGAAATTCTGATTCAAAGTTAATCTTTCTTGTTTCAACCCAAAAACTAAAAATCTTAATATGGCCATAACTTCCAAAATAAGGCTCGTAAGAGGTTGCGGTTGGCGTTGTTGAACAGATAACGATCAGGCCTTTGCATTGCCGTTCAAAACTCGATTTTCGAAAAAAAGCATGGACTACCCCCTCATCACTAAAAATTCAATTTTTTACGAAAGTCTCTGGAACCCATTGAAACGTACATATATAGAAAGGTTTTGTCAAATGCAACCAGCACATCCAAAGCAAACCCTTTTATAAGGTCTAGTTTTCGAGATATTTGCATTCAAAGTTATTTTTTTGAGTTATGAAGGCATGTATGACTTTGGATGCCTACAGTTCCGCAAGTAAGGCTATGACGTCATTTTCGCTTGCAAAACGCTTAATTAGTTTTTCAAGAGCTATCCATAGCTGAAAACTAGAACATTCTAGGAGGTCTGGTTGCGGAGATATCTCAATTCAAAGTAAATCCATTAAAATCGATTTTTTTGAGTTTTGAAAGTTTGCATGACTTTGGATGGCTACAGTTCCACAAATAAGGCTCGGAAGGCCTTGCGGTTTATTAACCGCTAAATCAGTTTTTGGAGAGCTATCCATTGCTGGAAACTAGAGCATTTTATGGGCTCTGGTTGCAGAGAAATTCTGATTCAAAGTTAATCTTTCTTGTTTCAACCCAAAAACTAAAAATCTTAATATGGCCATAACTTCCAAAATAAGGCTCGTAAGAGGTTGCGGTTGGCGTTGTTGAACAGATAACGGTCAGGCCTTTGCATTGCCGTTCAAAACTCAACTTTTTTTTTTCAATTGATTTTCGGAAAAAAAGCATGGACTACCCCCTTATCACTAAAAATTCAATTTTTTACGAAAGTCTCTGGAACCCATTGAAACGTACATATATAGAAAGGTTTTGTCAAATGCAACCAGCACATCCAAAGCAAACCCTTTTATAAGGTCTAGTTTTCGAGATATTTGCATTCAAAGTTATTTTTTTGAGTTATGAAGGCATGTATGACTTTGGATGCCTACAGTTCCGCAAGTAAGGCTATGACGTCATTTTCGCTTGCAAAACGCTTAATTAGTTTTTCAAGAGCTATCCATAGCTGAAAACTAGAACATTCTAGGAGGTCTGGTTGCGGAGATATCTCAATTCAAAGTAAATCCATTAAAATCGATTTTTTTGAGTTTTGAAAGTTTGCATGACTTTGGATGTCTACAGTTCCACAAATAAGGCTCGGAAGGCCTTGCGGTTTATTAACCGCTAAATCAGTTTTTGGAGAGCTATCCATTGCTGAAAACTAGAGCATTTTATGGGCTCTGGTTGCAGAGAAATTCTGATTCAAAGTTAATCTTTCTTGTTTCAACCCAAAAACTAAAAATCTTAATATGGCCATAACTTCCAAAATAAGGCTCGTAAGAGGTTGCGGTTAGCGTTGTTGAACAGATAACGGTCAGGCCTTTGCATTGCCGTTCAAAACTCAACTTTTTTTTTTTCAATCGATTTTCGAAAAAAAGCATGGACTACCCCCTTATCACTAAAAATTCAATTTTTTACGAAAGTCTCTGGAACCCATTGAAACGTACATATATAGAAAGGTTTTGTCAAATGCAACCAGCACATCCAAAGCAAACCCTTTTATAAGGTCTAGTTTTCGAGATATTTGCATTCAAAGTTATTTTTTTGAGTTATGAAGGCATGTATGACTTTGGATGCCTACAGTTCCGCAAGTAAGGCTATGACGTCATTTTCGCTTGCAAAACGCTTAATTAGTTTTTCAAGAGCTATCCATAGCTGAAAACTAGAACATTCTAGGAGGTCTGGTTGCGGAGATATCTCAATTCAAAGTAAATCCATTAAAATCGATTTTTTTGAGTTTTGAAAGTTTGCATGACTTTGGATGTCTACAGTTCCACAAATAAGGCTCGGAAGGCCTTGCGGTTTATTAACCGCTAAATCAGTTTTTGGAGAGCTATCCATTGCTGGAAACTAGAGCATTTTATGGGCTCTGGTTGCAGAGAAATTCTGATTCAAAGTTAATCTTTCTTGTTTCAACCCAAAAACTAAAAATCTTAATATGGCCATAACTTCCAAAATAAGGCTCGTAAGAGGTTGCGGTTGGCGTTGTTGAATAGATAACGGTCAGGCCTTTGCATTGCCGTTCAAAACTCAACTTTTTTTTTTCAATTGATTTTCGGAAAAAAAGCATGGACTACCCCCTTATCACTAAAAATTCAATTTTTTACGAAAGTCTCTGGAACCCATTGAAACGTACATATATAGAAAGGTTTTGTCAAATGCAACCAGCACATCCAAAGCAAACCCTTTTATAAGGTCTAGTTTTCGAGATATTTGCATTCAAAGTTATTTTTTTGAGTTATGAAGGCATGTATGACTTTGGATGCCTACAGTTCCGCAAGTAAGGCTATGACGTCATTTTCGCTTGCAAAACGCTGAATTAGTTTTTCAAGAGCTATCCATAGCTGAAAACTAGAACATTCTAGGAGGTCTGGTTGCGGAGATATCTCAATTCAAAGTAAATCCATTAAAATCGATTTTTTTGAGTTTTGAAAGTTTGCATGACTTTGGATGTCTACAGTTCCACAAATAAGGCTCGGAAGGCCTTGCGGTTTATTAACCGCTAAATCAGTTTTTGGAGAGCTATCCATTGCTGGAAACTAGAGCATTTTATGGGCTCTGGTTGCAGAGAAATTCTGATTCAAAGTTAATCTTTCTTGTTTCAACCCAAAAACTAAAAATCTTAATATGGCCATAACTTCCAAAATAAGGCTCGTAAGAGGTTGCGGTTGGCGTTGTTGAACAGATAACGGTCAGGCCTTTGCATTGCCGTTCAAAACTCAACTTTTTTTTTTCAATTGATTTTCGGAAAAAAAGCATGGACTACCCCCTTATCACTAAAAATTCAATTTTTTACGAAAGTCTCTGGAACCCATTGAAACGTACATATATAGAAAGGTTTTGTCAAATGCAACCAGCACATCCAAAGCAAACCCTTTTATAAGGTCTAGTTTTCGAGATATTTGCATTCAAAGTTATTTTTTTGAGTTATGAAGGCATGTATGACTTTGGATGCCTACAGTTCCGCAAGTAAGGCTATGACGTCATTTTCGCTTGCAAAACGCTTAATTAGTTTTTCAAGAGCTATCCATAGCTGAAAACTAGAACATTCTAGGAGGTCTGGTTGCGGAGATATCTCAATTCAAAGTAAATCCATTAAAATCGATTTTTTTGAGTTTTGAAAGTTTGCATGACTTTGGATGTCTACAGTTCCACAAATAAGGCTCGGAAGGCCTTGCGGTTTATTAACCGCTAAATCAGTTTTTGGAGAGCTATCCATTGCTGGAAACTAGAGCATTTTATGGGCTCTGGTTGCAGAGAAATTCTGATTCAAAGTTAATCTTTCTTGTTTCAACCCAAAAACTAAAAATCTTAATATGGCCATAACTTCCAAAATAAGGCTCGTAAGAGGTTGCGGTTGGCGTTGTTGAATAGATAACGGTCAGGCCTTTGCATTGCCGTTCAAAACTCAACTTTTTTTTTCAATTGATTTTCGGAAAAAAAGCATGGACTACCCCCTTATCACTAAAAATTCAATTTTTTACGAAAGTCTCTGGAACCCATTGAAACGTACATATATAGAAAGGTTTTGTCAAATGCAACCAGCACATCCAAAGCAAACCCTTTTATAAGGTCTAGTTTTCGAGATATTTGCATTCAAAGTTATTTTTTTGAGTTATGAAGGCATGTATGACTTTGGATGCCTACAGTTCCGCAAGTAAGGCTATGACGTCATTTTCGCTTGCAAAACGCTTAATTAGTTTTTCAAGAGCTATCCATAGCTGAAAACTAGAACATTCTAGGAGGTCTGGTTGCGGAGATATCTCAATTCAAAGTAAATCCATTAAAATCGATTTTTTTGAGTTTTGAAAGTTTGCATGACTTTGGATGTCTACAGTTCCACAAATAAGGCTCGGAAGGCCTTGCGGTTTATTAACCGCTAAATCAGTTTTTGGAGAGCTATCCATTGCTGGAAACTAGAGCATTTTATGGGCTCTGGTTGCAGAGAAATTCTGATTCAAAGTTAATCTTTCTTGTTTCAACCCAAAAACTAAAAATCTTAATATGGCCATAACTTCCAAAATAAGGCTCGTAAGAGGTTGCGGTTGGCGTTGTTGAACAGATAACGGTCAGGCCTTTGCATTGCCGTTCAAAACTCAACTTTTTTTTTTCAATTGATTTTCGGAAAAAAAGCATGGACTACCCCCTTATCACTAAAAATTCAATTTTTTACGAAAGTCTCTGGAACCCATTGAAACGTACATATATAGAAAGGTTTTGTCAAATGCAACCAGCACATCCAAAGCAAACCCTTTTATAAGGTCTAGTTTTCGAGATATTTGCATTCAAAGTTATTTTTTTGAGTTATGAAGGCATGTATGACTTTGGATGCCTACAGTTCCGCAAGTAAGGCTATGACGTCATTTTCGCTTGCAAAACGCTTAATTAGTTTTTCAAGAGCTATCCATAGCTGAAAACTAGAACATTCTAGGAGGTCTGGTTGCGGAGATATCTCAATTCAAAGTAAATCCATTAAAATCGATTTTTTTGAGTTTTGAAAGTTTGCATGACTTTGGATGTCTACAGTTCCACAAATAAGGCTCGGAAGGCCTTGCGGTTTATTAACCGCTAAATCAGTTTTTGGAGAGCTATCCATTGCTGGAAACTAGAGCATTTTATGGCCTCTGGTTGCAGAGAAATTCTGATTCAAAGTTAATCTTTCTTGTTTCAACCCAAAAACTAAAAATCTTAATATGGCCATAACTTCCAAAATAAGGCTCGTAAGAGGTTGCGGTTGGCGTTGTTGAATAGATAACGGTCAGGCCTTTGCATTGCCGTTCAAAACTCAACTTTTTTTTTTCAATTGATTTTCGGAAAAAAAGCATGGACTACCCCCTTATCACTAAAAATTCAATTTTTTACGAAAGTCTCTGGAACCCATTGAAACGTACATATATAGAAAGGTTTTGTCAAATGCAACCAGCACATCCAAAGCAAACCCTTTTATAAGGTCTAGTTTTCGAGATATTTGCATTCAAAGTTATTTTTTTGAGTTATGAAGGCATGTATGACTTTGGATGCCTACAGTTCCGCAAGTAAGGCTATGACGTCATTTTCGCTTGCAAAACGCTTAATTAGTTTTTCAAGAGCTATCCATAGCTGAAAACTAGAACATTCTAGGAGGTCTGGTTGCGGAGATATCTCAATTCAAAGTAAATCCATTAAAATCGATTTTTTTGAGTTTTGAAAGTTTGCATGACTTTGGATGTCTACAGTTCCACAAATAAGGCTCGGAAGGCCTTGCGGTTTATTAACCGCTAAATCAGTTTTTGGAGAGCTATCCATTGCTGAAAACTAGAGCATTTTATGGGCTCTGGTTGCAGAGAAATTCTGATTCAAAGTTAATCTTTCTTGTTTCAACCCAAAAACTAAAAATCTTAATATGGCCATAACTTCCAAAATAAGGCTCGTAAGAGGTTGCGGTTGGCGTTGTTGAACAGATAACGGTCAGGCCTTTGCATTGCCGTTCAAAACTCAACTTTTTTTTTTCAATTGATTTTCGGAAAAAAAGCATGGACTACCCCCTTATCACTAAAAATTCAATTTTTTACGAAAGTCTCTGGAACCCATTGAAACGTACATATATAGAAAGGTTTTGTCAAATGCAACCAGCACATCCAAAGCAAACCCTTTTATAAGGTCTAGTTTTCGAGATATTTGCATTCAAAGTTATTTTTTTGAGTTATGAAGGCATGTATGACTTTGGATGCCTACAGTTCCGCAAGTAAGGCTATGACGTCATTTTCGCTTGCAAAACGCTTAATTAGTTTTTCAAGAGCTATCCATAGCTGAAAACTAGAACATTCTAGGAGGTCTGGTTGCGGAGATATCTCAATTCAAAGTAAATCCATTAAAATCGATTTTTTTGAGTTTTGAAAGTTTGCATGACTTTGGATGTCTACAGTTCCACAAATAAGGCTCGGAAGGCCTTGCGGTTTATTAACCGCTAAATCAGTTTTTGGAGAGCTATCCATTGCTGAAAACTAGAGCATTTTATGGGCTCTGGTTGCAGAGAAATTCTGATTCAAAGTTAATCTTTCTTGTTTCAACCCAAAAACTAAAAATCTTAATATGGCCATAACTTCCAAAATAAGGCTCGTAAGAGGTTGCGGTTAGCGTTGTTGAACAGATAACGGTCAGGCCTTTGCATTGCCGTTCAAAACTCAACTTTTTTTTTCAATCGATTTTCGAAAAAAAGCATGGACTACCCCCTTATCACTAAAAATTCAATTTTTTACGAAAGTCTCTGGAACCCATTGAAACGTACATATATAGAAAGGTTTTGTCAAATGCAACCAGCACATCCAAAGCAAACCCTTTTATAAGGTCTAGTTTTCGAGATATTTGCATTCAAAGTTATTTTTTTGAGTTATGAAGGCATGTATGACTTTGGATGCCTACAGTTCCGCAAGTAAGGCTATGACGTCATTTTCGCTTGCAAAACGCTCAATTAGTTTTTCAAGAGCTATCCATAGCTGAAAACTAGAACATTCTAGGAGGTCTGGTTGCGGAGATATCTCAACTCAAAGTAAATCCATTAAAATCGATTTTTTTGAGTTTTGAAAGTTTGCATGACTTTGGATGTCTACAGTTCCACAAATAAGGCTCGGAAGGCCTTGCGGTTTATTAACCGCTAAATCAGTTTTTGGAGAGCTATCCATTGCTGAAAACTAGAGCATTTTATGGGCTCTGGTTGCAGAGAAATTCTGATTCAAAGTTAATCTTTCTTGTTTCAACCCAAAAACTAAAAATCTTAATATGACCATAACTTCCAAAATAAGGCTCGTAAGAGGTTGCGGTTAGCGTTGTTGAACAGATAACGGTCAGGCCTTTGCATTGCCGTTCAAAACTCAACTTTTTTTTTTTCAATCGATTTTCGAAAAAAAGCATGGACTACCCCCTTATCACTAAAAATTCAATTTTTTACGAAAGTCTCTGGAACCCATTGAAACGTACATATATAGAAAGGTTTTGTCAAATGCAACCAGCACATCCAAAGCAAACCCTTTTATAAGGTCTAGTTTTCGAGATATTTGCATTCAAAGTTATTTTTTTGAGTTATGAAGGCATGTATGACTTTGGATGCCTACAGTTCCGCAAGTAAGGCTATGACGTCATTTTCGCTTGCAAAACGCTTAATTAGTTTTTCAAGAGCTATCCATAGCTGAAAACTAGAACATTCTAGGAGGTCTGGTTGCGGAGATATCTCAATTCAAAGTAAATCCATTAAAATCGATTTTTTTGAGTTTTGAAAGTTTGCATGACTTTGGATGTCTACAGTTCCACAAATAAGGCTCGGAAGGCCTTGCGGTTTATTAACCGCTAAATCAGTTTTTGGAGAGCTATCCATTGCTGAAAACTAGAGCATTTTATGGGCTCTGGTTGCAGAGAAATTCTGATTCAAAGTTAATCTTTCTTGTTTCAACCCAAAAACTAAAAATCTTAATATGGCCATAACTTCCAAAATAAGGCTCGTAAGAGGTTGCGGTTAGCGTTGTTGAACAGATAACGGTCAGGCCTTTGCATTGCCGTTCAAAACTCAACTTTTTTTTTTCAATCGATTTTCGAAAAAAAGCATGGACTACCCCCTTATCACTAAAAATTCAATTTTTTACGAAAGTCTCTGGAACCCATTGAAACGTACATATATAGAAAGGTTTTGTCAAATGCAACCAGCACATCCAAAGCAAACCCTTTTATAAGGTCTAGTTTTCGAGATATTTGCATTCAAAGTTATTTTTTTGAGTTATGAAGGCATGTATGACTTTGGATGCCTACAGTTCCGCAAGTAAGGCTATGACGTCATTTTCGCTTGCAAAACGCTTAATTAGTTTTTCAAGAGCTATCCATAGCTGAAAACTAGAACATTCTAGGAGGTCTGGTTGCGGAGATATCTCAATTCAAA
Organism: Melangyna quadrimaculata; assembly: GCA_949320155.1. Lineage (NCBI taxonomy): Eukaryota > Metazoa > Arthropoda > Insecta > Diptera > Syrphidae > Melangyna > Melangyna quadrimaculata. The sequence goes on along the minus strand of OX439483.1, from coordinate 76,148,594 downwards.
GTAAATCCATTAAAATCGATTTTTTTGAGTTTTGAAAGTTTGCATGACTTTGGATGTCTACAGTTCCACAAATAAGGCTCGGAAGGCCTTGCGGTTTATTAACCGCTAAATCAGTTTTTGGAGAGCTATCCATTGCTGAAAACTAGAGCATTTTATGGGCTCTGGTTGCAGAGAAATTCTGATTCAAAGTTAATCTTTCTTGTTTCAACCCAAAAACTAAAAATCTTAATATGACCATAACTTCCAAAATAAGGCTCGTAAGAGGTTGCGGTTAGCGTTGTTGAACAGATAACGGTCAGGCCTTTGCATTGCCGTTCAAAACTCAACTTTTTTTTTTTCAATCGATTTTCGAAAAAAAGCATGGACTACCCCCTTATCACTAAAAATTCAATTTTTTACGAAAGTCTCTGGAACCCATTGAAACGTACATATATAGAAAGGTTTTGTCAAATGCAACCAGCACATCCAAAGCAAACCCTTTTATAAGGTCTAGTTTTCGAGATATTTGCATTCAAAGTTATTTTTTTGAGTTATGAAGGCATGTATGACTTTGGATGCCTACAGTTCCGCAAGTAAGGCTATGACGTCATTTTCGCTTGCAAAACGCTTAATTAGTTTTTCAAGAGCTATCCATAGCTGAAAACAAGAACATTCTAGGAGGTCTGGTTGCGGAGATATCTCAATTCAAAGTAAATCCATTAAAATCGATTTTTTTGAGTTTTGAAAGTTTGCATGACTTTGGATGTCTACAGTTCCACAAATAAGGCTCGGAAGGCCTTGCGGTTTATTAACCGCTAAATCAGTTTTTGGAGAGCTATCCATTGCTGAAAACTAGAGCATTTTATGGGCTCTGGTTGCAGAGAAATTCTGATTCAAAGTTAATCTTTCTTGTTTCAACCCAAAAACTAAAAATCTTAATATGGCCATAACTTCCAAAATAAGGCTCGTAAGAGGTTGCGGTTAGCGTTGTTGAACAGATAACGGTCAGGCCTTTGCATTGCCGTTCAAAACTCAACTTTTTTTTTTTTCAATCGATTTTCGAAAAAAAGCATGGACTACCCCCTTATCACTAAAAATTCAATTTTTTACGAAAGTCTCTGGAACCCATTGAAACGTACATATATAGAAAGGTTTTGTCAAATGCAACCAGCACATCCAAAGCAAACCCTTTTATAAGGTCTAGTTTTCGAGATATTTGCATTCAAAGTTATTTTTTTGAGTTATGAAGGCATGTATGACTTTGGATGCCTACAGTTCCGCAAGTAAGGCTATGACGTCATTTTCGCTTGCAAAACGCTTAATTAGTTTTTCAAGAGCTATCCATAGCTGAAAACTAGAACATTCTAGGAGGTCTGGTTGCGGAGATATCTCAATTCAAAGTAAATCCATTAAAATCGATTTTTTTGAGTTTTGAAAGTTTGCATGACTTTGGATGTCTACAGTTCCACAAATAAGGCTCGGAAGGCCTTGCGGTTTATTAACCGCTAAATCAGTTTTTGAAGAGCTATCCATTGCTGAAAACTAGAGCATTTTATGGGCTCTGGTTGCAGAGAAATTCTGATTCAAAGTTAATCTTTCTTGTTTCAACCCAAAAACTAAAAATCTTAATATGGCCATAACTTCCAAAATAAGGCTCGTAAGAGGTTGCGGTTGGCGTTGTTGAACAGATAACGGTCAGGCCTTTGCATTGCCGTTCAAAACTCAACTTTTTTTTTTCAATCGATTTTCGAAAAAAAGCATGGACTACCCCCTCATCACTAAAAATTCAATTTTTTACGAAAGTCTCTGGAACCCATTGAAACGTGCATATATAGAAAGGTTTAGTCAAATGCAACCAGCACATCCAAAGCAAACCCTTTTATAAGGTCTAGTTTTCGAGATATTTGCATTCAAAGTTATTTTTTTGAGTTATGAAGGCATGTATGACTTTGGATGCCTACAGTTCCGCAAGTAAGGCTATGACGTCATTTTCGCTTGCAAAACGCTTAATTAGTTTTTCAAGAGCTATCCATAGCTGAAAACTAGAACATTCTAGGAGGTCTGGTTGCGGAGATATCTCAATTCAAAGTAAATCCATTAAAATCGATTTTTTTGAGTTTTGAAAGTTTGCATGACTTTGGATGTCTACAGTTCCACAAATAAGGCTCGGAAGGCCTTGCGGTTTATTAACCGCTAAATCAGTTTTTGGAGAGCTATCCATTGCTGAAAACTAGAGCATTTTGTGGGCTCTGGTTGCAGAGAAATTCTGATTCAAAGTTAATCTTTCTTGTTTCAACCCAAAAACTAAAAATCTTAATATGGCCATAACTTCCAAAATAAGGCTCGTAAGAGGTTGCGGTTGGCGTTGTTGAACAGATAACGGTCAGGCCTTTGCATTGCCGTTCAAAACTCAACTTTTTTTTTTTCAATCGATTTTCGAAAAAAAGCATGGACTACCCCCTTATCACTAAAAATTCAATTTTTTACGAAAGTCTCTGGAACCCATTGAAACGTACATATATAGAAAGGTTTTGTCAAATGCAACCAGCACATCCAAAACAAACCCTTTTATAAGGTCTAGTTTTCGAGATATTTGCATTCAAAGTTATTTTTTTGAGTTATGAAGGCATGTATGACTTTGGATGCCTACAGTTCCGCAAGTAAGGCTATGACGTCATTTTCGCTTGCAAAACGCTTAATTAGTTTTTCAAGAGCTATCCATAGCTGAAAACTAGAACATTCTAGGAGGTCTGGTTGCGGAGATATCTCAATTCAAAGTAAATCCATTAAAATCGATTTTTTTGAGTTTTGAAAGTTTGCATGACTTTGGATGTCTACAGTTCCACAAATAAGGCTCGGAAGGCCTTGCGGTTTATTAACCGCTAAATCAGTTTTTAGAGAGCTATCCATTGCTGAAAACTAGAGCATTTTATGGGCTCTGGTTGCAGAGAAATTCTGATTCAAAGTTAATCTTTCTTGTTTCAACCCAAAAACTAAAAATCTTAATATGGCCATAACTTCCAAAATAAGGCTCGTAAGAGGTTGCGGTTGGCGTTGTTGAACAGATAACGGTCAGGCCTTTGCATTGCCGTTCAAAACTCAACTTTTTTTTTTCAATTGATTTTCGAAAAAAAGCATGGACTACCCCCTTATCACTAAAAATTCAATTTTTTACGAAAGTCTCTGGAACCCATTGAAACGTACATATATAGAAAGGTTTTGTCAAATGCAACCAGCACATCCAAAGCAAACCCTTTTATAAGGTCTAGTTTTCGAGATATTTGCATTCAAAGTTATTTTTTTGAGTTATGAAGGCATGTATGACTTTGGATGCCTACAGTTCCGCAATTAAGGCTATGACGTCATTTTCGCTTGCAAAACGCTTAATTAGTTTTTCAAGAGCTATCCATAGCTGAAAACTAGAACATTCTAGGAGGTCTGGTTGCGGAGATATCTCAATTCAAAGTAAATCCATTAAAATCGATTTTTTTGAGTTTTGAAAGTTTGCATGACTTTGGATGTCTACAGTTCCACAAATAAGGCTCGGAAGGCCTTGCGGTTTATTAACCGCTAAATCAGTTTTTGGAGAGCTATCCATTGCTGAAAACTAGAGCATTTTATGGGCTCTGGTTGCAGAGAAATTCTGATTCAAAGTTAATCTTTCTTGTTTCAACCCAAAAACTAAAAATCTTAATATGGCCATAACTTCCAAAATAAGGCTCGTAAGAGGTTGCGGTTAGCGTTGTTGAACAGATAACGGTCAGGCCTTTGCATTGCCGTTCAAAACTCAACTTTTTTTTTTTCAATCGATTTTCGAAAAAAAGCATGGACTACCCCCTTATCACTAAAAATTCAATTTTTTACGAAAGTCTCTGGAACCCATTGAAACGTACATATATAGAAAGGTTTTGTCAAATGCAACCAGCACATCCAAAGCAAACCCTTTTATAAGGTCTAGTTTTCGAGATATTTGCATTCAAAGTTATTTTTTTGAGTTATGAAGGCATGTATGACTTTGGATGCCTACAGTTCCGCAAGTAAGGCTATGACGTCATTTTCGCTTGCAAAACGCTTAATTAGTTTTTCAAGAGCTATCCATAGCTGAAAACTAGAACATTCTAGGAGGTCTGGTTGCGGAGATATCTCAATTCAAAGTAAATCCATTAAAATCGATTTTTTTGAGTTTTGAAAGTTTGCATGACTTTGGATGTCTACAGTTCCACAAATAAGGCTCGGAAGGCCTTGCGGTTTATTAACCGCTAAATCAGTTTTTGGAGAGCTATCCATTGCTGAAAACTAGAGCATTTTATGGGCTCTGGTTGCAGAGAAATTCTGATTCAAAGTTAATCTTTCTTGTTTCAACCCAAAAACTAAAAATCTTAATATGGCCATAACTTCCAAAATAAGGCTCGTAAGAGGTTGCGGTTGGCGTTGTTGAACAGATAACGGTCAGGCCTTTGCATTGCCGTTCAAAACTCAACTTTTTTTTTTCAATTGATTTTCGAAAAAAAGCATGGACTACCCCCTTATCACTAAAAATTCAATTTTTTACGAAAGTCTCTGGAACCCATTGAAACGTACATATATAGAAAGGTTTTGTCAAATGCAACCAGCACATCCAAAGCAAACCCTTTTATAAGGTCTAGTTTTCGAGATATTTGCATTCAAAGTTATTTTTTTGAGTTATGAAGGCATGTATGACTTTGGATGCCTACAGTTCCGCAATTAAGGCTATGACGTCATTTTCGCTTGCAAAACGCTTAATTAGTTTTTCAAGAGCTATCCATAGCTGAAAACTAGAACATTCTAGGAGGTCTGGTTGCGGAGATATCTCAATTCAAAGTAAATCCATTAAAATCGATTTTTTTGAGTTTTGAAAGTTTGCATGACTTTGGATGTCTACAGTTCCACAAATAAGGCTCGGAAGGCCTTGCGGTTTATTAACCGCTAAATCAGTTTTTGGAGAGCTATCCATTGCTGAAAACTAGAGCATTTTATGGGCTCTGGTTGCAGAGAAATTCTGATTCAAAGTTAATCTTTCTTGTTTCAACCCAAAAACTAAAAATCTTAATATGGCCATAACTTCCAAAATAAGGCTCGTAAGAGGTTGCGGTTGGCGTTGTTGAACAGATAACGGTCAGGCCTTTGCATTGCCGTTCAAAACTCAACTTTTTTTTTTCAATTGATTTTCGAAAAAAAGCATGGACTACCCCCTTATCACTAAAAATTCAATTTTTTACGAAAGTCTCTGGAACCCATTGAAACGTACATATATAGAAAGGTTTTGTCAAATGCAACCAGCACATCCAAAGCAAACCCTTTTATAAGGTCTAGTTTTCGAGATATTTGCATTCAAAGTTATTTTTTTGAGTTATGAAGGCATGTATGACTTTGGATGCCTACAGTTCCGCAAGTAAGGCTATGACGTCATTTTCGCTTGCAAAACGCTTAATTAGTTTTTCAAGAGCTATCCATAGCTGAAAACTAGAACATTCTAGGAGGTCTGGTTGCGGAGATATCTCAATTCAAAGTAAATCCATTAAAATCGATTTTTTTGAGTTTTGAAAGTTTGCATGACTTTGGATGTCTACAGTTCCACAAATAAGGCTCGGAAGGCCTTGCGGTTTATTAACCGCTAAATCAGTTTTTAGAGAGCTATCCATTGCTGAAAACTAGAGCATTTTATGGGCTCTGGTTGCAGAGAAATTCTGATTCAAAGTTAATCTTTCTTGTTTCAACCCAAAAACTAAAAATCTTAATATGGCCATAACTTCCAAAATAAGGCTCGTAAGAGGTTGCGGTTGGCGTTGTTGAACAGATAACGGTCAGGCCTTTGCATTGCCGTTCAAAACTCAACTTTTTTTTTTCAATCGATTTTCGAAAAAAAGCATGGACTACCCCCTTATCACTAAAAATTCAATTTTTTACGAAAGTCTCTGGAACCCATTGAAACGTACATATATAGAAAGGTTTTGTCAAATGCAACCAGCACATCCAAAACAAACCCTTTTATAAGGTCTAGTTTTCGAGATATTTGCATTCAAAGTTATTTTTTTGAGTTATGAAGGCATGTATGACTTTGGATGCCTACAGTTCCGCAAGTAAGGCTATGACGTCATTTTCGCTTGCAAAACGCTTAATTAGTTTTTCAAGAGCTATCCATAGCTGAAAACTAGAACATTCTAGGAGGTCTGGTTGCGGAGATATCTCAATTCAAAGTAAATCCATTAAAATCGATTTTTTTGAGTTTTGAAAGTTTGCATGACTTTGGATGTCTACAGTTCCACAAATAAGGCTCGGAAGGCCTTGCGGTTTATTAACCGCTAAATCAGTTTTTAGAGAGCTATCCATTGCTGAAAACTAGAGCATTTTATGGGCTCTGGTTGCAGAGAAATTCTGATTCAAAGTTAATCTTTCTTGTTTCAACCCAAAAACTAAAAATCTTAATATGGCCATAACTTCCAAAATAAGGCTCGTAAGAGGTTGCGGTTGGCGTTGTTGAACAGATAACGGTCAGGCCTTTGCATTGCCGTTCAAAACTCAACTTTTTTTTTTCAATTGATTTTCGAAAAAAAGCATGGACTACCCCCTTATCACTAAAAATTCAATTTTTTACGAAAGTCTCTGGAACCCATTGAAACGTACATATATAGAAAGGTTTTGTCAAATGCAACCAGCACATCCAAAGCAAACCCTTTTATAAGGTCTAGTTTTCGAGATATTTGCATTCAAAGTTATTTTTTTGAGTTATGAAGGCATGTATGACTTTGGATGCCTACAGTTCCGCAATTAAGGCTATGACGTCATTTTCGCTTGCAAAACGCTTAATTAGTTTTTCAAGAGCTATCCATAGCTGAAAACTAGAACATTCTAGGAGGTCTGGTTGCGGAGATATCTCAATTCAAAGTAAATCCATTAAAATCGATTTTTTTGAGTTTTGAAAGTTTGCATGACTTTGGATGTCTACAGTTCCACAAATAAGGCTCGGAAGGCCTTGCGGTTTATTAACCGCTAAATCAGTTTTTGGAGAGCTATCCATTGCTGAAAACTAGAGCATTTTATGGGCTCTGGTTGCAGAGAAATTCTGATTCAAAGTTAATCTTTCTTGTTTCAACCCAAAAACTAAAAATCTTAATATGGCCATAACTTCCAAAATAAGGCTCGTAAGAGGTTGCGGTTAGCGTTGTTGAACAGATAACGGTCAGGCCTTTGCATTGCCGTTCAAAACTCAACTTTTTTTTTTTCAATCGATTTTCGAAAAAAAGCATGGACTACCCCCTTATCACTAAAAATTCAATTTTTTACGAAAGTCTCTGGAACCCATTGAAACGTACATATATAGAAAGGTTTTGTCAAATGCAACCAGCACATCCAAAACAAACCCTTTTATAAGGTCTAGTTTTCGAGATATTTGCATTCAAAGTTATTTTTTTGAGTTATGAAGGCATGTATGACTTTGGATGCCTACAGTTCCGCAAGTAAGGCTATGACGTCATTTTCGCTTGCAAAACGCTTAATTAGTTTTTCAAGAGCTATCCATAGCTGAAAACTAGAACATTCTAGGAGGTCTGGTTGCGGAGATATCTCAATTCAAAGTAAATCCATTAAAATCGATTTTTTTGAGTTTTGAAAGTTTGCATGACTTTGGATGTCTACAGTTCCACAAATAAGGCTCGGAAGGCCTTGCGGTTTATTAACCGCTAAATCAGTTTTTAGAGAGCTATCCATTGCTGAAAACTAGAGCATTTTATGGGCTCTGGTTGCAGAGAAATTCTGATTCAAAGTTAATCTTTCTTGTTTCAACCCAAAAACTAAAAATCTTAATATGGCCATAACTTCCAAAATAAGGCTCGTAAGAGGTTGCGGTTGGCGTTGTTGAACAGATAACGGTCAGGCCTTTGCATTGCCGTTCAAAACTCAACTTTTTTTTTTCAATTGATTTTCGAAAAAAAGCATGGACTACCCCCTTATCACTAAAAATTCAATTTTTTACGAAAGTCTCTGGAACCCATTGAAACGTACATATATAGAAAGGTTTTGTCAAATGCAACCAGCACATCCAAAGCAAACCCTTTTATAAGGTCTAGTTTTCGAGATATTTGCATTCAAAGTTATTTTTTTGAGTTATGAAGGCATGTATGACTTTGGATGCCTACAGTTCCGCAATTAAGGCTATGACGTCATTTTCGCTTGCAAAACGCTTAATTAGTTTTTCAAGAGCTATCCATAGCTGAAAACTAGAACATTCTAGGAGGTCTGGTTGCGGAGATATCTCAATTCAAAGTAAATCCATTAAAATCGATTTTTTTGAGTTTTGAAAGTTTGCATGACTTTGGATGTCTACAGTTCCACAAATAAGGCTCGGAAGGCCTTGCGGTTTATTAACCGCTAAATCAGTTTTTGGAGAGCTATCCATTGCTGAAAACTAGAGCATTTTATGGGCTCTGGTTGCAGAGAAATTCTGATTCAAAGTTAATCTTTCTTGTTTCAACCCAAAAACTAAAAATCTTAATATGGCCATAACTTCCAAAATAAGGCTCGTAAGAGGTTGCGGTTAGCGTTGTTGAACAGATAACGGTCAGGCCTTTGCATTGCCGTTCAAAACTCAACTTTTTTTTTTTCAATCGATTTTCGAAAAAAAGCATGGACTACCCCCTTATCACTAAAAATTCAATTTTTTACGAAAGTCTCTGGAACCCATTGAAACGTACATATATAGAAAGGTTTTGTCAAATGCAACCAGCACATCCAAAGCAAACCCTTTTATAAGGTCTAGTTTTCGAGATATTTGCATTCAAAGTTATTTTTTTGAGTTATGAAGGCATGTATGACTTTGGATGCCTACAGTTCCGCAAGTAAGGCTATGACGTCATTTTCGCTTGCAAAACGCTTAATTAGTTTTTCAAGAGCTATCCATAGCTGAAAACTAGAACATTCTAGGAGGTCTGGTTGCGGAGATATCTCAATTCAAAGTAAATCCATTAAAATCGATTTTTTTGAGTTTTGAAAGTTTGCATGACTTTGGATGTCTACAGTTCCACAAATAAGGCTCGGAAGGCCTTGCGGTTTATTAACCGCTAAATCAGTTTTTGGAGAGCTATCCATTGCTGAAAACTAGAGCATTTTATGGGCTCTGGTTGCAGAGAAATTCTGATTCAAAGTTAATCTTTCTTGTTTCAACCCAAAAACTAAAAATCTTAATATGGCCATAACTTCCAAAATAAGGCTCGTAAGAGGTTGCGGTTGGCGTTGTTGAACAGATAACGGTCAGGCCTTTGCATTGCCGTTCAAAACTCAACTTTTTTTTTTCAATTGATTTTCGAAAAAAAGCATGGACTACCCCCTTATCACTAAAAATTCAATTTTTTACGAAAGTCTCTGGAACCCATTGAAACGTACATATATAGAAAGGTTTTGTCAAATGCAACCAGCACATCCAAAGCAAACCCTTTTATAAGGTCTAGTTTTCGAGATATTTGCATTCAAAGTTATTTTTTTGAGTTATGAAGGCATGTATGACTTTGGATGCCTACAGTTCCGCAATTAAGGCTATGACGTCATTTTCGCTTGCAAAACGCTTAATTAGTTTTTCAAGAGCTATCCATAGCTGAAAACTAGAACATTCTAGGAGGTCTGGTTGCGGAGATATCTCAATTCAAAGTAAATCCATTAAAATCGATTTTTTTGAGTTTTGAAAGTTTGCATGACTTTGGATGTCTACAGTTCCACAAATAAGGCTCGGAAGGCCTTGCGGTTTATTAACCGCTAAATCAGTTTTTGGAGAGCTATCCATTGCTGAAAACTAGAGCATTTTATGGGCTCTGGTTGCAGAGAAATTCTGATTCAAAGTTAATCTTTCTTGTTTCAACCCAAAAACTAAAAATCTTAATATGGCCATAACTTCCAAAATAAGGCTCGTAAGAGGTTGCGGTTGGCGTTGTTGAACAGATAACGGTCAGGCCTTTGCATTGCCGTTCAAAACTCAACTTTTTTTTTTCAATTGATTTTCGAAAAAAAGCATGGACTACCCCCTTATCACTAAAAATTCAATTTTTTACGAAAGTCTCTGGAACCCATTGAAACGTACATATATAGAAAGGTTTTGTCAAATGCAACCAGCACATCCAAAGCAAACCCTTTTATAAGGTCTAGTTTTCGAGATATTTGCATTCAAAGTTATTTTTTTGAGTTATGAAGGCATGTATGACTTTGGATGCCTACAGTTCCGCAATTAAGGCTATGACGTCATTTTCGCTTGCAAAACGCTTAATTAGTTTTTCAAGAGCTATCCATAGCTGAAAACTAGAACATTCTAGGAGGTCTGGTTGCGGAGATATCTCAATTCAAAGTAAATCCATTAAAATCGATTTTTTTGAGTTTTGAAAGTTTGCATGACTTTGGATGTCTACAGTTCCACAAATAAGGCTCGGAAGGCCTTGCGGTTTATTAACCGCTAAATCAGTTTTTGGAGAGCTATCCATTGCTGAAAACTAGAGCATTTTATGGGCTCTGGTTGCAGAGAAATTCTGATTCAAAGTTAATCTTTCTTGTTTCAACCCAAAAACTAAAAATCTTAATATGGCCATAACTTCCAAAATAAGGCTCGTAAGAGGTTGCGGTTAGCGTTATTGAACAGATAACGGTCAGGCCTTTGCATTGCCGTTCAAAACTCAACTTTTTTTTTTCAATTGATTTTCGAAAAAAAGCATGGACTACCCCCTTATCACTAAAAATTCAATTTTTTACGAAAGTCTCTGGAACCCATTGAAACGTACATATATAGAAAGGTTTTGTCAAATGCAACCAGCACATCCAAAGCAAACCCTTTTATAAGGTCTAGTTTTCGAGATATTTGCATTCAAAGTTATTTTTTTGAGTTATGAAGGCATGTATGACTTTGGATGCCTACAGTTCCGCAAGTAAGGCTATGACGTCATTTTCGCTTGCAAAACGCTTAATTAGTTTTTCAAGAGCTATCCATAGCTGAAAACTAGAACATTCTAGGAGGTCTGGTTGCGGAGATATCTCAATTCAAAGTAAATCCATTAAAATCGATTTTTTTGAGTTTTGAAAGTTTGCATGACTTTGGATGTCTACAGTTCCACAAATAAGGCTCGGAAGGCCTTGCGGTTTATTAACCGCTAAATCAGTTTTTGGAGAGCTATCCATTGCTGAAAACTAGAGCATTTTATGGGCTCTGGTTGCAGAGAAATTCTGATTCAAAGTTAATCTTTCTTGTTTCAACCCAAAAACTAAAAATCTTAATATGGCCATAACTTCCAAAATAAGGCTCGTAAGAGGTTGCGGTTGGCGTTGTTGAACAGATAACGGTCAGGCCTTTGCATTGCCGTTCAAAACTCAACTTTTTTTTTTCAATTGATTTTCGAAAAAAAGCATGGACTACCCCCTTATCACTAAAAATTCAAATTTTTACGAAAGTCTCTGGAACCCATTGAAACGTACATATATAGAAAGGTTTTGTCAAATGCAACCAGCACATCCAAAGCAAACCCTTTTATAAGGTCTAGTTTTCGAGATATTTGCATTCAAAGTTATTTTTTTGAGTTATGAAGGCATGTATGACTTTGGATGCCTACAGTTCCGCAAGTAAGGCTATGACGTCATTTTCGCTTGCAAAACGCTTAATTAGTTTTTCAAGAGCTATCCATAGCTGAAAACTAGAACATTCTAGGAGGTCTGGTTGCGGAGATATCTCAATTCAAAGTAAATCCATTAAAATCGATTTTTTTGAGTTTTGAAAGTTTGCATGACTTTGGATGTCTACAGTTCCACAAATAAGGCTCGGAAGGCCTTGCGGTTTATTAACCGCTAAATCAGTTTTTGGAGAGCTATCCATTGCTGAAAACTAGAGCATTTTATGGGCTCTGGTTGCAGAGAAATTCTGATTCAAAGTTAATCTTTCTTGTTTCAACCCAAAAACTAAAAATCTTAATATGGCCATAACTTCCAAAATAAGGCTCGTAAGAGGTTGCGGTTAGCGTTGTTGAACAGATAACGGTCAGGCCTTTGCATTGCCGTTCAAAACTCAACTTTTTTTTTTTCAATCGATTTTCGAAAAAAAGCATGGACTACCCCCTTATCACTAAAAATTCAATTTTTTACGAAAGTCTCTGGAACCCATTGAAACGTACATATATAGAAAGGTTTTGTCAAATGCAACCAGCACATCCAAAGCAAACCCTTTTATAAGGTCTAGTTTTCGAGATATTTGCATTCAAAGTTATTTTTTTGAGTTATGAAGGCATGTATGACTTTGGATGCCTACAGTTCCGCAAGTAAGGCTATGACGTCATTTTCGCTTGCAAAACGCTTAATTAGATTTTCAAGAGCTATCCATAGCTGAAAACTAGAACATTCTAGGAGGTCTGGTTGCGGAGATATCTCAATTCAAAGTAAATCCATTAAAATCGATTTTTTTGAGTTTTGAAAGTTTGCATGACTTTGGATGTCTACAGTTCCACAAATAAGGCTCGGAAGGCCTTACGGTTTATTAACCGCTAAATCAGTTTTTGGAGAGCTATCCATTGCTGAAAACTAGAGCATTTTATGGGCTCTGGTTGCAGAGAAATTCTGATTCAAAGTTAATCTTTCTTGTTTCAACCCAAAAACTAAAAATCTTAATATGGCCATAACTTCCAAAATAAGGCTCGTAAGAGGTTGCGGTTAGCGTTGTTGAACAGATAACGGTCAGGCCTTTGCATTGCCGTTCAAAACTCAACTTTTTTTTTTTCAATCGATTTTCGAAAAAAAGCATGGACTACCCCCTTATCACTAAAAATTCAATTTTTTACGAAAGTCTCTGGAACCCATTGAAACGTACATATATAGAAAGGTTTTGTCAAATGCAACCAGCACATCCAAAGCAAACCCTTTTATAAGGTCTAGTTTTCGAGATATTTGCATTCAAAGTTATTTTTTTGAGTTATGAAGGCATGTATGACTTTGGATGCCTACAGTTCCGCAAGTAAGGCTATGACGTCATTTTCGCTTGCAAAACGCTTAATTAGATTTTCAAGAGCTATCCATAGCTGAAAACTAGAACATTCTAGGAGGTCTGGTTGCGGAGATATCTCAATTCAAAGTAAATCCATTAAAATCGATTTTTTTGAGTTTTGAAAGTTTGCATGACTTTGGATGTCTACAGTTCCACAAATAAGGCTCGGAAGGCCTTGCGGTTTATTAACCGCTAAATCAGTTTTTGGAGAGCTATCCATTGCTGAAAACTAGAGCATTTTATGGGCTCTGGTTGCAGAGAAATTCTGATTCAAAGTTAATCTTTCTTGTTTCAACCCAAAAACTAAAAATCTTAATATGGCCATAACTTCCAAAATAAGGCTCGTAAGAGGTTGCGGTTGGCGTTGTTGAACAGATAACGGTCAGGCCTTTGCATTGCCGTTCAAAACTCAACTTTTTTTTTTCAATTGATTTTCGAAAAAAAGCATGGACTACCCCCTTATCACTAAAAATTCAAATTTTTACGAAAGTCTCTGGAACCCATTGAAACGTACATATATAGAAAGGTTTTGTCAAATGCAACCAGCACATCCAAAGCAAACCCTTTTATAAGGTCTAGTTTTCGAGATATTTGCATTCAAAGTTATTTTTTTGAGTTATGAAGGCATGTATGACTTTGGATGCCTACAGTTCCGCAAGTAAGGCTATGACGTCATTTTCGCTTGCAAAACGCTTAATTAGTTTTTCAAGAGCTATCCATAGCTGAAAACTAGAACATTCTAGGAGGTCTGGTTGCGGAGATATCTCAATTCAAAGTAAATCCATTAAAATCGATTTTTTTGAGTTTTGAAAGTTTGCATGACTTTGGATGTCTACAGTTCCACAAATAAGGCTCGGAAGGCCTTGCGGTTTATTAACCGCTAAATCAGTTTTTGGAGAGCTATCCATTGCTGAAAACTAGAGCATTTTATGGGCTCTGGTTGCAAAGAAATTCTGATTCAAAGTTAATCTTTCTTGTTTCAACCCAAAAACTAAAAATCTTAATATGGCCATAACTTCCAAAATAAGGCTCGTAAGAGGTTGCGGTTAGCGTTGTTGAACAGATAACGGTCAGGCCTTTGCATTGCCGTTCAAAACTCAACTTTTTTTTTTTTCAATCGATTTTCGAAAAAAAGCATGGACTACCCCCTTATCACTAAAAATTCAATTTTTTACGAAAGTCTCTGGAACCCATTGAAACGTACATATATAGAAAGGTTTTGTCAAATGCAACCAGCACATCCAAAGCAAACCCTTTTATAAGGTCTAGTTTTCGAGATATTTGCATTCAAAGTTATTTTTTTGAGTTATGAAGGCATGTATGACTTTGGATGCCTACAGTTCCGCAAGTAAGGCTATGACGTCATTTTCGCTTGCAAAACGCTTAATTAGTTTTTCAAGAGCTATCCATAGCTGAAAACTAGAACATTCTAGGAGGTCTGGTTGCGGAGATATCTCAATTCAAAGTAAATCCATTAAAATCGATTTTTTTGAGTTTTGAAAGTTTGCATGACTTTGGATGTCTACAGTTCCACAAATAAGGCTCGGAAGGCCTTGCGGTTTATTAACCGCTAAATCAGTTTTTGGAGAGCTATCCATTGCTGAAAACTAGAGCATTTTATGGGCTCTGGTTGCAGAGAAATTCTGATTCAAAGTTAATCTTTCTTGTTTCAACCCAAAAACTAAAAATCTTAATATGGCCATAACTTCCAAAATAAGGCTCGTAAGAGGTTGCGGTTGGCGTTGTTGAACAGATAACGGTCAGGCCTTTGCATTGCCGTTCAAAACTCAACTTTTTTTTTTCAATTGATTTTCGAAAAAAAGCATGGACTACCCCCTTATCACTAAAAATTCAAATTTTTACGAAAGTCTCTGGAACCCATTGAAACGTACATATATAGAAAGGTTTTGTCAAATGCAACCAGCACATCCAAAGCAAACCCTTTTATAAGGTCTAGTTTTCGAGATATTTGCATTCAAAGTTATTTTTTTGAGTTATGAAGGCATGTATGACTTTGGATGCCTACAGTTCCGCAAGTAAGGCTATGACGTCATTTTCGCTTGCAAAACGCTTAATTAGTTTTTCAAGAGCTATCCATAGCTGAAAACTAGAACATTCTAGGAGGTCTGGTTGCGGAGATATCTCAATTCAAAGTAAATCCATTAAAATCGATTTTTTTGAGTTTTGAAAGTTTGCATGACTTTGGATGTCTACAGTTCCACAAATAAGGCTCGGAAGGCCTTGCGGTTTATTAACCGCTAAATCAGTTTTTGGAGAGCTATCCATTGCTGAAAACTAGAGCATTTTATGGGCTCTGGTTGCAGAGAAATTCTGATTCAAAGTTAATCTTTCTTGTTTCAACCCAAAAACTAAAAATCTTAATATGGCCATAACTTCCAAAATAAGGCTCGTAAGAGGTTGCGGTTAGCGTTGTTGAACAGATAACGGTCAGGCCTTTGCATTGCCGTTCAAAACTCAACTTTTTTTTTTTCAATCGATTTTCGAAAAAAAGCATGGACTACCCCCTTATCACTAAAAATTCAATTTTTTACGAAAGTCTCTGGAACCCATTGAAACGTACATATATAGAAAGGTTTTGTCAAATGCAACCAGCACATCCAAAGCAAACCCTTTTATAAGGTCTAGTTTTCGAGATATTTGCATTCAAAGTTATTTTTTTGAGTTATGAAGGCATGTATGACTTTGGATGCCTACAGTTCCGCAAGTAAGGCTATGACGTCATTTTCGCTTGCAAAACGCTTAATTAGTTTTTCAAGAGCTATCCATAGCTGAAAACTAGAACATTCTAGGAGGTCTGGTTCCGGAGATATCTCAATTCAAAGTAAATCCATTAAAATCGATTTTTTTGAGTTTTGAAAGTTTGCATGACTTTGGATGTCTACAGTTCCACAAATAAGGCTCGGAAGGCCTTGCGGTTTATTAACCGCTAAATCAGTTTTTGGAGAGCTATCCATTGCTGAAAACTAGAGCATTTTATGGGCTCTGGTTGCAAAGAAATTCTGATTCAAAGTTAATCTTTCTTGTTTCAACCCAAAAACTAAAAATCTTAATATGGCCATAACTTCCAAAATAAGGCTCGTAAGAGGTTGCGGTTAGCGTTGTTGAACAGATAACGGTCAGGCCTTTGCATTGCCGTTCAAAACTCAACTTTTTTTTTTTTCAATCGATTTTCGAAAAAAAGCATGGACTACCCCCTTATCACTAAAAATTCAATTTTTTACGAAAGTCTCTGGAACCCATTGAAACGTACATATATAGAAAGGTTTTGTCAAATGCAACCAGCACATCCAAAGCAAACCCTTTTATAAGGTCTAGTTTTCGAGATATTTGCATTCAAAGTTATTTTTTTGAGTTATGAAGGCATGTATGACTTTGGATGCCTACAGTTCCGCAAGTAAGGCTATGACGTCATTTTCGCTTGCAAAACGCTTAATTAGTTTTTCAAGAGCTATCCATAGCTGAAAACTAGAACATTCTAGGAGGTCTGGTTGCGGAGATATCTCAATTCAAAGTAAATCCATTAAAATCGATTTTTTTGAGTTTTGAAAGTTTGCATGACTTTGGATGTCTACAGTTCCACAAATAAGGCTCGGAAGGCCTTGCGGTTTATTAACCGCTAAATCAGTTTTTGGAGAGCTATCCATTGCTGAAAACTAGAGCATTTTATGGGCTCTGGTTGCAGAGAAATTCTGATTCAAAGTTAATCTTTCTTGTTTCAACCCAAAAACTAAAAATCTTAATATGGCCATAACTTCCAAAATAAGACTCGTAAGAGGTTGCGGTTGGCGTTGTTGAACAGATAACGGTCAGGCCTTTGCATTGCCGTTCAAAACTCAACTTTTTTTTTTCAATTGATTTTCGAAAAAAAGCATGGACTACCCCCTTATCACTAAAAATTCAAATTTTTACGAAAGTCTCTGGAACCCATTGAAACGTACATATATAGAAAGGTTTTGTCAAATGCAACCAGCACATCCAAAGCAAACCCTTTTATAAGGTCTAGTTTTCGAGATATTTGCATTCAAAGTTATTTTTTTGAGTTATGAAGGCATGTATGACTTTGGATGCCTACAGTTCCGCAAGTAAGGCTATGACGTCATTTTCGCTTGCAAAACGCTTAATTAGTTTTTCAAGAGCTATCCATAGCTGAAAACTAGAACATTCTAGGAGGTCTGGTTGCGGAGATATCTCAATTCAAAGTAAATCCATTAAAATCGATTTTTTTGAGTTTTGAAAGTTTGCATGACTTTGGATGTCTACAGTTCCACAAATAAGGCTCGGAAGGCCTTGCGGTTTATTAACCGCTAAATCAGTTTTTGGAGAGCTATCCATTGCTGAAAACTAGAGCATTTTATGGGCTCTGGTTGCACAGAAATTCTGATTCAAAGTTAATCTTTCTTGTTTCAACCCAAAAACTAAAAATCTTAATATGGCCATAACTTCCAAAATAAGGCTCGTAAGAGGTTGCGGTTAGCGTTGTTGAACAGATAACGGTCAGGCCTTTGCATTGCCGTTCAAAACTCAACTTTTTTTTTTTCAATCGATTTTCGAAAAAAAGCATGGACTACCCCCTTATCACTAAAAATTCAATTTTTTACGAAAGTCTCTGGAACCCATTGAAACGTACATATATAGAAAGGTTTTGTCAAATGCAACCAGCACATCCAAAGCAAACCCTTTTATAAGGTCTAGTTTTCGAGATATTTGCATTCAAAGTTATTTTTTTGAGTTATGAAGGCATGTATGACTTTGGATGCCTACAGTTCCGCAAGTAAGGCTATGACGTCATTTTCGCTTGCAAAACGCTTAATTAGTTTTTCAAGAGCTATCCATAGCTGAAAACTAGAACATTCTAGGAGGTCTGGTTGCGGAGATATCTCAATTCAAAGTAAATCCATTAAAATCGATTTTTTTGAGTTTTGAAAGTTTGCATGACTTTGGATGTCTACAGTTCCACAAATAAGGCTCGGAAGGCCTTGCGGTTTATTAACCGCTAAATCAGTTTTTGGAGAGCTATCCATTGCTGAAAACTAGAGCATTTTATGGGCTCTGGTTGCAGAGAAATTCTGATTCAAAGTTAATCTTTCTTGTTTCAACCCAAAAACTAAAAATCTTAATATGGCCATAACTTCCAAAATAAGGCTCGTAAGAGGTTGCGGTTAGCGTTGTTGAACAGATAACGGTCAGGCCTTTGCATTGCCGTTCAAAACTCAACTTTTTTTTTTTCAATCGATTTTCGAAAAAAAGCATGGACTACCCCCTTATCACTAAAAATTCAATTTTTTACGAAAGTCTCTGGAACCCATTGAAACGTACATATATAGAAAGGTTTTGTCAAATGCAACCAGCACATCCAAAGCAAACCCTTTTATAAGGTCTAGTTTTCGAGATATTTGCATTCAAAGTTATTTTTTTGAGTTATGAAGGCATGTATGACTTTGGATGCCTACAGTTCCGCAAGTAAGGCTATGACGTCATTTTCGCTTGCAAAACGCTTAATTAGTTTTTCAAGAGCTATCCATAGCTGAAAACTAGAACATTCTAGGAGGTCTGGTTGCGGAGATATCTCAATTCAAAGTAAATCCATTAAAATCGATTTTTTTGAGTTTTGAAAGTTTGCATGACTTTGGATGTCTACAGTTCCACAAATAAGGCTCGGAAGGCCTTGCGGTTTATTAACCGCTAAATCAGTTTTTGGAGAGCTATCCATTGCTGAAAACTAGAGCATTTTATGGGCTCTGGTTGCAAAGAAATTCTGATTCAAAGTTAATCTTTCTTGTTTCAACCCAAAAACTAAAAATCTTAATATGGCCATAACTTCCAAAATAAGGCTCGTAAGAGGTTGCGGTTAGCGTTGTTGAACAGATAACGGTCAGGCCTTTGCATTGCCGTTCAAAACTCAACTTTTTTTTTTTTCAGTCGATTTTCGAAAAAAAGCATGGACTACCCCCTTATCACTAAAAATTCAATTTTTTACGAAAGTCTCTGGAACCCATTGAAACGTACATATATAGAAAGGTTTTGTCAAATGCAACCAGCACATCCAAAGCAAACCCTTTTATAAGGTCTAGTTTTCGAGATATTTGCATTCAAAGTTATTTTTTTGAGTTATGAAGGCATGTATGACTTTGGATGCCTACAGTTCCGCAAGTAAGGCTATGACGTCATTTTCGCTTGCAAAACGCTTAATTAGTTTTTCAAGAGCTATCCATAGCTGAAAACTAGAACATTCTAGGAGGTCTGGTTGCGGAGATATCTCAATTCAAAGTAAATCCATTAAAATCGATTTTTTTGAGTTTTGAAAGTTTGCATGACTTTGGATGTCTACAGTTCCACAAATAAGGCTCGGAAGGCCTTGCGGTTTATTAACCGCTAAATCAGTTTTTGGAGAGCTATCCATTGCTGAAAACTAGAGCATTTTATGGGCTCTGGTTGCAGAGAAATTCTGATTCAAAGTTAATCTTTCTTGTTTCAACCCAAAAACTAAAAATCTTAATATGGCCATAACTTCCAAAATAAGACTCGTAAGAGGTTGCGGTTGGCGTTGTTGAACAGATAACGGTCAGGCCTTTGCATTGCCGTTCAAAACTCAACTTTTTTTTTTCAATTGATTTTCGAAAAAAAGCATGGACTACCCCCTTATCACTAAAAATTCAAATTTTTACGAAAGTCTCTGGAACCCATTGAAACGTACATATATAGAAAGGTTTTGTCAAATGCAACCAGCACATCCAAAGCAAACCCTTTTATAAGGTCTAGTTTTCGAGATATTTGCATTCAAAGTTATTTTTTTGAGTTATGAAGGCATGTATGACTTTGGATGCCTACAGTTCCGCAAGTAAGGCTATGACGTCATTTTCGCTTGCAAAACGCTTAATTAGTTTTTCAAGAGCTATCCATAGCTGAAAACTAGAACATTCTAGGAGGTCTGGTTGCGGAGATATCTCAATTCAAAGTAAATCCATTAAAATCGATTTTTTTGAGTTTTGAAAGTTTGCATGACTTTGGATGTCTACAGTTCCACAAATAAGGCTCGGAAGGCCTTGCGGTTTATTAACCGCTAAATCAGTTTTTGGAGAGCTATCCATTGCTGAAAACTAGAGCATTTTATGGGCTCTGGTTGCAGAGAAATTCTGATTCAAAGTTAATCTTTCTTGTTTCAACCCAAAAACTAAAAATCTTAATATGGCCATAACTTCCAAAATAAGGCTCGTAAGAGGTTGCGGTTAGCGTTGTTGAACAGATAACGGTCAGGCCTTTGCATTGCCGTTCAAAACTCAACTTTTTTTTTTTCAATCGATTTTCGAAAAAAAGCATGGACTACCCCCTTATCACTAAAAATTCAATTTTTTACGAAAGTCTCTGGAACCCATTGAAACGTACATATATAGAAAGGTTTTGTCAAATGCAACCAGCACATCCAAAGCAAACCCTTTTATAAGGTCTAGTTTTCGAGATATTTGCATTCAAAGTTATTTTTTTGAGTTATGAAGGCATGTATGACTTTGGATGCCTACAGTTCCGCAAGAAAGGCTATGACGTCATTTTCGCTTGCAAAACGCTTAATTAGTTTTTCAAGAGCTATCCATAGCTGAAAACTAGAACATTCTAGGAGGTCTGGTTGCGGAGATATCTCAATTCAAAGTAAATCCATTAAAATCGATTTTTTTGAGTTTTGAAAGTTTGCATGACTTTGGATGTCTACAGTTCCACAAATAAGGCTCGGAAGGCCTTGCGGTTTATTAACCGCTAAATCAGTTTTTGGAGAGCTATCCATTGCTGAAAACTAGAGCATTTTATGGGCTCTGGTTGCAGAGAAATTCTGATTCAAAGTTAATCTTTCTTGTTTCAACCCAAAAACTAAAAATCTTAATATGGCCATAACTTCCAAAATAAGGCTCGTAAGAGGTTGCGGTTAGCGTTGTTGAACAGATAACGGTCAGGCCTTTGCATTGCCGTTCAAAACTCAACTTTTTTTTTTTCAATCGATTTTCGAAAAAAAGCATGGACTACCCCCTTATCACTAAAAATTCAATTTTTTACGAAAGTCTCTGGAACCCATTGAAACGTACATATATAGAAAGGTTTTGTCAAATGCAACCAGCACATCCAAAGCAAACCCTTTTATAAGGTCTAGTTTTCGAGATATTTGCATTCAAAGTTATTTTTTTGAGTTATGAAGGCATGTATGACTTTGGATGCCTACAGTTCCGCAAGTAAGGCTATGACGTCATTTTCGCTTGCAAAACGTTTAATTAGATTTTCAAGAGCTATCCATAGCTGAAAACTAGAACATTCTAGGAGGTCTGGTTGCGGAGATATCTCAATTCAAAGTAAATCCATTAAAATCGATTTTTTTGAGTTTTGAAAGTTTGCATGACTTTGGATGTCTACAGTTCCACAAATAAGGCTCGGAAGGCCTTGCGGTTTATTAACCGCTAAATCAGTTTTTGGAGAGCTATCCATTGCTGAAAACTAGAGCATTTTATGGGCTCTGGTTGCAGAGAAATTCTGATTCAAAGTTAATCTTTCTTGTTTCAACCCAAAAACTAAAAATCTTAATATGGCCATAACTTCCAAAATAAGGCTCGTAAGAGGTTGCGGTTAGCGTTGTTGAACAGATAACGGTCAGGCCTTTGCATTGCCGTTCAAAACTCAACTTTTTTTTTTCAATTGATTTTCGAAAAAAAGCATGGACTACCCCCTTATCACTAAAAATTCAAATTTTTACGAAAGTCTCTGGAACCCATTGAAACGTACATATATAGAAAGGTTTTGTCAAATGCAACCAGCACATCCAAAGCAAACCCTTTTATAAGGTCTAGTTTTCGAGATATTTGCATTCAAAGTTATTTTTTTGAGTTATGAAGGCATGTATGACTTTGGATGCCTACAGTTCCGCAAGTAAGGCTATGACGTCATTTTCGCTTGCAAAACGCTTAATTAGTTTTTCAAGAGCTATCCATAGCTGAAAACTAGAACATTCTAGGAGGTCTGGTTGCGGAGATATCTCAATTCAAAGTAAATCCATTAAAATCGATTTTTTTGAGTTTTGAAAGTTTGCATGACTTTGGATGTCTACAGTTCCACAAATAAGGCTCGGAAGGCCTTCCGGTTTATTAACCGCTAAATCAGTTTTTGGAGAGCTATCCATTGCTGAAAACTAGAGCATTTTATGGGCTCTGGTTGCAGAGAAATTCTGATTCAAAGTTAATCTTTCTTGTTTCAACCCAAAAACTAAAAATCTTAATATGGCCATAACTTCCAAAATAAGGCTCGTAAGAGGTTGCGGTTAGCGTTGTTGAACAGATAACGGTCAGGCCTTTGCATTGCCGTTCAAAACTCAACTTTTTTTTTTTCAATCGATTTTCGAAAAAAAGCATGGACTACCCCCTTATCACTAAAAATTCAATTTTTTACGAAAGTCTCTGGAACCCATTGAAACGTACATATATAGAAAGGTTTTGTCAAATGCAACCAGCACATCCAAAGCAAACCCTTTTATAAGGTCTAGTTTTCGAGATATTTGCATTCAAAGTTATTTTTTTGAGTTATGAAGGCATGTATGACTTTGGATGCCTACAGTTCCGCAAGTAAGGCTATGACGTCATTTTCGCTTGCAAAACGCTTAATTAGTTTTTCAAGAGCTATCCATAGCTGAAAACTAGAACATTCTAGGAGGTCTGGTTGCGGAGATATCTCAATTCAAAGTAAATCCATTAAAATCGATTTTTTTGAGTTTTGAAAGTTTGCATGACTTTGGATGTCTACAGTTCCACAAATAAGGCTCGGAAGGCCTTCCGGTTTATTAACCGCTAAATCAGTTTTTGGAGAGCTATCCATTGCTGAAAACTAGAGCATTTTATGGGCTCTGGTTGCAGAGAAATTCTGATTCAAAGTTAATCTTTCTTGTTTCAACCCAAAAACTAAAAATCTTAATATGGCCATAACTTCCAAAATAAGGCTCGTAAGAGGTTGCGGTTGGCGTTGTTGAGCAGATAACGGTCAGGCCTTTGCATTGCCGTTCAAAACTCAACTTTTTTTTTTCAATCGATTTTCGAAAAAAAGCATGGACTACCCCCTCATCACTAAAAATTCAATTTTTTACGAAAGTCTCTGGAACCCATTGAAACGTACATATATAGAAAGGTTTTGTCAAATGCAACCAGCACATCTAAAGCAAACCCTTTTATAAGGTCTAGTTTTCGAGATATTTGCATTCAAAGTTATTTTTTTGAGTTATGAAGGCATGTATGACTTTGGATGCCTACAGTTCCGCAAGTAAGGCTATGACGTCATTTTCGCTTGCAAAACGCTTAATTAGTTTTTCAAGAGCTATCCATAGCTGAAAACTAGAACATTCTAGGAGGTCTGGTTGCGGAGATATCTCAATTCAAAGTAAATCCATTAAAATCGATTTTTTTGAGTTTTGAAAGTTTGCATGACTTTGGATGTCTACAGTTCCACAAATAAGGCTCGGAAGGCCTTCCGGTTTATTAACCGCTAAATCAGTTTTTGGAAAGCTATCCATTGCTGAAAACTAGAGCATTTTATGGGCTCTGGTTGCAGAGAAATTCTGATTCAAAGTTAATCTTTCTTGTTTCAACCCAAAAACTAAAAATCTTAATATGGCCATAACTTCCAAAATAAGGCTCGTAAGAGGTTGCGGTTAGCGTTGTTGAACAGATAACGGTCAGGCCTTTGCATTGCCGTTCAAAACTCAACTTTTTTTTTTCAATCGATTTTCGAAAAAAAGCATGGACTACCCCCTTATCACTAAAAATTCAATTTTTTACGAAAGTCTCTGGAACCCATTGAAACGTACATATATAGAAAGGTTTTGTCAAATGCAACCAGCACATCCAAAGCAAACCCTTTTATAAGGTCTAGTTTTCGAGATATTTGCATTCAAAGTTATTTTTTTGAGTTATGAAGGCATGTATGACTTTGGATGCCTACAGTTCCGCAAGTAAGGCTATGACGTCATTTTCGCTTGCAAAACGCTTAATTAGTTTTTCAAGAGCTATCCATAGCTGAAAACTAGAACATTCTAGGAGGTCTGGTTGCGGAGATATCTCAATTCAAAGTAAATCCATTAAAATCGATTTTTTTGAGTTTTGAAAGTTTGCATGACTTTGGATGTCTACAGTTCCACAAATAAGGCTCGGAAGGCCTTCCGGTTTATTAACCGCTAAATCAGTTTTTGGAGAGCTATCCATTGCTGAAAACTAGAGCATTTTATGGGCTCTGGTTGCAGAGAAATTCTGATTCAAAGTTAATCTTTCTTGTTTCAACCCAAAAACTAAAACTCTTAATATGGCCATAACTTCCAAAATAAGGCTCGTAAGAGGTTGCGGTTAGCGTTGTTGAACAGATAACGGTCAGGCCTTTGCATTGCCGTTCAAAACTCAACTTTTTTTTTTTCAATCGATTTTCGAAAAAAAGCATGGACTACCCCCTTATCACTAAAAATTCAATTTTACCCATTGAAACGTACATATATAGAAAGGTTTTGTCAAATGCAACCAGCACATCCAAAGCAAACCCTTTTATAAGGTCTAGTTTTCGAGATATTTGCATTCAAAGTTATTTTTTTGAGTTATGAAGGCATGTATGACTTTGGATGCCTACAGTTCCGCAAGTAAGGCTATGACGTCATTTTCGCTTGCAAAACGCTTAATTAGTTTTTCAAGAGCTATCCATAGCTGAAAACTAGAACATTCTAGGAGGTCTGGTTGCGGAGATATCTCAATTCAAAGTAAATCCATTAAAATCGATTTTTTTGAGTTTTGAAAGTTTGCATGACTTTGGATGTCTACAGTTCCACAAATAAGGTTCGGAAGGCCTTCCGGTTTATTAACCGCTAAATCAGTTTTTGGAGAGCTATCCATTGCTGAAAACTAGAGCATTTTATGGGCTCTGGTTGCAGAGAAATTCTGATTCAAAGTTAATCTTTCTTGTTTCAACCCAAAAACTAAAAATCTTAATATGGCCATAACTTCCAAAATAAGGCTCGTAAGAGGTTGCGGTTGGCGTTGTTGAACAGATAACGGTCAGGCCTTTGCATTGCCGTTCAAAACTCAACTTTTTTTTTTCAATCGATTTTCGAAAAAAAGCATGGACTACCCCCTCATCACTAAAAATTCAATTTTTTACGAAAGTCTCTGGAACCCATTGAAACGTACATATATAGAAAGGTTTTGTCAAATGCAACCAGCACATCCAAAGCAAACCCTTTTATAAGGTCTAGTTTTCGAGATATTTGCATTCAAAGTTATTTTTTTGAGTTATGAAGGCATGTATGACTTTGGATGCCTACAGTTCCGCAAGTAAGGCTATGACGTCATTTTCGCTTGCAAAACGCTTAATTAGATTTTCAAGAGCTATCCATAGCTGAAAACTAGAACATTCTAGGAGGTCTGGTTGCGGAGATATCTCAATTCAAAGTAAATCCATTAAAATCGATTTTTTTGAGTTTTGAAAGTTTGCATGACTTTGGATGTCTACAGTTCCACAAATAAGGCTCGGAAGGCCTTGCGGTTTATTAACCGCTAAATCAGTTTTTGGAGAGCTATCCATTGCTGAAAACTAGAGCATTTTATGGGCTCTGGTTGCAGAGAAATTCTGATTCAAAGTTAATCTTTCTTGTTTCAACCCAAAAACTAAAAATCTTAATATGGCCATAACTTCCAAAATAAGGCTCGTAAGAGGTTGCGGTTAGCGTTGTTGAACAGATAACGGTCAGGCCTTTGCATTGCCGTTCAAAACTCAACTTTTTTTTTCAATTGATTTTCGAAAAAAAGCATGGACTACCCCCTTATCACTAAAAATTCAAATTTTTACGAAAGTCTCTGGAACCCATTGAAACGTACATATATAGAAAGGTTTTGTCAAATGCAACCAGCACATCCAAAGCAAACCCTTTTATAAGGTCTAGTTTTCGAGATATTTGCATTCAAAGTTATTTTTTTGAGTTATGAAGGCATGTATGACTTTGGATGCCTACAGTTCCGCAAGTAAGGCTATGACGTCATTTTCGCTTGCAAAACGCTTAATTAGTTTTTCAAGAGCTATCCATAGCTGAAAACTAGAACATTCTAGGAGGTCTGGTTGCGGAGATATCTCAATTCAAAGTAAATCCATTAAAATCGATTTTTTTGAGTTTTGAAAGTTTGCATGACTTTGGATGTCTACAGTTCCACAAATAAGGCTCGGAAGGCCTTGCGGTTTATTAACCGCTAAATCAGTTTTTGGAGAGCTATCCATTGCTGAAAACTAGAGCATTTTATGGGCTCTGGTTGCAGAGAAATTCTGATTCAAAGTTAATCTTTCTTGTTTCAACCCAAAAACTAAAAATCTTAATATGGCCATAACTTCCAAAATAAGGCTCGTAAGAGGTTGCGGTTAGCGTTGTTGAACAGATAACGGTCAGGCCTTTGCATTGCCGTTCAAAACTCAACTTTTTTTTTTTCAATCGATTTTCGAAAAAAAGCATGGACTACCCCCTTATCACTAAAAATTCAATTTTTTACGAAAGTCTCTGGAACCCATTGAAACGTACATATATAGAAAGGTTTTGTCAAATGCAACCAGCACATCCAAAGCAAACCCTTTTATAAGGTCTAGTTTTCGAGATATTTGCATTCAAAGTTATTTTTTTGAGTTATGAAGGCATGTATGACTTTGGATGCCTACAGTTCCGCAAGTAAGGCTATGACGTCATTTTCGCTTGCAAAACGCTTAATTAGATTTTCAAGAGCTATCCATAGCTGAAAACTAGAACATTCTAGGAGGTCTGGTTGCGGAGATATCTCAATTCAAAGTAAATCCATTAAAATCGATTTTTTTGAGTTTTGAAAGTTTGCATGACTTTGGATGTCTACAGTTCCACAAATAAGGTTCGGAAGGCCTTCCGGTTTATTAACCGCTAAATCAGTTTTTGGAGAGCTATCCATTGCTGAAAACTAGAGCATTTTATGGGCTCTGGTTGCAGAGAAATTCTGATTCAAAGTTAATCTTTCTTGTTTCAACCCAAAAACTAAAAATCTTAATATGGCCATAACTTCCAAAATAAGGCTCGTAAGAGGTTGCGGTTGGCGTTGTTGAACAGATAACGGTCAGGCCTTTGCATTGCCGTTCAAAACTCAACTTTTTTTTTTCAATCGATTTTCGAAAAAAAGCATGGACTACCCCCTCATCACTAAAAATTCAATTTTTTACGAAAGTCTCTGGAACCCATTGAAACGTACATATATAGAAAGGTTTTGTCAAATGCAACCAGCACATCTAAAGCAAACCCTTTTATAAGGTCTAGTTTTCGAGATATTTGCATTCAAAGTTATTTTTTTGAGTTATGAAGGCATGTATGACTTTGGATGCCTACAGTTCCGCAAGTAAGGCTATGACGTCATTTTCGCTTGCAAAACGCTTAATTAGTTTTTCAAGAGCTATCCATAGCTGAAAACTAGAACATTCTAGGAGGTCTGGTTGCGGAGATATCTCAATTCAAAGTAAATCCATTAAAATCGATTTTTTTGAGTTTTGAAAGTTTGCATGACTTTGGATGTCTACAGTTCCACAAATAAGGCTCGGAAGGCCTTCCGGTTTATTAACCGCTAAATCAGTTTTTGGAGAGCTATCCATTGCTGAAAACTAGAGCATTTTATGGGCTCTGGTTGCAGAGAAATTCTGATTCAAAGTTAATCTTTCTTGTTTCAACCCAAAAACTAAAAATCTTAATATGGCCATAACTTCCAAAATAAGGCTCGTAAGAGGTTGCGGTTAGCGTTATGAACAGATAACGGTCAGGCCTTTGCATTGCCGTTCAAAACTCAACTTTTTTTTTTCAATCGATTTTCGAAAAAAAGCATGGACTACCCCCTTATCACTAAAAATTCAATTTTTTACGAAAGTCTCTGGAACCCATTGAAACGTACATATATAGAAAGGTTTTGTCAAATGCAACCAGCACATCCAAAGCAAACCCTTTTATAAGGTCTAGTTTTCGAGATATTTGCATTCAAAGTTATTTTTTTGAGTTATGAAGGCATGTATGACTTTGGATGCCTACAGTTCCGCAAGTAAGGCTATGACGTCATTTTCGCTTGCAAAACGCTTAATTAGTTTTTCAAGAGCTATCCATAGCTGAAAACTAGAACATTCTAGGAGGTCTGGTTGCGGAGATATCTCAATTCAAAGTAAATCCATTAAAATCGATTTTTTTGAGTTTTGAAAGTTTGCATGACTTTGGATGTCTACAGTTCCACAAATAAGGCTCGGAAGGCCTTCCGGTTTATTAACCGCTAAATCAGTTTTTGGAGAGCTATCCATTGCTGAAAACTAGAGCATTTTATGGGCTCTGGTTGCAGAGAAATTCTGATTCAAAGTTAATCTTTCTTGTTTCAACCCAAAAACTAAAAATCTTAATATGGCCATAACTTCCAAAATAAGGCTCGTAAGAGGTTGCGGTTAGCGTTGTTGAACAGATAACGGTCAGGCCTTTGCATTGCCGTTCAAAACTCAACTTTTTTTTTTTCAATCGATTTTCGAAAAAAAGCATGGACTACCCCCTTATCACTAAAAATTCAATTTTTTACGAAAGTCTCTGGAACCCATTGAAACGTACATATATAGAAAGGTTTTGTCAAATGCAACCAGCACATCTAAAGCAAACCCTTTTATAAGGTCTAGTTTTCGAGATATTTGCATTCAAAGTTATTTTTTTGAGTTATGAAGGCATGTATGACTTTGGATGCCTACAGTTCCGCAAGTAAGGCTATGACGTCATTTTCGCTTGCAAAACGCTTAATTAGTTTTTCAAGAGCTATCCATAGCTGAAAACTAGAACATTCTAGGAGGTCTGGTTGCGGAGATATCTCAATTCAAAGTAAATCCATTAAAATCGATTTTTTTGAGTTTTGAAAGTTTGCATGACTTTGGATGTCTACAGTTCCACAAATAAGGCTCGGAAGGCCTTCCGGTTTATTAACCGCTAAATCAGTTTTTGGAGAGCTATCCATTGCTGAAAACTAGAGCATTTTATGGGCTCTGGTTGCAGAGAAATTCTGATTCAAAGTTAATCTTTCTTGTTTCAACCCAAAAACTAAAAATCTTAATATGGCCATAACTTCCAAAATAAGGCTCGTAAGAGGTTGCGGTTAGCGTTGTTGAACAGATAACGGTCAGGCCTTTGCATTGCCGTTCAAAACTCAACTTTTTTTTTTCAATCGATTTTCGAAAAAAAGCATGGACTACCCCCTCATCACTAAAAATTCAATTTTTTACGAAAGTCTCTGGAACCCATTGAAACGTACATATATAGAAAGGTTTTGTCAAATGCAACCAGCACATCCAAAGCAAACCCTTTTATAAGGTCTAGTTTTCGAGATATTTGCATTCAAAGTTATTTTTTTGAGTTATGAAGGCATGTATGACTTTGGATGCCTACAGTTCCGCAAGTAAGGCTATGACGTCATTTTCGCTTGCAAAACGCTTAATTAGTTTTTCAAGAGCTATCCATAGCTGAAAACTAGAACATTCTAGGAGGTCTGGTTGCGGAGATATCTCAATTCAAAGTAAATCCATTAAAATCGATTTTTTTGAGTTTTGAAAGTTTGCATGACTTTGGATGTCTACAGTTCCACAAATAAGGCTCGGAAGGCCTTCCGGTTTATTAACCGCTAAATCAGTTTTTGGAGAGCTATCCATTGCTGAAAACTAGAGCATTTTATGGGCTCTGGTTGCAGAGAAATTCTGATTCAAAGTTAATCTTTCTTGTTTCAACCCAAAAACTAAAAATCTTAATATGGCCATAACTTCCAAAATAAGGCTCGTAAGAGGTTGCGGTTAGCGTTGTTGAACAGATAACGGTCAGGCCTTTGCATTGCCGTTCAAAACTCAACTTTTTTTTTTTCAATCGATTTTCGAAAAAAAGCATGGACTACCCCCTTATCACTAAAAATTCAATTTTTTACGAAAGTCTCTGGAACCCATTGAAACGTACATATATAGAAAGGTTTTGTCAAATGCAACCAGCACATCCAAAGCAAACCCTTTTATAAGGTCTAGTTTTCGAGATATTTGCATTCAAAGTTATTTTTTTGAGTTATGAAGGCATGTATGACTTTGGATGCCTACAGTTCCGCAAGTAAGGCTATGACGTCATTTTCGCTTGCAAAACGCTTAATTAGTTTTTCAAGAGCTATCCATAGCTGAAAACTAGAACATTCTAGGAGGTCTGGTTGCGGAGATATCTCAATTCAAAGTAAATCCATTAAAATCGATTTTTTTGAGTTTTGAAAGTTTGCATGACTTTGGATGTCTACAGTTCCACAAATAAGGTTCGGAAGGCCTTCCGGTTTATTAACCGCTAAATCAGTTTTTGGAGAGCTATCCATTGCTGAAAACTAGAGCATTTTATGGGCTCTGGTTGCAGAGAAATTCTGATTCAAAGTTAATCTTTCTTGTTTCAACCCAAAAACTAAAAATCTTAATATGGCCATAACTTCCAAAATAAGGCTCGTAAGAGGTTGCGGTTGGCGTTGTTGAACAGATAACGGTCAGGCCTTTGCATTGCCGTTCAAAACTCAACTTTTTTTTTTCAATCGATTTTCGAAAAAAAGCATGGACTACCCCCTCATCACTAAAAATTCAATTTTTTACGAAAGTCTCTGGAACCCATTGAAACGTACATATATAGAAAGGTTTTGTCAAATGCAACCAGCACATCCAAAGCAAACCCTTTTATAAGGTCTAGTTTTCGAGATATTTGCATTCAAAGTTATTTTTTTGAGTTATGAAGGCATGTATGACTTTGGATGCCTACAGTTCCGCAAGTAAGGCTATGACGTCATTTTCGCTTGCAAAACGCTTAATTAGTTTTTCAAGAGCTATCCATAACTGAAAACTAGAACATTCTAGGAGGTCTGGTTGCGGAGATATCTCAATTCAAAGTAAATCCATTAAAATCGATTTTTTTGAGTTTTGAAAGTTTGCATGACTTTGGATGTCTACAGTTCCACAAATAAGGCTCGGAAGGCCTTCCGGTTTATTAACCGCTAAATCAGTTTTTGGAGAGCTATCCATTGCTGAAAACTAGAGCATTTTATGGGCTCTGGTTGCAGAGAAATTCTGATTCAAAGTTAATCTTTCTTGTTTCAACCCAAAAACTAAAAATCTTAATATGGCCATAACTTCCAAAATAAGGCTCGTAAGAGGTTGCGGTTAGCGTTGTTGAACAGATAACGGTCAGGCCTTTGCATTGCCGTTCAAAACTCAACTTTTTTTTTTTCAATCGATTTTCGAAAAAAAGCATGGACTACCCCCTTATCACTAAAAATTCAATTTTTTACGAAAGTCTCTGGAACCCATTGAAACGTACATATATAGAAAGGTTTTGTCAAATGCAACCAGCACATCCAAAGCAAACCCTTTTATAAGGTCTAGTTTTCGAGATATTTGCATTCAAAGTTATTTTTTTGAGTTATGAAGGCATGTATGACTTTGGATGCCTACAGTTCCGCAAGTAAGGCTATGACGTCATTTTCGCTTGCAAAACGCTTAATTAGTTTTTCAAGAGCTATCCATAGCTGAAAACTAGAACATTCTAGGAGGTCTGGTTGCGGAGATATCTCAATTCAAAGTAAATCCATTAAAATCGATTTTTTTGAGTTTTGAAAGTTTGCATGACTTTGGATGTCTACAGTTCCACAAATAAGGTTCGGAAGGCCTTCCGGTTTATTAACCGCTAAATCAGTTTTTGGAGAGCTATCCATTGCTGAAAACTAGAGCATTTTATGGGCTCTGGTTGCAGAGAAATTCTGATTCAAAGTTAATCTTTCTTGTTTCAACCCAAAAACTAAAAATCTTAATATGGCCATAACTTCCAAAATAAGGCTCGTAAGAGGTTGCGGTTGGCGTTGTTGAACAGATAACGGTCAGGCCTTTGCATTGCCGTTCAAAACTCAACTTTTTTTTTTCAATCGATTTTCGAAAAAAAGCATGGACTACCCCCTCATCACTAAAAATTCAATTTTTTACGAAAGTCTCTGGAACCCATTGAAACGTACATATATAGAAAGGTTTTGTCAAATGCAACCAGCACATCTAAAGCAAACCCTTTTATAAGGTCTAGTTTTCGAGATATTTGCATTCAAAGTTATTTTTTTGAGTTATGAAGGCATGTATGACTTTGGATGCCTACAGTTCCGCAAGTAAGGCTATGACGTCATTTTCGCTTGCAAAACGCTTAATTAGTTTTTCAAGAGCTATCCATAGCTGAAAACTAGAACATTCTAGGAGGTCTGGTTGCGGAGATATCTCAATTCAAAGTAAATCCATTAAAATCGATTTTTTTGAGTTTTGAAAGTTTGCATGACTTTGGATGTCTACAGTTCCACAAATAAGGCTCGGAAGGCCTTCCGGTTTATTAACCGCTAAATCAGTTTTTGGAGAGCTATCCATTGCTGAAAACTAGAGCATTTTATGGGCTCTGGTTGCAGAGAAATTCTGATTCAAAGTTAATCTTTCTTGTTTCAACCCAAAAACTAAAAATCTTAATATGGCCATTACTTCCAAAATAAGGCTCGTAAGAGGTTGCGGTTGGCGTTGTTGAACAGATAACGGTCAGGCCTTTGCATTGCCGTTCAAAACTCAACTTTTTTTTTTCAATCGATTTTCGAAAAAAAAGCATGGACTACCCCCTCATCACTAAAAATTCAATTTTTTACGAAAGTCTCTGGAACCCATTGAAACGTACATATATAGAAAGGTTTTGTCAAATGCAACCAGCACATCCAAAGCAAACCCTTTTATAAGGTCTAGTTTTCGAGATATTTGCATTCAAAGTTATTTTTTTGAGTTATGAAGGCATGTATGACTTTGGATGCCTACAGTTCCGCAAGTAAGGCTATGACGTCATTTTCGCTTGCAAAACGCTTAATTAGTTTTTCAAGAGCTATCCATAGCTGAACATTCTAGGAGGTCTGGTTGCGGAGATATCTCAATTCAAAGTAAATCCATTAAAATCGATTTTTTTGAGTTTTGAAAGTTTGCATGACTTTGGATGTCTACAGTTCCACAAATAAGGCTCGGAAGGCCTTCCGGTTTATTAACCGCTAAATCAGTTTTTGGAGAGCTATCCATTGCTGAAAACTAGAGCATTTTATGGGCTCTGGTTGCAGAGAAATTCTGATTCAAAGTTAATCTTTCTTGTTTCAACCCAAAAACTAAAAATCTTAATATGGCCATAACTTCCAAAATAAGGCTCGTAAGAGGTTGCGGTTAGCGTTGTTGAACAGATAACGGTCAGGCCTTTGCATTGCCGTTCAAAACTCAACTTTTTTTTTTTCAATCGATTTTCGAAAAAAAGCATGGACTACCCCCTTATCACTAAAAATTCAATTTTTTACGAAAGTCTCTGGAACCCATTGAAACGTACATATATAGAAAGGTTTTGTCAAATGCAACCAGCACATCCAAAGCAAACCCTTTTATAAGGTCTAGTTTTCGAGATATTTGCATTCAAAGTTATTTTTTTGAGTTATGAAGGCATGTATGACTTTGGATGCCTACAGTTCCGCAAGTAAGGCTATGACGTCATTTTCGCTTGCAAAACGCTTAATTAGTTTTTCAAGAGCTATCCATAGCTGAAAACTAGAACATTCTAGGAGGTCTGGTTGCGGAGATATCTCAATTCAAAGTAAATCCATTAAAATCGATTTTTTTGAGTTTTGAAAGTTTGCATGACTTTGGATGTCTACAGTTCCACAAATAAGGTTCGGAAGGCCTTCCGGTTTATTAACCGCTAAATCAGTTTTTGGAGAGCTATCCATTGCTGAAAACTAGAGCATTTTATGGGCTCTGGTTGCAGAGAAATTCTGATTCAAAGTTAATCTTTCTTGTTTCAACCCAAAAACTAAAAATCTTAATATGGCCATAACTTCCAAAATAAGGCTCGTAAGAGGTTGCGGTTGGCGTTGTTGAACAGATAACGGTCAGGCCTTTGCATTGCCGTTCAAAACTCAACTTTTTTTTTTCAATCGATTTTCGAAAAAAAGCATGGACTACCCCCTCATCACTAAAAATTCAATTTTTTACGAAAGTCTCTGGAACCCATTGAAACGTACATATATAGAAAGGTTTTGTCAAATGCAACCAGCACATCTAAAGCAAACCCTTTTATAAGGTCTAGTTTTCGAGATATTTGCATTCAAAGTTATTTTTTTGAGTTATGAAGGCATGTATGACTTTGGATGCCTACAGTTCCGCAAGTAAGGCTATGACGTCATTTTCGCTTGCAAAACGCTTAATTAGTTTTTCAAGAGCTATCCATAGCTGAAAACTAGAACATTCTAGGAGGTCTGGTTGCGGAGATATCTCAATTCAAAGTAAATCCATTAAAATCGATTTTTTTGAGTTTTGAAAGTTTGCATGACTTTGGATGTCTACAGTTCCACAAATAAGGCTCGGAAGGCCTTCCGGTTTATTAACCGCTAAATCAGTTTTTGGAGAGCTATCCATTGCTGAAAACTAGAGCATTTTATGGGCTCTGGTTGCAGAGAAATTCTGATTCAAAGTTAATCTTTCTTGTTTCAACCCAAAAACTAAAAATCTTAATATGGCCATTACTTCCAAAATAAGGCTCGTAAGAGGTTGCGGTTGGCGTTGTTGAACAGATAACGGTCAGGCCTTTGCATTGCCGTTCAAAACTCAACTTTTTTTTTTCAATCGATTTTCGAAAAAAAAGCATGGACTACCCCCTCATCACTAAAAATTCAATTTTTTACGAAAGTCTCTGGAACCCATTGAAACGTACATATATAGAAAGGTTTTGTCAAATGCAACCAGCACATCCAAAGCAAACCCTTTTATAAGGTCTAGTTTTCGAGATATTTGCATTCAAAGTTATTTTTTTGAGTTATGAAGGCATGTATGACTTTGGATGCCTACAGTTCCGCAAGTAAGGCTATGACGTCATTTTCGCTTGCAAAACGCTTAATTAGTTTTTCAAGAGCTATCCATAGCTGAACATTCTAGGAGGTCTGGTTGCGGAGATATCTCAATTCAAAGTAAATCCATTAAAATCGATTTTTTTGAGTTTTGAAAGTTTGCATGACTTTGGATGTCTACAGTTCCACAAATAAGGTTCGGAAGGCCTTCCGGTTTATTAACCGCTAAATCAGTTTTTGGAGAGCTATCCATTGCTGAAAACTAGAGCATTTTATGGGCTCTGGTTGCAGAGAAATTCTGATTCAAAGTTAATCTTTCTTGTTTCAACCCAAAAACTAAAAATCTTAATATGGCCATAACTTCCAAAATAAGGCTCGTAAGAGGTTGCGGTTGGCGTTGTTGAACAGATAACGGTCAGGCCTTTGCATTGCCGTTCAAAACTCAACTTTTTTTTTTCAATCGATTTTCGAAAAAAAGCATGGACTACCCCCTCATCACTAAAAATTCAATTTTTTACGAAAGTCTCTGGAACCCATTGAAACGTACATATATAGAAAGGTTTTGTCAAATGCAACCAGCACATCTAAAGCAAACCCTTTTATAAGGTCTAGTTTTCGAGATATTTGCATTCAAAGTTATTTTTTTGAGTTATGAAGGCATGTATGACTTTGGATGCCTACAGTTCCGCAAGTAAGGCTATGACGTCATTTTCGCTTGCAAAACGCTTAATTAGTTTTTCAAGAGCTATCCATAGCTGAAAACTAGAACATTCTAGGAGGTCTGGTTGCGGAGATATCTCAATTCAAAGTAAATCCATTAAAATCGATTTTTTTGAGTTTTGAAAGTTTGCATGACTTTGGATGTCTACAGTTCCACAAATAAGGCTCGGAAGGCCTTCCGGTTTATTAACCGCTAAATCAGTTTTTGGAGAGCTATCCATTGCTGAAAACTAGAGCATTTTATGGGCTCTGGTTGCAGAGAAATTCTGATTCAAAGTTAATCTTTCTTGTTTCAACCCAAAAACTAAAAATCTTAATATGGCCATTACTTCCAAAATAAGGCTCGTAAGAGGTTGCGGTTGGCGTTGTTGAACAGATAACGGTCAGGCCTTTGCATTGCCGTTCAAAACTCAACTTTTTTTTTTCAATCGATTTTCGAAAAAAAAGCATGGACTACCCCCTCATCACTAAAAATTCAATTTTTTACGAAAGTCTCTGGAACCCATTGAAACGTACATATATAGAAAGGTTTTGTCAAATGCAACCAGCACATCCAAAGCAAACCCTTTTATAAGGTCTAGTTTTCGAGATATTTGCATTCAAAGTTATTTTTTTGAGTTATGAAGGCATGTATGACTTTGGATGCCTACAGTTCCGCAAGTAAGGCTATGACGTCATTTTCGCTTGCAAAACGCTTAATTAGTTTTTCAAGAGCTATCCATAGCTGAACATTCTAGGAGGTCTGGTTGCGGAGATATCTCAATTCAAAGTAAATCCATTAAAATCGATTTTTTGAGTTTTGAAAGTTTGCATGACTTTGGATGTCTACAGTTCCACAAATAAGGTTCGGAAGGCCTTCCGGTTTATTAACCGCTAAATCAGTTTTTGGAGAGCTATCCATTGCTGAAAACTAGAGCATTTTATGGGCTCTGGTTGCAGAGAAATTCTGATTCAAAGTTAATCTTTCTTGTTTCAACCCAAAAACTAAAAATCTTAATAT
Source organism: Melangyna quadrimaculata (assembly GCA_949320155.1). Taxonomy (NCBI): domain Eukaryota; kingdom Metazoa; phylum Arthropoda; class Insecta; order Diptera; family Syrphidae; genus Melangyna; species Melangyna quadrimaculata. The sequence continues at coordinate 76,111,912 of OX439483.1, read as the reverse complement.
GGCCATAACTTCCAAAATAAGGCTCGTAAGAGGTTGCGGTTGGCGTTGTTGAACAGATAACGGTCAGGCCTTTGCATTGCCGTTCAAAACTCAACTTTTTTTTTTCAATCGATTTTCGAAAAAAAGCATGGACTACCCCCTCATCACTAAAAATTCAATTTTTTACGAAAGTCTCTGGAACCCATTGAAACGTACATATATAGAAAGGTTTTGTCAAATGCAACCAGCACATCTAAAGCAAACCCTTTTATAAGGTCTAGTTTTCGAGATATTTGCATTCAAAGTTATTTTTTTGAGTTATGAAGGCATGTATGACTTTGGATGCCTACAGTTCCGCAAGTAAGGCTATGACGTCATTTTCGCTTGCAAAACGCTTAATTAGTTTTTCAAGAGCTATCCATAGCTGAAAACTAGAACATTCTAGGAGGTCTGGTTGCGGAGATATCTCAATTCAAAGTAAATCCATTAAAATCGATTTTTTTGAGTTTTGAAAGTTTGCATGACTTTGGATGTCTACAGTTCCACAAATAAGGCTCGGAAGGCCTTCCGGTTTATTAACCGCTAAATCAGTTTTTGGAGAGCTATCCATTGCTGAAAACTAGAGCATTTTATGGGCTCTGGTTGCAGAGAAATTCTGATTCAAAGTTAATCTTTCTTGTTTCAACCCAAAAACTAAAAATCTTAATATGGCCATTACTTCCAAAATAAGGCTCGTAAGAGGTTGTGGTTGGCGTTGTTGAACAGATAACGGTCAGGCCTTTGCATTGCCGTTCAAAACTCAACTTTTTTTTTTCAATCGATTTTCGAAAAAAAAGCATGGACTACCCCCTCATCACTAAAAATTCAATTTTTTACGAAAGTCTCTGGAACCCATTGAAACGTACATATATAGAAAGGTTTTGTCAAATGCAACCAGCACATCCAAAGCAAACCCTTTTATAAGGTCTAGTTTTCGAGATATTTGCATTCAAAGTTATTTTTTTGAGTTATGAAGGCATGTATGACTTTGGATGCCTACAGTTCCGCAAGTAAGGCTATGACGTCATTTTCGCTTGCAAAACGCTTAATTAGTTTTTCAAGAGCTATCCATAGCTGAACATTCTAGGAGGTCTGGTTGCGGGGATATCTCAATTCAAAGTAAATCCATTAAAATCGATTTTTTTGAGTTTTGAAAGTTTGCATGACTTTGGATGTCTACAGTTCCACAAATAAGGTTCGGAAGGCCTTCCGGTTTATTAACCGCTAAATCAGTTTTTGGAGAGCTATCCATTGCTGAAAACTAGAGCATTTTATGGGCTCTGGTTGCAGAGAAATTCTGATTCAAAGTTAATCTTTCTTGTTTCAACCCAAAAACTAAAAATCTTAATATGGCCATAACTTCCAAAATAAGGCTCGTAAGAGGTTGCGGTTAGCGTTGTTGAACAGATAACGGTCAGGCCTTTGCATTGCCGTTCAAAACTCAACTTTTTTTTTTTCAATCGATTTTCGAAAAAAAGCATGGACTACCCCCTTATCACTAAAAATTCAATTTTTACGAAAGTCTCTGGAACCCATTGAAACGTACATATATAGAAAGGTTTTGTCAAATGCAACCAGCACATCCAAAGCAAACCCTTTTATAAGGTCTAGTTTTCGAGATATTTGCATTCAAAGTTATTTTTTTGAGTTATGAAGGCATGTATGACTTTGGATGCCTACAGTTCCGCAAGTAAGGCTATGACGTCATTTTCGCTTGCAAAACGCTTAATTAGTTTTTCAAGAGCTATCCATAGCTGAAAACTAGAACATTCTAGGAGGTCTGGTTGCGGAGATATCTCAATTCAAAGTAAATCCATTAAAATCGATTTTTTTGAGTTTTGAAAGTTTGCATGACTTTGGATGTCTACAGTTCCACAAATAAGGTTCGGAAGGCCTTCCGGTTTATTAACCGCTAAATCAGTTTTTGGAGAGCTATCCATTGCTGAAAACTAGAGCATTTTATGGGCTCTGGTTGCAGAGAAATTCTGATTCAAAGTTAATCTTTCTTGTTTCAACCCAAAAACTAAAAATCTTAATATGGCCATTACTTCCAAAATAAGGCTCGTAAGAGGTTGCGGTTGGCGTTGTTGAACAGATAACGGTCAGGCCTTTGCATTGCCGTTCAAAACTCAACTTTTTTTTTTCAATCGATTTTCGAAAAAAAAGCATGGACTACCCCCTCATCACTAAAAATTCAATTTTTTACGAAAGTCTCTGGAACCCATTGAAACGTACATATATAGAAAGGTTTTGTCAAATGCAACCAGCACATCTAAAGCAAACCCTTTTATAAGGTCTAGTTTTCGAGATATTTGCATTCAAAGTTATTTTTTTGAGTTATGAAGGCATGTATGACTTTGGATGCCTACAGTTCCGCAAGTAAGGCTATGACGTCATTTTCGCTTGCAAAACGCTTAATTAGTTTTTCAAGAGCTATCCATAGCTGAAAACTAGAACATTCTAGGAGGTCTGGTTGCGGAGATATCTCAATTCAAAGTAAATCCATTAAAATCGATTTTTTTGAGTTTTGAAAGTTTGCATGACTTTGGATGTCTACAGTTCCACAAATAAGGCTCGGAAGGCCTTCCGGTTTATTAACCGCTAAATCAGTTTTTGGAGAGCTATCCATTGCTGAAAACTAGAGCATTTTATGGGCTCTGGTTGCAGAGAAATTCTGATTCAAAGTTAATCTTTCTTGTTTCAACCCAAAAACTAAAAATCTTAATATGGCCATAACTTCCAAAATAAGGCTCGTAAGAGGTTGCGGTTAGCGTTGTTGAACAGATAACGGTCAGGCCTTTGCATTGCCGTTCAAAACTCAACTTTTTTTTTTTCAATCGATTTTCGAAAAAAAGCATGGACTACCCCCTTATCACTAAAAATTCAATTTTTTACGAAAGTCTCTGGAACCCATTGAAACGTACATATATAGAAAGGTTTTGTCAAATGCAACCAGCACATCCAAAGCAAACCCTTTTATAAGGTCTAGTTTTCGAGATATTTGCATTCAAAGTTATTTTTTTGAGTTATGAAGGCATGTATGACTTTGGATGCCTACAGTTCCGCAAGTAAGGCTATGACGTCATTTTCGCTTGCAAAACGCTTAATTAGTTTTTCAAGAGCTATCCATAGCTGAAAACTAGAACATTCTAGGAGGTCTGGTTGCGGAGATATCTCAATTCAAAGTAAATCCATTAAAATCGATTTTTTTGAGTTTTGAAAGTTTGCATGACTTTGGATGTCTACAGTTCCACAAATAAGGTTCGGAAGGCCTTCCGGTTTATTAACCGCTAAATCAGTTTTTGGAGAGCTATCCATTGCTGAAAACTAGAGCATTTTATGGGCTCTGGTTGCAGAGAAATTCTGATTCAAAGTTAATCTTTCTTGTTTCAACCCAAAAACTAAAAATCTTAATATGGCCATTACTTCCAAAATAAGGCTCGTAAGAGGTTGCGGTTGGCGTTGTTGAACAGATAACGGTCAGGCCTTTGCATTGCCGTTCAAAACTCAACTTTTTTTTTTCAATCGATTTTCGAAAAAAAAGCATGGACTACCCCCTCATCACTAAAAATTCATTTTTTTACGAAAGTCTCTGGAACCCATTGAAACGTACATATATAGAAAGGTTTTGTCAAATGCAACCAGCACATCTAAAGCAAACCCTTTTATAAGGTCTAGTTTTCGAGATATTTGCATTCAAAGTTATTTTTTTGAGTTATGAAGGCATGTATGACTTTGGATGCCTACAGTTCCGCAAGTAAGGCTATGACGTCATTTTCGCTTGCAAAACGCTTAATTAGTTTTTCAAGAGCTATCCATAGCTGAAAACTAGAACATTCTAGGAGGTCTGGTTGCGGAGATATCTCAATTCAAAGTAAATCCATTAAAATCGATTTTTTTGAGTTTTGAAAGTTTGCATGACTTTGGATGTCTACAGTTCCACAAATAAGGCTCGGAAGGCCTTCCGGTTTATTAACCGCTAAATCAGTTTTTGGAGAGCTATCCATTGCTGAAAACTAGAGCATTTTATGGGCTCTGGTTGCAGAGAAATTCTGATTCAAAGTTAATCTTTCTTGTTTCAACCCAAAAACTAAAAATCTTAATATGGCCATAACTTCCAAAATAAGGCTCGTAAGAGGTTGCGGTTAGCGTTGTTGAACAGATAACGGTCAGGCCTTTGCATTGCCGTTCAAAACTCAACTTTTTTTTTTTCAATCGATTTTCGAAAAAAAGCATGGACTACCCCCTTATCACTAAAAATTCAATTTTTTACGAAAGTCTCTGGAACCCATTGAAACGTACATATATAGAAAGGTTTTGTCAAATGCAACCAGCACATCCAAAGCAAACCCTTTTATAAGGTCTAGTTTTCGAGATATTTGCATTCAAAGTTATTTTTTTGAGTTATGAAGGCATGTATGACTTTGGATGCCTACAGTTCCGCAAGTAAGGCTATGACGTCATTTTCGCTTGCAAAACGCTTAATTAGTTTTTCAAGAGCTATCCATAGCTGAAAACTAGAACATTCTAGGAGGTCTGGTTGCGGAGATATCTCAATTCAAAGTAAATCCATTAAAATCGATTTTTTTGAGTTTTGAAAGTTTGCATGACTTTGGATGTCTACAGTTCCACAAATAAGGTTCGGAAGGCCTTCCGGTTTATTAACCGCTAAATCAGTTTTTGGAGAGCTATCCATTGCTGAAAACTAGAGCATTTTATGGGCTCTGGTTGCAGAGAAATTCTGATTCAAAGTTAATCTTTCTTGTTTCAACCCAAAAACTAAAAATCTTAATATGGCCATTACTTCCAAAATAAGGCTCGTAAGAGGTTGCGGTTGGCGTTGTTGAACAGATAACGGTCAGGCCTTTGCATTGCCGTTCAAAACTCAACTTTTTTTTTTCAATCGATTTTCGAAAAAAAAGCATGGACTACCCCCTCATCACTAAAAATTCATTTTTTTACGAAAGTCTCTGGAACCCATTGAAACGTACATATATAGAAAGGTTTTGTCAAATGCAACCAGCACATCTAAAGCAAACCCTTTTATAAGGTCTAGTTTTCGAGATATTTGCATTCAAAGTTATTTTTTTGAGTTATGAAGGCATGTATGACTTTGGATGCCTACAGTTCCGCAAGTAAGGCTATGACGTCATTTTCGCTTGCAAAACGCTTAATTAGTTTTTCAAGAGCTATCCATAGCTGAAAACTAGAACATTCTAGGAGGTCTGGTTGCGGAGATATCTCAATTCAAAGTAAATCCATTAAAATCGATTTTTTTGAGTTTTGAAAGTTTGCATGACTTTGGATGTCTACAGTTCCACAAATAAGGCTCGGAAGGCCTTCCGGTTTATTAACCGCTAAATTAGTTTTTGGAGAGCTATCCATTGCTGAAAACTAGAGCATTTTATGGGCTCTGGTTGCAGAGAAATTCTGATTCAAAGTTAATCTTTCTTGTTTCAACCCAAAAACTAAAAATCTTAATATGGCCATAACTTCCAAAATAAGGCTCGTAAGAGGTTGCGGTTAGCGTTGTTGAACAGATAACGGTCAGGCCTTTGCATTGCCGTTCAAAACTCAACTTTTTTTTTTTCAATCGATTTTCGAAAAAAAGCATGGACTACCCCCTTATCACTAAAAATTCAATTTTTTACGAAAGTCTCTGGAACCCATTGAAACGTACATATATAGAAAGGTTTTGTCAAATGCAACCAGCACATCCAAAGCAAACCCTTTTATAAGGTCTAGTTTTCGAGATATTTGCATTCAAAGTTATTTTTTTGAGTTATGAAGGCATGTATGACTTTGGATGCCTACAGTTCCGCAAGTAAGGCTATGACGTCATTTTCGCTTGCAAAACGCTTAATTAGTTTTTCAAGAGCTATCCATAGCTGAAAACTAGAACATTCTAGGAGGTCTGGTTGCGGAGATATCTCAATTCAAAGTAAATCCATTAAAATCGATTTTTTTGAGTTTTGAAAGTTTGCATGACTTTGGATGTCTACAGTTCCACAAATAAGGTTCGGAAGGCCTTCCGGTTTATTAACCGCTAAATCAATTTTTGGAGAGCTATCCATTGCTGAAAACTAGAGCATTTTATGGGCTCTGGTTGCAGAGAAATTCTGATTCAAAGTTAATCTTTCTTGTTTCAACCCAAAAACTAAAAATCTTAATATGGCCATTACTTCCAAAATAAGGCTCGTAAGAGGTTGCGGTTGGCGTTGTTGAACAGATAACGGTCAGGCCTTTGCATTGCCGTTCAAAACTCAACTTTTTTTTTTCAATCGATTTTCGAAAAAAAAGCATGGACTACCCCCTCATCACTAAAAATTCAATTTTTTACGAAAGTCTCTGGAACCCATTGAAACGTACATATATAGAAAGGTTTTGTCAAATGCAACCAGCACATCTAAAGCAAACCCTTTTATAAGGTCTAGTTTTCGAGATATTTGCATTCAAAGTTATTTTTTTGAGTTATGAAGGCATGTATGACTTTGGATGCCTACAGTTCCGCAAGTAAGGCTATGACGTCATTTTCGCTTGCAAAACGCTTAATTAGTTTTTCAAGAGCTATCCATAGCTGAAAACTAGAACATTCTAGGAGGTCTGGTTGCGGAGATATCTCAATTCAAAGTAAATCCATTAAAATCGATTTTTTTGAGTTTTGAAAGTTTGCATGACTTTGGATGTCTACAGTTCCACAAATAAGGCTCGGAAGGCCTTCCAGTTTATTAACCGCTAAATCAGTTTTTGGAGAGCTATCCATTGCTGAAAACTAGAGCATTTTATGGGCTCTGGTTGCAGAGAAATTCTGATTCAAAGTTAATCTTTCTTGTTTCAACCCAAAAACTAAAAATCTTAATATGGCCATAACTTCCAAAATAAGGCTCGTAAGAGGTTGCGGTTAGCGTTGTTGAACAGATAACGGTCAGGCCTTTGCATTGCCGTTCAAAACTCAACTTTTTTTTTTCAATCGATTTTCGAAAAAAAGCATGGACTACCCCCTTATCACTAAAAATTCAATTTTTTACGAAAGTCTCTGGAACCCATTGAAACGTACATATATAGAAAGGTTTTGTCAAATGCAACCAGCACATCCAAAGCAAACCCTTTTATAAGGTCTAGTTTTCGAGATATTTGCATTCAAAGTTATTTTTTTGAGTTATGAAGGCATGTATGACTTTGGATGCCTACAGTTCCGCAAGTAAGGCTATGACGTCATTTTCGCTTGCAAAACGCTTAATTAGTTTTTCAAGAGCTATCCATAGCTGAAAACTAGAACATTCTAGGAGGTCTGGTTGCGGAGATATCTCAATTCAAAGTAAATCCATTAAAATCGATTTTTTTGAGTTTTGAAAGTTTGCATGACTTTGGATGTCTACAGTTCCACAAATAAGGTTCGGAAGGCCTTCCGGTTTATTAACCGCTAAATCAATTTTTGGAGAGCTATCCATTGCTGAAAACTAGAGCATTTTATGGGCTCTGGTTGCAGAGAAATTCTGATTCAAAGTTAATCTTTCTTGTTTCAACCCAAAAACTAAAAATCTTAATATGGCCATTACTTCCAAAATAAGGCTCGTAAGAGGTTGCGGTTAGCGTTGTTGAACAGATAACGGTCAGGCCTTTGCATTGCCGTTCAAAACTCAACTTTTTTTTTTTCAATCGATTTTCGAAAAAAAGCATGGACTACCCCCTTATCACTAAAAATTCAATTTTTTACGAAAGTCTCTGGAACCCATTGAAACGTACATATATAGAAAGGTTTTGTCAAATGCAACCAGCACATCCAAAGCAAACCCTTTTATAAGGTCTAGTTTTCGAGATATTTGCATTCAAAGTTATTTTTTTGAGTTATGAAGGCATGTATGACTTTGGATGCCTACAGTTCCGCAAGTAAGGCTATGACGTCATTTTCGCTTGCAAAACGCTTAATTAGTTTTTCAAGAGCTATCCATAGCTGAAAACTAGAACATTCTAGGAGGTCTGGTTGCGGAGATATCTCAATTCAAAGTAAATCCATTAAAATCGATTTTTTTGAGTTTTGAAAGTTTGCATGACTTTGGATGTCTACAGTTCCACAAATAAGGTTCGGAAGGCCTTCCGGTTTATTAACCGCTAAATCAATTTTTGGAGAGCTATCCATTGCTGAAAACTAGAGCATTTTATGGGCTCTGGTTGCAGAGAAATTCTGATTCAAAGTTAATCTTTCTTGTTTCAACCCAAAAACTAAAAATCTTAATATGGCCATTACTTCCAAAATAAGGCTCGTAAGAGGTTGCGGTTGGCGTTGTTGAACAGATAACGGTCAGGCCTTTGCATTGCCGTTCAAAACTCAACTTTTTTTTTTCAATCGATTTTCGAAAAAAAAGCATGGACTACCCCCTCATCACTAAAAATTCAATTTTTTACGAAAGTCTCTGGAACCCATTGAAACGTACATATATAGAAAGGTTTTGTCAAATGCAACCAGCACATCTAAAGCAAACCCTTTTATAAGGTCTAGTTTTCGAGATATTTGCATTCAAAGTTATTTTTTTGAGTTATGAAGGCATGTATGACTTTGGATGCCTACAGTTCCGCAAGTAAGGCTATGACGTCATTTTCGCTTGCAAAACGCTTAATTAGTTTTTCAAGAGCTATCCATAGCTGAAAACTAGAACATTCTAGGAGGTCTGGTTGCGGAGATATCTCAATTCAAAGTAAATCCATTAAAATCGATTTTTTTGAGTTTTGAAAGTTTGCATGACTTTGGATGTCTACAGTTCCACAAATAAGGCTCGGAAGGCCTTCCGGTTTATTAACCGCTAAATCAGTTTTTGGAGAGCTATCCATTGCTGAAAACTAGAGCATTTTATGGGCTCTGGTTGCAGAGAAATTCTGATTCAAAGTTAATCTTTCTTGTTTCAACCCAAAAACTAAAAATCTTAATATGGCCATAACTTCCAAAATAAGGCTCGTAAGAGGTTGCGGTTAGCGTTGTTGAACAGATAACGGTCAGGCCTTTGCATTGCCGTTCAAAACTCAACTTTTTTTTTTCAATCGATTTTCGAAAAAAAGCATGGACTACCCCCTTATCACTAAAAATTCAATTTTTTACGAAAGTCTCTGGAACCCATTGAAACGTACATATATAGAAAGGTTTTGTCAAATGCAACCAGCACATCCAAAGCAAACCCTTTTATAAGGTCTAGTTTTCGAGATATTTGCATTCAAAGTTATTTTTTTGAGTTATGAAGGCATGTATGACTTTGGATGCCTACAGTTCCGCAAGTAAGGCTATGACGTCATTTTCGCTTGCAAAACGCTTAATTAGTTTTTCAAGAGCTATCCATAGCTGAAAACTAGAACATTCTAGGAGGTCTGGTTGCGGAGATATCTCAATTCAAAGTAAATCCATTAAAATCGATTTTTTTGAGTTTTGAAAGTTTGCATGACTTTGGATGTCTACAGTTCCACAAATAAGGTTCGGAAGGCCTTCCGGTTTATTAACCGCTAAATCAATTTTTGGAGAGCTATCCATTGCTGAAAACTAGAGCATTTTATGGGCTCTGGTTGCAGAGAAATTCTGATTCAAAGTTAATCTTTCTTGTTTCAACCCAAAAACTAAAAATCTTAATATGGCCATTACTTCCAAAATAAGGCTCGTAAGAGGTTGCGGTTGGCGTTGTTGAACAGATAACGGTCAGGCCTTTGCATTGCCGTTCAAAACTCAACTTTTTTTTTTCAATCGATTTTCGAAAAAAAAGCATGGACTACCCCCTCATCACTAAAAATTCAATTTTTTACGAAAGTCTCTGGAACCCATTGAAACGTACATATATAGAAAGGTTTTGTCAAATGCAACCAGCACATCTAAAGCAAACCCTTTTATAAGGTCTAGTTTTCGAGATATTTGCATTCAAAGTTATTTTTTTGAGTTATGAAGGCATGTATGACTTTGGATGCCTACAGTTCCGCAAGTAAGGCTATGACGTCATTTTCGCTTGCAAAACGCTGAATTAGTTTTTCAAGAGCTATCCATAGCTGAAAACTAGAACATTCTAGGAGGTCTGGTTGCGGAGATATCTCAATTCAAAGTAAATCCATTAAAATCGATTTTTTTGAGTTTTGAAAGTTTGCATGACTTTGGATGTCTACAGTTCCACAAATAAGGCTCGGAAGGCCTTCCAGTTTATTAACCGCTAAATCAGTTTTTGGAGAGCTATCCATTGCTGAAAACTAGAGCATTTTATGGGCTCTGGTTGCAGAGAAATTCTGATTCAAAGTTAATCTTTCTTGTTTCAACCCAAAAACTAAAAATCTTAATATGGCCATAACTTCCAAAATAAGGCTCGTAAGAGGTTGCGGTTAGCGTTGTTGAACAGATAACGGTCAGGCCTTTGCATTGCCGTTCAAAACTCAACTTTTTTTTTTTCAATCGATTTTCGAAAAAAAGCATGGACTACCCCCTTATCACTAAAAATTCAATTTTTTACGAAAGTCTCTGGAACCCATTGAAACGTACATATATAGAAAGGTTTTGTCAAATGCAACCAGCACATCCAAAGCAAACCCTTTTATAAGGTCTAGTTTTCGAGATATTTGCATTCAAAGTTATTTTTTTGAGTTATGAAGGCATGTATGACTTTGGATGCCTACAGTTCCGCAAGTAAGGCTATGACGTCATTTTCGCTTGCAAAACGCTTAATTAGTTTTTCAAGAGCTATCCATAGCTGAAAACTAGAACATTCTAGGAGGTCTGGTTGCGGAGATATCTCAATTCAAAGTAAATCCATTAAAATCGATTTTTTTGAGTTTTGAAAGTTTGCATGACTTTGGATGTCTACAGTTCCACAAATAAGGTTCGGAAGGCCTTCCGGTTTATTAACCGCTAAATCAATTTTTGGAGAGCTATCCATTGCTGAAAACTAGAGCATTTTATGGGCTCTGGTTGCAGAGAAATTCTGATTCAAAGTTAATCTTTCTTGTTTCAACCCAAAAACTAAAAATCTTAATATGGCCATTACTTCCAAAATAAGGCTCGTAAGAGGTTGCGGTTGGCGTTGTTGAACAGATAACGGTCAGGCCTTTGCATTGCCGTTCAAAACTCAACTTTTTTTTTTCAATCGATTTTCGAAAAAAAAGCATGGACTACCCCCTCATCACTAAAAATTCAATTTTTTACGAAAGTCTCTGGAACCCATTGAAACGTACATATATAGAAAGGTTTTGTCAAATGCAACCAGCACATCTAAAGCAAACCCTTTTATAAGGTCTAGTTTTCGAGATATTTGCATTCAAAGTTATTTTTTTGAGTTATGAAGGCATGTATGACTTTGGATGCCTACAGTTCCGCAAGTAAGGCTATGACGTCATTTTCGCTTGCAAAACGCTTAATTAGTTTTTCAAGAGCTATCCATAGCTGAAAACTAGAACATTCTAGGAGGTCTGGTTGCGGAGATATCTCAATTCAAAGTAAATCCATTAAAATCGATTTTTTTGAGTTTTGAAAGTTTGCATGACTTTGGATGTCTACAGTTCCACAAATAAGGCTCGGAAGGCCTTCCAGTTTATTAACCGCTAAATCAGTTTTTGGAGAGCTATCCATTGCTGAAAACTAGAGCATTTTATGGGCTCTGGTTGCAGAGAAATTCTGATTCAAAGTTAATCTTTCTTGTTTCAACCCAAAAACTAAAAATCTTAATATGGCCATAACTTCCAAAATAAGGCTCGTAAGAGGTTGCGGTTAGCGTTGTTGAACAGATAACGGTCAGGCCTTTGCATTGCCGTTCAAAACTCAACTTTTTTTTTTTCAATCGATTTTCGAAAAAAAGCATGGACTACCCCCTTATCACTAAAAATTCAATTTTTTACGAAAGTCTCTGGAACCCATTGAAACGTACATATATAGAAAGGTTTTGTCAAATGCAACCAGCACATCCAAAGCAAACCCTTTTATAAGGTCTAGTTTTCGAGATATTTGCATTCAAAGTTATTTTTTTGAGTTATGAAGGCATGTATGACTTTGGATGCCTACAGTTCCGCAAGTAAGGCTATGACGTCATTTTCGCTTGCAAAACGCTTAATTAGTTTTTCAAGAGCTATCCATAGCTGAAAACTAGAACATTCTAGGAGGTCTGGTTGCGGAGATATCTCAATTCAAAGTAAATCCATTAAAATCGATTTTTTTGAGTTTTGAAAGTTTGCATGACTTTGGATGTCTACAGTTCCACAAATAAGGTTCGGAAGGCCTTCCGGTTTATTAACCGCTAAATCAGTTTTTGGAGAGCTATCCATTGCTGAAAACTAGAGCATTTTATGGGCTCTGGTTGCAGAGAAATTCTGATTCAAAGTTAATCTTTCTTGTTTCAACCCAAAAACTAAAAATCTTAATATGGCCATTACTTCCAAAATAAGGCTCGTAAGAGGTTGCGGTTGGCGTTGTTGAACAGATAACGGTCAGGCCTTTGCATTGCCGTTCAAAGCTCAACTTTTTTTTTTCAATCGATTTTCGAAAAAAAAGCATGGACTACCCCCTCATCACTAAAAATTCAATTTTTTACGAAAGTCTCTGGAACCCATTGAAACGTACATATATAGAAAGGTTTTGTCAAATGCAACCAGCACATCTAAAGCAAACCCTTTTATAAGGTCTAGTTTTCGAGATATTTGCATTCAAAGTTATTTTTTTGAGTTATGAAGGCATGTATGACTTTGGATGCCTACAGTTCCGCAAGTAAGGCTATGACGTCATTTTCGCTTGCAAAACGCTTAATTAGTTTTTCAAGAGCTATCCATAGCTGAAAACTAGAACATTCTAGGAGGTCTGGTTGCGGAGATATCTCAATTCAAAGTAAATCCATTAAAATCGATTTTTTTGAGTTTTGAAAGTTTGCATGACTTTGGATGTCTACAGTTCCACAAATAAGGCTCGGAAGGCCTTCCAGTTTATTAACCGCTAAATCAGTTTTTGGAGAGCTATCCATTGCTGAAAACTAGAGCATTTTATGGGCTCTGGTTGCAGAGAAATTCTGATTCAAAGTTAATCTTTCTTGTTTCAACCCAAAAACTAAAAATCTTAATATGGCCATAACTTCCAAAATAAGGCTCGTAAGAGGTTGCGGTTAGCGTTGTTGAACAGATAACGGTCAGGCCTTTGCATTGCCGTTCAAAACTCAACTTTTTTTTTTTCAATCGATTTTCGAAAAAAAGCATGGACTACCCCCTTATCACTAAAAATTCAATTTTTTACGAAAGTCTCTGGAACCCATTGAAACGTACATATATAGAAAGGTTTTGTCAAATGCAACCAGCACATCCAAAGCAAACCCTTTTATAAGGTCTAGTTTTCGAGATATTTGCATTCAAAGTTATTTTTTTGAGTTATGAAGGCATGTATGACTTTGGATGCCTACAGTTCCGCAAGTAAGGCTATGACGTCATTTTCGCTTGCAAAACGCTTAATTAGTTTTTCAAGAGCTATCCATAGCTGAAAACTAGAACATTCTAGGAGGTCTGGTTGCGGAGATATCTCAATTCAAAGTAAATCCATTAAAATCGATTTTTTTGAGTTTTGAAAGTTTGCATGACTTTGGATGTCTACAGTTCCACAAATAAGGTTCGGAAGGCCTTCCGGTTTATTAACCGCTAAATCAATTTTTGGAGAGCTATCCATTGCTGAAAACTAGAGCATTTTATGGGCTCTGGTTGCAGAGAAATTCTGATTCAAAGTTAATCTTTCTTGTTTCAACCCAAAAACTAAAAATCTTAATATGGCCATTACTTCCAAAATAAGGCTCGTAAGAGGTTGCGGTTGGCGTTGTTGAACAGATAACGGTCAGGCCTTTGCATTGCCGTTCAAAACTCAACTTTTTTTTTTCAATCGATTTTCGAAAAAAAAGCATGGACTACCCCCTCATCACTAAAAATTCAATTTTTTACGAAAGTCTCTGGAACCCATTGAAACGTACATATATAGAAAGGTTTTGTCAAATGCAACCAGCACATCTAAAGCAAACCCTTTTATAAGGTCTAGTTTTCGAGATATTTGCATTCAAAGTTATTTTTTTGAGTTATGAAGGCATGTATGACTTTGGATGCCTACAGTTCCGCAAGTAAGGCTATGACGTCATTTTCGCTTGCAAAACGCTTAATTAGTTTTTCAAGAGCTATCCATAGCTGAAAACTAGAACATTCTAGGAGGTCTGGTTGCGGAGATATCTCAATTCAAAGTAAATCCATTAAAATCGATTTTTTTGAGTTTTGAAAGTTTGCATGACTTTGGATGTCTACAGTTCCACAAATAAGGCTCGGAAGGCCTTCCAGTTTATTAACCGCTAAATCAGTTTTTGGAGAGCTATCCATTGCTGAAAACTAGAGCATTTTATGGGCTCTGGTTGCAGAGAAATTCTGATTCAAAGTTAATCTTTCTTGTTTCAACCCAAAAACTAAAAATCTTAATATGGCCATAACTTCCAAAATAAGGCTCGTAAGAGGTTGCGGTTAGCGTTGTTGAACAGATAACGGTCAGGCCTTTGCATTGCCGTTCAAAACTCAACTTTTTTTTTTTCAATCGATTTTCGAAAAAAAGCATGGACTACCCCCTTATCACTAAAAATTCAATTTTTTACGAAAGTCTCTGGAACCCATTGAAACGTACATATATAGAAAGGTTTTGTCAAATGCAACCAGCACATCCAAAGCAAACCCTTTTATAAGGTCTAGTTTTCGAGATATTTGCATTCAAAGTTATTTTTTTGAGTTATGAAGGCATGTATGACTTTGGATGCCTACAGTTCCGCAAGTAAGGCTATGACGTCATTTTCGCTTGCAAAACGCTTAATTAGTTTTTCAAGAGCTATCCATAGCTGAAAACTAGAACATTCTAGGAGGTCTGGTTGCGGAGATATCTCAATTCAAAGTAAATCCATTAAAATCGATTTTTTTGAGTTTTGAAAGTTTGCATGACTTTGGATGTCTACAGTTCCACAAATAAGGTTCGGAAGGCCTTCCGGTTTATTAACCGCTAAATCAGTTTTTGGAGAGCTATCCATTGCTGAAAACTAGAGCATTTTATGGGCTCTGGTTGCAGAGAAATTCTGATTCAAAGTTAATCTTTCTTGTTTCAACCCAAAAACTAAAAATCTTAATATGGCCATTACTTCCAAAATAAGGCTCGTAAGAGGTTGCGGTTGGCGTTGTTGAACAGATAACGGTCAGGCCTTTGCATTGCCGTTCAAAACTCAACTTTTTTTTTTCAATCGATTTTCGAAAAAAAAGCATGGACTACCCCCTCATCACTAAAAATTCAATTTTTTACGAAAGTCTCTGGAACCCATTGAAACGTACATATATAGAAAGGTTTTGTCAAATGCAACCAGCACATCTAAAGCAAACCCTTTTATAAGGTCTAGTTTTCGAGATATTTGCATTCAAAGTTATTTTTTTGAGTTATGAAGGCATGTATGACTTTGGATGCCTACAGTTCCGCAAGTAAGGCTATGACGTCATTTTCGCTTGCAAAACGCTTAATTAGTTTTTCAAGAGCTATCCATAGCTGAAAACTAGAACATTCTAGGAGGTCTGGTTGCGGAGATATCTCAATTCAAAGTAAATCCATTAAAATCGATTTTTTTGAGTTTTGAAAGTTTGCATGACTTTGGATGTCTACAGTTCCACAAATAAGGCTCGGAAGGCCTTCCAGTTTATTAACCGCTAAATCAGTTTTTGGAGAGCTATCCATTGCTGAAAACTAGAGCATTTTATGGGCTCTGGTTGCAGAGAAATTCTGATTCAAAGTTAATCTTTCTTGTTTCAACCCAAAAACTAAAAATCTTAATATGGCCATAACTTCCAAAATAAGGCTCGTAAGAGGTTGCGGTTAGCGTTGTTGAACAGATAACGGTCAGGCCTTTGCATTGCCGTTCAAAACTCAACTTTTTTTTTTTCAATCGATTTTCGAAAAAAAGCATGGACTACCCCCTTATCACTAAAAATTCAATTTTTTACGAAAGTCTCTGGAACCCATTGAAACGTACATATATAGAAAGGTTTTGTCAAATGCAACCAGCACATCCAAAGCAAACCCTTTTATAAGGTCTAGTTTTCGAGATATTTGCATTCAAAGTTATTTTTTTGAGTTATGAAGGCATGTATGACTTTGGATGCCTACAGTTCCGCAAGTAAGGCTATGACGTCATTTTCGCTTGCAAAACGCTTAATTAGTTTTTCAAGAGCTATCCATAGCTGAAAACTAGAACATTCTAGGAGGTCTGGTTGCGGAGATATCTCAATTCAAAGTAAATCCATTAAAATCGATTTTTTTGAGTTTTGAAAGTTTGCATGACTTTGGATGTCTACAGTTCCACAAATAAGGTTCGGAAGGCCTTCCGGTTTATTAACCGCTAAATCAATTTTTGGAGAGCTATCCATTGCTGAAAACTAGAGCATTTTATGGGCTCTGGTTGCAGAGAAATTCTGATTCAAAGTTAATCTTTCTTGTTTCAACCCAAAAACTAAAAATCTTAATATGGCCATTACTTCCAAAATAAGGCTCGTAAGAGGTTGCGGTTGGCGTTGTTGAACAGATAACGGTCAGGCCTTTGCATTGCCGTTCAAAACTCAACTTTTTTTTTTCAATCGATTTTCGAAAAAAAAGCATGGACTACCCCCTCATCACTAAAAATTCAATTTTTTACGAAAGTCTCTGGAACCCATTGAAACGTACATATATAGAAAGGTTTTGTCAAATGCAACCAGCACATCTAAAGCAAACCCTTTTATAAGGTCTAGTTTTCGAGATATTTGCATTCAAAGTTATTTTTTTGAGTTATGAAGGCATGTATGACTTTGGATGCCTACAGTTCCGCAAGTAAGGCTATGACGTCATTTTCGCTTGCAAAACGCTTAATTAGTTTTTCAAGAGCTATCCATAGCTGAAAACTAGAACATTCTAGGAGGTCTGGTTGCGGAGATATCTCAATTCAAAGTAAATCCATTAAAATCGATTTTTTTGAGTTTTGAAAGTTTGCATGACTTTGGATGTCTACAGTTCCACAAATAAGGCTCGGAAGGCCTTCCAGTTTATTAACCGCTAAATCAGTTTTTGGAGAGCTATCCATTGCTGAAAACTAGAGCATTTTATTGGCTCTGGTTGCAGAGAAATTCTGATTCAAAGTTAATCTTTCTTGTTTCAACCCAAAAACTAAAAATCTTAATATGGCCATAACTTCCAAAATAAGGCTCGTAAGAGGTTGCGGTTAGCGTTGTTGAACAGATAACGGTCAGGCCTTTGCATTGCCGTTCAAAACTCAACTTTTTTTTTTTCAATCGATTTTCGAAAAAAAGCATGGACTACCCCCTTATCACTAAAAATTCAATTTTTTACGAAAGTCTCTGGAACCCATTGAAACGTACATATATAGAAAGGTTTTGTCAAATGCAACCAGCACATCCAAAGCAAACCCTTTTATAAGGTCTAGTTTTCGAGATATTTGCATTCAAAGTTATTTTTTTGAGTTATGAAGGCATGTATGACTTTGGATGCCTACAGTTCCGCAAGTAAGGCTATGACGTCATTTTCGCTTGCAAAACGCTTAATTAGTTTTTCAAGAGCTATCCATAGCTGAAAACTAGAACATTCTAGGAGGTCTGGTTGCGGAGATATCTCAATTCAAAGTAAATCCATTAAAATCGATTTTTTTGAGTTTTGAAAGTTTGCATGACTTTGGATGTCTACAGTTCCACAAATAAGGTTCGGAAGGCCTTCCGGTTTATTAACCGCTAAATCAGTTTTTGGAGAGCTATCCATTGCTGAAAACTAGAGCATTTTATGGGCTCTGGTTGCAGAGAAATTCTGATTCAAAGTTAATCTTTCTTGTTTCAACCCAAAAACTAAAAATCTTAATATGGCCATAACTTCCAAAATAAGGCTCGTAAGAGGTTGCGGTTGGCGTTGTTGAACAGATAACGGTCAGGCCTTTGCATTGCCGTTCAAAACTCAACTTTTTTTTTTCAATCGATTTTCGAAAAAAAGCATGGACTACCCCCTCATCACTAAAAATTCAATTTTTTACGAAAGTCTCTGGAACCCATTGAAACGTACATATATAGAAAGGTTTTGTCAAATGCAACCAGCACATCTAAAGCAAACCCTTTTATAAGGTCTAGTTTTCGAGATATTTGCATTCAAAGTTATTTTTTTGAGTTATGAAGGCATGTATGACTTTGGATGCCTACAGTTCCGCAAGTAAGGCTATGACGTCATTTTCGCTTGCAAAACGCTTAATTAGTTTTTCAAGAGCTATCCATAGCTGAAAACTAGAACATTCTAGGAGGTCTGGTTGCGGAGATATCTCAATTCAAAGTAAATCCATTAAAATCGATTTTTTTGAGTTTTGAAAGTTTGCATGACTTTGGATGTCTACAGTTCCACAAATAAGGCTCGGAAGGCCTTCCGGTTTATTAACCGCTAAATCAGTTTTTGGAGAGCTATCCATTGCTGAAAACTAGAGCATTTTATGGGCTCTGGTTGCAGAGAAATTCTGATTCAAAGTTAATCTTTCTTGTTTCAACCCAAAAACTAAAAATCTTAATATGGCCATAACTTCCAAAATAAGGCTCGTAAGAGGTTGCGGTTAGCGTTGTTGAACAGATAACGGTCAGGCCTTTGCATTGCCGTTCAAAACTCAACTTTTTTTTTTTCAATCGATTTTCGAAAAAAAGCATGGACTACCCCCTTATCACTAAAAATTCAATTTTTTACGAAAGTCTCTGGAACCCATTGAAACGTACATATATAGAAAGGTTTTGTCAAATGCAACCAGCACATCCAAAGCAAACCCTTTTATAAGGTCTAGTTTTCGAGATATTTGCATTCAAAGTTATTTTTTTGAGTTATGAAGGCATGTATGACTTTGGATGCCTACAGTTCCGCAAGTAGGGCTATGACGTCATTTTCGCTTGCAAAACGCTTAATTAGTTTTTCAAGAGCTATCCATAGCTGAAAACTAGAACATTCTAGGAGGTCTGGTTGCGGAGATATCTCAATTCAAAGTAAATCCATTAAAATCGATTTTTTTGAGTTTTGAAAGTTTGCATGACTTTGGATGTCTACAGTTCCACAAATAAGGTTCGGAAGGCCTTCCGGTTTATTAACCGCTAAATCAGTTTTTGGAGAGCTATCCATTGCTGAAAACTAGAGCATTTTATGGGCTCTGGTTGCAGAGAAATTCTGATTCAAAGTTAATCTTTCTTGTTTCAACCCAAAAACTAAAAATCTTAATATGGCCATAACTTCCAAAATAAGGCTCGTAAGAGGTTGCGGTTGGCGTTGTTGAACAGATAACGGTCAGGCCTTTGCATTGCCGTTCAAAACTCAACTTTTTTTTTTCAATCGATTTTCGAAAAAAAGCATGGACTACCCCCTCATCACTAAAAATTCAATTTTTTACGAAAGTCTCTGGAACCCATTGAAACGTACATATATAGAAAGGTTTTGTCAAATGCAACCAGCACATCTAAAGCAAACCCTTTTATAAGGTCTAGTTTTCGAGATATTTGCATTCAAAGTTATTTTTTTGAGTTATGAAGGCATGTATGACTTTGGATGCCTACAGTTCCGCAAGTAAGGCTATGACGTCATTTTCGCTTGCAAAACGCTTAATTAGTTTTTCAAGAGCTATCCATAGCTGAAAACTAGAACATTCTAGGAGGTCTGGTTGCGGAGATATCTCAATTCAAAGTAAATCCATTAAAATCGATTTTTTTGAGTTTTGAAAGTTTGCATGACTTTGGATGTCTACAGTTCCACAAATAAGGCTCGGAAGGCCTTCCGGTTTATTAACCGCTAAATCAGTTTTTGGAGAGCTATCCATTGCTGAAAACTAGAGCATTTTATGGGCTCTGGTTGCAGAGAAATTCTGATTCAAAGTTAATCTTTCTTGTTTCAACCCAAAAACTAAAAATCTTAATATGGCCATTACTTCCAAAATAAGGCTCGTAAGAGGTTGCGGTTGGCGTTGTTGAACAGATAACGGTCAGGCCTTTGCATTGCCGTTCAAAACTCAACTTTTTTTTTTCAATCGATTTTCGAAAAAAAAGCATGGACTACCCCCTCATCACTAAAAATTCAATTTTTTACGAAAGTCTCTGGAACCCATTGAAACGTACATATATAGAAAGGTTTTGTCAAATGCAACCAGCACATCTAAAGCAAACCCTTTTATAAGGTCTAGTTTTCGAGATATTTGCATTCAAAGTTATTTTTTTGAGTTATGAAGGCATGTATGACTTTGGATGCCTACAGTTCCGCAAGTAAGGCTATGACGTCATTTTCGCTTGCAAAACGCTTAATTAGTTTTTCAAGAGCTATCCATAGCTGAAAACTAGAACATTCTAGGAGGTCTGGTTGCGGAGATATCTCAATTCAAAGTAAATCCATTAAAATCGATTTTTTTGAGTTTTGAAAGTTTGCATGACTTTGGATGTCTACAGTTCCACAAATAAGGCTCGGAAGGCCTTCCAGTTTATTAACCGCTAAATCAGTTTTTGGAGAGCTATCCATTGCTGAAAACTAGAGCATTTTATGGGCTCTGGTTGCAGAGAAATTCTGATTCAAAGTTAATCTTTCTTGTTTCAACCCAAAAACTAAAAATCTTAATATGGCCATAACTTCCAAAATAAGGCTCGTAAGAGGTTGCGGTTAGCGTTGTTGAACAGATAACGGTCAGGCCTTTGCATTGCCGTTCAAAACTCAACTTTTTTTTTTTCAATCGATTTTCGAAAAAAAGCATGGACTACCCCCTTATCACTAAAAATTCAATTTTTTACGAAAGTCTCTGGAACCCATTGAAACGTACATATATAGAAAGGTTTTGTCAAATGCAACCAGCACATCCAAAGCAAACCCTTTTATAAGGTCTAGTTTTCGAGATATTTGCATTCAAAGTTATTTTTTTGAGTTATGAAGGCATGTATGACTTTGGATGCCTACAGTTCCGCAAGTAAGGCTATGACGTCATTTTCGCTTGCAAAACGCTTAATTAGTTTTTCAAGAGCTATCCATAGCTGAAAACTAGAACATTCTAGGAGGTCTGGTTGCGGAGATATCTCAATTCAAAGTAAATCCATTAAAATCGATTTTTTTGAGTTTTGAAAGTTTGCATGACTTTGGATGTCTACAGTTCCACAAATAAGGTTCGGAAGGCCTTCCGGTTTATTAACCGCTAAATCAGTTTTTGGAGAGCTATCCATTGCTGAAAACTAGAGCATTTTATGGGCTCTGGTTGCAGAGAAATTCTGATTCAAAGTTAATCTTTCTTGTTTCAACCCAAAAACTAAAAATCTTAATATGGCCATTACTTCCAAAATAAGGCTCGTAAGAGGTTGCGGTTGGCGTTGTTGAACAGATAACGGTCAGGCCTTTGCATTGCCGTTCAAAACTCAACTTTTTTTTTTCAATCGATTTTCGAAAAAAAAGCATGGACTACCCCCTCATCACTAAAAATTCAATTTTTTACGAAAGTCTCTGGAACCCATTGAAACGTACATATATAGAAAGGTTTTGTCAAATGCAACCAGCACATCTAAAGCAAACCCTTTTATAAGGTCTAGTTTTCGAGATATTTGCATTCAAAGTTATTTTTTTGAGTTATGAAGGCATGTATGACTTTGGATGCCTACAGTTCCGCAAGTAAGGCTATGACGTCATTTTCGCTTGCAAAACGCTTAATTAGTTTTTCAAGAGCTATCCATAGCTGAAAACTAGAACATTCTAGGAGGTCTGGTTGCGGAGATATCTCAATTCAAAGTAAATCCATTAAAATCGATTTTTTTGAGTTTTGAAAGTTTGCATGACTTTGGATGTCTACAGTTCCACAAATAAGGCTCGGAAGGCCTTCCAGTTTATTAACCGCTAAATCAGTTTTTGGAGAGCTATCCATTGCTGAAAACTAGAGCATTTTATGGGCTCTGGTTGCAGAGAAATTCTGATTCAAAGTTAATCTTTCTTGTTTCAACCCAAAAACTAAAAATCTTAATATGGCCATAACTTCCAAAATAAGGCTCGTAAGAGGTTGCGGTTAGCGTTGTTGAACAGATAACGGTCAGGCCTTTGCATTGCCGTTCAAAACTCAACTTTTTTTTTTTCAATCGATTTTCGAAAAAAAGCATGGACTACCCCCTTATCACTAAAAATTCAATTTTTTACGAAAGTCTCTGGAACCCATTGAAACGTACATATATAGAAAGGTTTTGTCAAATGCAACCAGCACATCCAAAGCAAACCCTTTTATAAGGTCTAGTTTTCGAGATATTTGCATTCAAAGTTATTTTTTTGAGTTATGAAGGCATGTATGACTTTGGATGCCTACAGTTCCGCAAGTAAGGCTATGACGTCATTTTCGCTTGCAAAACGCTTAATTAGTTTTTCAAGAGCTATCCATAGCTGAAAACTAGAACATTCTAGGAGGTCTGGTTGCGGAGATATCTCAATTCAAAGTAAATCCATTAAAATCGATTTTTTTGAGTTTTGAAAGTTTGCATGACTTTGGATGTCTACAGTTCCACAAATAAGGTTCGGAAGGCCTTCCGGTTTATTAACCGCTAAATCAATTTTTGGAGAGCTATCCATTGCTGAAAACTAGAGCATTTTATGGGCTCTGGTTGCAGAGAAATTCTGATTCAAAGTTAATCTTTCTTGTTTCAACCCAAAAACTAAAAATCTTAATATGGCCATTACTTCCAAAATAAGGCTCGTAAGAGGTTGCGGTTGGCGTTGTTGAACAGATAACGGTCAGGCCTTTGCATTGCCGTTCAAAACTCAACTTTTTTTTTTCAATCGATTTTCGAAAAAAAAGCATGGACTACCCCCTCATCACTAAAAATTCAATTTTTTACGAAAGTCTCTGGAACCCATTGAAACGTACATATATAGAAAGGTTTTGTCAAATGCAACCAGCACATCTAAAGCAAACCCTTTTATAAGGTCTAGTTTTCGAGATATTTGCATTCAAAGTTATTTTTTTGAGTTATGAAGGCATGTATGACTTTGGATGCCTACAGTTCCGCAAGTAAGGCTATGACGTCATTTTCGCTTGCAAAACGCTTAATTAGTTTTTCAAGAGCTATCCATAGCTGAAAACTAGAACATTCTAGGAGGTCTGGTTGCGGAGATATCTCAATTCAAAGTAAATCCATTAAAATCGATTTTTTTGAGTTTTGAAAGTTTGCATGACTTTGGATGTCTACAGTTCCACAAATAAGGCTCGGAAGGCCTTCCAGTTTATTAACCGCTAAATCAGTTTTTGGAGAGCTATCCATTGCTGAAAACTAGAGCATTTTATTGGCTCTGGTTGCAGAGAAATTCTGATTCAAAGTTAATCTTTCTTGTTTCAACCCAAAAACTAAAAATCTTAATATGGCCATAACTTCCAAAATAAGGCTCGTAAGAGGTTGCGGTTAGCGTTGTTGAACAGATAACGGTCAGGCCTTTGCATTGCCGTTCAAAACTCAACTTTTTTTTTTTCAATCGATTTTCGAAAAAAAGCATGGACTACCCCCTTATCACTAAAAATTCAATTTTTTACGAAAGTCTCTGGAACCCATTGAAACGTACATATATAGAAAGGTTTTGTCAAATGCAACCAGCACATCCAAAGCAAACCCTTTTATAAGGTCTAGTTTTCGAGATATTTGCATTCAAAGTTATTTTTTTGAGTTATGAAGGCATGTATGACTTTGGATGCCTACAGTTCCGCAAGTAAGGCTATGACGTCATTTTCGCTTGCAAAACGCTTAATTAGTTTTTCAAGAGCTATCCATAGCTGAAAACTAGAACATTCTAGGAGGTCTGGTTGCGGAGATATCTCAATTCAAAGTAAATCCATTAAAATCGATTTTTTTGAGTTTTGAAAGTTTGCATGACTTTGGATGTCTACAGTTCCACAAATAAGGTTCGGAAGGCCTTCCGGTTTATTAACCGCTAAATCAGTTTTTGGAGAGCTATCCATTGCTGAAAACTAGAGCATTTTATGGGCTCTGGTTGCAGAGAAATTCTGATTCAAAGTTAATCTTTCTTGTTTCAACCCAAAAACTAAAAATCTTAATATGGCCATAACTTCCAAAATAAGGCTCGTAAGAGGTTGCGGTTGGCGTTGTTGAACAGATAACGGTCAGGCCTTTGCATTGCCGTTCAAAACTCAACTTTTTTTTTTCAATCGATTTTCGAAAAAAAGCATGGACTACCCCCTCATCACTAAAAATTCAATTTTTTACGAAAGTCTCTGGAACCCATTGAAACGTACATATATAGAAAGGTTTTGTCAAATGCAACCAGCACATCTAAAGCAAACCCTTTTATAAGGTCTAGTTTTCGAGATATTTGCATTCAAAGTTATTTTTTTGAGTTATGAAGGCATGTATGACTTTGGATGCCTACAGTTCCGCAAGTAAGGCTATGACGTCATTTTCGCTTGCAAAACGCTTAATTAGTTTTTCAAGAGCTATCCATAGCTGAAAACTAGAACATTCTAGGAGGTCTGGTTGCGGAGATATCTCAATTCAAAGTAAATCCATTAAAATCGATTTTTTTGAGTTTTGAAAGTTTGCATGACTTTGGATGTCTACAGTTCCACAAATAAGGCTCGGAAGGCCTTCCGGTTTATTAACCGCTAAATCAGTTTTTGGAGAGCTATCCATTGCTGAAAACTAGAGCATTTTATGGGCTCTGGTTGCAGAGAAATTCTGATTCAAAGTTAATCTTTCTTGTTTCAACCCAAAAACTAAAAATCTTAATATGGCCATAACTTCCAAAATAAGGCTCGTAAGAGGTTGCGGTTAGCGTTGTTGAACAGATAACGGTCAGGCCTTTGCATTGCCGTTCAAAACTCAACTTTTTTTTTTTCAATCGATTTTCGAAAAAAAGCATGGACTACCCCCTTATCACTAAAAATTCAATTTTTTACGAAAGTCTCTGGAACCCATTGAAACGTACATATATAGAAAGGTTTTGTCAAATGCAACCAGCACATCCAAAGCAAACCCTTTTATAAGGTCTAGTTTTCGAGATATTTGCATTCAAAGTTATTTTTTTGAGTTATGAAGGCATGTATGACTTTGGATGCCTACAGTTCCGCAAGTAGGGCTATGACGTCATTTTCGCTTGCAAAACGCTTAATTAGTTTTTCAAGAGCTATCCATAGCTGAAAACTAGAACATTCTAGGAGGTCTGGTTGCGGAGATATCTCAATTCAAAGTAAATCCATTAAAATCGATTTTTTTGAGTTTTGAAAGTTTGCATGACTTTGGATGTCTACAGTTCCACAAATAAGGTTCGGAAGGCCTTCCGGTTTATTAACCGCTAAATCAGTTTTTGGAGAGCTATCCATTGCTGAAAACTAGAGCATTTTATGGGCTCTGGTTGCAGAGAAATTCTGATTCAAAGTTAATCTTTCTTGTTTCAACCCAAAAACTAAAAATCTTAATATGGCCATAACTTCCAAAATAAGGCTCGTAAGAGGTTGCGGTTGGCGTTGTTGAACAGATAACGGTCAGGCCTTTGCATTGCCGTTCAAAACTCAACTTTTTTTTTTCAATCGATTTTCGAAAAAAAGCATGGACTACCCCCTCATCACTAAAAATTCAATTTTTTACGAAAGTCTCTGGAACCCATTGAAACGTACATATATAGAAAGGTTTTGTCAAATGCAACCAGCACATCTAAAGCAAACCCTTTTATAAGGTCTAGTTTTCGAGATATTTGCATTCAAAGTTATTTTTTTGAGTTATGAAGGCATGTATGACTTTGGATGCCTACAGTTCCGCAAGTAAGGCTATGACGTCATTTTCGCTTGCAAAACGCTTAATTAGTTTTTCAAGAGCTATCCATAGCTGAAAACTAGAACATTCTAGGAGGTCTGGTTGCGGAGATATCTCAATTCAAAGTAAATCCATTAAAATCGATTTTTTTGAGTTTTGAAAGTTTGCATGACTTTGGATGTCTACAGTTCCACAAATAAGGCTCGGAAGGCCTTCCGGTTTATTAACCGCTAAATCAGTTTTTGGAGAGCTATCCATTGCTGAAAACTAGAGCATTTTATGGGCTCTGGTTGCAGAGAAATTCTGATTCAAAGTTAATCTTTCTTGTTTCAACCCAAAAACTAAAAATCTTAATATGGCCATAACTTCCAAAATAAGGCTCGTAAGAGGTTGCGGTTAGCGTTGTTGAACAGATAACGGTCAGGCCTTTGCATTGCCGTTCAAAACTCAACTTTTTTTTTTTCAATCGATTTTCGAAAAAAAGCATGGACTACCCCCTTATCACTAAAAATTCAATTTTTTACGAAAGTCTCTGGAACCCATTGAAACGTACATATATAGAAAGGTTTTGTCAAATGCAACCAGCACATCCAAAGCAAACCCTTTTATAAGGTCTAGTTTTCGAGATATTTGCATTCAAAGTTATTTTTTTGAGTTATGAAGGCATGTATGACTTTGGATGCCTACAGTTCCGCAAGTAGGGCTATGACGTCATTTTCGCTTGCAAAACGCTTAATTAGTTTTTCAAGAGCTATCCATAGCTGAAAACTAGAACATTCTAGGAGGTCTGGTTGCGGAGATATCTCAATTCAAAGTAAATCCATTAAAATCGATTTTTTTGAGTTTTGAAAGTTTGCATGACTTTGGATGTCTACAGTTCCACAAATAAGGTTCGGAAGGCCTTCCGGTTTATTAACCGCTAAATCAGTTTTTGGAGAGCTATCCATTGCTGAAAACTAGAGCATTTTATGGGCTCTGGTTGCAGAGAAATTCTGATTCAAAGTTAATCTTTCTTGTTTCAACCCAAAAACTAAAAATCTTAATATGGCCATAACTTCCAAAATAAGGCTCGTAAGAGGTTGCGGTTGGCGTTGTTGAACAGATAACGGTCAGGCCTTTGCATTGCCGTTCAAAACTCAACTTTTTTTTTTCAATCGATTTTCGAAAAAAAGCATGGACTACCCCCTCATCACTAAAAATTCAATTTTTTACGAAAGTCTCTGGAACCCATTGAAACGTACATATATAGAAAGGTTTTGTCAAATGCAACCAGCACATCTAAAGCAAACCCTTTTATAAGGTCTAGTTTTCGAGATATTTGCATTCAAAGTTATTTTTTTGAGTTATGAAGGCATGTATGACTTTGGATGCCTACAGTTCCGCAAGTAAGGCTATGACGTCATTTTCGCTTGCAAAACGCTTAATTAGTTTTTCAAGAGCTATCCATAGCTGAAAACTAGAACATTCTAGGAGGTCTGGTTGCGGAGATATCTCAATTCAAAGTAAATCCATTAAAATCGATTTTTTTGAGTTTTGAAAGTTTGCATGACTTTGGATGTCTACAGTTCCACAAATAAGGCTCGGAAGGCCTTCCGGTTTATTAACCGCTAAATCAGTTTTTGGAGAGCTATCCATTGCTGAAAACTAGAGCATTTTATGGGCTCTGGTTGCAGAGAAATTCTGATTCAAAGTTAATCTTTCTTGTTTCAACCCAAAAACTAAAAATCTTAATATGGCCATAACTTCCAAAATAAGGCTCGTAAGAGGTTGCGGTTAGCGTTGTTGAACAGATAACGGTCAGGCCTTTGCATTGCCGTTCAAAACTCAACTTTTTTTTTTTCAATCGATTTTCGAAAAAAAGCATGGACTACCCCCTTATCACTAAAAATTCAATTTTTTACGAAAGTCTCTGGAACCCATTGAAACGTACATATATAGAAAGGTTTTGTCAAATGCAACCAGCACATCCAAAGCAAACCCTTTTATAAGGTCTAGTTTTCGAGATATTTGCATTCAAAGTTATTTTTTTGAGTTATGAAGGCATGTATGACTTTGGATGCCTACAGTTCCGCAAGTAAGGCTATGACGTCATTTTCGCTTGCAAAACGCTTAATTAGTTTTTCAAGAGCTATCCATAGCTGAAAACTAGAACATTCTAGGAGGTCTGGTTGCGGAGATATCTCAATTCAAAGTAATCCATTAAAATCGATTTTTTTGAGTTTGAAAGTTTGCATGACTTTGGATGTCTACAGTTCCACAAATAAGGTTCGGAAGGCCTTCCGGTTTATTAACCGCTAAATCAGTTTTGGAGAGCTATCCATTGCTGAAAACTAGAGCATTTTAGGGCTCTGGTTGCAGAGAAATTCTGATTCAAAGTTAATCTTTCTTGTTTCAACCCAAAAACTAAAAATCTTAATATGGCCATAACTTCCAAAATAAGGCTCGTAAGAGGTTGCGGTTAGCGTTGTTGAACAGATAACGTCAGGCCTTTGCATTGCCGTTCAAAACTCAACTTTTTTTTTTCAATCGATTTTCGAAAAAAGCATGGACTACCCCCTTATCACTAAAAATTCAATTTTTTACGAAAGTCTCTGGAAACCATTGATACGTACATATATAGAAAAGGTTTTGTCAAATGCAAACCAGCACATCCAAAGCAATCCCTTTTATAAGGTCTAGTTTTCGAGATATTTGCATTCAAAGTATTTTTTTGAGCTATGAAGGCATGTATGACTTTGGATGCCTACAGTTCCGCAAGTAAGGCTATGACGTCATTTTCGCTTGCAAAACGCTTAATTAGTTTTTCAAGAGCTATCCATAGCTGAAAACTAGAACATTCTAGGAGGTCTGGTTGCGGAGATATCTCAATTCAAAGTAAATCCATTAAAATCGATTTTTTGAGTTTTGAAAAGTTTGCATGACTTTGGATGTCTACAGTTCCACAAATAAGGTTACGGAAGGCCTTCCGGTTTATTAACCGCTAAATCAGTTTTTGGAGAGCTATCCATTGCTGAAAACTAGAGCATTTTATGGGCTCTGGTTGCAGAGAAATTCTGATTCAAAGTTAATCTTTCTGTTTCAACCCAAAAACTAAAAATCTTAATATGGCCATAACTTCCAAAATAAGGCTCGTAAGAGGTTGCGGTTGGCGTTGTTGAACAGATAACGGTCAGGCCTTTGCATTGCCGTTCAAAACTCAACTTTTTTTTTCAATCGATTTTCGAAAAAAAGCATGGACTTACCCCCTCCTCACACTAAAAATTCAATTTTTTACGAAGTCTCTGGAACCCATTGAAACGTACATATATAGAAAGGTTTTGTCAAATGCAACCAGCACATCCAAAGCAAACCCTTTTATAAGGTCTAGTTTCGAGATATTTGCGTTCAAAGTTATTTTTTTGAGTTATGAAGGCATGTATGACTTTGGATGCCTACAGTTCCGCAAGTAAGGCTATGACGTCATTTTCGCTTGCAAAACGCTTAATAAGTTTTTCAAGAGCTATCCATAGCTGAAAACTAGAACATTCTAGGAGGTCTGGTTGCGGAGATATCTCAATTCAAAGTAAATCCATTAAATCGATTTTTTTGAGTTTTGAAAGTTTGCATGACTTTGGATGTCTACAGTTCCACAAATAAGGCTCGGAAGGCCTTCCGGTTTATTAACCGCTAAATCAGTTTTTGGAGAGCTATCCATTGCTGAAAACTAGAGCATTTTATGGGCTCTGGTTGCAGAGAAATTCTGATTCAAAGTTAATCTTTCTTGTTTCAACCCAAAAACTAAAAATCTTAATATGGCCATAACTTCAAAATAAGGCTCGTAAGAGGTTGCGGTTAGCGTTGTTGAACAGAATAACGGTCAGGCCTTTGCATTGCCGTTCAAAACTCAACTTTTTTTTTTTCAATCGATTTCGAAAAAAAGCATGGACTACCCCCTTATCACTAAAATTCAATTTTTACGAAAGTCTCTGGAACCCATTGAAACGTACATATATAGAAAGGTTTTGTCAAATGCAACCAGCACATCCAAAGCAAACCCTTTTATAAGGTCTAGTTTTCGAGATATTTGCATTCAAAGTTATTTTTTTGAGTTATGAAGGCATGTATGACTTTGGATGCCTACAGTTCCGCAAGTAAGGCTATGACGTCATTTTCGCTTGCAAAACGCTTATTAGTTTTTCAAGAGCTATCCATAGCTGAAAACTAGAACATTCTAGGAGGTCTGGTTGCGGAGATATCTCAATTCAAAGTAAATCCATTAAAATCGATTTTTTTGAGTTTTTGAAAGTTTGCATGACTTTGGATGTCTACAGTTCCACAAATAAGGTTCGGAAGGCCTTCCGGTTTTATTAACCGCTAAATTAGTTTTTGGAGAGCTATCCATTGCTGAAAACTAGAGCATTTTATGGGCTCTGGTTGCAGAGAAATTCTGATTCAAGTTAATCTTTCTTGTTTCAACCCAAAAACTAAAAATCTTAATATGGCCATAACTTCCAAAATAAGGCTCGTAAGAGGTTGCGGTTAGCGTTGTTGAACAGATAACGGTCAGGCCTTTGCATTGCCGTTCAAAACTCAACTTTTTTTTTTCAATCGATTTTCGAAAAAAAGCATGGACTACCCCCTTATCACTAAAAATTCAATTTTTTACGAAAGTCCTCTGGAACCCATTGATACGTACATATATAGAAAGGTTTTGTCAAATGCAACCAGCACATCCAAAGCAAACCCTTTTATAAGGTCTAGTTTTCGAGATATTTGCATTCAAAGTTATTTTTTTGAGTTATGAAGGCATGTATGACTTTGGATGCCTACAGTTCCGCAAGTAAGGCTATGACGTCATTTTCGCTTGCAAAACGCTTAATTAGTTTTTCAAGAGCTATCCATAGCTGAAAACTAGAACATTCTAGGAGGTCTGGTTGCGGAGATATCTCAATTCAAAGTAAATCCATTAAAATCGATTTTTTTGAGTTTTGAAAGTTTGCATGACTTTGGATGTCTACAGTTCCACAAATAAGGTTCGGAAGGCCTTCCGGTTTATTAACCGCTAAATCAGTTTTTGGAGAGCTATCCATTGCTGAAAACTAGAGCATTTTATGGGCTCTGGTTGCAGAGAAATTCTGATTCAAAGTTAATCTTTCTTGTTTCAACCCAAAAACTAAAAATCTTAATATGGCCATAACTTCCAAAATAAGGCTCGTAAGAGGTTGCGGTTGGCGTTGTTGAACAGATAACGGTCAGGCCTTTGCATTGCCGTTCAAAACTCAACTTTTTTTTTTCAATCGATTTTCGAAAAAAAGCATGGACTACCCCCTCATCACTAAAAATTCAATTTTTTACGAAAGTCTCTGGAACCCATTGAAACGTACATATATAGAAAGGTTTTGTCAAATGCAACCAGCACATCCAAAGCAAACCCTTTTATAAGGTCTAGTTTCGAGATATTTGCATTCAAAGTTATTTTTTTGAGTTATGAAGGCATGTATGACTTTGGATGCCTACAGTTCCGCAAGTAAGGCTATGACGTCATTTTCGCTTGCAAAACGCTTAATAAGTTTTTCAAGAGCTATCCATAGCTGAAAACTAGAACATTCTAGGAGGTCTGGTTGCGGAGATATCTCAATTCAAAGTAAATCCATTAAAATCGATTTTTTTGAGTTTTGAAAGTTTGCATGACTTTGGATGTCTACAGTTCCACAAATAAGGCTCGGAAGGCCTTCCGGTTTATTAACCGCTAAATCAGTTTTTGGAGAGCTATCCATTGCTGAAAACTAGAGCATTTTATGGGCTCTGGTTGCAGAGAAATTCTGATTCAAAGTTAATCTTTCTTGTTTCAACCCAAAAACTAAAAATCTTAATATGGCCATAACTTCCAAAATAAGGCTCGTAAGAGGTTGCGGTTAGCGTTGTTGAACAGATAACGGTCAGGCCTTTGCATTGCCGTTCAAAACTCAACTTTTTTTTTTTCAATCGATTTTCGAAAAAAAGCATGGACTACCCCCTTATCACTAAAAATTCAATTTTTTACGAAAGTCTCTGGAACCCATTGAAACGTACATATATAGAAAGGTTTTGTCAAATGCAACCAGCACATCCAAAGCAAACCCTTTTATAAGGTCTAGTTTTCGAGATATTTGCATTCAAAGTTATTTTTTTGAGTTATGAAGGCATGTATGACTTTGGATGCCTACAGTTCCGCAAGTAAGGCTATGACGTCATTTTCGCTTGCAAAACGCTTAATTAGTTTTTCAAGAGCTATCCATAGCTGAAAACTAGAACATTCTAGGAGGTCTGGTTGCGGAGATATCTCAATTCAAAGTAAATCCATTAAAATCGATTTTTTTGAGTTTTGAAAGTTTGCATGACTTTGGATGTCTACAGTTCCACAAATAAGGTTCGGAAGGCCTTCCGGTTTATTAACCGCTAAATCAGTTTTTGGAGAGCTATCCATTGCTGAAAACTAGAGCATTTTATGGGCTCTGGTTGCAGAGAAATTCTGATTCAAAGTTAATCTTTCTTGTTTCAACCCAAAAACTAAAAATCTTAATATGGCCATAACTTCCAAAATAAGGCTCGTAAGAGGTTGCGGTTAGCGTTGTTGAACAGATAACGGTCAGGCCTTTGCATTGCCGTTCAAAACTCAACTTTTTTTTTTCAATCGATTTTCGAAAAAAAGCATGGACTACCCCCTTATCACTAAAAATTCAATTTTTTACGAAAGTCTCTGGAACCCATTGATACGTACATATATAGAAAGGTTTTGTCAAATGCAACCAGCACATCCAAAGCAAACCCTTTTATAAGGTCTAGTTTTCGAGATATTTGCATTCAAAGTTATTTTTTTGAGTTATGAAGGCATGTATGACTTTGGATGCCTACAGTTCCGCAAGTAAGGCTATGACGTCATTTTCGCTTGCAAAACGCTTAATTAGTTTTTCAAGAGCTATCCATAGCTGAAAACTAGAACATTCTAGGAGGTCTGGTTGCGGAGATATCTCAATTCAAAGTAAATCCATTAAAATCGATTTTTTTGAGTTTTGAAAGTTTGCATGACTTTGGATGTCTACAGTTCCACAAATAAGGTTCGGAAGGCCTTCCGGTTTATTAACCGCTAAATCAGTTTTTGGAGAGCTATCCATTGCTGAAAACTAGAGCATTTTATGGGCTCTGGTTGCAGAGAAATTCTGATTCAAAGTTAATCTTTCTTGTTTCAACCCAAAAACTAAAAATCTTAATATGGCCATAACTTCCAAAATAAGGCTCGTAAGAGGTTGCGGTTGGCGTTGTTGAACAGATAACGGTCAGGCCTTTGCATTGCCGTTCAAAACTCAACTTTTTTTTTTCAATCGATTTTCGAAAAAAAGCATGGACTACCCCCTCATCACTAAAAATTCAATTTTTTACGAAAGTCTCTGGAACCCATTGAAACGTACATATATAGAAAGGTTTTGTCAAATGCAACCAGCACATCCAAAGCAAACCCTTTTATAAGGTCTAGTTTCGAGATATTTGCATTCAAAGTTATTTTTTTGAGTTATGAAGGCATGTATGACTTTGGATGCCTACAGTTCCGCAAGTAAGGCTATGACGTCATTTTCGCTTGCAAAACGCTTAATTAGTTTTTCAAGAGCTATCCATAGCTGAAAACTAGAACATTCTAGGAGGTCTGGTTGCGGAGATATCTCAATTCAAAGTAAATCCATTAAAATCGATTTTTTTGAGTTTTGAAAGTTTGCATGACTTTGGATGTCTACAGTTCCACAAATAAGGCTCGGAAGGCCTTCCGGTTTATTAACCGCTAAATCAGTTTTTGGAGAGCTATCCATTGCTGAAAACTAGAGCATTTTATGGGCTCTGGTTGCAGAGAAATTCTGATTCAAAGTTAATCTTTCTTGTTTCAACCCAAAAACTAAAAATCTTAATATGGCCATAACTTCCAAAATAAGGCTCGTAAGAGGTTGCGGTTGGCGTTGTTGAACAGATAACGGTCAGGCCTTTGCATTGCCGTTCAAAACTCAACTTTTTTTTTTCAATCGATTTTCGAAAAAAAGCATGGACTACCCCCTCATCACTAAAAATTCAATTTTTTACGAAAGTCTCTGGAACCCATTGAAACGTACATATATAGAAAGGTTTTGTCAAATGCAACCAGCACATCTAAAGCAAACCCTTTTATAAGGTCTAGTTTTCGAGATATTTGCATTCAAAGTTATTTTTTTGAGTTATGAAGGCATGTATGACTTTGGATGCCTACAGTTCCGCAAGTAAGGCTATGACGTCATTTTCGCTTGCAAAACGCTTAATAAGTTTTTCAAGAGCTATCCATAGCTGAAAACTAGAACATTCTAGGAGGTCTGGTTGCGGAGATATCTCAATTCAAAGTAAATCCATTAAAATCGATTTTTTTGAGTTTTGAAAGTTTGCATGACTTTGGATGTCTACAGTTCCACAAATAAGGCTCGGAAGGCCTTCCGGTTTATTAACCGCTAAATCAGTTTTTGGAGAGCTATCCATTGCTGAAAACTAGAGCATTTTATGGGCTCTGGTTGCAGAGAAATTCTGATTCAAAGTTAATCTTTCTTGTTTCAACCCAAAAACTAAAAATCTTAATATGGCCATAACTTCCAAAATAAGGCTCGTAAGAGGTTGCGGTTAGCGTTGTTGAACAGATAACGGTCAGGCCTTTGCATTGCCGTTCAAAACTCAACTTTTTTTTTTCAATCGATTTTCGAAAAAAAGCATGGACTACCCCCTTATCACTAAAAATTCAATTTTTTACGAAAGTCTCTGGAACCCATTGATACGTACATATATAGAAAGGTTTTGTCAAATGCAACCAGAACATCCAAAGCAAACCCTTTTATAAGGTCTAGTTTTCGAGATATTTGCATTCAAAGTTATTTTTTTGAGTTATGAAGGCATGTATGACTTTGGATGCCTACAGTTCCGCAAGTAAGGCTATGACGTCATTTTCGCTTGCAAAACGCTTAATTAGTTTTTCAAGAGCTATCCATAGCTGAAAACTAGAACATTCTAGGAGGTCTGGTTGCGGAGATATCTCAATTCAAAGTAAATCCATTAAAATCGATTTTTTTGAGTTTTGAAAGTTTGCATGACTTTGGATGTCTACAGTTCCACAAATAAGGTTCGGAAGGCCTTCCGGTTTATTAACCGCTAAATCAGTTTTTGGAGAGCTATCCATTGCTGAAAACTAGAGCATTTTATGGGCTCTGGTTGCAGAGAAATTCTGATTCAAAGTTAATCTTTCTTGTTTCAACCCAAAAACTAAAAATCTTAATATGGCCATAACTTCCAAAATAAGGCTCGTAAGAGGTTGCGGTTGGCGTTGTTGAACAGATAACGGTCAGGCCTTTGCATTGCCGTTCAAAACTCAACTTTTTTTTTTCAATCGATTTTCGAAAAAAAGCATGGACTACCCCCTCATCACTAAAAATTCAATTTTTTACGAAAGTCTCTGGAACCCATTGAAACGTACATATATAGAAAGGTTTTGTCAAATGCAACCAGCACATCCAAAGCAAACCCTTTTATAAGGTCTAGTTTCGAGATATTTGCATTCAAAGTTATTTTTTTGAGTTATGAAGGCATGTATGACTTTGGATGCCTACAGTTCCGCAAGTAAGGCTATGACGTCATTTTCGCTTGCAAAACGCTTAATTAGTTTTTCAAGAGCTATCCATAGCTGAAAACTAGAACATTCTAGGAGGTCTGGTTGCGGAGATATCTCAATTCAAAGTAAATCCATTAAAATCGATTTTTTTGAGTTTTGAAAGTTTGCATGACTTTGGATGTCTACAGTTCCACAAATAAGGTTCGGAAGGCCTTCCGGTTTATTAACCGCTAAATCAGTTTTTGGAGAGCTATCCATTGCTGAAAACTAGAGCATTTTATGGGCTCTGGTTGCAGAGAAATTCTGATTCAAAGTTAATCTTTCTTGTTTCAACCCAAAAACTAAAAATCTTAATATGGCCATAACTTCCAAAATAAGGCTCGTAAGAGGTTGCGGTTGGCGTTGTTGAACAGATAACGGTCAGGCCTTTGCATTGCCGTTCAAAACTCAACTTTTTTTTTTCAATCGATTTTCGAAAAAAAGCATGGACTACCCCCTCATCACTAAAAATTCAATTTTTTACGAAAGTCTCTGGAACCCATTGAAACGTACATATATAGAAAGGTTTTGTCAAATGCAACCAGCACATCCAAAGCAAACCCTTTTATAAGGTCTAGTTTCGAGATATTTGCATTCAAAGTTATTTTTTTGAGTTATGAAGGCATGTATGACTTTGGATGCCTACAGTTCCGCAAGTAAGGCTATGACGTCATTTTCGCTTGCAAAACGCTTAATTAGTTTTTCAAGAGCTATCCATAGCTGAAAACTAGAACATTCTAGGAGGTCTGGTTGCGGAGATATCTCAATTCAAAGTAAATCCATTAAAATCGATTTTTTTGAGTTTTGAAAGTTTGCATGACTTTGGATGTCTACAGTTCCACAAATAAGGTTCGGAAGGCCTTCCGGTTTATTAACCGCTAAATCAGTTTTTGGAGAGCTATCCATTGCTGAAAACTAGAGCATTTTATGGGCTCTGGTTGCAGAGAAATTCTGATTCAAAGTTAATCTTTCTTGTTTCAACCCAAAAACTAAAAATCTTAATATGGCCATAACTTCCAAAATAAGGCTCGTAAGAGGTTGCGGTTGGCGTTGTTGAACAGATAACGGTCAGGCCTTTGCCTTGCCGTTCAAAACTCAACTTTTTTTTTTCAATCGATTTTCGAAAAAAAGCATGGACTACCCCCTCATCACTAAAAATTCAATTTTTTACGAAAGTCTCTGGAACCCATTGAAACGTACATATATAGAAAGGTTTTGTCAAATGCAACCAGCACATCTAAAGCAAACCCTTTTATAAGGTCTAGTTTTCGAGATATTTGCATTCAAAGTTATTTTTTTGAGTTATGAAGGCATGTATGACTTTGGATGCCTACAGTTCCGCAAGTAAGGCTATGACGTCATTTTCGCTTGCAAAACGCTTAATTAGTTTTTCAAGAGCTATCCATAGCTGAAAACTAGAACATTCTAGGAGGTCTGGTTGCGGAGATATCTCAATTCAAAGTAAATCCATTAAAATCGATTTTTTTGAGTTTTGAAAGTTTGCATGACTTTGGATGTCTACAGTTCCACAAATAAGGCTCGGAAGGCCTTGCGGTTTATTAACCGCTAAATCAGTTTTTGGAGAGCTATCCATTGCTGAAAACTAGAGCATTTTATGGGCTCTGATTGCAGAGAAATTCTGATTCAAAGTTAATCTTTCTTGTTTCAACCCAAAAACTAAAAATCTTAATATGGCCATAACTTCCAAAATAAGGCTCGTAAGAGGTTGCGGTTAGCGTTGTTGAACAGATAACGGTCAGGCCTTTGCATTGCCGTTCAAAACTCAACTTTTTTTTTTTCAATCGATTTTCGAAAAAAAGCATGGACTACCCCCTTATCACTAAAAATTCAATTTTTTACGAAAGTCTCTGGAACCCATTGAAACGTACATATATAGAAAGGTTTTGTCAAATGCAACCAGCACATCCAAAGCAAACCCTTTTATAAGGTCTAGTTTTCGAGATATTTGCATTCAAAGTTATTTTTTTGAGTTATGAAGGCATGTATGACTTTGGATGCCTACAGTTCCGCAAGTAAGGCTATGACGTCATTTTCGCTTGCAAAACGCTTAATTAGTTTTTCAAGAGCTATCCATAGCTGAAAACTAGAACATTAGAAAAAAAGCATGGACTACCCCCTCATCACTAAAAATTCAATTTTTTACGAAAGTCTCTGGAACCCATTGAAACGTACATATATAGAAAGGTTTTGTCAAATGCAACCAGCACATCCAAAGCAAACCCTTTTATAAGGTCTAGTTTCGAGATATTTGCATTCAAAGTTATTTTTTTGAGTTATGAAGGCATGTATGACTTTGGATGCCTACAGTTCCGCAAGTAAGGCTATGACGTCATTTTCGCTTGCAAAACGCTTAATTAGTTTTTCAAGAGCTATCCATAGCTGAAAACTAGAACATTCTAGGAGGTCTGGTTGCGGAGATATCTCAATTCAAAGTAAATCCATTAAAATCGATTTTTTTGAGTTTTGAAAGTTTGCATGACTTTGGATGTCTACAGTTCCACAAATAAGGTTCGGAAGGCCTTCCGGTTTATTAACCGCTAAATCAGTTTTTGGAGAGCTATCCATTGCTGAAAACTAGAGCATTTTATGGGCTCTGGTTGCAGAGAAATTCTGATTCAAAGTTAATCTTTCTTGTTTCAACCCAAAAACTAAAAATCTTAATATGGCCATAACTTCCAAAATAAGGCTCGTAAGAGGTTGCGGTTGGCGTTGTTGAACAGATAACGGTCAGGCCTTTGCATTGCCGTTCAAAACTCAACTTTTTTTTTTCAATCGATTTTCGAAAAAAAGCATGGACTACCCCCTCATCACTAAAAATTCAATTTTTTACGAAAGTCTCTGGAACCCATTGAAACGTACATATATAGAAAGGTTTTGTCAAATGCAACCAGCACATCCAAAGCAAACCCTTTTATAAGGTCTAGTTTCGAGATATTTGCATTCAAAGTTATTTTTTTGAGTTATGAAGGCATGTATGACTTTGGATGCCTACAGTTCCGCAAGTAAGGCTATGACGTCATTTTCGCTTGCAAAACGCTTAATTAGTTTTTTAAGAGCTATCCATAGCTGAAAACTAGAACATTCTAGGAGGTCTGGTTGCGGAGATATCTCAATTCAAAGTAAATCCATTAAAATCGATTTTTTTGAGTTTTGAAAGTTTGCATGACTTTGGATGTCTACAGTTCCACAAATAAGGTTCGGAAGGCCTTCCGGTTTATTAACCGCTAAATCAGTTTTTGGAGAGCTATCCATTGCTGAAAACTAGAGCATTTTATGGGCTCTGGTTGCAGAGAAATTCTGATTCAAAGTTAATCTTTCTTGTTTCAACCCAAAAACTAAAAATCTTAATATGGCCATAACTTCCAAAATAAGGCTCGTAAGAGGTTGCGGTTGGCGTTGTTGAACAGATAACGGTCAGGCCTTTGCATTGCCGTTCAAAACTCAACTTTTTTTTTTCAATCGATTTTCGAAAAAAAGCATGGACTACCCCCTCATCACTAAAAATTCAATTTTTTACGAAAGTCTCTGGAACCCATTGAAACGTACATATATAGAAAGGTTTTGTCAAATGCAACCAGCACATCTAAAGCAAACCCTTTTATAAGGTCTAGTTTTCGAGATATTTGCATTCAAAGTTATTTTTTTGAGTTATGAAGGCATGTATGACTTTGGATGCCTACAGTTCCGCAAGTAAGGCTATGACGTCATTTTCGCTTGCAAAACGCTTAATTAGTTTTTCAAGAGCTATCCATAGCTGAAAACTAGAACATTCTAGGAGGTCTGGTTGCGGAGATATCTCAATTCAAAGTAAATCCATTAAAATCGATTTTTTTGAGTTTTGAAAGTTTGCATGACTTTGGATGTCTACAGTTCCACAAATAAGGTTCGGAAGGCCTTCCGGTTTATTAACCGCTAAATCAGTTTTTGGAGAGCTATCCATTGCTGAAAACTAGAGCATTTTATGGGCTCTGGTTGCAGAGAAATTCTGATTCAAAGTTAATCTTTCTTGTTTCAACCCAAAAACTAAAAATCTTAATATGGCCATAACTTCCAAAATAAGGCTCGTAAGAGGTTGCGGTTGGCGTTGTTGAACAGATAACGGTCAGGCCTTTGCATTGCCGTTCAAAACTCAACTTTTTTTTTTCAATCGATTTTCGAAAAAAAGCATGGACTACCCCCTTATCACTAAAAATTCAATTTTTTACGAAAGTCTCTGGAACCCATTGAAACGTACATATATAGAAAGGTTTTGTCAAATGCAACCAGCACATCCAAAGCAAACCCTTTTATAAGGTCTAGTTTTCGAGATATTTGCATTCAAAGTTATTTTTTTGAGTTATGAAGGCATGTATGACTTTGGATGCCTACAGTTCCGCAAGTAAGGCTATGACGTCATTTTCGCTTGCAAAACGCTTAATTAGTTTTTCAAGAGCTATCCATAGCTGAAAACTAGAACATTAGAAAAAAAGCATGGACTACCCCCTCATCACTAAAAATTCAATTTTTTACGAAAGTCTCTGGAACCCATTGAAACGTACATATATAGAAAGGTTTTGTCAAATGCAACCAGCACATCCAAAGCAAACCCTTTTATAAGGTCTAGTTTCGAGATATTTGCATTCAAAGTTATTTTTTTGAGTTATGAAGGCATGTATGACTTTGGATGCCTACAGTTCCGCAAGTAAGGCTATGACGTCA
Organism: Melangyna quadrimaculata; assembly: GCA_949320155.1. NCBI lineage: Eukaryota > Metazoa > Arthropoda > Insecta > Diptera > Syrphidae > Melangyna > Melangyna quadrimaculata. The sequence goes on along the minus strand of OX439483.1, from coordinate 76,071,720 downwards.
TTTTCGCTTGCAAAACGCTTAATTAGTTTTTCAAGAGCTATCCATAGCTGAAAACTAGAACATTCTAGGAGGTCTGGTTGCGGAGATATCTCAATTCAAAGTAAATCCATTAAAATCGATTTTTTTGAGTTTTGAAAGTTTGCATGACTTTGGATGTCTACAGTTCCACAAATAAGGTTCGGAAGGCCTTCCGGTTTATTAACCGCTAAATCAGTTTTTGGAGAGCTATCCATTGCTGAAAACTAGAGCATTTTATGGGCTCTGGTTGCAGAGAAATTCTGATTCAAAGTTAATCTTTCTTGTTTCAACCCAAAAACTAAAAATCTTAATATGGCCATAACTTCCAAAATAAGGCTCGTAAGAGGTTGCGGTTGGCGTTGTTGAACAGATAACGGTCAGGCCTTTGCATTGCCGTTCAAAACTCAACTTTTTTTTTTCAATCGATTTTCGAAAAAAAGCATGGACTACCCCCTCATCACTAAAAATTCAATTTTTTACGAAAGTCTCTGGAACCCATTGAAACGTACATATATAGAAAGGTTTTGTCAAATGCAACCAGCACATCTAAAGCAAACCCTTTTATAAGGTCTAGTTTTCGAGATATTTGCATTCAAAGTTATTTTTTTGAGTTATGAAGGCATGTATGACTTTGGATGCCTACAGTTCCGCAAGTAAGGCTATGACGTCATTTTCGCTTGCAAAACGCTTAATTAGTTTTTCAAGAGCTATCCATAGCTGAAAACTAGAACATTCTAGGAGGTCTGGTTGCGGAGATATCTCAATTCAAAGTAAATCCATTAAAATCGATTTTTTTGAGTTTTGAAAGTTTGCATGACTTTGGATGTCTACAGTTCCACAAATAAGGTTCGGAAGGCCTTGCGGTTTATTAACCGCTAAATCAGTTTTTGGAGAGCTATCCATTGCTGAAAACTAGAGCATTTTATGGGCTCTGGTTGCAGAGAAATTCTGATTCAAAGTTAATCTTTCTTGTTTCAACCCAAAAACTAAAAATCTTAATATGGCCATAACTTCCAAAATAAGGCTCGTAAGAGGTTGCGGTTGGCGTTGTTGAACAGATAACGGTCAGGCCTTTGCATTGCCGTTCAAAACTCAACTTTTTTTTTTCAATCGATTTTCGAAAAAAAGCATGGACTACCCCCTCATCACTAAAAATTCAATTTTTTACGAAAGTCTCTGGAACCCATTGAAACGTACATATATAGAAAGGTTTTGTCAAATGCAACCAGCACATCCAAAGCAAACCCTTTTATAAGGTCTAGTTTCGAGATATTTGCATTCAAAGTTATTTTTTTGAGTTATGAAGGCATGTATGACTTTGGATGCCTACAGTTCCGCAAGTAAGGCTATGACGTCATTTTCGCTTGCAAAACGCTTAATTAGTTTTTCAAGAGCTATCCATAGCTGAAAACTAGAACATTCTAGGAGGTCTGGTTGCGGAGATATCTCAATTCAAAGTAAATCCATTAAAATCGATTTTTTTGAGTTTTGAAAGTTTGCATGACTTTGGATGTCTACAGTTCCACAAATAAGGTTCGGAAGGCCTTCCGGTTTATTAACCGCTAAATCAGTTTTTGGAGAGCTATCCATTGCTGAAAACTAGAGCATTTTATGGGCTCTGGTTGCAGAGAAATTCTGATTCAAAGTTAATCTTTCTTGTTTCAACCCAAAAACTAAAAATCTTAATATGGCCATAACTTCCAAAATAAGGCTCGTAAGAGGTTGCGGTTGGCGTTGTTGAACAGATAACGGTCAGGCCTTTGCATTGCCGTTCAAAACTCAACTTTTTTTTTTCAATCGATTTTCGAAAAAAAGCATGGACTACCCCCTCATCACTAAAAATTCAATTTTTTACGAAAGTCTCTGGAACCCATTGAAACGTACATATATAGAAAGGTTTTGTCAAATGCAACCAGCACATCTAAAGCAAACCCTTTTATAAGGTCTAGTTTTCGAGATATTTGCATTCAAAGTTATTTTTTTGAGTTATGAAGGCATGTATGACTTTGGATGCCTACAGTTCCGCAAGTAAGGCTATGACGTCATTTTCGCTTGCAAAACGCTGAATTAGTTTTTCAAGAGCTATCCATAGCTGAAAACTAGAACATTCTAGGAGGTCTGGTTGCGGAGATATCTCAATTCAAAGTAAATCCATTAAAATCGATTTTTTTGAGTTTTGAAAGTTTGCATGACTTTGGATGTCTACAGTTCCACAAATAAGGCTCGGAAGGCCTTCCGGTTTATTAACCGCTAAATCAGTTTTTGGAGAGCTATCCATTGCTGAAAACTAGAGCATTTTGTGGGCTCTGGTTGCAGAGAAATTCTGATTCAAAGTTAATCTTTCTGGTTTCAACCCAAAAACTAAAAATCTTAATATGGCCATAACTTCCAAAATAAGGCTCGTAAGAGGTTGCGGTTAGCGTTGTTGAACAGATAACGGTCAGGCCTTTGCATTGCCGTTCAAAACTCAACTTTTTTTTTTTCAATCGATTTTCGAAAAAAAGCATGGACTACCCCCTTATCACTAAAAATTCAATTTTTTACGAAAGTCTCTGGAACCCATTGAAACGTACATATATAGAAAGGTTTTGTCAAATGCAACCAGCACATCCAAAGCAAACCCTTTTATAAGGTCTAGTTTTCGAGATATTTGCATTCAAAGTTATTTTTTTGAGTTATGAAGGCATGTATGACTTTGGATGCCTACAGTTCCGCAAGTAAGGCTATGACGTCATTTTCGCTTGCAAAACGCTTAATTAGTTTTTCAAGAGCTATCCATAGCTGAAAACTAGAACATTCTAGGAGGTCTGGTTGCGGAGATATCTCAATTCAAAGTAAATCCATTAAAATCGATTTTTTTGAGTTTTGAAAGTTTGCATGACTTTGGATGTCTACAGTTCCACAAATAAGGCTCGGAAGGCCTTGCGGTTTATTAACCGCTTAATTAGTTTTTGGAGAGCTATCCATTGCTGAAAACTAGAGCATTTTATGGGCTCTGGTTGCAGAGAAATTCTGATTCAAAGTTAATCTTTCTTGTTTCAACCCAAAAACTAAAAATCTTAATATGGCCATAACTTCCAAAATAAGGCTCGTAAGAGGTTGCGGTTAGCGTTGTTGAACAGATAACGGTCAGGCCTTTGCATTGCCGTTCAAAACTCAACTTTTTTTTTTTCAATCGATTTTCGAAAAAAAGCATGGACTACCCCCTTATCACTAAAAATTCAATTTTTTACGAAAGTCTCTGGAACCCATTGAAACGTACATATATAGAAAGGTTTTGTCAAATGCAACCAGCACATCCAAAGCAAACCCTTTTATAAGGTCTAGTTTTCGAGATATTTGCATTCAAAGTTATTTTTTTGAGTTATGAAGGCATGTATGACTTTGGATGCCTACAGTTCCGCAAGTAAGGCTATGACGTCATTTTCGCTTGCAAAACGCTTAATTAGTTTTTCAAGAGCTATCCATAGCTGAAAACTAGAACATTCTAGGAGGTCTGGTTGCGGAGATATCTCAATTCAAAGTAAATCCATTAAAATCGATTTTTTTGAGTTTTGAAAGTTTGCATGACTTTGGATGTCTACTGTTCCACAAATAAGGCTCGGAAGGCCTTGCGGTTTATTAACCGCTAAATCAGTTTTTGGAGAGCTATCCATTGCTGAAAACTAGAGCATTTTGTGGGCTCTGGTTGCAGAGAAATTCTGATTCAAAGTTAATCTTTCTTGTTTCAACCCAAAAACTAAAAATCTTAATATGGCCATAACTTCCAAAATAAGGCTCGTAAGAGGTTGCGGTTAGCGTTGTTGAACAGATAACGGTCAGGCCTTTGCATTGCCGTTCAAAACTCAACTTTTTTTTCCAATCGATTTTCGAAAAAAAGCATGGACTACCCCCTTATCACTAAAAATTCAATTTTTTACGAAAGTCTCTGGAACCCATTGAAACGTACATATATAGAAAGGTTTTGTCAAATGCAACCAGCACATCCAAAGCAAACCCTTTTATAAGGTCTAGTTTTCGAGATATTTGCATTCAAAGTTATTTTTTTGAGTTATGAAGGCATGTATGACTTTGGATGCCTACAGTTCCGCAAGTAAGGCTATGACGTCATTTTCGCTTGCAAAACGCTTAATTAGTTTTTCAAGAGCTATCCATAGCTGAAAACTAGAACATTCTAGGAGGTCTGGTTGCGGAGATATCTCAATTCAAAGTAAATCCATTAAAATCGATTTTTTTGAGTTTTGAAAGTTTGCATGACTTTGGATGTCTACAGTTCCACAAATAAGGCTCGGAAAGCCTTCCGGTTTATTAACCGCTAAATCAGTTTTTGGAGAGCTATCCATTGCTGAAAACTAGAGCATTTTATGGGCTCTGGTTGCAGAGAAATTCTGATTCAAAATTTTTTTTTTCGTACATATACGTACGTACATATATAGAAAGGTTTTGTCAAATGCAACCAGCACATCTAAAGCAAACCCTTTTATAAGGTCTAGTTTTCGAGATATTTGCATTCAAAGTTATTTTTTTGAGTTATGAAGGCATGTATGACTTTGGATGCCTACAGTTCCGCAAGTAAGGCTATGACGTCATTTTCGCCTGCAAAACGCTTAATTAGTTTTTCAAGATCTATCCATAGCTGAAAACTAGAACATTCTAGGAGGTCTGGTTGCGGAGATATCTCAATTCAAAGTAAATCCATTAAAATCGATTTTTTTGAGTTCTGAAAGTTTGCATGACTTTGGATGTCTACAGTTCCACAAATAAGGCTCGGAAGGCCTTCCGGTTTATTAACCGCTAAATCAGTTTTTGGAGAGCTATCCATTGCTGAAAACTAGAGCATTTTATGGGCTCTGATTGCAGAGAAATTCTGATTCAAAGTTAATCTTTCTTGTTTCAACCCAAAAACTAAAAATCTTAATATGGCCATAACTTCCAAAATAAGGCTCGTAAGAGGTTGCGGTTAGCGTTGTTGAACAGATAACGTTCAGGCCTTTGCATTGCCGTTCAAAACTCAACTTTTTTTTTTTTCAATCGATTTTCGAAAAAAAGCATGGACTACCCCCTTATCACTAAAAATTCAATTTTTTACGAAAGTCTCTGGAACCCATTGAAACGTACATATATAGAAAGGTTTTGTCAAATGCAACCAGCACATCTAAAGCAAACCCTTTTATAAGGTCTAGTTTTCGAGATATTTGCATTCAAAGTTATTTTTTTGAGTTATGAAGGCATGTATGACTTTGGATGCCTACAGTTCCGCAAGTAAGGCTATGACGTCATTTTCGCCTGCAAAACGCTTGATTAGTTTTTCAAGAGCTATCCATAGCTGAAAACTAGAACATTCTAGGAGGTCTGGTTGCGGAGATATCTCAATTCAAAGTAAATCCATTAAAATCGATTTTTTTGAGTTTTGAAAGTTTGCATGACTTTGGATGTCTACAGTTCCACAAATAAGGCTCGGAAGGCCTTCCGGTTTATTAACCGCTAAATCAGTTTTTGGAGAGCTATCCATTTCTGAAAACTAGAGCATTTTATGGGCTCTGGTTGCAGAGAAATTCTGATTCAAAGTTAATCTTTCTTGTTTCAACCCAAAAACTAAAAATCTTAATATGGCCATAACTTCCAAAATAAGGCTCGTAAGAGGTTGCAGTTAGCGTTGTTGAACAGATAACGGTCAGGCCTTTGCATTGCCGTTCAAAACTCAACTTTTTTTTTTTCAATCGATTTTCGAAAAAAAGCATGGACTACCCCCTTATCACTAAAAATTCAATTTTTTACGAAAGTCTCTGGAACCCATTGAAACGTACATATATAGAAAGGTTTTGTCAAATGCAACCAGCACATCCAAAGCAAACCCTTTTATAAGGTCTAGTTTTCGAGATATTTGCATTCAAAGTTATTTTTTTGAGTTATGAAGGCATGTATGACTTTGGATGCCTACAGTTCCGCAAGTAAGGCTATGACGTCATTTTCGCTTGCAAAACGCTTAATTAGTTTTTCAAGAGCTATCCATAGCTGAAAACTAGAACATTCTAGGAGGTCTGGTTGCGGAGATATCTCAATTCAAAGTAAATCCATTAAAATCGATTTTTTTGAGTTTTGAAAGTTTGCATGACTTTGGATGTCTACTGTTCCACAAATAAGGCTCGGAAGGCCTTGCGGTTTATTAACCGCTAAATCAGTTTTTGGAGAGCTATCCATTGCTGAAAACTAGAGCATTTTGTGGGCTCTGGTTGCAGAGAAATTCTGATTCAAAGTTAATCTTTCTTGTTTCAACCCAAAAACTAAAAATCTTAATATGGCCATAACTTCCAAAATAAGGCTCGTAAGAGGTTGCGGTTAGCGTTGTTGAACAGATAACGGTCAGGCCTTTGCATTGCCGTTCAAAACTCAACTTTTTTTTCCAATCGATTTTCGAAAAAAAGCATGGACTACCCCCTTATCACTAAAAATTCAATTTTTTACGAAAGTCTCTGGAACCCATTGAAACGTACATATATAGAAAGGTTTTGTCAAATGCAACCAGCACATCCAAAGCAAACCCTTTTATAAGGTCTAGTTTTCGAGATATTTGCATTCAAAGTTATTTTTTTGAGTTATGAAGGCATGTATGACTTTGGATGCCTACAGTTCCGCAAGTAAGGCTATGACGTCATTTTCGCTTGCAAAACGCTTAATTAGTTTTTCAAGAGCTATCCATAGCTGAAAACTAGAACATTCTAGGAGGTCTGGTTGCGGAGATATCTCAATTCAAAGTAAATCCATTAAAATCGATTTTTTTGAGTTTTGAAAGTTTGCATGACTTTGGATGTCTACAGTTCCACAAATAAGGCTCGGAAGGCCTTGCGGTTTATTAACCGCTAAATCAGTTTTTGGAGAGCTATCCATTGCTGAAAACTAGAGCATTTTATGGGCTCTGGTTGCAGAGAAATTCTGATTCAAAATTTTTTTTTTCAATCGATTTTCGAAAAAAAGCATGGACTACCCCCTCATCACTAAAAATTCAATTTTTTACGAAAGTCTCTGGAACCCATTGAAACGTACATATATAGAAAGGTTTTGTCAAATGCAACCAGCACATCTAAAGCAAACCCTTTTATAAGGTCTAGTTTTCGAGATATTTGCATTCAAAGTTATTTTTTTGAGTTATGAAGGCATGTATGACTTTGGATGCCTACACTTCCGCAAGTAAGGCTATGACGTCATTTTCGCTTGCAAAACGCTTAATTAGTTTTTCAAGAGCTATCCATAGCTGAAAACTAGAACATTCTAGGAGGTCTGGTTGCGGAGATATCTCAATTCAAAGTAAATCCATTAAAATCGATTTTTTTGAGTTTTGAAAGTTTGCATGACTTTGGATGTCTACAGTTCCACAAATAAGGCTCGGAAGGCCTTGCGGTTTATTAACCGCTTAATCAGTTTTTGGAGAGCTATCCATTGCTGAAAACTAGAGCATTTTATGGGCTCTGGTTGCAGAGAAATTCTGATTCAAAGTTAATCTTTCTTGTTTCAACCCAAAAACTAAAAATCTTAATATGGCCATAACTTCCAAAATAAGGCTCGTAAGAGGTTGCGGTTAGCGTTGTTGAACAGATAACGGTCAGGCCTTTGCATTGCCGTTCAAAACTCAGCTTTTTTTTTCAATCGATTTTCGAAAAAAAGCATGGACTACCCCATCATCACTAAATATTCAATTTTTTACTAAAGTCTCTGGAACCCATTGAAACGTACATATATAGAAATGTTTTGTCAAATGCAACCAGCACATCTAAAGCAAACCCTTTTATAAGGTCTAGTTTTCGAGATATTTGCATTCAAAGTTATTTTTTTGAGTTATGAAGGCATGTATGACTTTGGATGCCTACAGTTCCGCAAGTAAGGCTATGACGTCATTTTCGCTTGCAAAACGCTTAATTAGTTTTTCAAGAGGTATCCATAGCTGAAAACTAGAACATTCTAGGAGGTCTGGTTGCGGAGATATCTCAATTCAAAGTAAATCCATTAAAATCGATTTTTTTGAGTTTTGAAAGTTTGCATGACTTTGGATGTCTACAGTTCCACAAATAAGGCTCGGAAGGCCTTCCGGTTTATTAACCGCTAAATCAGTTTTTGGAGAGCTATCCATTGCTGAAAACTAGAGCATTTTATGGGCTCTGGTTGCAGAGAAATTCTGATTCAAAGTTAATCTTTCTTGTTTCAACCCAAAAACTAAAAATCTTAATATGGCCATAACTTCCAAAATAAGGCTCGTAAGAGGTTGCGGTTGGCGTTGTTGAACAGATAACGGTCAGGCCTTTGCATTGCCGTTCAAAACTCAACTTTTTTTTTTTCAATCGATTTTCGAAAAAAAGCATGGACTACCCCCTTATCACTAAAAATTCAATTTTTTACGAAAGTCTCTGGAACCCATTGAAACGTACATATATAGAAAGGTTTTGTCAAATGCAACCAGCACATCCAAAGCAAACCCTTTTATAAGGTCTAGTTTTCGAGATATTTGCATTCAAAGTTATTTTTTTGAGTTATGAAGGCATGTATGACTTTGGATGCCTACAGTTCCGCAAGTAATGCTATGACGTCATTTTCGCTTGCAAAACGCTTAATTAGTTTTTCAAGAGCTATCCATAGCTGAAAACTAGAACATTCTAGGAGGTCTGGTTGCGGAGATATCTCAATTCAAAGTAAATCCATTAAAATCGATTTTTTTGAGTTTTGAAAGTTTGCATGACTTTGGATGTCTACTGTTCCACAAATAAGGCTCGGAAGGCCTTGCGGTTTATTAACCGCTAAATCAGTTTTTGGAGAGCTATCCATTGCTGAAAACTAGAGCATTTTGTGGGCTCTGGTTGCAGAGAAATTCTGATTCAAAGTTAATCTTTCTTGTTTCAACCCAAAAACTAAAAATCTTAATATGGCCATAACTTCCAAAATAAGGCTCGTAAGAGGTTGCGGTTAGCGTTGTTGAACAGATAACGGTCAGGCCTTTGCATTGCCGTTCAAAACTCAACTTTTTTTTCCAATCGATTTTCGAAAAAAAGCATGGACTACCCCCTTATCACTAAAAATTCAATTTTTTACGAAAGTCTCTGGAACCCATTGAAACGTACATATATAGAAAGGTTTTGTCAAATGCAACCAGCACATCCAAAGCAAACCCTTTTATAAGGTCTAGTTTTCGAGATATTTGCATTCAAAGTTATTTTTTTGAGTTATGAAGGCATGTATGACTTTGGATGCCTACAGTTCCGCAAGTAAGGCTATGACGTCATTTTCGCTTGCAAAACGCTTAATTAGTTTTTCAAGAGCTATCCATAGCTGAAAACTAGAACATTCTAGGAGGTCTGGTTGCGGAGATATCTCAATTCAAAGTAAATCCATTAAAATCGATTTTTTTGAGTTTTGAAAGTTTGCATGACTTTGGATGTCTACAGTTCCACAAATAAGGCTCGGAAGGCCTTCCGGTTTATTAACCGCTAAATCAGTTTTTGGAGAGCTATCCATTGCTGAAAACTAGAGCATTTTATGGGCTCTGGTTGCAGAGAAATTCTGATTCAAAGTTAATCTTTCTTGTTTCAACCCAAAAACTAAAAATCTTAATATGGCCATAACTTCCAAAATAAGGCTCGTAAGAGGTTGCGGTTGGCGTTGTTGAACAGATAACGGTCAGGCCTTTGCATTGCCGTTCAAAACTCAACTTTTTTTTTTCAATCGATTTTCGAAAAAAAGCATGGACTACCCCCTCATCACTAAAAATTCAATTTTTTACGAAAGTCTCTGGAACCCATTGAAACGTACATATATAGAAAGGTTTTGTCAAATGCAACCAGCACATCTAAAGCAAACCCTTTTATAAGGTCTAGTTTTCGAGATATTTGCATTCAAAGTTATTTTTTTGAGTTATGAAGGCATGTATGACTTTGGATGCCTACAGTTCCGCAAGTAAGGCTATGACGTCATTTTCGCCTGCAAAACGCTTAATTAGTTTTTCAAGAGCTATCCATAGCTGAAAACTAGAACATTCTAGGAGGTCTGGTTGCGGAGATATCTCAATTCAAAGTAAATCCATTAAAATCGATTTTTTTGAGTTTTGAAAGTTTGCATGACTTTGGATGTCTACAGTTCCACAAATAAGGCTCGGAAGGCCTTGCGGTTTATTAACCGCTAAATCAGTTTTTGGAGAGCTATCCATTGCTGAAAACTAGAGCATTTTGTGGGCTCTGGTTGCAGAGAAATTCTGATTCAAAGTTAATCTTTCTTGTTTCAACCCAAAAACTAAAAATCTTAATATGGCCATAACTTCCAAAATAAGGCTCGTAAGAGGTTGCGGTTAGCGTTGTTGAACAGATAACGGTCAGGCCTTTGCATTGCCGTTCAAAACTCAACTTTTTTTTTTTCAATCGATTTTCGAAAAAAAGCATGGACTACCCCCTTATCACTAAAAATTCAATTTTTTACGAAAGTCTCTGGAACCCATTGAAACGTACATATATAGAAAGGTTTTGTCAAATGCAACCAGCACATCCAAAGCAAACCCTTTTATAAGGTCTAGTTTTCGAGATATTTGCATTCAAAGTTATTTTTTTGAGTTATGAAGGCATGTATGACTTTGGATGCCTACAGTTCCGCAAGTAAGGCTATGACGTCATTTTCGCTTGCAAAACGCTTAATTAGTTTTTCAAGAGCTATCCATAGCTGAAAACTAGAACATTCTAGGAGGTCTGGTTGCGGAGATATCTCAATTCAAAGTAAATCCATTAAAATCGATTTTTTTGAGTTTTGAAAGTTTGCATGACTTTGGATGTCTACAGTTCCACAAATAAGGCTCGGAAGGCCTTGCGGTTTATTAACCACTAAATCAGTTTTTGGAGAGCTATCCATTGCTGAAAACTAGAGCATTTTGTGGGCTCTGGTTGCAGAGAAATTCTGATTCAAAGTTAATCTTTCTTGTTTCAACCCAAAAACTAAAAATCTTAATATGGCCATAACTTCCAAAATAAGGCTCGTAAGAGGTTGCGGTTAGCGTTGTTGAACAGATAACGGTCAGGCCTTTGCATTGCCGTTCAAAACTCAACTTTTTTTTCCAATCGATTTTCGAAAAAAAGCATGGACTACCCCCTTATCACTAAAAATTCAATTTTTTACGAAAGTCTCTGGAACCCATTGAAACGTACATATATAGAAAGGTTTTGTCAAATGCAACCAGTACATCCAAAGCAAACCCTTTTATAAGGTCTAGTTTTCGAGATATTTGCATTCAAAGTTATTTTTTTGAGTTATGAAGGCATGTATGACTTTGGATGCCTACAGTTCCGCAAGTAAGGCTATGACGTCATTTTCGCTTGCAAAACGCTTAATTAGTTTTTCAAGAGCTATCCATAGCTGAAAACTAGAACATTCTAGGAGGTCTGGTTGCGGAGATATCTCAATTCAAAGTAAATCCATTAAAATCGATTTTTTTGAGTTTTGAAAGTTTGCATGACTTTGGATGTCTACAGTTCCACAAATAAGGCTCGGAAGGCCTTCCGGTTTATTAACCGCTAAATCAGTTTTTGGAGAGCTATCCATTGCTGAAAACTAGAGCATTTTATGGGCTCTGGTTGCAGAGAAATTCTGATTCAAAGTTAATCTTTCTTGTTTCAACCCAAAAACTAAAAATCTTAATATGGCCATAACTTCCAAAATAAGGCTCGTAAGAGGTTGCGGTTAGCGTTGTTGAACAGATAACGGTCAGGCCTTTGCATTGCCGTTCAAAACTCAACTTTTTTTTTTTCAATCGATTTTCGAAAAAAAGCATGGACTACCCCCTTATCACTAAAAATTCAATTTTTTACGAAAGTCTCTGGAACCCATTGAAACGTACATATATAGAAAGGTTTTGTCAAATGCAACCAGCACATCCAAAGCAAACCCTTTTATAAGGTCTAGTTTTCGAGATATTTGCATTCAAAGTTATTTTTTTGAGTTATGAAGGCATGTATGACTTTGGATGCCTACAGTTCCGCAAGTAAGGCTATGACGTCATTTTCGCTTGCAAAACGCTTAATTAGTTTTTCAAGAGCTATCCATAGCTGAACATTCTAGGAGGTCTGGTTGCGGAGATATCTCAATTCAAAGTAAATCCATTAAAATCGATTTTTTTGAGTTTTGAAAGTTTGCATGACTTTGGATGTCTACAGTTCCACAAATAGTTTTTCAAGAGCTATCCATAGCTGAAAACTAGAACATTCTAGGAGGTCTGGTTGCGGAGATATCTCAATTCAAAGTAAATCCATTAAAATCGATTTTTTTGAGTTTTGAAAGTTTGCATGACTTTGGATGTCTACAGTTCCACAAATAAGGCTCGGAAGGCCTTCCGGTTTATTAACCGCTAAATCAGTTTTTGGAGAGCTATCCATTGCTGAAAACTAGAGCATTTTGTGGGCTCTGGTTGCAGAGAAATTCTGATTCAAAGTTAATCTTTCTTGTTTCAACCCAAAAACTAAAAATCTTAATATGGCCATAACTTCCAAAATAAGGCTCGTAAGAGGTTGCGGTTAGCGTTGTTGAACAGATAACGGTCAGGCCTTTGCATTGCCGTTCAAAACTCAACTTTTTTTTTTTCAATCGATTTTCGAAAAAAAGCATGGACTACCCCCTTATCACTAAAAATTCAATTTTTTACGAAAGTCTCTGGAACCCATTGAAACGTACATATATAGAAAGGTTTTGTCAAATGCAACCAGCACATCCAAAGCAAACCCTTTTATAAGGTCTAGTTTTCGAGATATTTGCATTCAAAGTTATTTTTTTGAGTTATGAAGGCATGTATGACTTTGGATGCCTACAGTTCCGCAAGTAAGGCTATGACGTCATTTTCGCTTGCAAAACGCTTAATTAGTTTTTCAAGAGCTATCCATAGCTGAAAACTAGAACATTCTAGGAGGTCTGGTTGCGGAGATATCTCAATTCAAAGTAAATCCATTAAAATCGATTTTTTTGAGTTTTGAAAGTTTGCATGACTTTGGATGTCTACAGTTCCACAAATAAGGCTCGGAAGGCCTTGCGGTTTATTAACCGCTAAATCAGTTTTTGGAGAGCTATCCATTGCTGAAAACTAGAGCATTTTGTGGGCTCTGGTTGCAGAGAAATTCTGATTCAAAGTTAATCTTTCTTGTTTCAACCCAAAAACTAAAAATCTTAATATGGCCATAACTTCCAAAATAAGGCTCGTAAGAGGTTGCGGTTAGCGTTGTTGAACAGATAACGGTCAGGCCTTTGCATTGCCGTTCAAAACTCAACTTTTTTTTCCAATCGATTTTCGAAAAAAAGCATGGACTACCCCCTTATCACTAAAAATTCAATTTTTTACGAAAGTCTCTGGAACCCATTGAAACGTACATATATAGAAAGGTTTTGTCAAATGCAACCAGTACATCCAAAGCAAACCCTTTTATAAGGTCTAGTTTTCGAGATATTTGCATTCAAAGTTATTTTTTTGAGTTATGAAGGCATGTATGACTTTGGATGCCTACAGTTCCGCAAGTAAGGCTATGACGTCATTTTCGCTTGCAAAACGCTTAATTAGTTTTTCAAGAGCTATCCATAGCTGAAAACTAGAACATTCTAGGAGGTCTGGTTGCGGAGATATCTCAATTCAAAGTAAATCCATTAAAATCGGTTTTTTTGAGTTTTGAAAGTTTGCATGACTTTGGATGTCTACAGTTCCACAAATAAGGCTCGGAAGGCCTTCCGGTTTATTAACCGCTAAATCAGTTTTTGGAGAGCTATCCATTGCTGAAAACTAGAGCATTTTATGGGCTCTGGTTGCAGAGAAATTCTGATTCAAAGTTAATCTTTCTTGTTTCAACCCAAAAACTAAAAATCTTAATATGGCCATAACTTCCAAAATAAGGCTCGTAAGAGGTTGCGGTTAGCGTTGTTGAACAGATAACGGTCAGGCCTTTGCATTGCCGTTCAAAACTCAACTTTTTTTTTTTCAATCGATTTTCGAAAAAAAGCATGGACTACCCCCTTATCACTAAAAATTCAATTTTTTACGAAAGTCTCTGGAACCCATTGAAACGTACATATATAGAAAGGTTTTGTCAAATGCAACCAGCACATCCAAAGCAAACCCTTTTATAAGGTCTAGTTTTCGAGATATTTGCATTCAAAGTTATTTTTTTGAGTTATGAAGGCATGTATGACTTTGGATGCCTACAGTTCCGCAAGTAAGGCTATGACGTCATTTTCGCTTGCAAAACGCTTAATTAGTTTTTCAAGAGCTATCCATAGCTGAACATTCTAGGAGGTCTGGTTGCGGAGATATCTCAATTCAAAGTAAATCCATTAAAATCGATTTTTTTGAGTTTTGAAAGTTTGCATGACTTTGGATGTCTACAGTTCCACAAATAGTTTTTCAAGAGCTATCCATAGCTGAAAACTAGAACATTCTAGGAGGTCTGGTTGCGGAGATATCTCAATTCAAAGTAAATCCATTAAAATCGATTTTTTTGAGTTTTGAAAGTTTGCATGACTTTGGATGTCTACAGTTCCACAAATAAGGCTCGGAAGGCCTTCCGGTTTATTAACCGCTAAATCAGTTTTTGGAGAGCTATCCATTGCTGAAAACTAGAGCATTTTGTGGGCTCTGGTTGCAGAGAAATTCTGATTCAAAGTTAATCTTTCTTGTTTCAACCCAAAAACTAAAAATCTTAATATGGCCATAACTTCCAAAATAAGGCTCGTAAGAGGTTGCGGTTAGCGTTGTTGAACAGATAACGGTCAGGCCTTTGCATTGCCGTTCAAAACTCAACTTTTTTTTTTTCAATCGATTTTCGAAAAAAAGCATGGACTACCCCCTTATCACTAAAAATTCAATTTTTTACGAAAGTCTCTGGAACCCATTGAAACGTACATATATAGAAAGGTTTTGTCAAATGCAACCAGCACATCCAAAGCAAACCCTTTTATAAGGTCTAGTTTTCGAGATATTTGCATTCAAAGTTATTTTTTTGAGTTATGAAGGCATGTATGATTTGGATGCCTACAGTTCCGCAAGTAAGGCTATGACGTCATTTTCGCCTGCAAAACGCTTAATTAGTTTTTCAAGAGCTATCCATAGCTGAAAACTAGAACATTCTAGGAGGTCTGGTTGCGGAGATATCTCAATTCAAAGTAAATCCATTAAAATCGATTTTTTTGAGTTTTGAAAGTTTGCATGACTTTGGATGTCTACAGTTCCACAAATAAGGCTCGGAAGGCCTTCCGGTTTATTAACCGCTAAATCAGTTTTTGGAGAGCTATCCATTGCTGAAAACTAGAGCATTTTGTGGGCTCTGGTTGCAGAGAAATTCTGATTCAAAGTTAATCTTTCTTGTTTCAACCCAAAAACTAAAAATCTTAATATGGCCATAACTTCCAAAATAAGGCTCGTAAGAGGTTGCGGTTAGCGTTGTTGAACAGATAACGGTCAGGCCTTTGCATTGCCGTTCAAAACTCAACTTTTTTTTTTTCAATCGATTTTCGAAAAAAAGCATGGACTACCCCCTTATCACTAAAAATTCAATTTTTTACGAAAGTCTCTGGAACCCATTGAAACGTACATATATAGAAAGGTTTTGTCAAATGCAACCAGCACATCCAAAGCAAACCCTTTTATAAGGTCTAGTTTTCGAGATATTTGCATTCAAAGTTATTTTTTTGAGTTATGAAGGCATGTATGACTTTGGATGCCTACAGTTCCGCAAGTAAGGCTATGACGTCATTTTCGCTTGCAAAACGCTTAATTAGTTTTTCAAGAGCTATCCATAGCTGAAAACTAGAACATTCTAGGAGGTCTGGTTGCGGAGATATCTGAATTCAAAGTAAATCCATTAAAATCGATTTTTTTGAGTTTTGAAAGTTTGCATGACTTTGGATGTCTACAGTTCCACAAATAAGGCTCGGAAGGCCTTCCGGTTTATTAACCGCTAAATCAGTTTTTGGAGAGCTATCCATTGCTGAAAACTAGAGCATTTTGTGGGCTCTGGTTGCAGAGAAATTCTGATTCAAAGTTAATCTTTCTTGTTTCAACCCAAAAACTAAAAATCTTAATATGGCCATAACTTCCAAAATAAGGCTCGTAAGAGGTTGCGGTTAGCGTTGTTGAACAGATAACGGTCAGGCCTTTGCATTGCCGTTCAAAACTCAACTTTTTTTTTTTCAATCGATTTTCGAAAAAAAGCATGGACTACCCCCTTATCACTAAAAATTCAATTTTTTACGAAAGTCTCTGGAACCCATTGAAACGTACATATATAGAAAGGTTTTGTCAAATGCAACCAGCACATCCAAAGCAAACCCTTTTATAAGGTCTAGTTTTCGAGATATTTGCATTCAAAGTTATTTTTTTGAGTTATGAAGGCATGTATGACTTTGGATGCCTACAGTTCCGCAAGTAAGGCTATGACGTCATTTTCGCTTGCAAAATGCTTAATTAGTTTTTCAAGAGCTATCCATAGCTGAAAACTAGAACATTCTAGGAGGTCTGGTTGCGGAGATATCTCAATTCAAAGTAAATCCATTAAAATCGATTTTTTTGAGTTTTGAAAGTTTGCATGACTTTGGATGTCTACAGTTCCACAAATAAGGCTCGGAAGGCCTTGCGGTTTATTAACCGCTAAATCAGTTTTTGGAGAGCTATCCATTGCTGAAAACTAGAGCATTTTGTGGGCTCTGGTTGCAGAGAAATTCTGATTCAAAGTTAATCTTTCTTGTTTCAACCCAAAAACTAAAAATCTTAATATGGCCATAACTTCCAAAATAAGGCTCGTAAGAGGTTGCGGTTAGCGTTGTTGAACAGATAACGGTCAGGCCTTTGCATTGCCGTTCAAAACTCAACTTTTTTTTCCAATCGATTTTCGAAAAAAAGCATGGACTACCCCCTTATCACTAAAAATTCAATTTTTTACGAAAGTCTCTGGAACCCATTGAAACGTACATATATAGAAAGGTTTTGTCAAATGCAACCAGTACATCCAAAGCAAACCCTTTTATAAGGTCTAGTTTTCGAGATATTTGCATTCAAAGTTATTTTTTTGAGTTATGAAGGCATGTATGACTTTGGATGCCTACAGTTCCGCAAGTAAGGCTATGACGTCATTTTCGCTTGCAAAACGCTTAATTAGTTTTTCAAGAGCTATCCATAGCTGAAAACTAGAACATTCTAGGAGGTCTGGTTGCGGAGATATCTCAATTCAAAGTAAATCCATTAAAATCGATTTTTTTGAGTTTTGAAAGTTTGCATGACTTTGGATGTCTACAGTTCCACAAATAAGGCTCGGAAGGCCTTCCGGTTTATTAACCGCTAAATCAGTTTTTGGAGAGCTATCCATTGCTGAAAACAAGAGCATTTTGTGGGCTCTGGTTGCAGAGAAATTCTGATTCAAAGTTAATCTTTCTTGTTTCAACCCAAAAACTAAAAATCTTAATATGGCCATAACTTCCAAAATAAGGCTCGTAAGAGGTTGCGGTTAGCGTTGTTGAACAGATAACGGTCAGGCCTTTGCATTGCCGTTCAAAACTCAACTTTTTTTTTTTCAATCGATTTTCGAAAAAAAGCATGGACTACCCCCTTATCACTAAAAATTCAATTTTTTACGAAAGTCTCTGGAACCCATTGAAACGTACATATATAGAAAGGTTTTGTCAAATGCAACCAGCACATCCAAAGCAAACCCTTTTATAAGGTCTAGTTTTCGAGATATTTGCATTCAAAGTTATTTTTTTGAGTTATGAAGGCATGTATGACTTTGGATGCCTACAGTTCCGCAAGTAAGGCTATGACGTCATTTTCGCTTGCAAAACGCTTAATTAGTTTTTCAAGAGCTATCCATAGCTGAACATTCTAGGAGGTCTGGTTGCGGAGATATCTCAATTCAAAGTAAATCCATTAAAATCGATTTTTTTGAGTTTTGAAAGTTTGCATGACTTTGGATGTCTACAGTTCCACAAATAGTTTTTCAAGAGCTATCCATAGCTGAAAACTAGAACATTCTAGGAGGTCTGGTTGCGGAGATATCTCAATTCAAAGTAAATCCATTAAAATCGATTTTTTTGAGTTTTGAAAGTTTGCATGACTTTGGATGTCTACAGTTCCACAAATAAGGCTCGGAAGGCCTTCCGGTTTATTAACCTCTAAATCAGTTTTTGGAGAGCTATCCATTGCTGAAAACTAGAGCATTTTATGGGCTCTGGTTGCAGAGAAATTCTGATTCAAAGTTAATCTTTCTTGTTTCAACCCAAAAACTAAAAATCTTAATATGGCCATAACTTCCAAAATAAGGCTCGTAAGAGGTTGCGGTTAGCGTTGTTGAACAGATAACGGTCAGGCCTTTGCATTGCCGTTCAAAACTCAACTTTTTTTTTTTCAATCGATTTTCGAAAAAAAGCATGGACTACCCCCTTATCACTAAAAATTCAATTTTTTACGAAAGTCTCTGGAACCCATTGAAACGTACATATATAGAAAGGTTTTGTCAAATGCAACCAGCACATCCAAAGCAAACCCTTTTATAAGGTCTAGTTTTCGAGATATTTGCATTCAAAGTTATTTTTTTGAGTTATGAAGGCATGTATGACTTTGGATGCCTACAGTTCCGCAAGTAAGGCTATGACGTCATTTTCGCTTGCAAAACGCTTAATTAGTTTTTCAAGAGCTATCCATAGCTGAACATTCTAGGAGGTCTGGTTGCGGAGATATCTCAATTCAAAGTAAATCCATTAAAATCGATTTTTTTGAGTTTTGAAAGTTTGCATGACTTTGGATGTCTACAGTTCCACAAATAAGGCTCGGAAGGCCTTGCGGTTTATTAACCGCTAAATCAGTTTTTGGAGAGCTATCCATTGCTGAAAACTAGAGCATTTTGTGGGCTCTGGTTGCAGAGAAATTCTGATTCAAAGTTAATCTTTCTTGTTTCAACCCAAAAACTAAAAATCTTAATATGGCCATAACTTCCAAAATAAGGCTCGTAAGAGGTTGCGGTTAGCGTTGTTGAACAGATAACGGTCAGGCCTTTGCATTGCCGTTCAAAACTCAACTTTTTTTTTTCAATCGATTTTCGAAAAAAAGCATGGACTACCCCCTTATCACTAAAAATTCAATTTTTTACGAAAGTCTCTGGAACCCATTGAAACGTACATATATAGAAAGGTTTTGTCAAATGCAACCAGCACATCCAAAGCAAACCCTTTTATAAGGTCTAGTTTTCGAGATATTTGCATTCAAAGTTATTTTTTTGAGTTATGAAGGCATGTATGACTTTGGATGCCTACAGTTCCGCAAGTAAGGCTATGACGTCATTTTCGCTTGCAAAACGCTTAATTAGTTTTTCAAGAGCTATCCATAGCTGAACATTCTAGGAGGTCTGGTTGCGGAGATATCTCAATTCAAAGTAAATCCATTAAAATCGATTTTTTTGAGTTTTGAAAGTTTGCATGACTTTGGATGTCTACAGTTCCACAAATAAGGCTCGGAAGGCCTTGCGGTTTATTAACCGCTAAATCAGTTTTTGGAGAGCTATCCATTGCTGAAAACTAGAGCATTTTGTGGGCTCTGGTTGCAGAGAAATTCTGATTCAAAGTTAATCTTTCTTGTTTCAACCCAAAAACTAAAAATCTTAATATGGCCATAACTTCCAAAATAAGGCTCGTAAGAGGTTGCGGTTAGCGTTGTTGAACAGATAACGGTCAGGCCTTTGCATTGCCGTTCAAAACTCAACTTTTTTTTTTC
The DNA here is from genome assembly GCA_949320155.1 of Melangyna quadrimaculata. Classification (NCBI taxonomy): domain Eukaryota; kingdom Metazoa; phylum Arthropoda; class Insecta; order Diptera; family Syrphidae; genus Melangyna; species Melangyna quadrimaculata. Next base: position 76,051,952 of record OX439483.1, on the reverse strand, counting down.
AATCGATTTTCGAAAAAAAGCATGGACTACCCCCTTATCACTAAAAATTCAATTTTTTACGAAAGTCTCTGGAACCCATTGAAACGTACATATATAGAAAGGTTTTGTCAAATGCAACCAGCACATCCAAAGCAAACCCTTTTATAAGGTCTAGTTTTCGAGATATTTGCATTCAAAGTTATTTTTTTGAGTTATGAAGGCATGTATGAGTTTGGATGCCTACAGTTCCGCAAGTAAGGCTATGACGTCATTTTCGCTTGCAAAACGCTTAATTAGTTTTTCAAGAGCTATCCATAGCTGAAAACTAGAACATTCTAGGAGGTCTGGTTGCGGAGATATCTCAATTCAAAGTAAATCCATTAAAATCGATTTTTTTGAGTTTTGAAAGTTTGCATGACTTTGGATGTCTACAGTTCCACAAATAAGGCTCGGAAGGCCTTCCGGTTTATTAACCTCTAAATCAGTTTTTGGAGAGCTATCCATTGCTGAAAACTAGAGCATTTTATGGCTCTGGTTGCAGAGAAATTCTGATTCAAAGTTAATCTTTCTTGTTTCAACCCAAAAACTAAAAATCTTAATATGGCCATAACTTCCAAAATAAGGCTCGTAAGAGGTTGCGGTTAGCGTTGTTGAACAGATAACGGTCAGGCCTTTGCATTGCCGTTCAAAACTCAACTTTTTTTTTTTCAATCGATTTTCGAAAAAAAGCATGGACTACCCCCTTATCACTAAAAATTCAATTTTTTACGAAAGTCTCTGGAACCCATTGAAACGTACATATATAGAAAGGTTTTGTCAAATGCAACCAGCACATCCAAAGCAAACCCTTTTATAAGGTCTAGTTTTCGAGATATTTGCATTCAAAGTTATTTTTTTGAGTTATGAAGGCATGTATGACTTTGGATGCCTACAGTTCCGCAAGTAAGGCTATGACGTCATTTTCGCTTGCAAAACGCTTAATTAGTTTTTCAAGAGCTATCCATAGCTGAACATTCTAGGAGGTCTGGTTGCGGAGATATCTCAATTCAAAGTAAATCCATTAAAATCGATTTTTTTGAGTTTTGAAAGTTTGCATGACTTTGGATGTCTACAGTTCCACAAATAAGGCTCGGAAGGCCTTGCGGTTTATTAACCGCTAAATCAGTTTTTGGAGAGCTATCCATTGCTGAAAACTAGAGCATTTTGTGGGCTCTGGTTGCAGAGAAATTCTGATTCAAAGTTAATCTTTCTTGTTTCAACCCAAAAACTAAAAATCTTAATATGGCCATAACTTCCAAAATAAGGCTCGTAAGAGGTTGCGGTTAGCGTTGTTGAACAGATAACGGTCAGGCCTTTGCATTGCCGTTCAAAACTCAACTTTTTTTTTTCAATCGATTTTCGAAAAAAAGCATGGACTACCCCCTTATCACTAAAAATTCAATTTTTTACGAAAGTCTCTGGAACCCATTGAAACGTACATATATAGAAAGGTTTTGTCAAATGCAACCAGCACATCCAAAGCAAACCCTTTTATAAGGTCTAGTTTTCGAGATATTTGCATTCAAAGTTATTTTTTTGAGTTATGAAGGCATGTATGACTTTGGATGCCTACAGTTCCGCAAGTAAGGCTATGACGTCATTTTCGCTTGCAAAACGCTTAATTAGTTTTTCAAGAGCTATCCATAGCTGAACATTCTAGGAGGTCTGGTTGCGGAGATATCTCAATTCAAAGTAAATCCATTAAAATCGATTTTTTTGAGTTTTGAAAGTTTGCATGACTTTGGATGTCTACAGTTCCACAAATAAGGCTCGGAAGGCCTTGCGGTTTATTAACCGCTAAATCAGTTTTTGGAGAGCTATCCATTGCTGAAAACTAGAGCATTTTGTGGGCTCTGGTTGCAGAGAAATTCTGATTCAAAGTTAATCTTTCTTGTTTCAACCCAAAAACTAAAAATCTTAATATGGCCATAACTTCCAAAATAAGGCTCGTAAGAGGTTGCGGTTAGCGTTGTTGAACAGATAACGGTCAGGCCTTTGCATTGCCGTTCAAAACTCAACTTTTTTTTTTCAATCGATTTTCGAAAAAAAGCATGGACTACCCCCTTATCACTAAAAATTCAATTTTTTACGAAAGTCTCTGGAACCCATTGAAACGTACATATATAGAAAGGTTTTGTCAAATGCAACCAGCACATCCAAAGCAAACCCTTTTATAAGGTCTAGTTTTCGAGATATTTGCATTCAAAGTTATTTTTTTGAGTTATGAAGGCATGTATGAGTTTGGATGCCTACAGTTCCGCAAGTAAGGCTATGACGTCATTTTCGCTTGCAAAACGCTTAATTAGTTTTTCAAGAGCTATCCATAGCTGAAAACTAGAACATTCTAGGAGGTCTGGTTGCGGAGATATCTCAATTCAAAGTAAATCCATTAAAATCGATTTTTTTGAGTTTTGAAAGTTTGCATGACTTTGGATGTCTACAGTTCCACAAATAAGGCTCGGAAGGCCTTCCGGTTTATTAACCGCTAAATCAGTTTTTGGAGAGCTATCCATTGCTGAAAACTAGAGCATTTTATGGGCTCTGGTTGCAGAGAAATTCTGATTCAAAGTTAATCTTTCTTGTTTCAACCCAAAAACTAAAAATCTTAATATGGCCATAACTTCCAAAATAAGGCTCGTAAGAGGTTGCGGTTAGCGTTGTTGAACAGATAACGGTCAGGCCTTTGCATTGCCGTTCAAAACTCAACTTTTTTTTTTTCAATCGATTTTCGAAAAAAAGCATGGACTACCCCCTTATCACTAAAAATTCAATTTTTTACGAAAGTCTCTGGAACCCATTGAAACGTACATATATAGAAAGGTTTTGTCAAATGCAACCAGCACATCCAAAGCAAACCCTTTTATAAGGTCTAGTTTTCGAGATATTTGCATTCAAAGTTATTTTTTTGAGTTATGAAGGCATGTATGACTTTGGATGCCTACAGTTCCGCAAGTAAGGCTATGACGTCATTTTCGCTTGCAAAACGCTTAATTAGTTTTTCAAGAGCTATCCATAGCTGAAAACTAGAACATTCTAGGAGGTCTGGTTGCGGAGATATCTCAATTCAAAGTAAATCCATTAAAATCGATTTTTTTGAGTTTTGAAAGTTTGCATGACTTTGGATGTCTACAGTTCCACAAATAAGGCTCGGAAGGCCTTGCGGTTTATTAACCGCTAAATCAGTTTTTGGAGAGCTATCCATTGCTGAAAACTAGAGCATTTTGTGGGCTCTGGTTGCAGAGAAATTCTGATTCAAAGTTAATCTTTCTTGTTTCAACCCAAAAACTAAAAATCTTAATATGGCCATAACTTCCAAAATAAGGCTCGTAAGAGGTTGCGGTTAGCGTTGTTGAACAGATAACGGTCAGGCCTTTGCATTGCCGTTCAAAACTCAACTTTTTTTTTTCAATCGATTTTCGAAAAAAAGCATGGACTACCCCCTTATCACTAAAAATTCAATTTTTTACGAAAGTCTCTGGAACCCATTGAAACGTACATATATAGAAAGGTTTTGTCAAATGCAACCAGCACATCCAAAGCAAACCCTTTTATAAGGTCTAGTTTTCGAGATATTTGCATTCAAAGTTATTTTTTTGAGTTATGAAGGCATGTATGAGTTTGGATGCCTACAGTTCCGCAAGTAAGGCTATGACGTCATTTTCGCAAGCAAAACGCTTAATTAGTTTTTCAAGAGCTATCCATAGCTGAAAACTAGAACATTCTAGGAGGTCTCCCTTTTATAAGGTCTAGTTTTCGAGATATTTGCATTCAAAGTTATTTTTTTGAGTTATGAAGGCATGTATGACTTTGGATGCCTACAGTTCCGCAAGTAAGGCTATGACGTCATTTTCGCTTGCAAAACGCTTAATTAATTTTTGTTAAGAGCTATCCATAGCTGAAAACTAGAACATTCTAGGAGGTCTGGTTGCGGAGATATCTCAATTCAAAGTAAATCCATTAAAATCGATTTTTTTGAGTTTTGAAAGTTTGCATGACTTTGGATGTCTACAGTTCCACAAATAAGGCTCGGAAGGCCTTGCGGTTTATTAACCGCTAAATCAGTTTTTTGAGAGCTATCCATTGCTGAAAACTAGAGCATTTTGTGGGCTCTGGTTGCAGAGAAATTCTGATTCAAAGTTAATCTTTCTTGTTTCAACCCAAAAACTAAAAATCTTAATATGGCCATAACTTCCAAAATAAGGCTCGTAAGAGGTTGCGGTTGGCGTTGTTGAACAGATAGCGGTCAGGCCTTTGCATTGCCGTTCAAAACTCAACTTTTTTTTTTCAATCGATTTTCGAAAAAAAGCATGGACTACCCCCTCATCACTAAAAATTCAATTTTTTACGAAAGTCTCTGGAACCCATTGAAACGTACATATATAGAAAGGTTTTGTCAAATGCAACCAGCACATCCAAAGCAAACCCTTTTATAAGGTCTAGTTTTCGAGATATTTGCATTCAAAGTTATTTTTTTGAGTTATGAAGGCATGTATGACTTTGGATGCCTACAGTTCCGCAAGTAAGGCTATGACGTCATTTTCGCTTGCAAAACGCTTAATTAATTTTTTTTAAGAGCTATCCATAGCTGAAAACTAGAACATTCTAGGAGGTCTGGTTGCGGAGATATCTCAATTCAAAGTAAATCCATTAAAATCGATTTTTTTGAGTTTTGAAAGTTTGCATGACTTTGGATGTCTACAGTTCCACAAATAAGGCTCGGAAGGCCTTGCGGTTTATTAACCGCTAAATCAGTTTTTGAAGAGCTATCCATTGCTGAAAACTAGAGCATTTTATGGGCTCTGGTTGCAGAGAAATTCTGATTCAAAGTTAATCTTTCTTGTTTCAACCCAAAAACTAAAAATCTTAATATGGCCATAACTTCCAAAATAAGGCTCGTAAGAGGTTGCGGTTAGCGTTGTTGAACAGATAACGGTCAGGCCTTTGCATTGCCGTTCAAAACTCAACTTTTTTTTTTCAATCGATTTTCGAAAAAAAGCATGGACTACCCCCTTATCACTAAAAATTCAATTTTTTACGAAAGTCTCTGGAACCCATTGAAACGTACATATATAGAAAGGTTTTGTCAAATGCAACCAGCACATCCAAAGCAAACCCTTTTATAAGGTCTAGTTTTCGAGATATTTGCATTCAAAGTTATTTTTTTGAGTTATGAAGGCATGTATGACTTTGGATGCCTACAGTTCCGCAAGTAAGGCTATGACGTCATTTTCGCTTGCAAAACGCTTAATTAGTTTTTCAAGAGCTATCCATAGCTGAAAACTAGAACATTCTAGGAGGTCTGGTTGCGGAGATATCTCAATTCAAAGTAAATCCATTAAAATCGATTTTTTTGAGTTTTGAAAGTTTGCATGACTTTGGATGTCTACAGTTCCACAAATAAGGCTCGGAAGGCCTTGCGGTTTATTAACCGCTAAATCAGTTTTTGGAGAGCTATCCATTGCTGAAAACTAGAGCATTTTGTGGGCTCTGGTTGCAGAGAAATTCTGATTCAAAGTTAATCTTTCTTGTTTCAACCCAAAAACTTAAAATCTTAATATGGCCATAACTTCCAAAATAAGGCTCGTAAGAGGTTGCGGTTAGCGTTGTTGAACAGATAACGGTCAGGCCTTTGCATTGCCGTTCAAAACTCAACTTTTTTTTTTCAATCGATTTTCGAAAAAAAGCATGGACTACCCCCTTATCACTAAAAATTCAATTTTTTACGAAAGTCTCTGGAACCCATTGAAACGTACATATATAGAAAGGTTTTGTCAAATGCAACCAGCACATCCAAAGCAAACCCTTTTATAAGGTCTAGTTTTCGAGATATTTGCATTCAAAGTTATTTTTTTGAGTTATGAAGGCATGTATGAGTTTGGATGCCTACAGTTCCGCAAGTAAGGCTATGACGTCATTTTCGCTTGCAAAACGCTTAATTAGTTTTTCAAGAGCTATCCATAGCTGAAAACTAGAACATTCTAGGAGGTCTGGTTGCGGAGATATCTCAATTCAAAGTAAATCCATTAAAATCGATTTTTTTGAGTTTTGAAAGTTTGCATGACTTTGGATGTCTACAGTTCCACAAATAAGGCTCGGAAGGCCTTCCGGTTTATTAACCGCTAAATCAGTTTTTGGAGAGCTATCCATTGCTGAAAACTAGAGCATTTTATGGGCTCTGGTTGCAGAGAAATTCTGATTCAAAGTTAATCTTTCTTGTTTCAACCCAAAAACTAAAAATCTTAATATGGCCATAACTTCCAAAATAAGGCTCGTAAGAGGTTGCGGTTAGCGTTGTTGAACAGATAACGGTCAGGCCTTTGCATTGCCGTTCAAAACTCAACTTTTTTTTTTTCAATCGATTTTCGAAAAAAAGCATGGACTACCCCCTTATCACTAAAAATTCAATTTTTTACGAAAGTCTCTGGAACCCATTGAAACGTACATATATAGAAAGGTTTTGTCAAATGCAACCAGCACATCCAAAGCAAACCCTTTTATAAGGTCTAGTTTTCGAGATATTTGCATTCAAAGTTATTTTTTTGAGTTATGAAGGCATGTATGACTTTGGATGCCTACAGTTCCGCAAGTAAGGCTATGACGTCATTTTCGCTTGCAAAACGCTTAATTAGTTTTTCAAGAGCTATCCATAGCTGAAAACTAGAACATTCTAGGAGGTCTGGTTGCGGAGATATCTCAATTCAAAGTAAATCCATTAAAATCGATTTTTTTGAGTTTTGAAAGTTTGCATGACTTTGGATGTCTACAGTTCCACAAATAAGGCTCGGAAGGCCTTGCGGTTTATTAACCGCTAAATCAGTTTTTGGAGAGCTATCCATTGCTGAAAACTAGAGCATTTTGTGGGCTCTGGTTGCAGAGAAATTCTGATTCAAAGTTAATCTTTCTTGTTTCAACCCAAAAACTAAAAATCTTAATATGGCCATAACTTCCAAAATAAGGCTCGTAAGAGGTTGCGGTTAGCGTTGTTGAACAGATAACGGTCAGGCCTTTGCATTGCCGTTCAAAACTCAACTTTTTTTTTTCAATCGATTTTCGAAAAAAAGCATGGACTACCCCCTTATCACTAAAAATTCAATTTTTTACGAAAGTCTCTGGAACCCATTGAAACGTACATATATAGAAAGGTTTTGTCAAATGCAACCAGCACATCCAAAGCAAACCCTTTTATAAGGTCTAGTTTTCGAGATATTTGCATTCAAAGTTATTTTTTTGAGTTATGAAGGCATGTATGAGTTTGGATGCCTACAGTTCCGCAAGTAAGGCTATGACGTCATTTTCGCAAGCAAAACGCTTAATTAGTTTTTCAAGAGCTATCCATAGCTGAAAACTAGAACATTCTAGGAGGTCTGGTTGCGGAGATATCTCAATTCAAAGTAAATCCATTAAAATCGATTTTTTTGAGTTTTGAAAGTTTGCATGACTTTGGATGTCTACAGTTCCACAAATAAGGCTCGGAAGGCCTTCCGGTTTATTAACCGCTAAATCAGTTTTTGGAGAGCTATCCATTGCTGAAAACTAGAGCATTTTATGGGCTCTGGTTGCAGAGAAATTCTGATTCAAAGTTAATCTTTCTTGTTTCAACCCAAAAACTAAAAATCTTAATATGGCCATAACTTCCAAAATAAGGCTCGTAAGAGGTTGCGGTTAGCGTTGTTGAACAGATAACGGTCAGGCCTTTGCATTGCCGTTCAAAACTCAACTTTTTTTTTTCAATCGATTTTCGAAAAAAAGCATGGACTACCCCCTTATCACTAAAAATTCAATTTTTTACGAAAGTCTCTGGAACCCATTGAAACGTACATATATAGAAAGGTTTTGTCAAATGCAACCAGCACATCCAAAGCAAACCCTTTTATAAGGTCTAGTTTTCGAGATATTTGCATTCAAAGTTATTTTTTTGAGTTATGAAGGCATGTATGACTTTGGATGCCTACAGTTCCGCAAGTAAGGCTATGACGTCATTTTCGCTTGCAAAACGCTTAATTAATTTTTTTTAAGAGCTATCCATAGCTGAAAACTAGAACATTCTAGGAGGTCTGGTTGCGGAGATATCTCAATTCAAAGTAAATCCATTAAAATCGATTTTTTTGAGTTTTGAAAGTTTGCATGACTTTGGATGTCTACAGTTCCACAAATAAGGCTCGGAAGGCCTTGCGGTTTATTAACCGCTAAATCAGTTTTTTGAGAGCTATCCATTGCTGGAAACTAGAGCATTTTGTGGGCTCTGGTTGCAGAGAAATTCTGATTCAAAGTTAATCTTTCTTGTTTCAACCCAAAAACTAAAAATCTTAATATGGCCATAACTTCCAAAATAAGGCTCGTAAGAGGTTGCGGTTGGCGTTGTTGAACAGATAGCGGTCAGGCCTTTGCATTGCCGTTCAAAACTCAACTTTTTTTTTTCAATCGATTTTCGAAAAAAAGCATGGACTACCCCCTCATCACTAAAAATTCAATTTTTTACGAAAGTCTCTGGAACCCATTGAAACGTACATATATAGAAAGGTTTTGTCAAATGCAACCAGCACATCCAAAGCAAACCCTTTTATAAGGTCTAGTTTTCGAGATATTTGCATTCAAAGTTATTTTTTTGAGTTATGAAGGCATGTATGACTTTGGATGCCTACAGTTCCGCAAGTAAGGCTATGACGTCATTTTCGCTTGCAAAACGCTTAATTAGTTTTTCAAGAGCTATCCATAGCTGAAAACTAGAACATTCTAGGAGGTCTGGTTGCGGAGATATCTCAATTCAAAGTAAATCCATTAAAATCGATTTTTTTGAGTTTTGAAAGTTTGCATGACTTTGGATGTCTACAGTTCCACAAATAAGGCTCGGAAGGCCTTGCGGTTTATTAACCGCTAAATCAGTTTTTGGAGAGCTATCCATTGCTGAAAACTAGAGCATTTTGTGGGCTCTGGTTGCAGAGAAATTCTGATTCAAAGTTAATCTTTCTTGTTTCAACCCAAAAACTAAAAATCTTAATATGGCCATAACTTCCAAAATAAGGCTCGTAAGAGGTTGCGGTTGGCGTTGTTGAACAGATAGCGGTCAGGCCTTTGCATTGCCGTTCAAAACTCAACTTTTTTTTTCAATCGATTTTCGAAAAAAAGCATGGACTACCCCCTCATCACTAAAAATTCAATTTTTTACGAAAGTCTCTGGAACCCATTGAAACGTACATATATAGAAAGGTTTTGTCAAATGCAACCAGCACATCCAAAGCAAACCCTTTTATAAGGTCTAGTTTTCGAGATATTTGCATTCAAAGTTATTTTTTTGAGTTATGAAGGCATGTATGACTTTGGATGCCTACAGTTCCGCAAGTAAGGCTATGACGTCATTTTCGCTTGCAAAACGCTTAATTAGTTTTTCAAGAGCTATCCATAGCTGAAAACTAGAACATTCTAGGAGGTCTGGTTGCGGAGATATCTCAATTCAAAGTAAATCCATTAAAATCGATTTTTTTGGAGTTTTGAAAGTTTGCATGACTTTGGATGTCTACAGTTCCACAAATAAGGCTCGGAAGGCCTTCCGGTTTATTAACCGCTAAATCAGTTTTTGGAGAGCTATCCATTGCTGAAAACTAGAGCATTTTATGGGCTCTGGTTGCAGAGAAATTCTGATTCAAAGTTAATCTTTCTTGTTTCAACCCAAAAACTAAAAATCTTAATATGGCCATAACTTCCAAAATAAGGCTCGTAAGAGGTTGCGGTTAGCGTTGTTGAACAGATAACGGTCAGGCCTTTGCATTGCCGTTCAAAACTCAACTTTTTTTTCCAATCGATTTTCGAAAAAAAGCATGGACTACCCCCTTATCACTAAAAATTCAATTTTTTACGAAAGTCTCTGGAACCCATTGAAACGTACATATATAGAAAGGTTTTGTCAAATGCAACCAGCACATCCAAAGCAAACCCTTTTATAAGGTCTAGTTTTCGAGATATTTGCATTCAAAGTTATTTTTTTGAGTTATGAAGGCATGTATGACTTTGGATGCCTACAGTTCCGCAAGTAAGGCTATGACGTCATTTTCGCTTGCAAAACGCTTAATTAGTTTTTCAAGAGCTATCCATAGCTGAAAACTAGAACATTCTAGGAGGTCTGGTTGCGGAGATATCTCAATTAAAAGTAAATCCATTAAAATCGATTTTTTTTGAGTTTTGAAAGTTTGCATGACTTTGGATGTCTACAGTTCCACAAATAAGGCTCGGAAGGCCTTCCGGTTTATTAACCGCTAAATCAGTTTTTGGAGAGCTATCCATTGCTGAAAACTAGAGCATTTTATGGGCTCTGGTTGCAGAGAAATTCTGATTCAAAGTTAATCTTTCTTGTTTCAACCCAAAAACTAAAAATCTTAATATGGCCATAACTTCCAAAATAAGGCTCGTAAGAGGTTGCGGTTAGCGTTGTTGAACAGATAACGGTCAGGCCTTTGCATTGCCGTTCAAAACTCAACTTTTTTTTTTCAATCGATTTTCGAAAAAAAGCATGGACTACCCCCTTATCACTAAAAATTCAATTTTTTACGAAAGTCTCTGGAACCCATTGAAACGTACATATATAGAAAGGTTTTGTCAAATGCAACCAGCACATCCAAAGCAAACCCTTTTATAAGGTCTAGTTTTCGAGATATTTGCATTCAAAGTTATTTTTTTGAGTTATGAAGGCATGTATGACTTTGGATGCCTACAGTTCCGCAAGTAAGGCTATGACGTCATTTTCGCTTGCAAAACGCTTAATTAATTTTTTTTAAGAGCTATCCATAGCTGAAAACTAGAACATTCTAGGAGGTCTGGTTGCGGAGATATCTCAATTCAAAGTAAATCCATTAAAATCGATTTTTTTGAGTTTTGAAAGTTTGCATGACTTTGGATGTCTACAGTTCCACAAATAAGGCTCGGAAGGCCTTGCGGTTTATTAACCGCTAAATCAGTTTTTTGAGAGCTATCCATTGCTGAAAACTAGAGCATTTTGTGGGCTCTGGTTGCAGAGAAATTCTGATTCAAAGTTAATCTTTCTTGTTTCAACCCAAAAACTAAAAATCTTAATATGGCCATAACTTCCAAAATAAGGCTCGTAAGAGGTTGCGGTTGGCGTTGTTGAACAGATAGCGGTCAGGCCTTTGCATTGCCGTTCAAAACTCAACTTTTTTTTTTCAATCGATTTTCGAAAAAAAGCATGGACTACCCCCTCATCACTAAAAATTCAATTTTTTACGAAAGTCTCTGGAACCCATTGAAACGTACATATATAGAAAGGTTTTGTCAAATGCAACCAGCACATCCAAAGCAAACCCTTTTATAAGGTCTAGTTTTCGAGATATTTGCATTCAAAGTTATTTTTTTGAGTTATGAAGGCATGTATGACTTTGGATGCCTACAGTTCCGCAAGTAAGGCTATGACGTCATTTTCGCTTGCAAAACGCTTAATTAGTTTTTCAAGAGCTATCCATAGCTGAAAACTAGAACATTCTAGGAGGTCTGGTTGCGGAGATATCTCAATTCAAAGTAAATCCATTAAAATCGATTTTTTTGGAGTTTTGAAAGTTTGCATGACTTTGGATGTCTACAGTTCCACAAATAAGGCTCGGAAGGCCTTCCGGTTTATTAACCGCTAAATCAGTTTTTGGAGAGCTATCCATTGCTGAAAACTAGAGCATTTTATGGGCTCTGGTTGCAGAGAAATTCTGATTCAAAGTTAATCTTTCTTGTTTCAACCCAAAAACTAAAAATCTTAATATGGCCATAACTTCCAAAATAAGGCTCGTAAGAGGTTGCGGTTAGCGTTGTTGAACAGATAACGGTCAGGCCTTTGCATTGCCGTTCAAAACTCAACTTTTTTTTCCAATCGATTTTCGAAAAAAAGCATGGACTACCCCCTTATCACTAAAAATTCAATTTTTTACGAAAGTCTCTGGAACCCATTGAAACGTACATATATAGAAAGGTTTTGTCAAATGCAACCAGCACATCCAAAGCAAACCCTTTTATAAGGTCTAGTTTTCGAGATATTTGCATTCAAAGTTATTTTTTTGAGTTATGAAGGCATGTATGAGTTTGGATGCCTACAGTTCCGCAAGTAAGGCTATGACGTCATTTTCGCTTGCAAAACGCTTAATTAGTTTTTCAAGAGCTATCCATAGCTGAAATCTAGAACATTCTAGGAGGTCTGGTTGCGGAGATATCTCAATTCAAAGTAAATCCATTAAAATCGATTTTTTTGAGTTTTGAAAGTTTGCATGACTTTGGATGTCTACAGTTCCACAAATAAGGCTCGGAAGGCCTTCCGGTTTATTAACCGCTAAATCAGTTTTTGGAGAGCTATCCATTGCTGAAAACTAGAGCATTTTATGGGCTCTGGTTGCAGAGAAATTCTGATTCAAAGTTAATCTTTCTTGTTTCAACCCAAAAACTAAAAATCTTAATATGGCCATAACTTCCAAAATAAGGCTCGTAAGAGGTTGCGGTTAGCGTTGTTGAACAGATAACGGTCAGGCCTTTGCATTGCCGTTCAAAACTCAACTTTTTTTTTTCAATCGATTTTCGAAAAAAAGCATGGACTACCCCCTTATCACTAAAAATTCAATTTTTTACGAAAGTCTCTGGAACCCATTGAAACGTACATATATAGAAAGGTTTTGTCAAATGCAACCAGCACATCCAAAGCAAACCCTTTTATAAGGTCTAGTTTTCGAGATATTTGCATTCAAAGTTATTTTTTTGAGTTATGAAGGCATGTATGACTTTGGATGCCTACAGTTCCGCAAGTAAGGCTATGACGTCATTTTCGCTTGCAAAACGCTTAATTAATTTTTTTTAAGAGCTATCCATAGCTGAAAACTAGAACATTCTAGGAGGTCTGGTTGCGGAGATATCTCAATTCAAAGTAAATCCATTAAAATCGATTTTTTTGAGTTTTGAAAGTTTGCATGACTTTGGATGTCTACAGTTCCACAAATAAGGCTCGGAAGGCCTTGCGGTTTATTAACCGCTAAATCAGTTTTTTGAGAGCTATCCATTGCTGAAAACTAGAGCATTTTGTGGGCTCTGGTTGCAGAGAAATTCTGATTCAAAGTTAATCTTTCTTGTTTCAACCCAAAAACTAAAAATCTTAATATGGCCATAACTTCCAAAATAAGGCTCGTAAGAGGTTGCGGTTGGCGTTGTTGAACAGATAGCGGTCAGGCCTTTGCATTGCCGTTCAAAACTCAACTTTTTTTTTTCAATCGATTTTCGAAAAAAAGCATGGACTACCCCCTCATCACTAAAAATTCAATTTTTTACGAAAGTCTCTGGAACCCATTGAAACGTACATATATAGAAAGGTTTTGTCAAATGCAACCAGCACATCCAAAGCAAACCCTTTTATAAGGTCTAGTTTTCGAGATATTTGCATTCAAAGTTATTTTTTTGAGTTATGAAGGCATGTATGACTTTGGATGCCTACAGTTCCGCAAGTAAGGCTATGACGTCATTTTCGCTTGCAAAACGCTTAATTAGTTTTTCAAGAGCTATCCATAGCTGAAAACTAGAACATTCTAGGAGGTCTGGTTGCGGAGATATCTCAATTCAAAGTAAATCCATTAAAATCGATTTTTTTGAGTTTTGAAAGTTTGCATGACTTTGGATGTCTACAGTTCCACAAATAAGGCTCGGAAGGCCTTGCGGTTTATTAACCGCTAAATCAGTTTTTGGAGAGCTATCCATTGCTGAAAACTAGAGCATTTTGTGGGCTCTGGTTGCAGAGAAATTCTGATTCAAAGTTAATCTTTCTTGTTTCAACCCAAAAACTAAAAATCTTAATATGGCCATAACTTCCAAAATAAGGCTCGTAAGAGGTTGCGGTTGGCGTTGTTGAACAGATAACGGTCAGGCCTTTGCATTGCCGTTCAAAACTCAACTTTTTTTTTTTCAATCGATTTTCGAAAAAAAGCATGGACTACCCCCTTATCACTAAAAATTCAATTTTTTACGAAAGTCTCTGGAACCCATTGAAACGTACATATATAGAAAGGTTTTGTCAAATGCAACCAGCACATCCAAAGCAAACCCTTTTATAAGGTCTAGTTTTCGAGATATTTGCATTCAAAGTTATTTTTTTAAGTTATGAAGGCATGTATGACTTTGGATGCCTACAGTTCCGCAAGTAAGGCTATGACGTCATTTTCGCTTGCAAAACGCTTAATTAGTTTTTCAAGAGCTATCCATAGCTGAAAACTAGAACATTCTAGGAGGTCTGGTTGCGGAGATATCTCAATTAAAAGTAAATCCATTAAAATCGATTTTTTTTGAGTTTTGAAAGTTTGCATGACTTTGGATGTCTACAGTTCCACAAATAAGGCTCGGAAGGCCTTCCAGTTTATTAACCGCTAAATCAGTTTTTGGAGAGCTATCCATTGCTGAAAACTAGAGCATTTTATGGGCTCTGGTTGCAGAGAAATTCTGATTCAAAGTTAATCTTTCTTGTTTCAACCCAAAAACTAAAAATCTTAATATGGCCATAACTTCCAAAATAAGGCTCGTAAGAGGTTGCGGTTAGCGTTTTTGAACAGATAACGGTCAGGCCTTTGCATTGCCGTTCAAAACTCAACTTTTTTTTTTTCAATCGATTTTCGAAAAAAAGCATGGACTACCCCCTTATCACTAAAAATTCAATTTTTTACGAAAGTCTCTGGAACCCATTGAAACGTACATATATAGAAAGGTTTTGTCAAATGCAACCAGCACATCCAAAGCAAACCCTTTTATAAGGTCTAGTTTTCGAGATATTTGCATTCAAAGTTATTTTTTTGAGTTATGAAGGCATGTATGACTTTGGATGCCTACAGTTCCGCAAGTAAGGCTATGACGTCATTTTCGCTTGCAAAACGCTTAATTAGTTTTTCAAGAGCTATCCATAGCTGAAAACTAGAACATTCTAGGAGGTCTGGTTGCGGAGATATCTCAATTCAAAGTAAATCCATTAAAATCGATTTTTTTGAGTTTTGAAAGTTTGCATGACTTTGGATGTCTACAGTTCCACAAATAAGGCTCGGAAGGCCTTCCGGTTTATTAACCGCTAAATCAGTTTTTGGAGAGCTATCCATTGCTGAAAACTAGAGCATTTTATGGGCTCTGGTTGCAGAGAAATTCTGATTCAAAGTTAATCTTTCTTGTTTCAACCCAAAAACTAAAAATCTTAATATGGCCATAACTTCCAAAATAAGGCTCGTAAGAGGTTGCGGTTAGCGTTGTTGAACAGATAACGGTCAGGCCTTTGCATTGCCGTTCAAAACTCAACTTTTTTTTTTTCAATCGATTTTCGAAAAAAAGCATGGACTACCCCCTTATCACTAAAAATTCAATTTTTTACGAAAGTCTCTGGAACCCATTGAAACGTACATATATAGAAAGGTTTTGTCAAATGCAACCAGCACATCCAAAGCAAACCCTTTTATAAGGTCTAGTTTTCGAGATATTTGCATTCAAAGTTATTTTTTTGAGTTATGAAGGCATGTATGACTTTGGATGCCTACAGTTCCGCAAGTAAGGCTATGACGTCATTTTCGCTTGCAAAACGCTTAATTAGTTTTTCAAGAGCTATCCATAGCTGAACATTCTAGGAGGTCTGGTTGCGGAGATATCTCAATTCAAAGTAAATCCATTAAAATCGATTTTTTTGAGTTTTGAAAGTTTGCATGACTTTGGATGTCTACAGTTCCACAAATAAGGCTCGGAAGGCCTTGCGGTTTATTAACCGCTAAATCAGTTTTTGGAGAGCTATCCATTGCTGAAAACTAGAGCATTTTGTGGGCTCTGGTTGCAGAGAAATTCTGATTCAAAGTTAATCTTTCTTGTTTCAACCCAAAAACTAAAAATCTTAATATGGCCATAACTTCCAAAATAAGGCTCGTAAGAGGTTGCGGTTAGCGTTGTTGAACAGATAACGGTCAGGCCTTTGCATTGCCGTTCAAAACTCAACTTTTTTTTTTTCAATCGATTTTCGAAAAAAAGCATGGACTACCCCCTTATCACTAAAAATTCAATTTTTTACGAAAGTCTCTGGAACCCATTGAAACGTACATATATAGAAAGGTTTTGTCAAATGCAACCAGCACATCCAAAGCAAACCCTTTTATAAGGTCTAGTTTTCGAGATATTTGCATTCAAAGTTATTTTTTTGAGTTATGAAGGCATGTATGACTTTGGATGCCTACAGTTCCGCAAGTAAGGCTATGACGTCATTTTCGCTTGCAAAACGCTTAATTAGTTTTTCAAGAGCTATCCATAGCTGAAAACTAGAACATTCTAGGAGGTCTGGTTGCGGAGATATCTCAATTCAAAGTAAATCCATTAAAATCGATTTTTTTGAGTTTTGAAAGTTTGCATGACTTTGGATGTCTACAGTTCCACAAATAAGGCTCGGAAGGCCTTCCGGTTTATTAACCGCTAAATCAGTTTTTGGAGAGCTATCCATTGCTGAAAACTAGAGCATTTTATGGGCTCTGGTTGCAGAGAAATTCTGATTCAAAGTTAATCTTTCTTGTTTCAACCCAAAAACTAAAAATCTTAATATGGCCATAACTTCCAAAATAAGGCTCGTAAGAGGTTGCGGTTAGCGTTGTTGAACAGATAACGGTCAGGCCTTTGCATTGCCGTTCAAAACTCAACTTTTTTTTTTTCAATCGATTTTCGAAAAAAAGCATGGACTACCCCCTTATCACTAAAAATTCAATTTTTTACGAAAGTCTCTGGAACCCATTGAAACGTACATATATAGAAAGGTTTTGTCAAATGCAACCAGCACATCCAAAGCAAACCCTTTTATAAGGTCTAGTTTTCGAGATATTTGCATTCAAAGTTATTTTTTTGAGTTATGAAGGCATGTATGACTTTGGATGCCTACAGTTCCGCAAGTAAGGCTATGACGTCATTTTCGCTTGCAAAACGCTTAATTAATTTTTTTTAAGAGCTATCCATAGCTGAAAACTAGAACATTCTAGGAGGTCTGGTTGCGGAGATATCTCAATTCAAAGTAAATCCATTAAAATCGATTTTTTTGAGTTTTGAAAGTTTGCATGACTTTGGATGTCTACAGTTCCACAAATAAGGCTCGGAAGGCCTTGCGGTTTATTAACCGCTAAATCAGTTTTTTGAGAGCTATCCATTGCTGAAAACTAGAGCATTTTGTGGGCTCTGGTTGCAGAGAAATTCTGATTCAAAGTTAATCTTTCTTGTTTCAACCCAAAAACTAAAAATCTTAATATGGCCATAACTTCCAAAATAAGGCTCGTAAGAGGTTGCGGTTGGCGTTGTTGAACAGATAGCGGTCAGGCCTTTGCATTGCCGTTCAAAACTCAACTTTTTTTTTTCAATCGATTTTCGAAAAAAAGCATGGACTACCCCCTCATCACTAAAAATTCAATTTTTTACGAAAGTCTCTGGAACCCATTGAAACGTACATATATAGAAAGGTTTTGTCAAATGCAACCAGCACATCCAAAGCAAACCCTTTTATAAGGTCTAGTTTTCGAGATATTTGCATTCAAAGTTATTTTTTTGAGTTATGAAGGCATGTATGACTTTGGATGCCTACAGTTCCGCAAGTAAGGCTATGACGTCATTTTCGCTTGCAAAACGCTTAATTAGTTTTTCAAGAGCTATCCATAGCTGAAAACTAGAACATTCTAGGAGGTCTGGTTGCGGAGATATCTCAATTCAAAGTAAATCCATTAAAATCGATTTTTTTGAGTTTTGAAAGTTTGCATGACTTTGGATGTCTACAGTTCCACAAATAAGGCTCGGAAGGCCTTCCGGTTTATTAACCGCTAAATCAGTTTTTGGAGAGCTATCCATTGCTGAAAACTAGAGCATTTTATGGGCTCTGGTTGCAGAGAAATTCTGATTCAAAGTTAATCTTTCTTGTTTCAACCCAAAAACTAAAAATCTTAATATGGCCATAACTTCCAAAATAAGGCTCGTAAGAGGTTGCGGTTAGCGTTGTTGAACAGATAACGGTCAGGCCTTTGCATTGCCGTTCAAAACTCAACTTTTTTTTTTTCAATCGATTTTCGAAAAAAAGCATGGACTACCCCCTTATCACTAAAAATTCAATGTTTTACGAAAGTCTCTGGAACCCATTGAAACGTACATATATAGAAAGGTTTTGTCAAATGCAACCAGCACATCCAAAGCAAACCCTTTTATAAGGTCTAGTTTTCGAGATATTTGCATTCAAAGTTATTTTTTTGAGTTATGAAGGCATGTATGACTTTGGATGCCTACAGTTCCGCAAGTAAGGCTATGACGTCATTTTCGCTTGCAAAACGCTTAATTAATTTTTTTTAAGAGCTATCCATAGCTGAAAACTAGAACATTCTAGGAGGTCTGGTTGCGGAGATATCTCAATTCAAAGTAAATCCATTAAAATCGATTTTTTTGAGTTTTGAAAGTTTGCATGACTTTGGATGTCTACAGTTCCACAAATAAGGCTCGGAAGGCCTTGCGGTTTATTAACCGCTAAATCAGTTTTTTGAGAGCTATCCATTGCTGAAAACTAGAGCATTTTGTGGGCTCTGGTTGCAGAGAAATTCTGATTCAAAGTTAATCTTTCTTGTTTCAACCCAAAAACTAAAAATCTTAATATGGCCATAACTTCCAAAATAAGGCTCGTAAGAGGTTGCGGTTGGCGTTGTTGAACAGATAGCGGTCAGGCCCTTGCATTGCCGTTCAAAACTCAACTTTTTTTTTTCAATCGATTTTCGAAAAAAAGCATGGACTACCCCCTCATCACTAAAAATTCAATTTTTTACGAAAGTCTCTGGAACCCATTGAAACGTACATATATAGAAAGGTTTTGTCAAATGCAACCAGCACATCCAAAGCAAACCCTTTTATAAGGTCTAGTTTTCGAGATATTTGCATTCAAAGTTATTTTTTTGAGTTATGAAGGCATGTATGACTTTGGATGCCTACAGTTCCGCAAGTAAGGCTATGACGTCATTTTCGCTTGCAAAACGCTTAATTAGTTTTTCAAGAGCTATCCATAGCTGAAAACTAGAACATTCTAGGAGGTCTGGTTGCGGAGATATCTCAATTCAAAGTAAATCCATTAAAATCGATTTTTTTGAGTTTTGAAAGTTTGCATGACTTTGGATGTCTACAGTTCCACAAATAAGGCTCGGAAGGCCTTGCGGTTTATTAACCGCTAAATCAGTTTTTGGAGAGCTATCCATTGCTGAAAACTAGAGCATTTTGTGGGCTCTGGTTGCAGAGAAATTCTGATTCAAAGTTAATCTTTCTTGTTTCAACCCAAAAACTAAAAATCTTAATATGGCCATAACTTCCAAAATAAGGCTCGTAAGAGGTTGCGGTTGGCGTTGTTGAACAGATAGCGGTCAGGCCTTTGCATTGCCGTTCAAAACTCAACTTTTTTTTTTCAATCGATTTTCGAAAAAAAGCATGGACTACCCCCTCATCACTAAAAATTCAATTTTTTACGAAAGTCTCTGGAACCCATTGAAACGTACATATATAGAAAGGTTTTGTCAAATGCAACCAGCACATCTAAAGCAAACCCTTTTATAAGGTCTAGTTTTCGAGATATTTGCATTCAAAGTTATTTTTTTGAGTTATGAAGGCATGTATGACTTTGGATGCCTACAGTTCCGCAAGTAAGGCTATGACGTCATTTTCGCTTGCAAAACGCTTAATTAGTTTTTCAAGAGCTATCCATAGCTGAAAACTAGAACATTCTAGGAGGTCTGGTTGCGGAGATATCTCAATTAAAAGTAAATCCATTAAAATCGATTTTTTTTGAGTTTTGAAAGTTTGCATGACTTTGGATGTCTACAGTTCCACAAATAAGGCTCGGAAGGCCTTCCAGTTTATTAACCGCTAAATCAGTTTTTGGAGAGCTATCCATTGCTGAAAACTAGAGCATTTTATGGGCTCTGGTTGCAGAGAAATTCTGATTCAAAGTTAATCTTTCTTGTTTCAACCCAAAAACTAAAAATCTTAATATGGCCATAACTTCCAAAATAAGGCTCGTAAGAGGTTGCGGTTAGCGTTGTTGAACAGATAACGGTCAGGCCTTTGCATTGCCGTTCAAAACTCAACTTTTTTTTTTCAATCGATTTTCGAAAAAAAGCATGGACTACCCCCTTATCACTAAAAATTCAATTTTTTACGAAAGTCTCTGGAACCCATTGAAACGTACATATATAGAAAGGTTTTGTCAAATGCAACCAGCACATCCAAAGCAAACCCTTTTATAAGGTCTAGTTTTCGAGATATTTGCATTCAAAGTTATTTTTTTGAGTTATGAAGGCATGTATGACTTTGGATGCCTACAGTTCCGCAAGTAAGGCTATGACGTCATTTTCGCTTGCAAAACGCTTAATTAGTTTTTCAAGAGCTATCCATAGCTGAAAACTAGAACATTCTAGGAGGTCTGGTTGCGGAGATATCTCAATTCAAAGTAAATCCATTAAAATCGATTTTTTTGAGTTTTGAAAGTTTGCATGACTTTGGATGTCTACAGTTCCACAAATAAGGCTCGGAAGGCCTTCCGGTTTATTAACCGCTAAATCAGTTTTTGGAGAGCTATCCATTGCTGAAAACTAGAGCATTTTATGGGCTCTGGTTGCAGAGAAATTCTGATTCAAAGTTAATCTTTCTTGTTTCAACCCAAAAACTAAAAATCTTAATATGGCCATAACTTCCAAAATAAGGCTCGTAAGAGGTTGCGGTTAGCGTTGTTGAACAGATAACGGTCAGGCCTTTGCATTGCCGTTCAAAACTCAACTTTTTTTTTTTCAATCGATTTTCGAAAAAAAGCATGGACTACCCCCTTATCACTAAAAATTCAATTTTTTACGAAAGTCTCTGGAACCCATTGAAACGTACATATATAGAAAGGTTTTGTCAAATGCAACCAGCACATCCAAAGCAAACCCTTTTATAAGGTCTAGTTTTCGAGATATTTGCATTCAAAGTTATTTTTTTGAGTTATGAAGGCATGTATGACTTTGGATGCCTACAGTTCCGCAAGTAAGGCTATGACGTCATTTTCGCTTGCAAAACGCTTAATTAGTTTTTCAAGAGCTATCCATAGCTGAAAACTAGAACATTCTAGGAGGTCTGGTTGCGGAGATATCTCAATTCAAAGTAAATCCATTAAAATCGATTTTTTTGAGTTTTGAAAGTTTGCATGACTTTGGATGTCTACAGTTCCACAAATAAGGCTCGGAAGGCCTTGCGGTTTATTAACCGCTAAATCAGTTTTTGGAGAGCTATCCATTGCTGAAAACTAGAGCATTTTGTGGGCTCTGGTTGCAGAGAAATTCTGATTCAAAGTTAATCTTTCTTGTTTCAACCCAAAAACTAAAAATCTTAATATGGCCATAACTTCCAAAATAAGGCTCGTAAGAGGTTGCGGTTGGCGTTGTTGAACAGATAGCGGTCAGGCCTTTGCATTGCCGTTCAAAACTCAACTTTTTTTTTTCAATCGATTTTCGAAAAAAAGCATGGACTACCCCCTTATCACTAAAAATTCAATTTTTTACGAAAGTCTCTGGAACCCATTGAAACGTACATATATAGAAAGGTTTTGTCAAATGCAACCAGCACATCCAAAGCAAACCCTTTTATAAGGTCTAGTTTTCGAGATATTTGCATTCAAAGTTATTTTTTTGAGTTATGAAGGCATGTATGACTTTGGATGCCTACAGTTCCGCAAGTAAGGCTATGACGTCATTTTCGCTTGCAAAACGCTTAATTTGTTTTTCAAGAGCTATCCATAGCTGAAAACTAGAACATTCTAGGAGGTCTGGTTGCGGAGATATCTCAATTCAAAGTAAATCCATTAAAATCGATTTTTTTGAGTTTTGAAAGTTTGCATGACTTTGGATGTCTACAGTTCCACAAATAAGGCTCGGAAGGCCTTCCGGTTTATTAACCGCTAAATCAGTTTTTGGAGAGCTATCCATTGCTGAAAACTAGAGCATTTTGTGGGCTCTGGTTGCAGAGAAATTCTGATTCAAAGTTAATCTTTCTTGTTTCAACCCAAAAACTAAAAATCTTAATATGGCCATAACTTCCAAAATAAGGCTCGTAAGAGGTTGCGGTTAGCGTTGTTGAACAGATAACGGTCAGGCCTTTGCATTGCCGTTCAAAACTCAACTTTTTTTTTTTCAATCGATTTTCGAAAAAAAGCGTGGACTACCCCCTTATCACTAAAAATTCAATTTTTTACGAAAGTCTCTGGAACCCATTGAAACGTACATATATAGAAAGGTTTTGTCAAATGCAACCAGCACATCCAAAGCAAACCCTTTTATAAGGTCTAGTTTTCGAGATATTTGCATTCAAAGTTATTTTTTTGAGTTATGAAGGCATGTATGACTTTGGATGCCTACAGTTCCGCAAGTAAGGCTATGACGTCATTTTCGCTTGCAAAACGCTTAATTAGTTTTTCAAGAGCTATCCATAGCTGAAAACTAGAACATTCTAGGAGGTCTGGTTGCGGAGATATCTCAATTCAAAGTAAATCCATTAAAATCGATTTTTTTGAGTTTTGAAAGTTTGCATGACTTTGGATGTCTACAGTTCCACAAATAAGGCTCGGAAGGCCTTGCGGTTTATTAACCGCTAAATCAGTTTTTGGAGAGCTATCCATTGCTGAAAACTAGAGCATTTTATGGGCTCTGGTTGCAAAGAAATTCTGATTCAAAGTTAATCTTTCTTGTTTCAACCCAAAAACTAAAAATCTTAATATGGCCATAACTTCCAAAATAAGGCTCGTAAGAGGTTGCGGTTAGCGTTGTTGAACAGATAACGGTCAGGCCTTTACATTGCCGTTCAAAACTCAACTTTTTTTTTCAATCGATTTTCGAAAAAAAAGCATGGACTACCCCCTTATCACTAAAAATTCAATTTTTTACGAAAGTCTCTGGAACCCATTGAAACGTACATATATAGAAAGGTTTTGTCAAATGCAACCAGCACATCCAAAGCAAACCCTTTTATAAGGTCTAGTTTTCGAGATATTTGCATTCAAAGTTATTTTTTTGAGTTATGAAGGCATGTATGACCTTGGATGCCTACAGTTCCGCAAGTAAGGCTATGACGTCATTTTCGCTTGCAAAACGCTTAATTAGTTTTTCAAGAGCTATCCATAGCTGAACATTCTAGGAGGTCTGGTTGCGGAGATATCTCAATTCAAAGTAAATCCATTAAAATCGATTTTTTTGAGTTTTGAAAGTTTGCATGACTTTGGATGTCTACAGTTCCACAAATAAGGCTCGGAAGGCCTTGCGGTTTATTAACCGCTAAATCAGTTTTTGGAGAGCTATCCATTGCTGAAAACTAGAGCATTTTGTGGGCTCTGGTTGCAGAGAAATTCTGATTCAAAGTTAATCTTTCTTGTTTCAACCCAAAAACTAAAAATCTTAATATGGCCATAACTTCCAAAATAAGGCTCGTAAGAGGTTGCGGTTAGCGTTGTTGAACAGATAACGGTCAGGCCTTTGCATTGCCGTTCAAAACTCAACTTTTTTTTTTTCAATCGATTTTCGAAAAAAAGCATGGACTACCCCCTTATCACTAAAAATTCAATTTTTTACGAAAGTCTCTGGAACCCATTGAAACGTACATATATAGAAAGGTTTTGTCAAATGCAACCAGCACATCCAAAGCAAACCCTTTTATAAGGTCTAGTTTTCGAGATATTTGCATTCAAAGTTATTTTTTTGAGTTATGAAGGCATGTATGACTTTGGATGCCTACAGTTCCGCAAGTAAGGCTATGACGTCATTTTCGCTTGCAAAACGCTTAATTAGTTTTTCAAGAGCTATCCATAGCTGAAAACTAGAACATTCTA
Organism: Melangyna quadrimaculata; assembly: GCA_949320155.1. Taxonomy (NCBI): domain Eukaryota; kingdom Metazoa; phylum Arthropoda; class Insecta; order Diptera; family Syrphidae; genus Melangyna; species Melangyna quadrimaculata. The sequence goes on along the minus strand of OX439483.1, from coordinate 76,028,059 downwards.
GGAGGTCTGGTTGCGGAGATATCTCAATTCAAATCCATTAAAATAGATTTTTTTGAGTTTTGAAAGTTTGCATGACTTTGGATGTCTACAGTTCCACAAATAAGGCTCGGAAGGCCTTCCGGTTTATTAACCGCTAAATCAGTTTTTGGAGAGCTATCCATTGCTGAAAACTAGAGCATTTTATGGGCTCTGGTTGCAGAGAAATTCTGATTCAAAGTTAATCTTTCTTGTTTCAACCCAAAAACTAAAAATCTTAATATGGCCATAACTTCCAAAATAAGGCTCGTAAGAGGTTGCGGTTAGCGTTGTTGAACAGATAACGGTCAGGCCTTTGCATTGCCGTTCAAAACTCAACTTTTTTTTTTTCAATCGATTTTCGAAAAAAAGCATGGACTACCCCCTTATCACTAAAAATTCAATTTTTTACGAAAGTCTCTGGAACCCATTGAAACGTACATATATAGAAAGGTTTTGTCAAATGCAACCAGCACATCCAAAGCAAACCCTTTTATAAGGTCTAGTTTTCGAGATATTTGCATTCAAAGTTATTTTTTTGAGTTATGAAGGCATGTATGACTTTGGATGCCTACAGTTCCGCAAGTAAGGCTATGACGTCATTTTCGCTTGCAAAACGCTTAATTAGTTTTTCAAGAGCTATCCATAGCTGAAAACTAGAACATTCTAGGAGGTCTGGTTGCGGAGATATCTCAATTCAAAGTAAATCCATTAAAATCGATTTTTTTGAGTTTTGAAAGTTTGCATGACTTTGGATGTCTACAGTTCCACAAATAAGGCTCGGAAGGCCTTCCGGTTTATTAACCGCTAAATCAGTTTTTGGAGAGCTATCCATTGCTGAAAACTAGAGCATTTTATGGGCTCTGGTTGCAGAGAAATTCTGATTCAAAGTTAATCTTTCTTGTTTCAACCCAAAAACTAAAAATCTTAATATGGCCATAACTTCCAAAATAAGGCTCGTAAGAGGTTGCGGTTAGCGTTGTTGAACAGATAACGGTCAGGCCTTTGCATTGCCGTTCAAAACTCAACTTTTTTTTTTCAATCGATTTTCGAAAAAAAGCATGGACTACCCCCTTATCACTAAAAATTAAATTTTTTACGAAAGTCTCTGGAACCCATTGAAACGTACATATATAGAAAGGTTTTGTCAAATGCAACCAGCACATCCAAAGCAAACCCTTTTATAAGGTCTAGTTTTCGAGATATTTGCATTCAAAGTTATTTTTTTGAGTTATGAAGGCATGTATGACTTTGGATGCCTACAGTTCCGCAAGTAAGGCTATGACGTCATTTTCGCTTTCAAGAGCTATCCATAGCTGAAAACTAGAACATTCTAGGAGGTCTGGTTGCGGAGATATCTCAATTCAAAGTAAATCCATTAAAATCGATTTTTTTGAGTTTTGAAAGTTTGCATGACTTTGGATGTCTACAGTTCCACAAATAAGGCTCGGAAGGCCTTGCGGTTTATTAACCGCTAAATCAGTTTTTGGAGAGCTATCCATTGCTGAAAACTAGAGCATTTTATGGGCTCTGGTTGCAAAGAAATTCTGATTCAAAGTTAATCTTTCTTGTTTCAACCCAAAAACTAAAAATCTTAATATGGCCATAACTTCCAAAATAAGGCTCGTAAGAGGTTGCGGTTAGCGTTGTTGAACAGATAACGGTCAGGCCTTTGCATTGCCGTTCAAAACTCAACTTTTTTTTTTCAATCGATTTTCGAAAAAAAAGCATGGACTACCCCCTTATCACTAAAAATTCAATTTTTTACGAAAGTCTCTGGAACCCATTGAAACGTACATATATAGAAAGGTTTTGTCAAATGCAACCAGCACATCCAAAGCAAACCCTTTTATAAGGTCTAGTTTTCGAGATATTTGCATTCAAAGTTATTTTTTTGAGTTATGAAGGCATGTATGACTTTGGATGCCTACAGTTCCGCAAGTAAGGCTATGACGTCATTTTCGCTTGCAAAACGCTTAATTAGTTTTTCAAGAGCTATCCATAGCTGAACATTCTAGGAGGTCTGGTTGCGGAGATATCTCAATTCAAAGTAAATCCATTAAAATCGATTTTTTTGAGTTTTGAAAGTTTGCATGACTTTGGATGTCTACAGTTCCACAAATAAGGCTCGGAAGGCCTTGCGGTTTATTAACCGCTAAATCAGTTTTTGGAGAGCTATCCATTGCTGAAAACTAGAGCATTTTGTGGGCTCTGGTTGCAGAGAAATTCTGATTCAAAGTTAATCTTTCTTGTTTCAACCCAAAAACTAAAAATCTTAATATGGCCATAACTTCCAAAATAAGGCTCGTAAGAGGTTGCGGTTAGCGTTGTTGAACAGATAACGGTCAGGCCTTTGCATTGCCGTTCAAAACTCAACTTTTTTTTTTTCAATCGATTTTCGAAAAAAAGCATGGACTACCCCCTTATCACTAAAAATTCAATTTTTTACGAAAGTCTCTGGAACCCATTGAAACGTACATATATAGAAAGGTTTTGTCAAATGCAACCAGCACATCCAAAGCAAACCCTTTTATAAGGTCTAGTTTTCGAGATATTTGCATTCAAAGTTATTTTTTTGAGTTATGAAGGCATGTATGACTTTGGATGCCTACAGTTCCGCAAGTAAGGCTATGACGTCATTTTCGCTTGCAAAACGCTTAATTAGTTTTTCAAGAGCTATCCATAGCTGAAAACTAGAACATTCTAGGAGGTCTGGTTGCGGAGATATCTCAATTCAAAGTAAATCCATTAAAATCGATTTTTTTGAGTTTTGAAAGTTTGCATGACTTTGGATGTCTACAGTTCCACAAATAAGGCTCGGAAGGCCTTCCGGTTTATTAACCGCTAAATCAGTTTTTGGAGAGCTATCCATTGCTGAAAACTAGAGCATTTTATGGGCTCTGGTTGCAGAGAAATTCTGATTCAAAGTTAATCTTTCTTGTTTCAACCCAAAAACTAAAAATCTTAATATGGCCATAACTTCCAAAATAAGGCTCGTAAGAGGTTGCGGTTAGCGTTGTTGAACAGATAACGGTCAGGCCTTTGCATTGCCGTTCAAAACTCAACTTTTTTTTTTTCAATCGATTTTCGAAAAAAAGCATGGACTACCCCCTTATCACTAAAAATTCAATTTTTTACGAAAGTCTCTGGAACCCATTGAAACGTACATATATAGAAAGGTTTTGTCAAATGCAACCAGCACATCCAAAGCAAACCCTTTTATAAGGTCTAGTTTTCGAGATATTTGCATTCAAAGTTATTTTTTTGAGTTATGAAGGCATGTATGACTTTGGATGCCTACAGTTCCGCAAGTAAGGCTATGACGTCATTTTCGCTTGCAAAACGCGTAATTAGTTTTTCAAGAGCTATCCATAGCTGAAAACTAGAACATTCTAGGAGGTCTGGTTGCGGAGATATCTCAATTCAAAGTAAATCCATTAAAATCGATTTTTTTGAGTTTTGAAAGTTTGCATGACTTTGGATGTCTACAGTTCCACAAATAAGGCTCGGAAGGCCTTGCGGTTTATTAACCGCTAAATCAGTTTTTGAAGAGCTATCCATTGCTGAAAACTAGAGCATTTTATGGGCTCTGGTTGCAGAGAAATTCTGATTCAAAGTTAATCTTTCTTGTTTCAACCCAAAAACTAAAAATCTTAATATTGCCATAACTTCCAAAATAAGGCTCGTAAGAGGTTGCGGTTAGCGTTGTTGAACAGATAACGGTCAGGCCTTTGCATTGCCGTTCAAAACTCAACTTTTTTTTTTTCATTCGATTTTCGAAAAAAAGCATGGACTACCCCCTTATCACTAAAAATTCAATTTTTTACGAAAGTCTCTGGAACCCATTGAAACGTACATATATAGAAAGGTTTTGTCAAATGCAACCAGCACATCCAAAGCAAACCCTTTTATAAGGTCTAGTTTTCGAGATATTTGCATTCAAAGTTATTTTTTTGAGTTATGAAGGCATGTATGACTTTGGATGCCTACAGTTCCGCAAGTAAGGCTATGACGTCATTTTCGCTTGCAAAACGCTTAATTTGTTTTTCAAGAGCTATCCATAGCTGAAAACTAGAACATTCTAGGAGGTCTGGTTGCGGAGATATCTCAATTCAAAGTAAATCCATTAAAATCGATTTTTTTGAGTTTTGAAAGTTTGCATGACTTTGGATGTCTACAGTTCCACAAATAAGGCTCGGAAGGCCTTCCGGTTTATTAACCGCTAAATCAGTTTTTGGAGAGCTATCCATTGCTGAAAACTAGAGCATTTTATGGGCTCTGGTTGCAGAGAAATTCTGATTCAAAGTTAATCTTTCTTGTTTCAACCCAAAAACTAAAAATCTTAATATGGCCATAACTTCCAAAATAAGGCTCGTAAGAGGTTGCGGTTAGCGTTGTTGAACAGATAACGGTCAGGCCTTTGCATTGCCGTTCAAAACTCAACTTTTTTTTTTTCAATCGATTTTCGAAAAAAAGCATGGACTACCCCCTTATCACTAAAAATTCAATTTTTTACGAAAGTCTCTGGAACCCATTGAAACGTACATATATAGAAAGGTTTTGTCAAATGCAACCAGCACATCTAAAGCAAACCCTTTTATAAGGTCTAGTTTTCGAGATATTTGCATTCAAAGTTATTTTTTTGAGTTATGAAGGCATGTATGACTTTGGATGCCTACAGTTCCGCAAGTAAGGCTATGACGTCATTTTCGCTTGCAAAACGCTTAATTAGTTTTTCAAGAGCTATCCATAGCTGAAAACTAGAACATTCTAGGAGGTCTGGTTGCGGAGATATCTCAATTCAAAGTAAATCCATTAAAATCGATTTTTTTGAGTTTTGAAAGTTTGCATGACTTTGGATGTCTACAGTTCCACAAATAAGGCTCGGAAGGCCTTGCGGTTTATTAACCGCTAAATCAGTTTTTGGAGAGCTATTCATTGCTGAAAACTAGAGCATTTTGTGGGCTCTGGTTGCAGAGAAATTCTGATTCAAAGTTAATCTTTCTTGTTTCAACCCAAAAACTAAAAATCTTAATATGGCCATAACTTCCAAAATAAGGCTCGTAAGAGGTTGCGGTTGGCGTTGTTGAACAGATAGCGGTCAGGCCTTTGCATTGCCGTTCAAAACTCAACTTTTTTTTTCAATCGATTTTCGAAAAAAAGCATGGACTACCCCCTCATCACTAAAAATTCAATTTTTTACGAAAGTCTCTGGAACCCATTGAAACGTACATATATAGAAAGGTTTTGTCAAATGCAACCAGCACATCTAAAGCAAACCCTTTTATAAGGTCTAGTTTTCGAGATATTTGCATTCAAAGTTATTTTTTTGAGTTATGAAGGCATGTATGACTTTGGATGCCTACAGTTCCGCAAGTAAGGCTATGACGTCATTTTCGCTTGCAAAACGCTTAATTAGTTTTTCAAGAGCTATCCATAGCTGAAAACTAGAACATTCTAGGAGGTCTGGTTGCGGAGATATCTCAATTCAAAGTAAATCCATTAAAATCGATTTTTTTGAGTTTTGAAAGTTTGCATGACTTTGGATGTCTACAGTTCCACAAATAAGGCTCGGAAGGCCTTCCGGTTTATTAACCGCTAAATCAGTTTTTGGAGAGCTATCCATTGCTGAAAACTAGAGCATTTTATGGGCTCTGGTTGCAGAGAAATTCTGATTCAAAGTAAATCTTTCTTGTTTCAACCCAAAAACTAAAAATCTTAATATGGCCATAACTTCCAAAATAAGGCTCGTAAGAGGTTGCGGTTAGCGTTGTTGAACAGATAACGGTCAGGCCTTTGCATTGCCGTTCAAAACTCAACTTTTTTTTTTTCAATCGATTTTCGAAAAAAAGCATGGACTACCCCCTTATCACTAAAAATTCAATTTTTTACGAAAGTCTCTGGAACCCATTGAAACGTACATATATAGAAAGGTTTTGTCAAATGCAACCAGCACATCCAAAGCAAACCCTTTTATAAGGTCTAGTTTTCGAGATATTTGCATTCAAAGTTATTTTTTTGAGTTATGAAGGCATGTATGACTTTGGATGCCTACAGTTCCGCAAGTAAGGCTATGACGTCATTTTCGCTTGCAAAACGCTTAATTAGTTTTTCAAGAGCTATCCATAGCTGAAAACTAGAACATTCTAGGAGGTCTGGTTGCGGAGATATCTCAATTCAAAGTAAATCCATTAAAATCGATTTTTTTGAGTTTTGAAAGTTTGCATGACTTTGGATGTCTACAGTTCCACAAATAAGGCTCGGAAGGCCTTCCGGTTTATTAACCGCTAAATCAGTTTTTGGAGAGCTATCCATTGCTGAAAACTAGAGCATTTTATGGGCTCTGGTTGCAGAGAAATTCTGATTCAAAGTTAATCTTTCTTGTTTCAACCCAAAAACTAAAAATCTTAATATGGCCATAACTTCCAAAATAAGGCTCGTAAGAGGTTGCGGTTAGCGTTGTTGAACAGATAACGGTCAGGCCTTTGCATTGCCGTTCAAAACTCAACTTTTTTTTTTTCAATCGATTTTCGAAAAAAAGCATGGACTACCCCCTTATCACTAAAAATTCAATTTTTTACGAAAGTCTCTGGAACCCATTGAAACGTACATATATAGAAAGGTTTTGTCAAATGCAACCAGCACATCCAAAGCAAACCCTTTTATAAGGTCTAGTTTTCGAGATATTTGCATTCAAAGTTATTTTTTTGAGTTATGAAGGCATGTATGACTTTGGATGCCTACAGTTCCGCAAGTAAGGCTATGACGTCATTTTCGCTTGCAAAACGCTTAATTAGTTTTTCAAGAGCTATCCATAGCTGAAAACTAGAACATTCTAGGAGGTCTGGTTGCGGAGATATCTCAATTCAAAGTAAATCCATTAAAATCGATTTTTTTGAGTTTTGAAAGTTTGCATGACTTTGGATGTCTACAGTTCCACAAATAAGGCTCGGAAGGCCTTCCGGTTTATTAACCGCTAAATCAGTTTTTGGAGAGCTATCCATTGCTGAAAACTAGAGCATTTTATGGGCTCTGGTTGCAGAGAAATTCTGATTCAAAGTTAATCTTTCTTGTTTCAACCCAAAAACTAAAAATCTTAATATGGCCATAACTTCCAAAATAAGGCTCGTAAGAGGTTGCGGTTAGCGTTGTTGAACAGATAACGGTCAGGCCTTTGCATTGCCGTTCAAAACTCAACTTTTTTTTTTTCAATCGATTTTCGAAAAAAAGCGTGGACTACCCCCTTATCACTAAAAATTCAATTTTTTACGAAAGTCTCTGGAACCCATTGAAACGTACATATATAGAAAGGTTTTGTCAAATGCAACCAGCACATCCAAAGCAAACCCTTTTATAAGGTCTAGTTTTCGAGATATTTGCATTCAGAGTTATTTTTTTGAGTTATGAAGGCATGTATGACTTTGGATGCCTACAGTTCCGCAAGTAAGGCTATGACGTCATTTTCGCTTGCAAAACGCTTAATTAGTTTTTCAAGAGCTATCCATAGCTGAAAACTAGAACATTCTAGGAGGTCTGGTTGCGGAGATATCTCAATTCAAAGTAAATCCATTAAAATCGATTTTTTTGAGTTTTGAAAGTTTGCATGACTTTGGATGTCTACAGTTCCACAAATAAGGCTCGGAAGGCCTTGCGGTTTATTAACCGCTAAATCAGTTTTTGGAGAGCTATCCATTGCTGAAAACTAGAGCATTTTATGGGCTCTGGTTGCAAAGAAATTCTGATTCAAAGTTAATCTTTCTTGTTTCAACCCAAAAACTAAAAATCTTAATATGGCCATAACTTCCAAAATAAGGCTCGTAAGAGGTTGCGGTTAGCGTTGTTGAACAGATAACGGTCAGGCCTTTGCATTGCCGTTCAAAACTCAACTTTTTTTTTCAATCGATTTTCGAAAAAAAAGCATGGACTACCCCCTTATCACTAAAAATTCAATTTTTTACGAAAGTCTCTGGAACCCATTGAAACGTACATATATAGAAAGGTTTTGTCAAATGCAACCAGCACATCCAAAGCAAACCCTTTTATAAGGTCTAGTTTTCGAGATATTTGCATTCAAAGTTATTTTTTTGAGTTATGAAGGCATGTATGACTTTGGATGCCTACAGTTCCGCAAGTAAGGCTATGACGTCATTTTCGCTTGCAAAACGCTTAATTAGTTTTTCAAGAGCTATCCATAGCTGAACATTCTAGGAGGTCTGGTTGCGGAGATATCTCAATTCAAAGTAAATCCATTAAAATCGATTTTTTTGAGTTTTGAAAGTTTGCATGACTTTGGATGTCTACAGTTCCACAAATAAGGCTCGGAAGGCCTTGCGGTTTATTAACCGCTAAATCAGTTTTTGGAGAGCTATCCATTGCTGAAAACTAGAGCATTTTGTGGGCTCTGGTTGCAGAGAAATTCTGATTCAAAGTTAATCTTTCTTGTTTCAACCCAAAAACTAAAAATCTTAATATGGCCATAACTTCCAAAATAAGGCTCGTAAGAGGTTGCGGTTAGCGTTGTTGAACAGATAACGGTCAGGCCTTTGCATTGCCGTTCAAAACTCAACTTTTTTTTTTTTTCAATCGATTTTCGAAAAAAAGCATGGACTACCCCCTTATCACTAAAAATTCAATTTTTTACGAAAGTCTCTGGAACCCATTGAAACGTACATATATAGAAAGGTTTTGTCAAATGCAACCAGCACATCCAAAGCAAACCCTTTTATAAGGTCTAGTTTTCGAGATATTTGCATTCAAAGTTATTTTTTTGAGTTATGAAGGCATGTATGACTTTGGATGCCTACAGTTCCGCAAGTAAGGCTATGACGTCATTTTCGCTTGCAAAACGCTTAATTAGTTTTTCAAGAGCTATCCATAGCTGAAAACTAGAACTAGGCCTTTGCATTGCCGTTCAAAACTCAACTTTTTTTTTTTCAATCGATTTTCGAAAAAAAGCATGGACTACCCCCTTATCACTAAAAATTCAATTTTTTACGAAAGTCTCTGGAACCCATTGAAACGTACATATATAGAAAGGTTTTGTCAAATGCAACCAGCACATCCAAAGCAAACCCTTTTATAAGGTCTAGTTTTCGAGATATTTGCATTCAAAGTTATTTTTTTGAGTTATGAAGGCATGTATGACTTTGGATGCCTACAGTTCCGCAAGTAAGGCTATGACGTCATTTTCGCTTGCAAAACGCTTAATTTGTTTTTCAAGAGCTATCCATAGCTGAAAACTAGAACATTCTAGGAGGTCTGGTTGCGGAGATATCTCAATTCAAAGTAAATCCATTAAAATCGATTTTTTTGAGTTTTGAAAGTTTGCATGACTTTGGATGTCTACAGTTCCACAAATAAGGCTCGGAAGGCCTTCCGGTTTATTAACCGCTAAATCAGTTTTTGGAGAGCTATCCATTGCTGAAAACTAGAGCATTTTATGGGCTCTGGTTGCAGAGAAATTCTGATTCAAAGTTAATCTTTCTTGTTTCAACCCAAAAACTAAAAATCTTAATATGGCCATAACATCCAAAATAAGGCTCGTAAGAGGTTGCGGTTAGCGTTGTTGAATAGATAACGGTCAGGCCTTTGCATTGCCGTTCAAAACTCAACTTTTTTTTTTCAATCGATTTTCGAAAAAAAAGCATGGACTACCCCCTTATCACTAAAAATTCAATTTTTTACGAAAGTCTCTGGAACCCATTGAAACGTACATATATAGAAAGGTTTTGTCAAATGCAACCAGCACATCCAAAGCAAACCCTTTTATAAGGTCTAGTTTTCGAGATATTTGCATTCAAAGTTATTTTTTTGAGTTATGAAGGCATGTATGACTTTGGATGCCTACAGTTCCGCAAGTAAGGCTATGACGTCATTTTCGCTTGCAAAACGCTTAATTAGTTTTTCAAGAGCTATCCATAGCTGAACATTCTAGGAGGTCTGGTTGCGGAGATATCTCAATTCAAAGTAAATCCATTAAAATCGATTTTTTTGAGTTTTGAAAGTTTGCATGACTTTGGATGTCTACAGTTCCACAAATAAGGCTCGGAAGGCCTTGCGGTTTATTAACCGCTAAATCAGTTTTTGGAGAGCTATCCATTGCTGAAAACTAGAGCATTTTGTGGGCTCTGGTTGCAGAGAAATTCTGATTCAAAGTTAATCTTTCTTGTTTCAACCCAAAAACTAAAAATCTTAATATGGCCATAACTTCCAAAATAAGGCTCGTAAGAGGTTGCGGTTAGCGTTGTTGAACAGATAACGGTCAGGCCTTTGCATTGCCGTTCAAAACTCAACTTTTTTTTTTTCAATCGATTTTCGAAAAAAAGCATGGACTACCCCCTTATCACTAAAAATTCAATTTTTTACGAAAGTCTCTGGAACCCATTGAAACGTACATATATAGAAAGGTTTTGTCAAATGCAACCAGCACATCCAAAGCAAACCCTTTTATAAGGTCTAGTTTTCGAGATATTTGCATTCAAAGTTATTTTTTTGAGTTATGAAGGCATGTATGACTTTGGATGCCTACAGTTCCGCAAGTAAGGCTATGACGTCATTTTCGCTTGCAAAACGCTTAATTAGTTTTTCAAGAGCTATCCATAGCTGAAAACTAGAACTAGGCCTTTGCATTGCCGTTCAAAACTCAACTTTTTTTTTTTCAATCGATTTTCGAAAAAAAGCATGGACTACCCCCTTATCACTAAAAATTCAATTTTTTACGAAAGTCTCTGGAACCCATTGAAACGTACATATATAGAAAGGTTTTGTCAAATGCAACCAGCACATCCAAAGCAAACCCTTTTATAAGGTCTAGTTTTCGAGATATTTGCATTCAAAGTTATTTTTTTGAGTTATGAAGGCATGTATGACTTTGGATGCCTACAGTTCCGCAAGTAAGGCTATGACGTCATTTTCGCTTGCAAAACGCTTAATTTGTTTTTCAAGAGCTATCCATAGCTGAAAACTAGAACATTCTAGGAGGTCTGGTTGCGGAGATATCTCAATTCAAAGTAAATCCATTAAAATCGATTTTTTTGAGTTTTGAAAGTTTGCATGACTTTGGATGTCTACAGTTCCACAAATAAGGCTCGGAAGGCCTTCCGGTTTATTAACCGCTAAATCAGTTTTTGGAGAGCTATCCATTGCTGAAAACTAGAGCATTTTATGGGCTCTGGTTGCAGAGAAATTCTGATTCAAAGTTAATCTTTCTTGTTTCAACCCAAAAACTAAAAATCTTAATATGGCCATAACTTCCAAAATAAGGCTCGTAAGAGGTTGCGGTTAGCGTTGTTGAACAGATAACGGTCAGGCCTTTGCATTGCCGTTCAAAACTCAACTTTTTTTTTTCAATCGATTTTCGAAAAAAAAGCATGGACTACCCCCTTATCACTAAAAATTCAATTTTTTACGAAAGTCTCTGGAACCCATTGAAACGTACATATATAGAAAGGTTTTGTCAAATGCAACCAGCACATCCAAAGCAAACCCTTTTATAAGGTCTAGTTTTCGAGATATTTGCATTCAAAGTTATTTTTTTGAGTTATGAAGGCATGTATGACTTTGGATGCCTACAGTTCCGCAAGTAAGGCTATGACGTCATTTTCGCTTGCAAAACGCTTAATTAGTTTTTCAAGAGCTATCCATAGCTGAACATTCTAGGAGGTCTGGTTGCGGAGATATCTCAATTCAAAGTAAATCCATTAAAATCGATTTTTTTGAGTTTTGAAAGTTTGCATGACTTTGGATGTCTACAGTTCCACAAATAAGGCTCGGAAGGCCTTGCGGTTTATTAACCGCTAAATCAGTTTTTGGAGAGCTATCCATTGCTGAAAACTAGAGCATTTTGTGGGCTCTGGTTGCAGAGAAATTCTGATTCAAAGTTAATCTTTCTTGTTTCAACCCAAAAACTAAAAATCTTAATATGGCCATAACTTCCAAAATAAGGCTCGTAAGAGGTTGCGGTTAGCGTTGTTGAACAGATAACGGTCAGGCCTTTGCATTGCCGTTCAAAACTCAACTTTTTTTTTTTTCAATCGATTTTCGAAAAAAAGCATGGACTACCCCCTTATCACTAAAAATTCAATTTTTTACGAAAGTCTCTGGAACCCATTGAAACGTACATATATAGAAAGGTTTTGTCAAATGCAACCAGCACATCCAAAGCAAACCCTTTTATAAGGTCTAGTTTTCGAGATATTTGCATTCAAAGTTATTTTTTTGAGTTATGAAGGCATGTATGACTTTGGATGCCTACAGTTCCGCAAGTAAGGCTATGACGTCATTTTCGCTTGCAAAACGCTTAATTAGTTTTTCAAGAGCTATCCATAGCTGAAAACTAGAACTAGGCCTTTGCATTGCCGTTCAAAACTCAACTTTTTTTTTTTCAATCGATTTTCGAAAAAAAGCATGGACTACCCCCTTATCACTAAAAATTCAATTTTTTACGAAAGTCTCTGGAACCCATTGAAACGTACATATATAGAAAGGTTTTGTCAAATGCAACCAGCACATCCAAAGCAAACCCTTTTATAAGGTCTAGTTTTCGAGATATTTGCATTCAAAGTTATTTTTTTGAGTTATGAAGGCATGTATGACTTTGGATGCCTACAGTTCCGCAAGTAAGGCTATGACGTCATTTTCGCTTGCAAAACGCTTAATTTGTTTTTCAAGAGCTATCCATAGCTGAAAACTAGAACATTCTAGGAGGTCTGGTTGCGGAGATATCTCAATTCAAAGTAAATCCATTAAAATCGATTTTTTTGAGTTTTGAAAGTTTGCATGACTTTGGATGTCTACAGTTCCACAAATAAGGCTCGGAAGGCCTTCCGGTTTATTAACCGCTAAATCAGTTTTTGGAGAGCTATCCATTGCTGAAAACTAGAGCATTTTATGGGCTCTGGTTGCAGAGAAATTCTGATTCAAAGTTAATCTTTCTTGTTTCAACCCAAAAACTAAAAATCTTAATATGGCCATAACTTCCAAAATAAGGCTCGTAAGAGGTTGCGGTTAGCGTTGTTGAACAGATAACGGTCAGGCCTTTGCATTGCCGTTCAAAACTCAACTTTTTTTTTTTCAATCGATTTTCGAAAAAAAGCATGGACTACCCCCTTATCACTAAAAATTCAATTTTTTACGAAAGTCTCTGGAACCCATTGAAACGTACATATATAGAAAGGTTTTGTCAAATGCAACCAGCACATCCAAAGCAAACCCTTTTATAAGGTCTAGTTTTCGAGATATTTGCATTCAAAGTTATTTTTTTGAGTTATGAAGGCATGTATGACTTTGGATGCCTACAGTTCCGCAAGTAAGGCTATGACGTCATTTTCGCTTGCAAAACGCTTAATTAGTTTTTCAAGAGCTATCCATAGCTGAAAACTAGAACATTCTAGGAGGTCTGGTTGCGGAGATATCTCAATTCAAAGTAAATCCATTAAAATCGATTTTTTTGAGTCTTGAAAGTTTGCATGACTTTGGATGTCTACAGTTCCACAAATAAGGCTCGGAAGGCCTTGCGGTTTATTAACCGCTAAATCAGTTTTTGGAGAGCTATTCATTGCTGAAAACTAGAGCATTTTGTGGGCTCTGGTTGCAGAGAAATTCTGATTCAAAGTTAATCTTTCTTGTTTCAACCCAAAAACTAAAAATCTTAATATGGCCATAACTTCCAAAATAAGGCTCGTAAGAGGTTGCGGTTGGCGTTGTTGAACAGATAGCGGTCAGGCCTTTGCATTGCCGTTCAAAACTCAACTTTTTTTTTCAATCGATTTTCGAAAAAAAGCATGGACTACCCCCTCATCACTAAAAATTCAATTTTTTACGAAAGTCTCTGGAACCCATTGAAACGTACATATATAGAAAGGTTTTGTCAAATGCAACCAGCACATCTAAAGCAAACCCTTTTATAAGGTCTAGTTTTCGAGATATTTGCATTCAAAGTTATTTTTTTGAGTTATGAAGGCATGTATGACTTTGGATGCCTACAGTTCCGCAAGTAAGGCTATGACGTCATTTTCGCTTGCAAAACGCTTAATTAGTTTTTCAAGAGCTATCCATAGCTGAAAACTAGAACATTCTAGGAGGTCTGGTTGCGGAGATATCTCAATTAAAAGTAAATCCATTAAAATCGATTTTTTTGAGTTTTGAAAGTTTGCATGACTTTGGATGTCTACAGTTCCACAAATAAGGCTCGGAAGGCCTTCCGGTTTATTAACCGCTAAATCAGTTTTTGGAGAGCTATCCATTGCTGAAAACTAGAGCATTTTGTGGGCTCTGGTTGCAGAGAAATTCTGATTCAAAGTTAATCTTTCTTGTTTCAACCCAAAAACTAAAAATCTTAATATGGCCATAACTTCCAAAATAAGGCTCGTAAGAGGTTGCGGTTAGCGTTGTTGAACAGATAACGGTCAGGCCTTTGCATTGCCGTTCAAAACTCAACTTTTTTTTTTTCAATCGATTTTCGAAAAAAAGCATGGACTACCCCCTTATCACTAAAAATTCAATTTTTTACGAAAGTCTCTGGAACCCATTGAAACGTACATATATAGAAAGGTTTTGTCAAATGCAACCAGCACATCCAAAGCAAACCCTTTTATAAGGTCTAGTTTTCGAGATATTTGCATTCAAAGTTATTTTTTTGAGTTATGAAGGCATGTATGACTTTGGATGCCTACAGTTCCGCAAGTAAGGCTATGACGTCATTTTCGCTTGCAAAACGCTTAATTAGTTTTTCAAGAGCTATCCATAGCTGAAAACTAGAACATTCTAGGAGGTCTGGTTGCGGAGATATCTCAATTCAAAGTAAATCCATTAAAATCGATTTTTTTGAGTTTTGAAAGTTTGCATGACTTTGGATGTCTACAGTTCCACAAATAAGGCTCGGAAGGCCTTCCGGTTTATTAACCGCTAAATCAGTTTTTGGAGAGCTATCCATTGCTGAAAACTAGAGCATTTTATGGGCTCTGGTTGCAGAGAAATTCTGATTCAAAGTTAATCTTTCTTGTTTCAACCCAAAAACTAAAAATCTTAATATGGCCATAACTTCCAAAATAAGGCTCGTAAGAGGTTGCGGTTAGCGTTGTTGAACAGACAACGGTCAGGCCTTTGCATTGCCGTTCAAAACTCAACTTTTTTTTTTTCAATCGATTTTCGAAAAAAAGCATGGACTACCCCCTTATCACTAAAAATTCAATTTTTTACGAAAGTCTCTGGAACCCATTGAAACGTACATATATAGAAAGGTTTTGTCAAATGCAACCAGCACATCCAAAGCAAACCCTTTTATAAGGTCTAGTTTTCGAGATATTTGCATTCAAAGTTATTTTTTTGAGTTATGAAGGCATGTATGACTTTGGATGCCTACAGTTCCGCAAGTAAGGCTATGACGTCATTTTCGCTTGCAAAACGCTTAATTAGTTTTTCAAGAGCTATCCATAGCTGAAAACTAGAACATTCTAGGAGGTCTGGTTGCGGAGATATCTCAATTCAAAGTAAATCCATTAAAATCGATTTTTTTGAGTTTTGAAAGTTTGCATGACTTTGGATGTCTACAGTTCCACAAATAAGGCTCGGAAGGCCTTGTGGTTTATTAACCGCTAAATCAGTTTTTGGAGAGCTATCCATTGCTGAAAACTAGAGCATTTTGTGGGCTCTGGTTGCAGAGAAATTCTGATTCAAAGTTAATCTTTCTTGTTTCAACCCAAAAACTAAAAATCTTAATATGGCCATAACTTCCAAAATAAGGCTCGTAAGAGGTTGCGGTTAGCGTTGTTGAACAGACAACGGTCAGGCCTTTGCATTGCCGTTCAAAACTCAACTTTTTTTTTTTCAATCGATTTTCGAAAAAAAGCATGGACTACCCCCTTATCACTAAAAATTCAATTTTTTACGAAAGTCTCTGGAACCCATTGAAACGTACATATATAGAAAGGTTTTGTCAAATGCAACCAGCACATCCAAAGCAAACCCTTTTATAAGGTCTAGTTTTCGAGATATTTGCATTCAAAGTTATTTTTTTGAGTTATGAAGGCATGTATGACTTTGGATGCCTACAGTTCCGCAAGTAAGGCTATGACGTCATTTTCGCTTGCAAAACGCTTAATTAGTTTTTCAAGAGCTATCCATAGCTGAAAACTAGAACATTCTAGGAGGTCTGGTTGCGGAGATATCTCAATTCAAAGTAAATCCATTAAAATCGATTTTTTTGAGTTTTGAAAGTTTGCATGACTTTGGATGTCTACAGTTCCACAAATAAGGCCTTCCGGTTTATTAACCGCTAAATCAGTTTTTGGAGAGCTATCCATTGCTGAAAACTAGAGCATTTTATGGGCTCTGGTTGCAGAGAAATTCTGATTCAAAGTTAATCTTTCTTGTTTCAACCCAAAAACTAAAAATCTTAATATGGCCATAACTTCCAAAATAAGGCTCGTAAGAGGTTGCGGTTGGCGTTGTTGAACAGATAACGGTCAGGCCTTTGCATTGCCGTTCAAAACTCATTTTTTTTTTTTTCAATCGATTTTCGAAAAAAAGCATGGACTACCCCCTTATCACTAAAAATTCAATTTTTTACGAAAGTCTCTGGAACCCATTGAAACGTACATATATAGAAAGGTTTTGTCAAATGCAACCAGCACATCCAAAGCAAACCCTTTTATAAGGTCTAGTTTTCGAGATATTTGCATTCAAAGTTATTTTTTTGAGTTATGAAGGCATGTATGACTTTGGATGCCTACAGTTCCGCAAGTAAGGCTATGACGTCATTTTCGCTTGCAAAACGCTTAATTAGTTTTTCAAGAGCTATCCATAGCTGAAAACTAGAACATTCTAGGAGGTCTGGTTGCGGAGATATCTCAATTCAAAGTAAATCCATTAAAATCGATTTTTTTGAGTTTTGAAAGTTTGCATGACTTTGGATGTCTACAGTTCCACAAATAAGGCTCGGAAGGCCTTGCGGTTTATTAACCGCTAAATCAGTTTTTGGAGAGCTATCCATTGCTGAAAACTAGAGCATTTTGTGGGCTCTGGTTGCAGAGAAATTCTGATTCAAAGTTAATCTTTCTTGTTTCAACCCAAAAACTAAAAATCTTAATATGGCCATAACTTCCAAAATAAGGCTCGTAAGAGGTTGCGGTTGGCGTTGTTGAACAGATAGCGGTCAGGCCTTTGCATTGCCGTTCAAAACTCAACTTTTTTTTTTCAATCGATTTTCGAAAAAAAGCATGGACTACCCCCTCATCACTAAAAATTCAATTTTTTACGAAAGTCTCTGGAACCCATTGAAACGTACATATATAGAAAGGTTTTGTCAAATGCAACCAGCACATCTAAAGCAAATCCTTTTATAAGGTCTAGTTTTCGAGATATTTGCATTCAAAGTTATTTTTTTGAGTTATGAAGGCATGTATGACTTTGGATGCCTACAGTTCCGCAAGTAAGGCTATGACGTCATTTTCGCTTGCAAAACGCTTAATTAGTTTTTCAAGAGCTATCCATAGCTGAAAACTAGAACATTCTAGGAGGTCTGGTTGCGGAGATATCTCAATTAAAAGTAAATCCATTAAAATCGATTTTTTTGAGTTTTGAAAGTTTGCATGACTTTGGATGTCTACAGTTCCACAAATAAGGCTCGGAAGGCCTTCCGGTTTATTAACCGCTAAATCAGTTTTTGGAGAGCTATCCATTGCTGAAAACTAGAGCATTTTATGGGCTCTGGTTGCAGAGAAATTCTGATTCAAAGTTAATCTTTCTTGTTTCAACCCAAAAACTAAAAATCTTAATATGGCCATAACTTCCAAAATAAGGCTCGTAAGAGGTTGCGGTTAGCGTTGTTGAACAGATAACGGTCAGGCCTTTGCATTGCCGTTCAAAACTCAACTTTTTTTTTTTCAATCGATTTTCGAAAAAAAGCATGGACTACCCCCTTATCACTAAAAATTCAATTTTTTACGAAAGTCTCTGGAACCCATTGAAACGTACATATATAGAAAGGTTTTGTCAAATGCAACCAGCACATCCAAAGCAAACCCTTTAATAAGGTCTAGTTTTCGAGATATTTGCATTCAAAGTTATTTTTTTGAGTTATGAAGGCATGTATGACTTTGGATGCCTACAGTTCCGCAAGTAAGGCTATGACGTCATTTTCGCTTGCAAAACGCTTAATTAGTTTTTCAAGAGCTATCCATAGCTGAAAACTAGAACATTCTAGGAGGTCTGGTTGCGGAGATATCTCAATTCAAAGTAAATCCATTAAAATCGATTTTTTTGAGTTTTGAAAGTTTGCATGACTTTGGATGTCTACAGTTCCACAAATAAGGCTCGGAAGGCCTTCCGGTTTATTAACCGCTAAATCAGTTTTTGGAGAGCTATCCATTGCTGAAAACTAGAGCATTTTATGGGCTCTGGTTGCAGAGAAATTCTGATTCAAAGTTAATCTTTCTTGTTTCAACCCAAAAACTAAAAATCTTAATATGGCCATAACTTCCAAAATAAGGCTCGTAAGAGGTTGCGGTTAGCGTTGTTGAACAGATAACGGTCAGGCCTTTGCATTGCCGTTCAAAACTCAACTTTTTTTTTTTCAATCGATTTTCGAAAAAAAGCATGGACTACCCCCTTATCACTAAAAATTCAATTTTTTACGAAAGTCTCTGGAACCCATTGAAACGTACATATATAGAAAGGTTTTGTCAAATGCAACCAGCACATCCAAAGCAAACCCTTTTATAAGGTCTAGTTTTCGAGATATTTGCATTCAAAGTTATTTTTTTGAGTTATGAAGGCATGTATGACTTTGGATGCCTACAGTTCCGCAAGTAAGGCTATGACGTCATTTTCGCTTGCAAAACGCTTAATTAGTTTTTCAAGAGCTATCCATAGCTGAAAACTAGAACATTCTAGGAGGTCTGGTTGCGGAGATATCTCAATTCAAAGTAAATCCATTAAAATCGATTTTTTTGAGTTTTGAAAGTTTGCATGACTTTGGATGTCTACAGTTCCACAAATAAGGCTCGGAAGGCCTTGCGGTTTATTAACCGCTAAATCAGTTTTTGGAGAGCTATCCATTGCTGAAAACTAGAGCATTTTGTGGGCTCTGGTTGCAGAGAAATTCTGATTCAAAGTTAATCTTTCTTGTTTCAACCCAAAAACTAAAAATCTTAATATGGCCATAACTTCCAAAATAAGGCTCGTAAAAGGTTGCGGTTAGCGTTGTTGAACAGACAACGGTCAGGCCTTTGCATTGCCGTTCAAAACTCAACTTTTTTTTTTCAATCGATTTTCGAAAAAAAGCATGGACTACCCCCTTATCACTAAAAATTCAATTTTTTACGAAAGTCTCTGGAACCCATTGAAACGTACATATATAGAAAGGTTTTGTCAAATGCAACCAGCACATCCAAAGCAAACCCTTTTATAAGGTCTAGTTTTCGAGATATTTGCATTCAAAGTTATTTTTTTGAGTTATGAAGGCATGTATGACTTTGGATGCCTACAGTTCCGCAAGTAAGGCTATGACGTCATTTTCGCTTGCAAAACGCTTAATTAGTTTTTCAAGAGCTATCCATAGCTGAAAACTAGAACATTCTAGGAGGTCTGGTTGCGGAGATATCTCAATTCAAAGTAAATCCATTAAAATCGATTTTTTTGAGTTTTGAAAGTTTGCATGACTTTGGATGTCTACAGTTCCACAAATAAGGCTCGGAAGGCCTTCCGGTTTATTAACCGCTAAATCAGTTTTTGGAGAGCTATCCATTGCTGAAAACTAGAGCATTTTATGGGCTCTGGTTGCAGAGAAATTCTGATTCAAAGTTAATCTTTCTTGTTTCAACCCAAAAACTAAAAATCTTAATATGGCCATAACTTCCAAAATAAGGCTCGTAAGAGGTTGCGGTTGGCGTTGTTGAACAGATAACGGTCAGGCCTTTGCATTGCCGTTCAAAACTCAACTTTTTTTTTTTCAATCGATTTTCGAAAAAAAGCATGGACTACCCCCTTATCACTAAAAATTCAATTTTTTACGAAAGTCTCTGGAACCCATTGAAACGTACATATATAGAAAGGTTTTGTCAAATGCAACCAGCACATCCAAAGCAAACCCTTTTATAAGGTCTAGTTTTCGAGATATTTGCATTCAAAGTTATTTTTTTGAGTTATGAAGGCATGTATGACTTTGGATGCCTACAGTTCCGCAAGTAAGGCTATGACGTCATTTTCGCTTGCAAAACGCTTAATTAGTTTTTCAAGAGCTATCCATAGCTGAAAACTAGAACATTCTAGGAGGTCTGGTTGCGGAGATATCTCAATTCAAAGTAAATCCATTAAAATCGATTTTTTTGAGTTTTGAAAGTTTGCATGACTTTGGATGTCTACAGTTCCACAAATAAGGCTCGGAAGGCCTTCCGGTTTATTAACCGCTAAATCAGTTTTTGGAGAGCTATCCATTGCTGAAAACTAGAGCATTTTATGGGCTCTGGTTGCAGAGAAATTCTGATTCAAAGTTAATCTTTCTTGTTTCAACCCAAAAACTAAAAATCTTAATATGGCCATAACTTCCAAAATAAGGCTCGTAAGAGGTTGCGGTTGGCGTTGTTGAACAGATAACGGTCAGGCCTTTGCATTGCTGTTTAAAACTCAACTTTTTTTTTTTCAATCGATTTTCGAAAAAAAGCATGGACTACCCCCTTATCACTAAAAATTCAATTTTTTACGAAAGTCTCTGGAACCCATTGAAACGTACATATATAGAAAGGTTTTGTCAAATGCAACCAGCACATCCAAAGCAAACCCTTTTATAAGGTCTAGTTTTCGAGATATTTGCATTCAAAGTTATTTTTTTGAGTTATGAAGGCATGTATGACTTTGGATGCCTACAGTTCCGCAAGTAAGGCTATGACGTCATTTTCGCTTGCAAAACGCTTAATAAGTTTTTCAAGAGCTATCCATAGCTGAAAACTAGAACATTCTAGGAGGTCTGGTTGCGGAGATATCTCAATTCAAAGTAAATCCATTAAAATCGATTTTTTTGAGTTTTGAAAGTTTGCATGACTTTGGATGTCTACAGTTCCACAAATAAGGCTCGGAAGGCCTTGCGGTTTATTAACCGCTAAATCAGTTTTTGGAGAGCTATCCATTGCTGAAAACTAGAGCATTTTGTGGGCTCTGGTTGCAGAGAAATTCTGATTCAAAGTTAATCTTTCTTGTTTCAACCCAAAAACTAAAAATCTTAATATGGCCATAACTTCCAAAATAAGGCTCGTAAGAGGTTGCGGTTAGCGTTGTTGAACAGACAACGGTCAGGCCTTTGCATTGCCGTTCAAAACTCAACTTTTTTTTTTTCAATCGATTTTCGAAAAAAAGCATGGACTACCCCCTTATCACTAAAAATTCAATTTTTTACGAAAGTCTCTGGAACCCATTGAAACGTACATATATAGAAAGGTTTTGTCAAATGCAACCAGCACATCCAAAGCAAACCCTTTTATAAGGTCTAGTTTTCGAGATATTTGCATTCAAAGTTATTTTTTTGAGTTATGAAGGCATGTATGACTTTGGATGCCTACAGTTCCGCAAGTAAGGCTATGACGTCATTTTCGCTTGCAAAACGCTTAATTTGTTTTTCAAGAGCTATCCATAGCTGAAAACTAGAACATTCTAGGAGGTCTGGTTGCGGAGATATCTCAATTCAAAGTAAATCCATTAAAATCGATTTTTTTGAGTTTTGAAAGTTTGCATGACTTTGGATGTCTACAGTTCCACAAATAAGGCTCGGAAGGCCTTGCGGTTTATTAACCGCTAAATCAGTTTTTGGAGAGCTATCCATTGCTGAAAACTAGAGCATTTTGTGGGCTCTGGTTGCAGAGAAATTCTGATTCAAAGTTAATCTTTCTTGTTTCAACCCAAAAACTAAAAATCTTAATATGGCCATAACTTCCAAAATAAGGCTCGTAAGAGGTTGCGGTTAGCGTTGTTGAACAGACAACGGTCAGGCCTTTGCATTGCCGTTCAAAACTCAACTTTTTTTTTTTCAATCGATTTTCGAAAAAAAGCATGGACTACCCCCTTATCACTAAAAATTCAATTTTTTACGAAAGTCTCTGGAACCCATTGAAACGTACATATATAGAAAGGTTTTGTCAAATGCAACCAGCACATCCAAAGCAAACCCTTTTATAAGGTCTAGTTTTCGAGATATTTGCATTCAAAGTTATTTTTTTGAGTTATGAAGGCATGTATGACTTTGGATGCCTACAGTTCCGCAAGTAAGGCTATGACGTCATTTTCGCTTGCAAAACGCTTAATTAGTTTTTCAAGAGCTATCCATAGCTGAAAACTAGAACATTCTAGGAGGTCTGGTTGCGGAGATATCTCAATTCAAAGTAAATCCATTAAAATCGATTTTTTTGAGTTTTGAAAGTTTGCATGACTTTGGATGTCTACAGTTCCACAAATAAGGCTCGGAAGGCCTTCCGGTTTATTAACCGCTAAATCAGTTTTTGGAGAGCTATCCATTGCTGAAAACTAGAGCATTTTATGGGCTCTGGTTGCAGAGAAATTCTGATTCAAAGTTAATCTTTCTTGTTTCAACCCAAAAACTAAAAATCTTAATATGGCCATAACTTCCAAAATAAGGCTCGTAAGAGGTTGCGGTTAGCGTTGTTGAACAGATAACGGTTAGGCCTTTGCATTGCCGTTCAAAACTCAACTTTTTTTTTTTCAATCGATTTTCGAAAAAAAGCATGGACTACCCCCTTATCACTAAAAATTCAATTTTTTACGAAAGTCTCTGGAACCCATTGAAACGTACATATATAGAAAGGTTTTGTCAAATGCAACCAGCACATCCAAAGCAAACCCTTTTATAAGGTCTAGTTTTCGAGATATTTGCATTCAAAGTTATTTTTTTGAGTTATGAAGGCATGTATGACTTTGGATGCCTACAGTTCCGCAAGTAAGGCTATGACGTCATTTTCGCTTGCAAAACGCTTAATTAGTTTTTCAAGAGCTATCCATAGCTGAAAACTAGAACATTCTAGGAGGTCTGGTTGCGGAGATATCTCAATTCAAAGTAAATCCATTAAAATCGATTTTTTTGAGTTTTGAAAGTTTGCATGACTTTGGATGTCTACAGTTCCACAAATAAGGCTCGGAAGGCCTTGCGGTTTATTAACCGCTAAATCAGTTTTTGGAGAGCTATCCATTGCTGAAAACTAGAGCATTTTGTGGGCTCTGGTTGCAGAGAAATTCTGATTCAAAGTTAATCTTTCTTGTTTCAACCCAAAAACTAAAAATCTTAATATGGCCATAACTTCCAAAATAAGGCTCGTAAGAGGTTGCGGTTGGCGTTGTTGAACAGATAACGGTCAGGCCTTTGCATTGCCGTTCAAAACTCAACTTTTTTTTTTCAATCGATTTTCGAAAAAAAGCATGGACTACCCCCTCATCACTAAAAATTCAATTTTTTACGAAAGTCTCTGGAACCCATTGAAACGTACATATATAGAAAGGTTTTGTCAAATGCAACCAGCAGATCTAAAGCAAACCCTTTTATAAGGTCTAGTTTTCGAGATATTTGCATTCAAAGTTATTTTTTTGAGTTATGAAGGCATGTATGACTTTGGATGCCTACAGTTCCGCAAGTAAGGCTATGACGTCATTTTCGCTTGCAAAACGCTTAATTAGTTTTTCAAGAGCTATCCATAGCTGAAAACTAGAACATTCTAGGAGGTCTGGTTGCGGAGATATCTCAATTCAAAGTAAATCCATTAAAATCGATTTTTTTGAGTTTTGAAAGTTTGCATGACTTTGGATGTCTACAGTTCCACAAATAAGGCTCGGAAGGCCTTCCGGTTTATTAACCGCTAAATCAGTTTTTGGAGAGCTATCCATTGCTGAAAACTAGAGCATTTTGTGGGCTCTGGTTGCAGAGAAATTCTGATTCAAAGTTAATCTTTCTTGTTTCAACCCAAAAACTAAAAATCTTAATATGGCCATAACTTCCAAAATAAGGCTCGTAAAAGGTTGCGGTTAGCGTTGTTGAACAGACAACGGTCAGGCCTTTGCATTGCCGTTCAAAACTCAACTTTTTTTTTTCAATCGATTTTCGAAAAAAAGCATGGACTACCCCCTTATCACTAAAAATTCAATTTTTTACGAAAGTCTCTGGAACCCATTGAAACGTACATATATAGAAAGGTTTTGTCAAATGCAACCAGCACATCCAAAGCAAACCCTTTTATAAGGTCTAGTTTTCGAGATATTTGCATTCAAAGTTATTTTTTTGAGTTATGAAGGCATGTATGACTTTGGATGCCTACAGTTCCGCAAGTAAGGCTATGACGTCATTTTCGCTTGCAAAACGCTTAATTAGTTTTTCAAGAGCTATCCATAGCTGAAAACTAGAACATTCTAGGAGGTCTGGTTGCGGAGATATCTCAATTCAAAGTAAATCCATTAAAATCGATTTTTTTGAGTTTTGAAAGTTTGCATGACTTTGGATGTCTACAGTTCCACAAATAAGGCTCGGAAGGCCTTCCGGTTTATTAACCGCTAAATCAGTTTTTGGAGAGCTATCCATTGCTGAAAACTAGAGCATTTTATGGGCTCTGGTTGCAGAGAAATTCTGATTCAAAGTTAATCTTTCTTGTTTCAACCCAAAAACTAAAAATCTTAATATGGCCATAACTTCCAAAATAAGGCTCGTAAGAGGTTGCGGTTGGCGTTGTTGAACAGATAACGGTCAGGCCTTTGCATTGCCGTTCAAAACTCAACTTTTTTTTTTTCAATCGATTTTCGAAAAAAAGCATGGACTACCCCCTTATCACTAAAAATTCAATTTTTTACGAAAGTCTCTGGAACCCATTGAAACGTACATATATAGAAAGGTTTTGTCAAATGCAACCAGCACATCCAAAGCAAACCCTTTTATAAGGTCTAGTTTTCGAGATATTTGCATTCAAAGTTATTTTTTTGAGTTATGAAGGCATGTATGACTTTGGATGCCTACAGTTCCGCAAGTAAGGCTATGACGTCATTTTCGCTTGCAAAACGCTTAATTAGTTTTTCAAGAGCTATCCATAGCTGAAAACTAGAACATTCTAGGAGGTCTGGTTGCGGAGATATCTCAATTCAAAGTAAATCCATTAAAATCGATTTTTTTGAGTTTTGAAAGTTTGCATGACTTTGGATGTCTACAGTTCCACAAATAAGGCTCGGAAGGCCTTCCGGTTTATTAACCGCTAAATCAGTTTTTGGAGAGCTATCCATTGCTGAAAACTAGAGCATTTTATGGGCTCTGGTTGCAGAGAAATTCTGATTCAAAGTTAATCTTTCTTGTTTCAACCCAAAAACTAAAAATCTTAATATGGCCATAACTTCCAAAATAAGGCTCGTAAGAGGTTGCGGTTAGCGTTGTTGAACAGATAACGGTCAGGCCTTTGCATTGCCGTTCAAAACTCAACTTTTTTTTTTTCAATCGATTTTCGAAAAAAAGCATGGACTACCCCCTTATCACTAAAAATTCAATTTTTTACGAAAGTCTCTGGAACCTATTGAAACGTACATATATAGAAAGGTTTTGTCAAATGCAACCAGCACATCCAAAGCAAACCCTTTTATAAGGTCTAGTTTTCGAGATATTTGCATTCAAAGTTATTTTTTTGAGTTATGAAGGCATGTATGACTTTGGATGCCTACAGTTCCGCAAGTAAGGCTATGACGTCATTTTCGCTTGCAAAACGCTTAATTAGTTTTTCAAGAGCTATCCATAGCTGAAAACTAGAACATTCTAGGAGGTCTGGTTGCGGAGATATCTCAATTCAAAGTAAATCCATTAAAATCGATTTTTTTGAGTTTTGAAAGTTTGCATGACTTTGGATGTCTACAGTTCCACAAATAAGGCTCGGAAGGCCTTGCGGTTTATTAACCGCTAAATCAGTTTTTGGAGAGCTATCCATTGCTGAAAACTAGAGCATTTTGTGGGCTCTGGTTGCAGATAAATTCTGATTCAAAGTTAATCTTTCTTGTTTCAACCCAAAAACTAAAAATCTTAATATGGCCATAACTTCCAAAATAAGGCTCGTAAGAGGTTGCGGTTGGCGTTGTTGAACAGATAACGGTCAGGCCTTTGCATTGCCGTTCAAAACTCAACTTTTTTTTTTTCAATCGATTTTCGAAAAAAAGCATGGACTACCCCCTTATCACTAAAAATTCAATTTTTTACGAAAGTCTCTGGAACCCATTGAAACGTACATATATAGAAAGGTTTTGTCAAATGCAACCAGCACATCTAAAGCAAACCCTTTTATAAGGTCTAGTTTTCGAGATATTTGCATTCAAAGTTATTTTTTTGAGTTATGAAGGCATGTATGACTTTGGATGCCTACAGTTCCGCAAGTAAGGCTATGACGTCATTTTCGCTTGCAAAACGCTTAATTAGTTTTTCAAGAGCTATCCATAGCTGAAAACTAGAACATTCTAGGAGGTCTGGTTGCGGAGATATCTCAATTCAAAGTAAATCCATTAAAATCGATTTTTTTGAGTTTTGAAAGTTTGCATGACTTTGGATGTCTACAGTTCCACAAATAAGGCTCGGAAGGCCTTCCGGTTTATTAACCGCTAAATCAGTTTTTGGAGAGCTATCCATTGCTGAAAACTAGAGCATTTTATGGGCTCTGGTTGCAGAGAAATTCTGATTCAAAGTTAATCTTTCTTGTTTCAACCCAAAAACTAAAAATCTTAATATGGCCATAACTTCCAAAATAAGGCTCGTAAGAGGTTGCGGTTAGCGTTGTTGAACAGATAACGGTCAGGCCTTTGCATTGCCGTTCAAAACTCAACTTTTTTTTTCAATCGATTTTCGAAAAAAAGCATGGACTACCCCCTTATCACTAAAAATTCAATTTTTTACGAAAGTCTCTGGAACCCATTGAAACGTACATATATAGAAAGGTTTTGTCAAATGCAACCAGCACATCCAAAGCAAACCCTTTTATAAGGTCTAGTTTTCGAGATATTTGCATTCAAAGTTATTTTTTTGAGTTATGAAGGCATGTATGACTTTGGATGCCTACAGTTCCGCAAGTAAGGCTATGACGTCATTTTCGCTTGCAAAACGCTTAATTAGTTTTTCAAGAGCTATCCATAGCTGAAAACTAGAACATTCTAGGAGGTCTGGTTGCGGAGATATCTCAATTCAAAGTAAATCCATTAAAATCGATTTTTTTGAGTTTTGAAAGTTTGCATGACTTTGGATGTCTACAGTTCCACAAATAAGGCTCGGAAGGCCTTCCGGTTTATTAACCGCTAAATCAGTTTTTGGAGAGCTATCCATTGCTGAAAACTAGAGCATTTTATGGGCTCTGGTTGCAGAGAAATTCTGATTCAAAGTTAATCTTTCTTGTTTCAACCCAAAAACTTAAAATCTTAATATGGCCATAACTTCCAAAATAAGGCTCGTAAGAGGTTGCGGTTAGCGTTGTTGAACAGATAACGGTTAGGCCTTTGCATTGCCGTTCAAAACTCAACTTTTTTTTTTTCAATCGATTTTCGAAAAAAAGCATGGACTACCCCCTTATCACTAAAAATTCAATTTTTTACGAAAGTCTCTGGAACCCATTGAAACGTACATATATAGAAAGGTTTTGTCAAATGCAACCAGCACATCCAAAGCAAACCCTTTTATAAGGTCTAGTTTTCGAGATATTTGCATTCAAAGTTATTTTTTTGAGTTATGAAGGCATGTATGACTTTGGATGCCTACAGTTCCGCAAGTAAGGCTATGACGTCATTTTCGCTTGCAAAACGCTTAATAAGTTTTTCAAGAGCTATCCATAGCTGAAAACTAGAACATTCTAGGAGGTCTGGTTGCGGAGATATCTCAATTCAAAGTAAATCCATTAAAATCGATTTTTTTGAGTTTTGAAAGTTTGCATGACTTTGGATGTCTACAGTTCCACAAATAAGGCTCGGAAGGCCTTGCGGTTTATTAACCGCTAAATCAGTTTTTGGAGAGCTATCCATTGCTGAAAACTAGAGCATTTTGTGGGCTCTGGTTGCAGAGAAATTCTGATTCAAAGTTAATCTTTCTTGTTTCAACCCAAAAACTAAAAATCTTAATATGGCCATAACTTCCAAAATAAGGCTCGTAAGAGGTTGCGGTTAGCGTTGTTGAACAGATAACGGTCAGGCCTTTGCATTGCCGTTCAAAACTCAACTTTTTTTTTTCAATCGATTTTCGAAAAAAGCATGGACTACCCCCTTATCACTAAAAATTCAATTTTTTACGAAAGTCTCTGGAACCCATTGAAACGTACATATATAGAAAGGTTTTGTCAAATGCAACCAGCACATCCAAAGCAAACCCTTTTATAAGGTCTAGTTTTCGAGATATTTGCATTCAAAGTTATTTTTTTGAGTTATGAAGGCATGTATGACTTTGGATGCCTACAGTTCCGCAAGTAAGGCTATGACGTCATTTTCGCTTGCAAAACGCTTAATTAGTTTTTCAAGAGCTATCCATAGCTGAAAACTAGAACATTCTAGGAGGTCTGGTTGCGGAGATATCTCAATTCAAAGTAAATCCATTAAAATCGATTTTTTTGAGTTTTGAAAGTTTGCATGACTTTGGATGTCTACAGTTCCACAAATAAGGCTCGGAAGGCCTTCCGGTTTATTAACCGCTAAATCAGTTTTTGGAGAGCTATCCATTGCTGAAAACTAGAGCATTTTATGGGCTCTGGTTGCAGAGAAATTCTGATTCAAAGTTAATCTTTCTTGTTTCAACCCAAAAACTAAAAATCTTAATATGGCCATAACTTCCAAAATAAGGCTCGTAAGAGGTTGCGGTTAGCGTTGTTGAACAGATAACGGTCAGGCCTTTGCATTGCCGTTCAAAACTCAACTTTTTTTTTTCAATCGATTTTCGAAAAAAAGCATGGACTACCCCCTTATCACTAAAAATTCAATTTTTTACGAAAGTCTCTGGAACCCATTGAAACGTACATATATAGAAAGGTTTTGTCAAATGCAACCAGCACATCCAAAGCAAACCCTTTTATAAGGTCTAGTTTTCGAGATATTTGCATTCAAAGTTATTTTTTTGAGTTATGAAGGCATGTATGACTTTGGATGCCTACAGTTCCGCAAGTAAGGCTATGACGTCATTTTCGCTTGCAAAACGCTTAATTAGTTTTTCAAGAGCTATCCATAGCTGAAAACTAGAACATTCTAGGAGGTCTGGTTGCGGAGATATCTCAATTCAAAGTAAATCCATTAAAATCGATTTTTTTGAGTTTTGAAAGTTTGCATGACTTTGGATGTCTACAGTTCCACAAATAAGGCTCGGAAGGCCTTGCGGTTTATTAACCGCTAAATCAGTTTTTGGAGAGCTATCCATTGCTGAAAACTAGAGCATTTTGTGGGCTCTGGTTGCAGAGAAATTCTGATTCAAAGTTAATCTTTCTTGTTTCAACCCAAAAACTAAAAATCTTAATATGGCCATAACTTCCAAAATAAGGCTCGTAAGAGGTTGCGGTTGGCGTTGTTGAACAGATAACGGTCAGGCCTTTGCATTGCCGTTCAAAACTCAATTTTTTTTTTTTCAATCGATTTTCGAAAAAAAACATGGACTACCCCCTTATCACTAAAAATTCAATTTTTTACGAAAGTCTCTGGAACCCATTGAAACGTACATATATAGAAAGGTTTTGTCAAATGCATCCAGCACATCCAAAGCAAACCCTTTTATAAGGTCTAGTTTTCGAGATATTTGCATTCAAAGTTATTTTTTTGAGTTATGAAGGCATGTATGACTTTGGATGCCTACAGTTCCGCAAGTAAGGCTATGACGTCATTTTCGCTTGCAAAACGCTTAATTAGTTTTTCAAGAGCTATCCATAGCTGAAAACTAGAACATTCTAGGAGGTCTGGTTGCGGAGATATCTCAATTCAAAGTAAATCCATTAAAATCGATTTTTTTGAGTTTTGAAAGTTTGCATGACTTTGGATGTCTACAGTTCCACAAATAAGGCTCGGAAGGCCTTCCGGTTTATTAACCGCTAAATCAGTTTTTGGAGAGCTATCCATTGCTGAAAACTAGAGCATTTTATGGGCTCTGGTTGCAGAGAAATTCTGATTCAAAGTTAATCTTTCTTGTTTCAACCCAAAAACTAAAAATCTTAATATGGCCATAACTTCCAAAATAAGGCTCGTAAGAGGTTGCGGTTAGCGTTGTTGAACAGATAACGGTCAGGCCTTTGCATTGCCGTTCAAAACTCAACTTTTTTTTTTCAATCGATTTTCGAAAAAAAGCATGGACTACCCCCTTATCACTAAAAATTCAATTTTTTACGAAAGTCTCTGGAACCCATTGAAACGTACATATATAGAAAGGTTTTGTCAAATGCAACCAGCACATCCAAAGCAAACCCTTTTATAAGGTCTAGTTTTCGAGATATTTGCATTCAAAGTTATTTTTTTGAGTTATGAAGGCATGTATGACTTTGGATGCCTACAGTTCCGCAAGTAAGGCTATGACGTCATTTTCGCTTGCAAAACGCTTAATTAGTTTTTCAAGAGCTATCCATAGCTGAAAACTAGAACATTCTAGGAGGTCTGGTTGCGGAGATATCTCAATTCAAAGTAAATCCATTAAAATCGATTTTTTTGAGTTTTGAAAGTTTGCATGACTTTGGATGTCTACAGTTCCACAAATAAGGCTCGGAAGGCCTTGCGGTTTATTAACCGCTAAATCAGTTTTTGGAGAGCTATCCATTGCTGAAAACTAGAGCATTTTGTGGGCTCTGGTTGCAGAGAAATTCTGATTCAAAGTTAATCTTTCTTGTTTCAACCCAAAAACTAAAAATCTTAATATGGCCATAACTTCCAAAATAAGGCTCGTAAGAGGTTGCGGTTGGCGTTGTTGAACAGATAACGGTCAGGCCTTTGCATTGCCGTTCAAAACTCAACTTTTTTTTTTTCAATCGATTTTCGAAAAAAAGCATGGACTACCCCCTTATCACTAAAAATTCAATTTTTTACGAAAGTCTCTGGAACCCATTGAAACGTACATATATAGAAAGGTTTTGTCAAATGCAACCAGCACATCCAAAGCAAACCCTTTTATAAGGTCTAGTTTTCGAGATATTTGCATTCAAAGTTATTTTTTTGAGTTATGAAGGCATGTATGACTTTGGATGCCTACAGTTCCGCAAGTAAGGCTATGACGTCATTTTCGCTTGCATTAGTTTTTCAAGAGCTATCCATAGCTGAAAACTAGAACATTCTAGGAGGTCTGGTTGCGGAGATATCTCAATTCAAAGTAAATCCATTAAAATCGATTTTTTTGAGTTTTGAAAGTTTGCATGACTTTGGATGTCTACAGTTCCACAAATAAGGCTCGGAAGGCCTTGCGGTTTATTAACCGCTAAATCAGTTTTTGGAGAGCTATCCATTGCTGAAAACTAGAGCATTTTGTGGGCTCTGGTTGCAGAGAAATTCTGATTCAAAGTTAATCTTTCTTGTTTCAACCCAAAAACTAAAAATCTTAATATGGCCATAACTTCCAAAATAAGGCTCGTAAGAGGTTGCGGTTAGCGTTGTTGAACAGATAACGGTCAGGCCTTTGCATTGCCGTTCAAAACTCAATTTTTTTTTTTTCAATCGATTTTCGAAAAAAAGCATGGATTACCCCCTTATCACTAAAAATTCAATTTTTTACGAAAGTCTCTGGAACCCATTGAAACGTACATATATAGAAAGGTTTTGTCAAATGCAACCAGCACATCCAAAGCAAACCCTTTTATAAGGTCTAGTTTTCGAGATATTTGCATTCAAAGTTATTTTTTTGAGTTATGAAGGCATGTATGACTTTGGATGCCTACAGTTCCGCAAGTAAGGCTATGACGTCATTTTCGCTTGCAAAACGCTTAATTAGTTTTTCAAGAGCTATCCATAGCTGAAAACTAGAACATTCTAGGAGGTCTGGTTGCGGAGATATCTCAATTCAAAGTAAATCCATTAAAATCGATTTTTTTGAGTTTTGAAAGTTTGCATGACTTTGGATGTCTACAGTTCCACAAATAAGGCTCGGAAGGCCTTGCGGTTTATTAACCGCTAAATCAGTTTTTGGAGAGCTATCCATTGCTGAAAACTAGAGCATTTTGTGGGCTCTGGTTGCAGAGAAATTCTGATTCAAAGTTAATCTTTCTTGTTTCAACCCAAAAACTAAAAATCTTAATATGGCCATAACTTCCAAAATAAGGCTCGTAAGAGGTTGCGGTTAGCGTTGTTGAACAGATAACGGTCAGGCCTTTGCATTGCCGTTCAAAACTCAACTTTTTTTTTTCAATCGATTTTCGAAAAAAGCATGGACTACCCCCTTATCACTAAAAATTCAATTTTAACGAAAGTCTCTGGAACCCATTGAAACGTACATATATAGAAAGGTTTTGTCAAATGCAACCAGCACATCCAAAGCAAACCCTTTTATAAGGTCTAGTTTTCGAGATATTTGCATTCAAAGTTATTTTTTTGAGTTATGAAGGCATGTATGACTTTGGATGCCTACAGTTCCGCAAGTAAGGCTATGACGTCATTTTCGCTTGCAAAACGCTTAATTAGTTTTTCAAGAGCTATCCATAGCTGAAAACTAGAACATTCTAGGAGGTCTGGTTGCGGAGATATCTCAATTCAAAGTAAATCCATTAAAATCGATTTTTTTGAGTTTTGAAAGTTTGCATGACTTTGGATGTCTACAGTTCCACAAATAAGGCTCGGAAGGCCTTCCGGTTTATTAACCGCTAAATCAGTTTTTGGAGAGCTATCCATTGCTGAAAACTAGAGCATTTTATGGGCTCTGGTTGCAGAGAAATTCTGATTCAAAGTTAATCTTTCTTGTTTCAACCCAAAAACTAAAAATCTTAATATGGCCATAACTTCCAAAATAAGGCTCGTAAGAGGTTGCGGTTAGCGTTGTTGAACAGATAACGGTCAGGCCTTTGCATTGCCGTTCAAAACTCAACTTTTTTTTTTCAATCGATTTTCGAAAAAAAGCATGGACTACCCCCTTATCACTAAAAATTCAATTTTTTACGAAAGTCTCTGGAACCCATTGAAACGTACATATATAGAAAGGTTTTGTCAAATGCAACCAGCACATCCAAAGCAAACCCTTTTATAAGGTCTAGTTTTCGAGATATTTGCATTCAAAGTTATTTTTTTGAGTTATGAAGGCATGTATGACTTTGGATGCCTACAGTTCCGCAAGTAAGGCTATGACGTCATTTTTGCTTGCAAAACGCTTAATTAGTTTTTCAAGAGCTATCCATAGCTGAAAACTAGAACATTCTAGGAGGTCTGGTTGCGGAGATATCTCAATTCAAAGTAAATCCATTAAAATCGATTTTTTTGAGTTTTGAAAGTTTGCATAAAGTTTGCATGACTTTGGATGTCTACAGTTCCACAAATAAGGCTCGGAAGGCCTTGCTGTTTGTTAACTGCTAAATCAGTTTTTGGAGAGCTATCCATTGCTGAAAACTAGAGAATTTTGTGGGCTCTGGTTGCAGAGAAATTCTGATTCAAAGTTAATCTTTCTTGTTTCAACCCAAAAACTAAAAATCTTAATATGGCCATAACTTCCAAAATAAGGCTCGTAAGAGGTTGCGGTTAGCGTTGTTGAACAGATAACGGTCAGGCCTTTGCATTGCCGTTCAAAACTCAACTTTTTTTTTTCAATCGATTTTCGAAAAAAAGCATGGACTACCCCCTTATCACTCAAAATTCAATTTTTTACGAAAGTCTCTGGAACCTATTGAAACGTACATATATAGAAAGGTTTTGTCAAATGCAACCAGCACATCCAAAGCAAACCCTTTTATAAGGTCTAGTTTTCGAGATATTTGCATTCAAAGTTATTTTTTTGAGTTATGAAGGCATGTATGACTTTGGATGCCTACAGTTCCGCAAGTAAGGCTATGACGTCATTTTCGCTTGCAAAACGCTTAATTAGTTTTTCAAGAGCTATCCATAACTGAAAACTAGAACATTCTAGGAGGTCTGGTTGCGGAGATATCTCAATTCAAAGTAAATCCATTAAAATCGATTTTTTTGAGTTTTGAAAGTTTGCATGACTTTGGATGTCTACAGTTCCACAAATAAGGCTCGGAAGGCCTTGCTGTTTGTTAACTGCTAAATCAGTTTTTGGAGAGCTATCCATTGCTGAAAACTAGAGCATTTTGTGGGCTCTGGTTGCAGAGAAATTCTGATTCAAAGTTAATCTTTCTTGTTTCAACCCAAAAACTAAAAATCTTAATATGGCCATAACTTCCAAAATAAGGCTCGTAAGAGGTTGCGGTTAGCGTTGTTGAACAGATAACGGTCAGGCCTTTGCATTGCCGTTCAAAACTCAACTTTTTTTTTTCAATCGATTTTCGAAAAAAAGCATGGACTACCCCCTTATCACTCAAAATTCAATTTTTTACGAAAGTCTCTGGAACCTATTGAAACGTACATATATAGAAAGGTTTTGTCAAATGCAACCAGCACATCCAAAGCAAACCCTTTTATAAGGTCTAGTTTTCGAGATATTTGCATTCAAAGTTATTTTTTTGAGTTATGAAGGCATGTATGACTTTGGATGCCTACAGTTCCGCAAGTAAGGCTATGACGTCATTTTCGCTTGCAAAACGCTTAATTAGTTTTTCAAGAGCTATCCATAACTGAAAACTAGAACATTCTAGGAGGTCTGGTTGCGGAGATATCTCAATTCAAAGTAAATCCATTAAAATCGATTTTTTTGAGTTTTGAAAGTTTGCATGACTTTGGATGTCTACAGTTCCACAAATAAGGCTCGGAAGGCCTTGCGGTTTATTAACCGCTAAATCAGTTTTTGGAGAGCTATCCATTGCTGAAAACTAGAGCATTTTGTGGGCTCTGGTTGCAGAGAAATTCTGATTCAAAGTTAATCTTTCTTGTTTCAACCCAAAAACTAAAAATCTTAATATGGCCATAACTTCCAAAATAAGGCTCGTAAGAGGTTGCGGTTAGCGTTGTTGAACAGATAACGGTCAGGCCTTTGCATTGCCGTTCAAAACTCAACTTTTTTTTTTTCAATCGATTTTCGAAAAAAAGCATGGACTACCCCCTTATCACTAAAAATTCAATTTTTTACGAAAGTCTCTGGAACCTATTGAAACGTACATATATAGAAAGGTTTTGTCAAATGCAACCAGCACATCCAAAGCAAACCCTTTTATAAGGTCTAGTTTTCGAGATATTTGCATTCAAAGTTATTTTTTTGAGTTATGAAGGCATGTATGACTTTGGATGCCTACAGTTCCGCAAGTAAGGCTATGACGTCATTTTCGCTTGCAAAACGCTTTATTAGTTTTTCAAGAGCTATCCATAGCTGAAAACTAGAACATTCTAGGAGGTCTGGTTGCGGAGATATCTCAATTCAAATTAAATCCATTAAAATCGATTTTTTTGAGTTTTGAAAGTTTGCATGACTTTGGATGTCTACAGTTCCACAAATAAGGCTCGGAAGGCCTTGCGGTTCATTAACCGCTAAATCAGTTTTTGAAGAGCTATCCATTGCTGAAAACTAGAGCATTCTGTGGGCTCTGGTTGCAGAGAAATTCTGATTCAAAGTTAATCTTTCTTGTTTCAACCCAAAAACTAAAAATCTTAATATGGCCATAACTTCCAAAATTAGGCTCGTAAGAGGTTGCGGTTAGCGTTGTTGAACAGATAACGGTCAGGCCTTTGCATTGCCGTTCAAAACTCAACTTTTTTTTTTCAATCGATTTTCGAAAAAAAGCATGGACTACCCCCTTATCACTAAAAATTCAATTTT
Organism: Melangyna quadrimaculata; assembly: GCA_949320155.1. Taxonomy (NCBI): domain Eukaryota; kingdom Metazoa; phylum Arthropoda; class Insecta; order Diptera; family Syrphidae; genus Melangyna; species Melangyna quadrimaculata. Next base: position 75,992,205 of record OX439483.1, on the reverse strand, counting down.
TTACGAAAGTCTCTGGAACCTATTGAAACGTACATATATAGAAAGGTTTTGTCAAATGCAACCAGCACATCCAAAGCAAACCCTTTTATAAGGTCTAGTTTTCGAGATATTTGCATTCAAAGTTATTTTTTTGAGTTATGAAGGCATGTATGACTTTGGATGCCTACAGTTCCGCAAGTAAGGCTATGACGTCATTTTCGCTTGCAAAACGCTTAATTAGTTTTTCAAGAGCTATCCATAGCTGAAAACTAGAACATTCTAGGAGGTCTGGTTGCGGAGATATCTCAATTCAAAGTAAATCCATTAAAATCGATTTTTTTGAGTTTTGAAAGTTTGCATGACTTTGGATGTCTACAGTTCCACAAATAAGGCTCGGAAGGCCTTGCGGTTTATTAACCGCTAAATCAGTTTTTGGAGAGCTATTCATTGCTGAAAACTAGAGCATTTTGTGGGCTCTGGTTGCAGAGAAATTCTGATTCAAAGTTAATCTTTCTTGTTTCAACCCAAAAACTAAAAATCTTAATATGGCCATAACTTCCAAAATAAGGCTCGTAAGAGGTTGCGGTTAGCGTTGTTGAACAGATAACTGTAAGGCCTTTGCATTGCCGTTCAAAACTCAACTTTTTTTTTTCAATCGATTTTCGAAAAAAAGCATGGACTTTATCACTAAAAATTCAATTTTTTACGAAAGTCTCTGGAACCTATTGAAACGTACATATATAGAAAGGTTTTGTCAAATGCAACCAGCACATCCAAAGCAAACCCTTTTATAAGGTCTAGTTTTCGAGATATTTGCATTCAAAGTTATTTTTTTGAGTTATGAAGGCATGTATGACTTTGGATGCCTACAGTTCCGCAAGTAAGGCTATGACGTCATTTTCGCTTGCAAAACGCTTAATTAGTTTTTCAAGAGCTATCCATAACTGAAAACTAGAACATTCTAGGAGGTCTGGTTGCGGAGATATCTCAATTCAAAGTAAATCCATTAAAATCGATTTTTTTGAGTTTTGAAAGTTTGCATGACTTTGGATGTCTACAGTTCCACAAATAAGGCTCGGAAGGCCTTGCGGTTCATTAACCGCTAAATCAGTTTTTGGAAAGCTATCCATTGCTGAAAACTAGAGCATTTTGTGGGCTCTGGTTGCAGAGAAATTCTGATTCAAAGTTAATCTTTCTTGTTTCAACCCAAAAACTAAAAATCTTAATATGGCCATAACTTCCAAAATAAGGCTCGTAAGAGGTTGCGGTTAGCGTTGTTGAACAGATAACGGTCAGGCCTTTGCATTGCCGTTCAAAACTCAACTTTTTTTTTTTCAATCGATTTTCGAAAAAAAGCATGGACTACCCCCTTATCACTAAAAATTCAATTTTTTACGAAAGTCTCTGGAACCCATTGAAACGTACATATATAGAAAGGTTTTGTCAAATGCAACCAGCACATCCAAAGCAAACCCTTTTATAAGGTCTAGTTTTCGAGATATTTGCATTCAAAGTTATTTTTTTGAGTTATGAAGGCATGTATGACTTTGGATGCCTACAGTTGCGCAAGTAAGGCTATGACGTCATTTTCGCTTGCAAAACGCTTAATTAGTTTTTCAAGAGCTATCCATAGCTGAAAACTAGAACATTCTAGGAGGTCTGGTTGCGGAGATATCTCAATTCAAAGTAAATCCATTAAAATCGATTTTTTTGAGTTTTGAAAGTTTGCATGACTTTGGATGTCTACAGTTCCACAAATAAGGCTCGGAAGGCCTTGCTGTTTGTTAACTGCTAAATCAGTTTTTGGAGAGCTATCCATTGCTGAAAACTAGAGCATTTTGTGGGCTCTGGTTGCAGAGAAATTCTGATTCAAAGTTAATCTTTCTTGTTTCAACCCAAAAACTAAAAATCTTAATATGGCCATTACTTCCAAAATAAGGCTCGTAAGAGGTTGCGGTTAGCGTTGTTGAACAGATAACGGTCAGGCCTTTGCATTGCCGTTCAAAACTCAACTTTTTTTTTTCAATCGATTTTCGAAAAAAAGCATGGACTACCCCCTTATCACTCAAAATTCAATTTTTTACGAAAGTCTCTGGAACCTATTGAAACGTACATATATAGAAAGGTTTTGTCAAATGCAACCAGCACATCCAAAGCAAACCCTTTTATAAGGTCTAGTTTTCGAGATATTTGCATTCAAAGTTATTTTTTTGAGTTATGAAGGCATGTATGACTTTGGATGCCTACAGTTCCGCAAGTAAGGCTATGACGTCATTTTCGCTTGCAAAACGCTTAATTAGTTTTTCAAGAGCTATCCATAACTGAAAACTAGAACATTCTAGGAGGTCTGGTTGCGGAGATATCTCAATTCAAAGTAAATCCATTAAAATCGATTTTTTTGAGTTTTGAAAGTTTGCATGACTTTGGATGTCTACAGTTCCACAAATAAGGCTCGGAAGGCCTTGCGGTTTATTAACCGCTAAATCAGTTTTTGGAGAGCTATCCATTGCTGAAAACTAGAGCATTTTGTGGGCTCTGGTTGCAGAGAAATTCTGATTCAAAGTTAATCTTTCTTGTTTCAACCCAAAAACTAAAAATCTTAATATGGCCATAACTTCCAAAATAAGGCTCGTAAGAGGTTGCGGTTAGCGTTGTTGAACAGATAACGGTCAGGCTTTTGCATTGCCGTTCAAAACTCAACTTTTTTTTTTCAATCGATTTTCGAAAAAAAGCATGGACTACTACGAAAGTCTCTAGAAGCCATTGAAACGTACATACATAGAAAGGTTTTGTCAAATGCAACCAGCACATCCAAAGCAAACCCTTTTATAAGGTCTAGTTTCCGAGATATTTGCATTCAAAGTTATTTTTTTGAGTTATGAAGGCATGTATGACTTTGGATGCCTACAGTTCCGCAAGTAAGGCTATGACGTCATTTTCGCTTGCAAAATGCTTAATTAGTTTTTCAAGAGCTATCCATAGCTGAAAACTAGAACATTCTATGAGGTCTGGTTACGGAGATATCTCAATTCAAAGTAAATCCATTAAAATCGATTTTTTCGAGTTTTGAAAGTTTGCATGACTTTGGATGTCTACAGTTCCACAAATAAGGCTCGGAAGGCCTTGCGGTTTATTAACCGCTAAATCAGTTTTTGGAGAGCTATCCATTGCTGAAAACAAGAGCATTTTGTGGGCTCTGGTTGCAGAGAAATTCTGATTCAAAGTTAATCTTTCTTGTTTCAACCCAAAAACTAAAAATCTTAATATGGCCATAACTTCCAAAATAAGGCTCGTAAGAGGTTGCGGTTAGCTTTGTTGAACAGATAACGGTCAGGCCTTTGCATTGCCGTTCAAAACTCAACTTTTTTTTTTTCAATCGATTTTCGAAAAAAAGCATGGACTACCCCCTTATCACTAAAATTTCAATTTTTTACGAAAGTCTCTGGAACCTATTGAAACGTACATATATAGAAAGGTTTTGTCAAATGCAACCAGCACATCCAAAGAAAACCCTTTTATAAGGTCTAGTTTTCGAGATATTTGCATTCAAAGTTATTTTTTTGAGTTATGAAGGCATGTATGACTTTGGATGCCTACAGTTCCGCAAGTAAGGCTATGACGAGAGCTATCCATTGCTGAAAACTAGAGCATTTTGTGGGCTCTGGTTGCAGAGAAATTCTGATTCAAAGTTAATCTTTCTTGTTTCAACCCAAAAACTAAAAATCTTAATATGGCCATAACTTCCAAAATTAGGCTCGTAAGAGGTTGCGGTTAGCGTTGTTGAACAGATAACGGTCAGGCCTTTGCATTGCCGTTCAAAACTCAACTTTTTTTTTTCAATCGATTTTCGAAAAAAAGCATGGACTACCCCCTTATCACTAAAAATTCAATTTTTTACGAAAGTCTCTGGAACCTATTGAAACGTACATATATAGAAAGGTTTTGTCAAATGCAACCAGCACATCCAAAGCAAACCCTTTTATAAGGTCTAGTTTTCGAGATATTTGCATTCAAAGTTATTTTTTTGAGTTATGAAGGCATGTATGACTTTGGATGCCTACAGTTCCGCAAGTAAGGCTATGACGAGAGCTATCCATTGCTGAAAACTAGAGCATTTTGTGGGCTCTGGTTGCAGAGAAATTCTGATTCAAAGTTAATCTTTCTTGTTTCAACCCAAAAACTAAAAATCTTAATATGGCCATAACTTCCAAAATTAGGCTCGTAAGAGGTTGCGGTTAGCGTTGTTGAACAGATAACGGTCAGGCCTTTGCATTGCCGTTCAAAACTCAACTTTTTTTTTTCAATCGATTTTCGAAAAAAAGCATGGACTACCCCCTTATCACTAAAAATTCAATTTTTTACGAAAGTCTCTGGAACCTATTGAAACGTACATATATAGAAAGGTTTTGTCAAATGCAACCAGCACATCCAAAGCAAACCCTTTTATAAGGTCTAGTTTTCGAGATATTTGCATTCAAAGTTATTTTTTTGAGTTATGAAGGCATGTATGACTTTGGATGCCTACAGTTCCGCAAGTAAGGCTATGACGAGAGCTATCCATTGCTGAAAACTAGAGCATTTTGTGGGCTCTGGTTGCAGAGAAATTCTGATTCAAAGTTAATCTTTCTTGTTTCAACCCAAAAACTAAAAATCTTAATATGGCCATAACTTCCAAAATTAGGCTCGTAAGAGGTTGCGGTTAGCGTTGTTGAACAGATAACGGTCAGGCCTTTGCATTGCCGTTCAAAACTCAACTTTTTTTTTTCAATCGATTTTCGAAAAAAAGCATGGACTACCCCCTTATCACTAAAAATTCAATTTTTTACAAAAGTCTCTGGAACCTATTGAAACGTACGTATATAGAAAGGTTTTGTCAAATGCAACCAGCACATCCAAAGCAAACCCTTTTATAAGGTCTAGTTTTCGAGATATTTGCATTCAAAGTTATTTTTTTGAGTTATGAAGGCATGTATGACTTTGGATGCCTACAGTTCCGCAAGTAAGGCTTTGACGTCATTTTCGCTTGCAAAACGCTTAATTAGTTTTTCAAGAGCTATCCATAGCTGAAAACTAGAACATTCTAGGAGGTCTGGTTGCGGAGATATCTCAATTCAAAGTAAATCCATTAAAATCGATTTTTTTGAGTTTTGAAAGTTTGCATGACTTTGGATGTCTACAGTTCCACAAATAAGGCTCGGAAGGCCTTGCGGTATATTAACCGCTAAATCAGTTTTTGGAGAGCTATTCATTGCTGAAAACTAGAGCATTTTGTGGGCTCTGGTTGCAGAGAAATTCTGATTCAAAGTTAACCTTTCTTGTTTCAACCCAAAAACTAAAAATCTTAATATGGCCATAACTTCCAAAATAAGGCTCGTAAGAGGTTGCGGTTAGCGTTGTTGAACAGATAAAGGTCAGGCCTTTGCATTGCCGTTCAAAACTCAACTTTTTTTTTTTCAATCGATTTTCGAAAAAAAGCATGGACTACCCCCTTATCACTAAAAATTCAATTTTTTACGAAAGTCTCTGGAACCTATTGAAACGTACATATATAGAAAGGTTTTGTCAAATGCAACCAGCACATCCAAAGCAAACCCTTTTATAAGGTCTAGTTTTCGAGATATTTGCATTCAAAGTTATTTTTTTGAGTTATGAAGGCATGTATGACTTTGGATGCCTACAGTTCCGCAAGTAAGGCTATGACGTCATTTTCGCTTGCAAAACGCTTAATTAGTTTTTCAAGAGCTATCCATAACTGAAAACTAGAACATTCTAGGAGGTCTGGTTGCGGAGATATCTCAATTCAAAGTAAATCAATTAAAATCGATTTTTTTGAGTTTTGAAAGTTTGCATGACTTTGGATGTCTACAGTTCCACAAATAAGGCTCGGAAGGCCTTGCGGTTTATTAACCGCTAAATCAGTTTTTGGAGAGCTATCCATTGCTGAAAACTAGAGCATTTTGTGGGCTCTGGTTGCAGAGAAATTCTGATTCAAAGTTAATCTTTCTTGTTTCAACCCAAAAACTAAAAATCTTAATATGGCCATAACTTCCAAAATAAGGCTCGTAAGAGGTTGCGGTTAGCGTTGTTGAACAGATAACGGTCAGGCCTTTCCATTGCCGTTCAAAACTCAACTTTTTTTTCCAATGGATTTTCGAAAAAAAGCATGGACTACTCCCTTATCACTAAAAATTCAATTTTTTACGAAAGTCTCTGGAACCCATTGAAACGTACATATATAGAAAGGTTTTGTCAAATGCAACCAGCACATCCAAAGCAAACCCTTTTATAAGGTCTAGTTTTGAGATATTTGCATTCAAAGTTATTTTTTTGAGTTATGAAGGCTTGTATGACTTTGGATGCCTACAGTTCCGCAAGTAAGGCTATGACGTCATTTTCGCTTGCAAAACGCTTAATTAGTTTTTCAAGAGCTATCCATAGCTGAAAACTAGAACATTCTAGGAGGTCTGGTTGCGGAGATATCTCAATTCAAAGTAAATCCATTAAAATCGATTTTTTTGAGTTTTGAAAGTTTGCATGACTTTGGATGTCTACAGTTCCACAAATAAGGCTCGGACGGCCTTGCGGTTTATTAACTGCTAAATCAGTTTTTGGAGAGCTATCCATTGCTGAAAACTAGAGCATTTTGTGGGCTCTGGTTGCAGAGAAATTCTGATTCAAAGTTAATCTTTCTTGTTTCAACCCAAAAACTAAAAATCTTAATATGGCCATAACTTCCAAAATAAGGCTCGTAAGAGGTTGCGGTTAGCGTTGTTGAACAGATAACGGTCAGGCTTTTGCATTGCCGTTCAAAACTCAACTTTTTTTTTTCAATCGATTTTCGAAAAAAAGCATGGACTACTACGAAAGTCTCTAGAAGCCATTGAAACGTACATACATAGAAAGGTTTTGTCAAATGCAACCAGCACATCCAAAGCAAACCCTTTTATAAGGTCTAGTTTCCGAGATATTTGCATTCAAAGTTATTTTTTTGAGTTATGAAGGCATGTATGACTTTGGATGCCTACAGTTCCGCAAGTAAGGCTATGACGTCATTTTCGCTTGCAAAATGCTTAATTAGTTTTTCAAGAGCTATCCATAGCTGAAAACTAGAACATTCTATGAGGTCTGGTTACGGAGATATCTCAATTCAAAGTAAATCCATTAAAATCGATTTTTTCGAGTTTTGAAAGTTTGCATGACTTTGGATGTCTACAGTTCCACAAATAAGGCTCGGAAGGCCTTGCGGTTTATTAACCGCTAAATCAGTTTTTGGAGAGCTATCCATTGCTGAAAACAAGAGCATTTTGTGGGCTCTGGTTGCAGAGAAATTCTGATTCAAAGTTAATCTTTCTTGTTTCAACCCAAAAACTAAAAATCTTAATATGGCCATAACTTCCAAAATAAGGCTCGTAAGAGGTTGCGGTTAGCTTTGTTGAACAGATAACGGTCAGGCCTTTGCATTGCCGTTCAAAACTCAACTTTTTTTTTTTCAATCGATTTTCGAAAAAAAGCATGGACTACCCCCTTATCACTAAAAATTCAATTTTTTACGAAAGTCTCTGGAACCTATTGAAACGTACATATATAGAAAGGTTTTGTCAAATGCAACCAGCACATCCAAAGCAAACCCTTTTATAAGGTCTAGTTTTCGAGATATTTGCATTCAAAGTTATTTTTTTGAGTTATGAAGGCATGTATGACTTTGGATGCCTACAGTTCCGCAAGTAAGGCTATGACGTCATTTTCGCTTGCAAAACGCTTAATTAGTTTTTCAAGAGCTATCCATAGCTGAAAACTAGAACATTCTAGGAGGTCTGGTTGCGGAGATATCTCAATTCAAAGTAAATCCATTAAAATCGATTTTTTTGAGTTTTGAAAGTTTGCATGACTTTGGATGTCTACAGTTCCACAAATAAGGCTCGGAAGGCCTTGCGGTTTATTAACCGCTAAATCAGTTTTTAGAGAGCTATCCATTGCTGAAAACTAGAGCATTTTGTGGGCTCTGGTTGCAGAGAAATTCTGATTCAAATTTAATCTTTCTTGTTTCAACCCAAAAACTAAAAATCTTAATATGGCCATAACTTCCAAAATAAGGCTCGTAAGAGGTTGCGGTTAGCGTTGTTGAACAGATAACGGTCAGGCCTTTGCATTGCCGTTCAAAACTCAACTTTTTTTTTTTTTCAATCGATTTTCGAAAAAAAGCATGGACTACCCCCATATCACTAAAAATTCAATTTTTTACGAAAGTCTCTGGAACCTATTGAAACGTACATATATAGAAAGGTTTTGTCAAATGCAACCAGCACATCCAAAGCAAACCCTTTTATAAGGTCTAGTTTTCGAGATATTTGCATTCAAAGTTATTTTTTTGAGTTATGAAGGCATGTATGACTTTGGATGCCTACAGTTCCGCAAGTAAGGCTATGACGTCATTTTCGCTTGCAAAACGCTTAATTAGTTTTTCAAGAGCTATCCATAGCTGGAAACTAGAACATTCTAGGAGGTCTGGTTGCGGAGATATCTCAATTCAAAGTAAATCCATTAAAATCGATTTTTTTGAGTTTTGAAAGTTTGCATGACTTTGTATGTCTACAGTTCCACAAATAAGGCTCGGAAGGCCTTGCGGTTTATTAACCGCTAAATCAGTTTTTGGAGAGCTATCCATTGCTGAAAACTAGAGCATTTTGTGGGCTCTGGTTGCAGAGAAATTCTGATTCAAAGTTAATCTTTCTTGTTTCAACCCAAAAACTAAAAATCTTAATATGGCCATAACTTCCAAAATAAGGCTCGTAAGAGGTTGCGGTTAGCGTTGTTGAACAGATAACGGTCAGGCCTTTCCATTGCCGTTCAAAACTCAACTTTTTTTTCCAATGGATTTTCGAAAAAAAGCATGGACTACTCCCTTATCACTAAAAATTCAATTTTTTACGAAAGTCTCTGGAACCCATTGAAACGTACATATATAGAAAGGTTTTGTCAAATGCAACCAGCACATCCAAAGCAAACCCTTTTATAAGGTCTAGTTTTGAGATATTTGCATTCAAAGTTATTTTTTTGAGTTATGAAGGCTTGTATGACTTTGGATGCCTACAGTTCCGCAAGTAAGGCTATGACGTCATTTTCGCTTGCAAAACGCTGTATAAGTTTTTCAAGAGCTATCCATAGCTGAAAACTAGAACATTCTAGGAGGTCTGGTTGCGGAGATATCTCAATTCAAAGTAAATCCATTAAAATCGATTTTTTTGAGTTTTGAAAGTTTGCATGACTTTGGATGTCTACAGTTCCACAAATAAGGCTCGGACGGCCTTGCGGTTTATTAACTGCTAAATCAGTTTTTGGAGAGCTATCCATTGCTGAAAACTAGAGCATTTTGTGGGCTCTGGTTGCAGAGAAATTCTGATTCAAAGTTAATCTTTCTTGTTTCAACCCAAAAACTAAAAATCTTAATATGGCCATAACTTCCAAAATAAGGCTCGTAAGAGGTTGCGGTTAGCGTTGTTGAACAGATAACGGTCAGGCTTTTGCATTGCCGTTCAAAACTCAACTTTTTTTTTTCAATCGATTTTCGAAAAAAAGCATGGACTACTACGAAAGTCTCTAGAAGCCATTGAAACGTACATACATAGAAAGGTTTTGTCAAATGCAACCAGCACATCCAAAGCAAACCCTTTTATAAGGTCTAGTTTCCGAGATATTTGCATTCAAAGTTATTTTTTTGAGTTATGAAGGCATGTATGACTTTGGATGCCTACAGTTCCGCAAGTAAGGCTATGACGTCATTTTCGCTTGCAAAATGCTTAATTAGTTTTTCAAGAGCTATCCATAGCTGAAAACTAGAACATTCTATGAGGTCTGGTTACGGAGATATCTCAATTCAAAGTAAATCCATTAAAATCGATTTTTTCGAGTTTTGAAAGTTTGCATGACTTTGGATGTCTACAGTTCCACAAATAAGGCTCGGAAGGCCTTGCGGTTTATTAACCGCTAAATCAGTTTTTGGAGAGCTATCCATTGCTGAAAACAAGAGCATTTTGTGGGCTCTGGTTGCAGAGAAATTCTGATTCAAAGTTAATCTTTCTTGTTTCAACCCAAAAACTAAAAATCTTAATATGGCCATAACTTCCAAAATAAGGCTCGTAAGAGGTTGCGGTTAGCTTTGTTGAACAGATAACGGTCAGGCCTTTGCATTGCCGTTCAAAACTCAACTTTTTTTTTTTCAATCGATTTTCGAAAAAAAGCATGGACTACCCCCTTATCACTAAAAATTCAATTTTTTACGAAAGTCTCTGGAACCTATTGAAACGTACATATATAGAAAGGTTTTGTCAAATGCAACCAGCACATCCAAAGCAAACCCTTTTATAAGGTCTAGTTTTCGAGATATTTGCATTCAAAGTTATTTTTTTGAGTTATGAAGGCATGTATGACTTTGGATGCCTACAGTTCCGCAAGTAAGGCTATGACGAGAGCTATCCATTGCTGAAAACTAGAGCATTTTGTGGGCTCTGGTTGCAGAGAAATTCTGATTCAAAGTTAATCTTTCTTGTTTCAACCCAAAAACTAAAAATCTTAATATGGCCATAACTTCCAAAATTAGGCTCGTAAGAGGTTGCGGTTAGCGTTGTTGAACAGATAACGGTCAGGCCTTTGCATTGCCGTTCAAAACTCAACTTTTTTTTTTCAATCGATTTTCGAAAAAAAGCATGGACTACCCCCTTATCACTAAAAATTCAATTTTTTACGAAAGTCTCTGGAACCTATTGAAACGTACATATATAGAAAGGTTTTGTCAAATGCAACCAGCACATCCAAAGCAAACCCTTTTATAAGGTCTAGTTTTCGAGATATTTGCATTCAAAGTTATTTTTTTGAGTTATGAAGGCATGTATGACTTTGGATGCCTACAGTTCCGCAAGTAAGGCTATGACGTCATTTTCGCTTGCAAAACGCTTAATTAGTTTTTTAAGAGCTATCCATAGCTGAAAACTAGAACATTCTAGGAGGTCTGGTTGCGGAGATATCTCAATTCAAAGTAAATCCATTAAAATCGATTTTTTTGAGTTTTGAAAGTTTGCATGACTTTGGATGTCTACAGTTCCACAAATAAGGCTCGGAATGCCTTGCGGTTCATTAACTGCTAAATCAGTTTTTGGAGAGCTATCCATTGCTGAAAACTAGAGCATTTTGTGGGCTCTGGTTGCAGAGAAATTCTGATTCAAAGTTAATCTTTCTTGTTTCAACCCAAAAACTAAAAATCTTAATATGGCCATAACTTCCAAAATAAGGCTCGTAAGAGGTTGCGGTTAGCGTTGTTGAACAGATAACGGTCAGGCCTTTGCATTGCCGTTCAAAACTCAACTTTTTTTTTTTTTCAATCGATTTTCGAAAAAAAGCATGGACTACCCCCATATCACTAAAAATTGAATTTTTTACGAAAGTCTCTGGAACCTATTGAAACGTACATATATAGAAAGGTTTTGTCAAATGCAACCAGCACATCCAAAGCAAACCCTTTTATAAGGTCTAGTTTTCGAGATATTTGCATTCAAAGTTATTTTTTTGAGTTATGAAGGCATGTATGACTTTGGATGCCTACAGTTCCGCAAGTAAGGCTATGACGTCATTTTCGCTTGCAAAACGCTTAATTAGTTTTTCAAGAGCTATCCATAGCTGAAAACTAGAACATTCTAGGAGGTCTGGTTGCGGAGATATCTCAATTCAAAGTAAATCCATTAAAATCGATTTTTTTGAGTTTTGAAAGTTTGCATGACTTTGGATGTCTACAGTTCCACAAATAAGGCTCGGAAGGCCTTGCGGTTTATTAACCGCTAAATCAGTTTTTAGAGAGCTATCCATTGCTGAAAACTAGAGCATTTTGTGGGCTCTGGTTGCAGAGAAATTCTGATTCAAATTTAATCTTTCTTGTTTCAACCCAAAAACTAAAAATCTTAATATGGCCATAACTTCCAAAATAAGGCTCGTAAGAGGTTGCGGTTAGCGTTGTTGAACAGATAACGGTCAGGCCTTTGCATTGCCGTTCAAAACTCAACTTTTTTTTTTTTTCAATCGATTTTCGAAAAAAAGCATGGACTACCCCCATATCACTAAAAATTCAATTTTTTACGAAAGTCTCTGGAACCTATTGAAACGTACATATATAGAAAGGTTTTGTCAAATGCAACCAGCACATCCAAAGCAAACCCTTTTATAAGGTCTAGTTTTCGAGATATTTGCATTCAAAGTTATTTTTTTGAGTTATGAAGGCATGTATGACTTTGGATGCCTACAGTTCCGCAAGTAAGGCTATGACGTCATTTTCGCTTGCAAAACGCTTAATTAGTTTTTCAAGAGCTATCTATAGCTGAAAACTAGAACATTCTAGGAGGTCTGGTTGCGGAGATATCTCAATTCAAAGTAAATCCATTAAAATCGATTTTTTTGAGTTTTGAAAGTTTGCATGACTTTGGATGTCTACAGTTCCACAAATAAGGCTCGGACGGCCTTGCGGTTTATTAACTGCTAAATCAGTTTTTGGAGAGCTATCCATTGCTGAAAACTAGAGCATTTTGTGGGCTCTGGTTGCAGAGAAATTCTGATTCAAAGTTAATCTTTCTTGTTTCAACCCAAAAACTAAAAATCTTAATATGGCCATAACTTCCAAAATAAGGCTCGTAAGAGGTTGCGGTTAGCGTTGTTGAACAGATAACGGTCAGGCTTTTGCATTGCCGTTCAAAACTCAACTTTTTTTTTTCAATCGATTTTCGAAAAAAAGCATGGACTACTACGAAAGTCTCTAGAAGCCATTGAAACGTACATACATAGAAAGGTTTTGTCAAATGCAACCAGCACATCCAAAGCAAACCCTTTTATAAGGTCTAGTTTCCGAGATATTTGCATTCAAAGTTATTTTTTTGAGTTATGAAGGCATGTATGACTTTGGATGCCTACAGTTCCGCAAGTAAGGCTATGACGTCATTTTCGCTTGCAAAATGCTTAATTAGTTTTTCAAGAGCTATCCATAGCTGAAAACTAGAACATTCTATGAGGTCTGGTTACGGAGATATCTCAATTCAAAGTAAATCCATTAAAATCGATTTTTTCGAGTTTTGAAAGTTTGCATGACTTTGGATGTCTACAGTTCCACAAATAAGGCTCGGAAGGCCTTGCGGTTTATTAACCGCTAAATCAGTTTTTGGAGAGCTATCCATTGCTGAAAACAAGAGCATTTTGTGGGCTCTGGTTGCAGAGAAATTCTGATTCAAAGTTAATCTTTCTTGTTTCAACCCAAAAACTAAAAATCTTAATATGGCCATAACTTCCAAAATAAGGCTCGTAAGAGGTTGCGGTTAGCTTTGTTGAACAGATAACGGTCAGGCCTTTGCATTGCCGTTCAAAACTCAACTTTTTTTTTTTCAATCGATTTTCGAAAAAAAGCATGGACTACCCCCTTATCACTAAAATTTCAATTTTTTACGAAAGTCTCTGGAACCTATTGAAACGTACATATATAGAAAGGTTTTGTCAAATGCAACCAGCACATCCAAAGAAAACCCTTTTATAAGGTCTAGTTTTCGAGATATTTGCATTCAAAGTTATTTTTTTGAGTTATGAAGGCATGTATGACTTTGGATGCCTACAGTTCCGCAAGTAAGGCTATGACGAGAGCTATCCATTGCTGAAAACTAGAGCATTTTGTGGGCTCTGGTTGCAGAGAAATTCTGATTCAAAGTTAATCTTTCTTGTTTCAACCCAAAAACTAAAAATCTTAATATGGCCATAACTTCCAAAATTAGGCTCGTAAGAGGTTGCGGTTAGCGTTGTTGAACAGATAACGGTCAGGCCTTTGCATTGCCGTTCAAAACTCAACTTTTTTTTTTCAATCGATTTTCGAAAAAAAGCATGGACTACCCCCTTATCACTAAAAATTCAATTTTTTACGAAAGTCTCTGGAACCTATTGAAACGTACATATATAGAAAGGTTTTGTCAAATGCAACCAGCACATCCAAAGCAAACCCTTTTATAAGGTCTAGTTTTCGAGATATTTGCATTCAAAGTTATTTTTTTGAGTTATGAAGGCATGTATGACTTTGGATGCCTACAGTTCCGCAAGTAAGGCTATGACGTCATTTTCGCTTGCAAAACGCTTAATTAGTTTTTTAAGAGCTATCCATAGCTGAAAACTAGAACATTCTAGGAGGTCTGGTTGCGGAGATATCTCAATTCAAAGTAAATCCATTAAAATCGATTTTTTTGAGTTTTGAAAGTTTGCATGACTTTGGATGTCTACAGTTCCACAAATAAGGCTCGGAATGCCTTGCGGTTCATTAACTGCTAAATCAGTTTTTGGAGAGCTATCCATTGCTGAAAACTAGAGCATTTTGTGGGCTCTGGTTGCAGAGAAATTCTGAATCAAAGTTAATCTTTCTTGTTTCAACCCAAAAACTAAAAATCTTAATATGGCCATAACTTCCAAAATAAGGCTCGTAAGAGGTTGCGGTTAGCGTTGTTGAACAGATAACGGTCAGGCCTTTGCATTGCCGTTCAAAACTCAACTTTTTTTTTTTTTCAATCGATTTTCGAAAAAAAGCATGGACTACCCCCATATCACTAAAAATTCAATTTTTTACGAAAGTCTCTGGAACCTATTGAAACGTACATATATAGAAAGGTTTTGTCAAATGCAACCAGCACATCCAAAGCAAACCCTTTTATAAGGTCTAGTTTTCGAGATATTTGCATTCAAAGTTATTTTTTTGAGTTATGAAGGCATGTATGACTTTGGATGCCTACAGTTCCGCAAGTAAGGCTATGACGTCATTTTCGCTTGCAAAACGCTTAATTTGTTTTTCAAGAGCTATCCATAGCTGAAAACTAGAACATTCTAGGAGGTCTGGTTGCGGAGATATCTCAATTCAAAGTAAATCCATTAAAATCGATTTTTTTGAGTTTTGAAAGTTTGCATGACTTTGGATGTCTACAGTTCCACAAATAAGGCTCGGAAGGCCTTGCGGTTTATTAACCGCTAAATCAGTTTTTAGAGAGCTATCCATTGCTGAAAACTAGAGCATTTTGTGGGCTCTGGTTGCAGAGAAATTCTGATTCAAATTTAATCTTTCTTGTTTCAACCCAAAAACTAAAAATCTTAATATGGCCATAACTTCCAAAATAAGGCTCGTAAGAGGTTGCGGTTAGCGTTGTTGAACAGATAACGGTCAGGCCTTTGCATTGCCGTTCAAAACTCAACTTTTTTTTTTTTTCAATCGATTTTCGAAAAAAAGCATGGACTACCCCCATATCACTAAAAATTCAATTTTTTACGAAAGTCTCTGGAACCTATTGAAACGTACATATATAGAAAGGTTTTGTCAAATGCAACCAGCACATCCAAAGCAAACCCTTTTATAAGGTCTAGTTTTCGAGATATTTGCATTCAAAGTTATTTTTTTGAGTTATGAAGGCATGTATGACTTTGGATGCCTACAGTTCCGCAAGTAAGGCTATGACGTCATTTTCGCTTGCAAAACGCTTAATTAGTTTTTCAAGAGCTATCCATAGCTGAAAACTAGAACATTCTAGGAGGTCTGGTTGCGGAGATATCTCAATTCAAAGTAAATCCATTAAAATCGATTTTTTTGAGTTTTGAAAGTTTGCATGACTTTGGATGTCTACAGTTCCACAAATAAGGCTCGGAAGGCCTTGCGGTTTATTAACCGCTAAATCAGTTTTTGGAGAGCTATCCATTGCTGAAAACTAGAGCATTTTGTGGGCTCTGGTTGCAGAGAAATTCTGATTCAAAGTTAATCTTTCTTGTTTCAACCCAAAAACTAAAAATCTTAATATGGCCATAACTTCCAAAATAAGGCTCGTAAGAGGTTGCGGTTAGCGTTGTTGAACAGATAACGGTCAGGCCTTTCCATTGCCGTTCAAAACTCAACTTTTTTTTCCAATGGATTTTCGAAAAAAAGCATGGACTACTCCCTTATCACTAAAAATTCAATTTTTTACGAAAGTCTCTGGAACCCATTGAAACGTACATATATAGAAAGGTTTTGTCAAATGCAACCAGCACATCCAAAGCAAACCCTTTTATAAGGTCTAGTTTTCGAGATATTTGCATTCAAAGTTATTTTTTTGAGTTATGAAGGCTTGTATGACTTTGGATGCCTACAGTTCCGCAAGTAAGGCTATGACGTCATTTTCGCTTGCAAAACGCTTAATTAGTTTTTCAAGAGCTATCCATAGCTGAAAACTAGAACATTCTAGGAGGTCTGGTTGCGGAGATATCTCAATTCAAAGTAAATCCATTAAAATCGATTTTTTTGAGTTTTGAAAGTTTGCATGACTTTGGATGTCTACAGTTCCACAAATAAGGCTCGGACGGCCTTGCGGTTTATTAACTGCTAAATCAGTTTTTGGAGAGCTATCCATTGCTGAAAACTAGAGCATTTTGTGGGCTCTGGTTGCAGAGAAATTCTGATTCAAAGTTAATCTTTCTTGTTTCAACCCAAAAACTAAAAATCTTAATATGGCCATAACTTCCAAAATAAGGCTCGTAAGAGGTTGCGGTTAGCGTTGTTGAACAGATAACGGTCAGGCTTTTGCATTGCCGTTCAAAACTCAACTTTTTTTTTTCAATCGATTTTCGAAAAAAAGCATGGACTACTACGAAAGTCTCTAGAAGCCATTGAAACGTACATACATAGAAAGGTTTTGTCAAATGCAACCAGCACATCCAAAGCAAACCCTTTTATAAGGTCTAGTTTCCGAGATATTTGCATTCAAAGTTATTTTTTTGAGTTATGAAGGCATGTATGACTTTGGATGTCTACAGTTCCACAAATAAGGCTCGGAAGGCCTTGCGGTTTATTAACCGCTAAATCAGTTTTTGGAGAGCTATCCATTGCTGAAAACTAGAGCATTTTGTGGGCTCTGGTTGCAGAGAAATTCTGATTCAAAGTTAATCTTTCTTGTTTCAACCCAAAAACTAAAAATCTTAATATGGCCATAACTTCCAAAATAAGGCTCGTAAGAGGTTGCGGTTAGCGTTGTTGAACAGATAACGGTCAGGCTTTTGCATTGCCGTTCAAAACTCAACTTTTTTTTTTCAATCGATTTTCGAAAAAAAGCATGGACTACCCCCTTATCACTAAAAATTCAATTTTTTACGAAAGTCTCTGGAACCCATTGAAACGTACATATATAGAAAGGTTTTGTCAAATGCAACCAGCACATCTAAAGCAAACCCTTTTATAAGGTCTAGTTTTCGAGATATTTGCATTCAAAGTTATTTTTTTGAGTTATGAAGGCATGTATGACTTTGGATGCCTACAGTTCCGCAAGTAAGGCTATGACGTCATTTTCGCTTGCAAAACGCTCAATTAGTTTTTTAAGAGCTATCCATAGCTGAAAACTAGAACATTCTAGGAGGTCTGGTTGCGGAGATATCTCAATTCAAAGTAAATCCATTAAAATCGATTTTTTTGAGTTTTGAAAGTTTGCATGACTTTGGATGTCTACAGTTCCACAAATAAGGCTCGGACGGCCTTGCGGTTTATTATCTGCTAAATCAGTTTTTGGAGAGCTATCCATTGCTGAAAACTAGAGCATTTTGTGGGCTCTGGTTGCAGAGAAATTCTGATTCAAAGTTAATCTTTCTTGTTTCAACCCAAAAACTAAAAATCTTAATATGGCCATAACTTCCAAAATAAGGTTCGTAAGAGGTTGCGGTTAGCGTTGTTGAACAGATAACGGTCAGGCTTTTGCATTGCCGTTCAAAACTCAACTTTTTTTTTCAATCGATTTTCGAAAAAAAGCATGGACTACCCCCTTATCACTAAAAATTCAATTTTTTACGAAAGTCTCTGGAACCCATTGAAACGTACATATATAGAAAGGTTTTGTCAAATGCAACCAGCACATCTAAAGCAAACCCTTTTATAAGGTCTAGTTTTCGAGATATTTGCATTCAAAGTTATTTTTTTGAGTTATGAAGGCATGTATGACTTTGGATGCCTACAGTTCCGCAAGTAAGGCTATGACGTCATTTTCGCTTGCAAAACGCTTAATTAGTTTTTCAAGAGCTATCCATAACTGAAAACTAGAACATTCTAGGAGGTCTGGTTGCGGAGATATCTCAATTCAAAGTAAATCCATTAAAATCGATTTTTTTGAGTTTTGAAAGTTTGCATGACTTTGGATGTCTACAGTTCCACAAATAAGGCTCGGAAGGCCTTGCGGTTTATTAACCGCTAAATCAGTTTTTGGAGAGCTATCCATTGCTGAAAACTAGAGCATTTTGTGGGCTCTGGTTGCAGAGAAATTCTGATTCAAAGTTAATCTTTCTTGTTTCAACCCAAAAACTAAAAATCTTAATATGGCCATAACTTCCAAAATAAGGCTCGTAAGAGGTTGCGGTTAGCGTTGTTGAACAGATAACGGTCAGGCTTTTGCATTGCCGTTCAAAACTCAACTTTTTTTTCCAATGGATTTTCGAAAAAAAGCATGGACTACTCCCTTATCACTAAAAATTCAATTTTTTACGAAAGTCTCTGGAACCCATTGAAACGTTCATATATAGAAAGGTTTTGTCAAATGCAACCAGCACATCCAAAGCAAACCCTTTTATAAGGTCTAGTTTTCGAGATATTTGCATTCAAAGTTATTTTTTTGAGTTATGAAGGCTTGTATGACTTTGGATGCCTACAGTTCCGCAAGTAAGGCTATGACGTCATTTTCGCTTGCAAAACGCTGTATAAGTTTTTCAAGAGCTATCCATAGCTGAAAACTAGAACATTCTAGGAGGTCTGGTTGCGGAGATATCTCAATTCAAAGTAAATCCATTAAAATCGATTTTTTTGAGTTTTGAAAGTTTGCATGACTTTGGATGTCTACAGTTCCACAAATAAGGCTCGGAAGGCCTTGCGGTTTATTAACCGCTAAATCAGTTTTTAGAGAGCTATCCATTGCTGAAAACAAGAGCATTTTGTGGGCTCTGGTTGCAGAGAAATTCTGATTCAAAGTTAATCTTTCTTGTTTCAACCCAAAAACTAAAAATCTTAATATGGCCATAACTTCCAAAATAAGGCTCGTAAGAGGTTGCGGTTAGCGTTGTTGAACAGATAACGGTCAGGCTTTTGCATTGCCGTTCAAAACTCAACTTTTTTTTTCAATCGATTTTCGAAAAAAAGCATGGACTACCCCCTTATCACTAAAAATTCAATTTTTTACGAAAGTCTCTGGAACCCATTGAAACGTACATATATAGAAAGGTTTTGTCAAATGCAACCAGCACATCTAAAGCAAACCCTTTTATAAGGTCTAGTTTTCGAGATATTTGCATTCAAAGTTATTTTTTTGAGTTATGAAGGCTTGTATGACTTTGGATGCCTACAGTTCCGCAAGTAAGGCTATGACGTCATTTTCGCTTGCAAAACGCTCAATTAGTTTTTTAAGAGCTATCCATAGCTGAAAACTAGAACATTCTAGGAGGTCTGGTTGCGGAGATATCTCAATTCAAAGTAAATCCATTAAAATCGATTTTTTTGAGTTTTGAAAGTTTGCATGACTTTGGATGTCTACAGTTCCACAAATAAGGCTCGGACGGCCTTGCGGTTTATTAACTGCTAAATCAGTTTTTGGAGAGCTATCCATTGCTGAAAACTAGAGCATTTTGTGGGCTCTGGTTGCAGAGAAATTCTGATTCAAAGTTAATCTTTCTTGTTTCAACCCAAAAACTAAAAATCTTAATATGGCCATAACTTCCAAAATAAGGCTCGTAAGAGGTTGCGGTTAGCGGTGTTGAACAGATAACGGTCAGGCTTTTGCAATGCCGTTCAAAACTCAACTTTTTTTTTTCAATCGATTTTCGAAAAAAAGCATGGACTACCCCCTTATCACTAAAAATTCAATTTTTTACGAAAGTCTCTGGAACCCATTGAAACGTACATATATAGAAAGGTTTTGTCAAATGCAACCAGCACATCCAAAGCAAACCCTTTTATAAGGTCTAGTTTTCGAGATATTTGCATTCAAAGTTATTTTTTTGAGTTATGAAGGCATGTATGACTTTGGATGCCTACAGTTCCGCAAGTAAGGCTATGACGTCATTTTCGCTTGCAAAACGCTTAATTAGTTTTTCAAGAGCTATCCATAACTGAAAACTAGAACATTCTAGGAGGTCTGGTTGCGGAGATATCTCAATTCAAAGTAAATCCATTAAAATCGATTTTTTTGAGTTTTGAAAGTTTGCATGACTTTGGATGTCTACAGTTCCACAAATAAGGCTCGGAAGGCCTTGCGGTTTATTAACCGCTAAATCAGTTTTTGGAGAGCTATCCATTGCTGAAAACTAGAGCATTTTGTGGGCTCTGGTTGCAGAGAAATTCTGATTCAAAGTTAATCTTTCTTGTTTCAACCCAAAAACTAAAAATCTTAATATGGCCATAACTTCCAAAATAAGGCTCGTAAGAGGTTGCGGTTAGCGTTGTTGAACAGATAACGGTCAGGCTTTTGCATTGCCGTTCAAAACTCAACTTTTTTTTCCAATGGATTTTCGAAAAAAAGCATGGACTACTCCCTTATCACTAAAAATTCAATTTTTTACGAAAGTCTCTGGAACCCATTGAAACGTTCATATATAGAAAGGTTTTGTCAAATGCAACCAGCACATCCAAAGCAAACCCTTTTATAAGGTCTAGTTTTCGAGATATTTGCATTCAAAGTTATTTTTTTGAGTTATGAAGGCTTGTATGACTTTGGATGCCTACAGTTCCGCAAGTAAGGCTATGACGTCATTTTCGCTTGCAAAACGCTGTATAAGTTTTTCAAGAGCTATCCATAGCTGAAAACTAGAACATTCTAGGAGGTCTGGTTGCGGAGATATCTCAATTCAAAGTAAATCCATTAAAATCGATTTTTTTGAGTTTTGAAAGTTTGCATGACTTTGGATGTCTACAGTTCCACAAATAAGGCTCGGAAGGCCTTGCGGTTTATTAACCGCTAAATCAGTTTTTAGAGAGCTATCCATTGCTGAAAACAAGAGCATTTTGTGGGCTCTGGTTGCAGAGAAATTCTGATTCAAAGTTAATCTTTCTTGTTTCAACCCAAAAACTAAAAATCTTAATATGGCCATAACTTCCAAAATAAGGCTCGTAAGAGGTTGCGGTTAGCGTTGTTGAACAGATAACGGTCAGGCTTTTGCATTGCCGTTCAAAACTCAACTTTTTTTTTTCAATCGATTTTCGAAAAAAAGCATGGACTACCCCCTTATCACTAAAAATTCAATTTTTTACGAAAGTCTCTGGAATCCATTGAAACGTACATACATAGAAAGGTTTTGTCAAATGCAACCAGCACATCCAAAGCAAACTCTTTTATAAGGTCTAGTTTCCGAGATATTTGCATTCAAAGTTATTTTTTTGAGTTATGAAGGCATGTATGACTTTGGATGTCTACAGTTCCACAAATAAGGCTCGGAAGGCCTTGCGGTTTATTAACCGCTAAATCAGTTTTTGGAGAGCTATCCATTGCTGAAAACAAGAGCATTTTGTGGGCTCTGGTTGCAGAGAAATTCTGATTCAAAGTTAATCTTTCTTGTTTCAACCCAAAAACTAAAAATCTTAATATGGCCATAACTTCCAAAATAAGGCTCGTAAGAGGTTGCGGTTAGCGTTGTTGAACAGATAACGGTCAGGCTTTTGCAATGCCGTTCAAAACTCAACTTTTTTTTTTCAATCGATTTTCGAAAAAAAGCATGGACTACCCCCTTATCACTAAAAATTCAATTTTTTACGAAAGTCTCTGGAACCCATTGAAACGTACATATATAGAAAGGTTTTGTCAAATGCAACCAGCACATCCAAAGCAAACCCTTTTATAAGGTCTAGTTTTCGAGATATTTGCATTCAAAGTTATTTTTTTGAGTTATGAAGGCATGTATGACTTTGGATGCCTACAGTTCCGCAAGTAAGGCTATGACGTCATTTTCGCTTGCAAAACGCTTAATTAGTTTTTCAAGAGCTATCCATAACTGAAAACTAGAACATTCTAGGAGGTCTGGTTGCGGAGATATCTCAATTCAAAGTAAATCCATTAAAATCGATTTTTTTGAGTTTTGAAAGTTTGCATGACTTTGGATGTCTACAGTTCCACAAATAAGGCTCGGAAGGCCTTGCGGTTTATTAACCGCTAAATCAGTTTTTGGAGAGCTATCCATTGCTGAAAACTAGAGCATTTTGTGGGCTCTGGTTGCAGAGAAATTCTGATTCAAAGTTAATCTTTCTTGTTTCAACCCAAAAACTAAAAATCTTAATATGGCCATAACTTCCAAAATAAGGCTCGTAAGAGGTTGCGGTTAGCGTTGTTGAACAGATAACGGTCAGGCTTTTGCATTGCCGTTCAAAACTCAACTTTTTTTTCCAATGGATTTTCGAAAAAAAGCATGGACTACTCCCTTATCACTAAAAATTCAATTTTTTACGAAAGTCTCTGGAACCCATTGAAACGTTCATATATAGAAAGGTTTTGTCAAATGCAACCAGCACATCCAAAGCAAACCCTTTTATAAGGTCTAGTTTTCGAGATATTTGCATTCAAAGTTATTTTTTTGAGTTATGAAGGCTTGTATGACTTTGGATGCCTACAGTTCCGCAAGTAAGGCTATGACGTCATTTTCGCTTGCAAAACGCTGTATAAGTTTTTCAAGAGCTATCCATAGCTGAAAACTAGAACATTCTAGGAGGTCTGGTTGCGGAGATATCTCAATTCAAAGTAAATCCATTAAAATCGATTTTTTTGAGTTTTGAAAGTTTGCATGACTTTGGATGTCTACAGTTCCACAAATAAGGCTCGGAAGGCCTTGCGGTTTATTAACCGCTAAATCAGTTTTTAGAGAGCTATCCATTGCTGAAAACAAGAGCATTTTGTGGGCTCTGGTTGCAGAGAAATTCTGATTCAAAGTTAATCTTTCTTGTTTCAACCCAAAAACTAAAAATCTTAATATGGCCATAACTTCCAAAACAAGGCTCGTAAGAGGTTGCGGTTAGCGTTGTTGAACAGATAACGGTCAGGCTTTTGCATTGCCGTTCAAAACTCAACTTTTTTTTTTCAATCGATTTTCGAAAAAAAGCATGGACTACCCCCTTATCACTAAAAATTCAATTTTTTACGAAAGTCTCTGGAATCCATTGAAACGTACATACATAGAAAGGTTTTGTCAAATGCAACCAGCACATCCAAAGCAAACCCTTTTATATAAGGTCTACTTTTCGAGATATTTGCATTCAAAGTTATTTTTTTGAGTTATGAAGGCATGTATGACTTTGGATGCCTACAGTTCCGCAAGTAAGGCTATGACGTCATTTTCGCTTGCAAAACGCTTAATTAGTTTTTCAAGAGCTATCCATAGCTGAAAACTAGAACATTCTAGGAGGTCTGGTTACGGAGATATCTCAATTCAAAGTAAATCCATTAAAATCGATTTTTTCGAGTTTTGAAAGTTTGCATGACTTTGGATGTCTACAGTTCCACAAATAAGGCTCGGAAGGCCTTGCGGTTTATTAACCGCTAAATCAGTTTTTAGAGAGCTATCCATTGCTGAAAACAAGAGCATTTTGTGGGCTCTGGTTGCAGAGAAATTCTGATTCAAAGTTAATCTTTCTTGTTTCAACCCAAAAACTAAAAATCTTAATATGGCCATAACTTCCAAAATAAGGCTCGTAAGAGGTTGCGGTTAGCGTTGTTGAACAGATAACGGTCAGGCTTTTGCAATGCCGTTCAAAACTCAACTTTTTTTTTTCAATCGATTTTCGAAAAAAAGCATGGACTACCCCCTTATCACTAAAAATTCAATTTTTTACGAAAGTCTCTGGAACCCATTGAAACGTACATATATAGAAAAGTTTTGTCAAATGCAACCAGCACATCCAAAGCAAACCCTTTTATAAGGTCTAGTTTTCGAGATATTTGCATTCAAAGTTATTTTTTTGAGTTATGAAGGCATGTATGACTTTGGATGCCTACAGTTCCGCAAGTAAGGCTATGACGTCATTTTCGCTTGCAAAACGCTTAATTAGTTTTTCAAGAGTTATCCATAGCTGAAAACTAGAACATTCTAGGAGGTCTGGTTACGGAGATATCTCAATTCAAAGTAAATCCATTAAAATCGATTTTTTCGAGTTTTTTCTACAGTTCCACAAATAAGGGTCGGAAGGCCTTGCGGTTTATTAACCGCTAAATCAGTTTTTGGAGAGCTATCCATTGCTGAAAACAAGAGCATTTTGTGGGCTCTGGTTGCAGAGAAATTCTGATTCAAAGTTAATCTTTCTTGTTTCAACCCAAAAACTAAAAATCTTAATATGGCCATAACTTCCAAAATAAGGCTCGTAAGAGGTTGCGGTTAGCGTTGTTGAACAGATAACGGTCAGGCCTTTGCATTGCCGTTCAAAACTCAACTTTTTTTTTCCAATGGATTTTCGAAAAAAAGCATGGACTACCCCCTTATCACTAAAAATTCAATTTTTTTACGAAAGTCTCTGGAACCCATTGAAACGTACATATATAGAAAGGTTTTGTCAAATGCAACCAGCACATCCAAAGCAAACCCTTTTATAAGGTCTAGTTTTCGAGATATTTGCATTCAAAGTTATTTTTTTGAGTTATGAAGGCATGTATGACTTTGGATGCCTACAGTTCCGCAAGTAAGGCTATGACGTCATTTTCGCTTGCAAAACGCTGTATAAGTTTTTCAAGAGCTATCCATAGCTGAAAACTAGAACATTCTAGGAGGTCTGGTTGCGGAGATATCTCAATTCAAAGTAAATCCATTAAAATCGATTTTTTTGAGTTTTGAAAGTTTGCATGACTTTGGATGTCTACAGTTCCACAAATAAGGCTCGGAAGGCCTTGCGGTTCATTAGCCGCTAAATCAGTTTTTGGAGAGCTATCCATTGCTGAAAACTAGAGCATTTTGTGGGCTCTGGTTGCAGAGAAATTCTGATTCAAAGTTAATCTTTCTTGTTTCAACCCAAAAACTAAAAATCTTAATATGGCCATAACTTCCAAAATAAGGCTCGTAAGAGGTTGCGGTTAGCGTTGTTGAACAGATAACGGTCAGGCTTTTGCATTGCCGTTCAAAACTCAACTTTTTTTTCCAATGGATTTTCGAAAAAAAGCATGGAGCGACTCCCTTATCACTAAAAATTCAATTTTTTACGAAAGTCTCTGGAACCCATTGAAACGTACATATATAGAAAGGTTTTGTCAAATGCAACCAGCACATCCAAAGCAAACCCTTTTATAAGGTCTAGTTTTCGAGATATTTGCATTCAAAGTTATTTTTTTGAGTTATGAAGGCTTGTATGAATTTGGATGCCTACAGTTCCGCAAGTAAGGCTATGACGTCATTTTCGCTTGCAAAACGCTTAATTAGTTTTTCAAGAGCTATCTATAGCTGAAAACTAGAACATTCTAGGAGGTCTGGTTGCGGAGATATCTCAATTCAAAGTAAATCCATTAAAATCGATTTTTTGAGTTTTGAAAATTTGCATGACTTTGGATGTCTACAGTTCACAAATAAGGCTCGGAAGGCCTTGCGGTTTATTAACCGCTAAATCAGTTTTTGGAGAGCTATCCATTGCTGAAAACTAGAGCATTTTGTGGGCTCTGGTTGCAGAGAAATTCTGATTCAAAGTTAATCTTTCTTGTTTCAACCCAAAAACTAAAAATCTTAATATGGCCATAACTTCCAAAATAAGGCTCGTAAGAGGTTGCGGTTAGCGTTGTTGAACAGATAACGGTCAGGCTTTTGCATTGCCGTTCAAAACTCAACTTTTTTTTCCAATGGATTTTCGAAAAAAAGCATGGACTACTCCCTTATCACTAAAAATTCAATTTTTTACGAAAGTCTCTGGAACCCATTGAAACGTACATATATAGAAAGGTTTTGTCAAATGCAACCAGCACATCCAAAGCAAACCCTTTTATAAGGTCTAGTTTTCGAGATATTTGCATTCAAAGTTATTTTTTTGAGTTATGAAGGCTTGTATGAATTTGGATGCCTACAGTTCCGCAAGTAAGGCTATGACGTCATTTTCGCTTGCAAAACGCTTAATTAGTTTTTCAAGAGCTATCTATAGCTGAAAACTAGAACATTCTAGGAGGTCTGGTTGCGGAGATATCTCAATTCAAAGTAAATCCATTAAAATCGATTTTTTTGAGTTTTGAAAATTTGCATGACTTTGGATGTCTACAGTTCACAAATAAGGCTCGGAAGGCCTTGCGGTTTATTAACCGCTAAATCAGTTTTTGGAGAGCTATCCATTGCTGAAAACTAGAGCATTTTGTGGGCTCTGGTTGCAGAGAAATTCTGATTCAAAGTTAATCTTTCTTGTTTCAACCCAAAAACTAAAAATCTTAATATGGCCATAACTTCCAAAATAAGGCTCGTAAGAGGTTGCGGTTAGCGTTGTTGAACAGATAACGGTCAGGCTTTTGCATTGCCGTTCAAAACTCAACTTTTTTTTCCAATGGATTTTCGAAAAAAAGCATGGACTACTCCCTTATCACTAAAAATTCAATTTTTTACGAAAGTCTCTGGAACCCATTGAAACGTACATATATAGAAAGGTTTTGTCAAATGCAACCAGCACATCCAAAGCAAACCCTTTTATAAGGTCTAGTTTTCGAGATATTTGCATTCAAAGTTATTTTTTTGAGTTATGAAGGCTTGTATGACTTTGGATGCCTACAGTTCCGCAAGTAAGGCTATGACGTCATTTTCGCTTGCAAAACGCTTAATTAGTTTTTCAAGAGCTATCCATAGCTGAAAACTAGAACATTCTAGGAGGTCTGGTTACGGAGATATCTCAATTCAAAGTAAATCCATTAAAATCGATTTTTTCGAGTTTTGAAAGTTTGCATGACTTTGGATGTCTACAGTTCCACAAATAAGGCTCGGAAGGCCTTGCGGTTTATTAACCGCTAAATCAGTTTTTGGAGAGCTATCCATTGCTGAAAACAAGAGCATTTTGTGGGCTCTGGTTGCAGAGAAATTCTGATTCAAAGTTAATCTTTCTTGTTTCAACCCAAAAACTAAAAATCTTAATATGGCCATAACTTCCAAAATAAGGCTCGTAAGAGGTTGCGGTTAGCGTTGTTGAACAGATAACGGTCAGGCTTTTGCATTGCCGTTCAAAACTCAACTTTTTTTTTTCAATCGATTTTCGAAAAAAAGCATGGACTACCCCCTTATCACTAAAAATTCAATTTTTTTACGAAAGTCTCTGGAACCCATTGAAACGTACATATATAGAAAGGTTTTGTCAAATGCAACCAGCACATCCAAAGCAAACCCTTTTATAAGGTCTAGTTTTCGAGATATTTGCATTCAAAGTTATTTTTTTGAGTTATGAAGGCATGTATGACTTTGGATGCCTACAGTTCCGCAAGTAAGGCTATGACGTCATTTTCGCTTGCAAAACGCTGTATAAGTTTTTCAAGAGCTATCCATAGCTGAAAACTAGAACATTCTAGGAGGTCTGGTTGCGGAGATATCTCAATTCAAAGTAAATCCATTAAAATCGATTTTTTTGAGTTTTGAAAGTTTGCATGACTTTGGATGTCTACAGTTCCACAAATAAGGCTCGGAAGGCCTTGCGGTTCATTAGCCGCTAAATCAGTTTTTGGAGAGCTATCCATTGCTGAAAACTAGAGCATTTTGTGGGCTCTGGTTGCAGAGAAATTCTGATTCAAAGTTAATCTTTCTTGTTTCAACCCAAAAACTAAAAATCTTAATATGGCCATAACTTCCAAAATAAGGCTCGTAAGAGGTTGCGGTTAGCGTTGTTGAACAGATAACGGTCAGGCTTTTGCATTGCCGTTCAAAACTCAACTTTTTTTTCCAATGGATTTTCGAAAAAAAGCATGGAGCGACTCCCTTATCACTAAAAATTCAATTTTTTACGAAAGTCTCTGGAACCCATTGAAACGTACATATATAGAAAGGTTTTGTCAAATGCAACCAGCACATCCAAAGCAAACCCTTTTATAAGGTCTAGTTTTCGAGATATTTGCATTCAAAGTTATTTTTTTGAGTTATGAAGGCTTGTATGACTTTGGATGCCTACAGTTCCGCAAGTAAGGCTATGACGTCATTTTCGCTTGCAAAACGCTGTATAAGTTTTTCAAGAGCTATCCATAGCTGAAAACTAGAACATTCTAGGAGGTCTGGTTGCGGAGATATCTCAATTCAAAGTAAATCCATTAAAATCGATTTTTTTGAGTTTTGAAAGTTTGCATGACTTTGGATGTATACAGTTCCACAAATAAGGCTCGGAAGGCCTTGCGGTTCATTAGCCGCTAAATTAGTTTTTGGAGAGCTATCCATTGCTGAAAACTAGAGCATTTTGTGGGCTCTGGTTGCAGAGAAATTCTGATTCAAAGTTAATCTTTCTTGTTTCAACCCAAAAACTAAAAATCTTAATATGGCCATAACTTCCAAAATAAGGCTCGTAAAAGGTTGCGGTTAGCGTTGTTGAACAGATAACGGTCAGGCTTTTGCATTGCCGTTCAAAACTCAACTTTTTTTTCCAATGGATTTTCGAAAAAAAGCATGGACTACTCCCTTATCACTAAAAATTCAATTTTTTACGAAAGTCTCTGGAACCCATTGAAACGTACATATATAGAAAGGTTTTGTCAAATGCAACCAGCACATCCAAAGCAAACCCTTTTATAAGGTCTAGTTTTCGAGATATTTGCATTCAAAGTTATTTTTTTGAGTTATGAAGGCATGTATGACTTTGGATGCCTACAGTTCCGCAAGTAAGGCTATGACGTCATTTTCGCTTGCAAAACGCTGTATAAGTTTTTCAAGAGCTATCCATAGCTGAAAACTAGAACATTCTAGGAGGTCTGGTTACGGAGATATCTCAATTCAAAGTAAATCCATTAAAATCGATTTTTTCGAGTTTTGAAAGTTTGCATGACTTTGGATGTCTACAGTTCCACAAATAAGGCTCGGAAGGCCTTGCGGTTTATTAACCGCTAAATCAGTTTTTGGAGAGCTATCCATTGCTGAAAACAAGAGCATTTTGTGGGCTCTGGTTGCAGAGAAATTCTGATTCAAAGTTAATCTTTCTTGTTTCAACCCAAAAACTAAAAATCTTAATATGGCCATAACTTCCAAAATAAGGCTCGTAAGAGGTTGCGGTTAGCGTTGTTGAACAGATAACGGTCAGGCTTTTGCATTGCCGTTCAAAACTCAACTTTTTTTTCCAATGGATTTTCGAAAAAAAGCATGGACTACTCCCTTATCACTAAAAATTCAATTTTTTACGAAAGTCTCTGGAACCCATTGAAACGTACATATATAGAAAGGTTTTGTCAAATGCAACCAGCACATCCAAAGCAAACCCTTTTATAAGGTCTAGTTTTCGAGATATTTGCATTCAAAGTTATTTTTTTGAGTTATGAAGGCTTGTATGACTTTGGATGCCTACAGTTCCGCAAGTAAGGCTATGACGTCATTTTCGCTTGCAAAACGCTGTATAAGTTTTTCAAGAGCTATCCATAGCTGAAAACTAGAACATTCTAGGAGGTCTGGTTGCGGAGATATCTCAATTCAAAGTAAATCCATTAAAATCGATTTTTTTGAGTTTTGAAAGTTTGCATGACTTTGGATGTATACAGTTCCACAAATAAGGCTCGGAAGGCCTTGCGGTTCATTAGCCGCTAAATCAGTTTTTGGAGAGCTATCCATTGCTGAAAACTAGAGCATTTTGTGGGCTCTGGTTGCAGAGAAATTCTGATTCAAAGTTAATCTTTCTTGTTTCAACCCAAAAACTAAAAATCTTAATATGGCCATAACTTCCAAAATAAGGCTCGTAAGAGGTTGCGGTTAGCGTTGTTGAACAGATAACGGTCAGGCTTTTGCATTGCCGTTCAAAACTCAACTTTTTTTTCCAATGGATTTTCGAAAAAAAGCATGGACTACTCCCTTATCACTAAAAATTCAATTTTTTACGAAAGTCTCTGGAACCCATTGAAACGTACATATATAGAAAGGTTTTGTCAAATGCAACCAGCACATCCAAAGCAAACCCTTTTATAAGGTCTAGTTTTCGAGATATTTGCATTCAAAGTTATTTTTTTGAGTTATGAAGGCATGTATGACTTTGGATGCCTACAGTTCCGCAAGTAAGGCTATGACGTCATTTTCGCTTGCAAAACGCTTAATTAGTTTTTCAAGAGCTATCCATAGCTGAAAACTAGAACATTCTAGGAGGTCTGGTTACGGAGATATCTCAATTCAAAGTAAATCCATTAAAATCGATTTTTTCGAGTTTTGAAAGTTTGCATGACTTTGGATGTCTACAGTTCCACAAATAAGGCTCGGAAGGCCTTGCGGTTTATAAACCGCTAAATCAGTTTTTGGAGAGCTATCCATTGCTGAAAACAAGAGCATTTTGTGGGCTCTGGTTGCAGAGAAATTCTGATTCAAAGTTAATCTTTCTTGTTTCAACCCAAAAACTAAAAATCTTAATATGGCCATAACTTCCAAAATAAGGCTCGTAAGAGGTTGCGGTTAGCGTTGTTGAACAGATAACGGTCAGGCCTTTGCATTGCCGTTCAAAACTCAACTTTTTTTTTTTCAATCGATTTTCGAAAAAAAGCATGGACTACCCCCTTATCATTAAAATTCAATTTTTTACGAAAGTCTCTGGAACCCATTGAAACGTACATACATAGAAAGGTTTTGTCAAATGCAACCAGCACATCCAAAGCAAACCCTTTTATAAGGTCTAGTTTTCGAGATATTTGCATTCAAAGTTATTTTTTTGAGTTATGAAGGCTTATATGACTTTGGATGCCTACAGTTCCGCAAGTAAGGCTATGACGTCATTTTCGCTTGCAAAACGCTTAATTAGTTTTTCAAGAGATATCCATAGCTGAAAACTAGAACATTCTAGGAGGTCTGGTTGCGGAGATATCTCAATTCAAAGTAAATCCATTAAAATCGATTTTTTTGAGTTTTGAAAGTTTGCATGACTTTGGATGTCTACAGTTCCACAAAAAAGGCTCGGACGGCCTTGCGGTTTATTAACTGCTAAATCAGTTTTTGGAGAGCTATCCATTGCTGAAAACTAGAGCATTTTGTGGGCTCTGGTTGCAGAGAAATTCTGATTCAAAGTTAATCTTTCTTGTTTCAACCCAAAAACTAAAAATCTTAATATGGCCATAACTTCCAAAATAAGGCTCGTAAGAGGTTGCGGTAAGCGTTGTTGAACAGATAACGGTCAGGCTTTTGCATTGCCGTTCAAAACTCAACTTTTTTTTTTTCAATCGATTTTCGAAAAAAAGCATGGACTACCCCCTTATCACTAAAAAATCAATTTTTTACGAAAGTCTCTGGAACCCATTGAAACGTACATACATAGAAAGGTTTTGTCAAATGCAACCAGCACATCCAAAGCAAACCCATTTATAAGGTCTAGTTTTCGAGATATTTGAATTCAAAGTTATTTTTTTGAGTTATGAAGGCTTGTATGACTTTGGATGCCTACAGTTCCGCAAGTAAGGCTATGACGTCATTTTCGCTTGCAAAACGCTGTATAAGTTTTTCAAGCGCTATCCATAGCTGAAAACTAGAATATTCTAGGAGGTCTGGTTGCGGAGATATCTCAATTCAAAGTAAATCCATTAAACTCGATTTTTTTGAGTTTTGAAAGTTTGCATGACTTTGGATGTCTACAGTTCCACAAATAAGGCTCGGACGGCCTTGCGGTTTATTAACTGCTAAATCAGTTTTTGGAGAGCTATCCATTGCTGAAAACTAGAGCATTTTGTGGGCTCTGGTTGCAGAGAAATTCTGATTCAAAGTTAATCTTTCTTGTTTCAACCCAAAAACTAAAAATCTTAATATGGCCATAACTTCCAAAATAAGGCTCGTAAGAGGTTGCGGTTAGCGTTGTTGATCAGATAACGGTCAAGCCTTTGCATTGCCGTTCAAAACTCAACTTTTTTTTCCAATGGATTTTCGAAAAAAAGCATGGACTACTCCCTTATCACTAAAAATTCAATTTTTTACGAAAGTCTCTGGAACCCATTGAAACGTACATATATAGAAAGGTTTTGTCAAATGCAACCAGCACATCCAAAGCAAACCCTTTTATAAGGTCAAGTTTTCGAGATATTTGCATTCAAAGTTATTTTTTTGAGTTATGAAGGCTTGTATGACTTTGGATGCCTACAGTTCCGCAAGTAAGGCTATGACGTCATTTTCGCTTGCAAAACGCTGTATAAGTTTTTCAAGAGCTATCCATAGCTGAAAACTAGAACATTCTAGGAGGTCTGGTTGCGGAGATATCTCAATTCAAAGTAAATCCATTAAAATCGATTTTTTTGAGTTTTGAAAGTTTGCATGACTTTGGATGTCTACAGTTCCACAAATAAGGCTCGGAAGTCCTTGCGGTTTATTAACCGCTAAATCAGTTTTTGGAGAGCTATCCATTGCTGAAAACAAGAGCATTTTGTGGGCTCTGGTTGCAGAGAAATTCTGATTCAAAGTTAATCTTTCTTGTTTCAACCCAAAAACTAAAAATCTTAATATGGCCATAACTTCCAAAATAAGGCTCGTAAGAGGTTGCGGTTAGCGTTGTTGAACAGATAACGGTCAGGCTTTTGCATTGCCGTTCAAAACTCAACTTTTTTTTTTCAATCGATTTTCGAAAAAAAGCATGGACTACCCCCTTATCACTAAAAATTCAATTTTTTTTACGAAAGTCTCTGGAACCCATTGAAACGTACATATATAGAAAGGTTTTGTCAAATGCAACCAGCACATCCAAAGCAAACCCTTTTATAAGGTCTAGTTTTCGAGATATTTGCATTCAAAGTTATTTTTTTGAGTTATGAAGGCATGTATGACTTTGGATGCCTACAGTTCCGCAAGTAAGGCTATGACGTCATTTTCGCTTGCAAAACGTTAATTAGTTTTTCAAGAGCTATCCATAGCTGAAAACTAGAACATTCTAGGAGGTCTGGTTACGGAGATATCTCAATTCAAAGTAAATCCATTAAAATCGATTTTTTCGAGTTTTGAAAGTTTGCATGACTTTGGATGTCTACAGTTCCACAAATAAGGCTCGGAAGGCCTTGCGGTTTATAAACCGCTAAATCAGTTTTTGGAGAGCTATCCATTGCTGAAAACAAGAGCATTTTGTGGGCTCTGGTTGCAGAGAAATTCTGATTCAAAGTTAATCTTTCTTGTTTCAACCCAAAAACTAAAAATCTTAATATGGCCATAACTTCCAAAATAAGGCTCGTAAGAGGTTGCGGTTAGCGTTGTTGAACAGATAACGGTCAGGCTTTTGCATTGCCGTTCAAAACTCAACTTTTTTTTTTCAATCGATTTTCGAAAAAAAGCATGGACTACCCCCTTATCACTAAAAATTCAATTTTTTACGAAAGTCTCTGGAACCCATTGAAACGTACATATATAGAAAGGTTTTGTCAAATGCAACCAGCACATCCAAAGCAAACCCTTTTATAAGGTCTAGTTTTCGAGATATTTGCATTCAAAGTTATTTTTTTGAGTTATGAAGGCATGTATGACTTTGGATGCCTACAGTTCCGCAAGTAAGGCTATGACGTCATTTTCGCTTGCAAAACGCTTAATTAGTTTTTCAAGAGCTATCCATAGCTGAAAACTAGAACATTCTAGAAGGTCTGGTTACGGAGATATCTCAATTCAAAGTAAATCCATTAAAATCGATTTTTTCGAGTTTTGAAAGTTTGCATGACTTTGGATGTCTACAGTTCCACAAATAAGGCTCGGAAGGCCTTGCGGTTTATTAACCGCTAAATCAGTTTTTGGAGAGCTATCCATTGCTGAAAACAAGAGCATTTTGTGGGCTCTGGTTGCAGAGAAATTCTGATTCAAAGTTAATCTTTCTTGTTTCAACCCAAAAACTAAAAATCTTAATATGGCCATAACTTCCAAAATAAGGCTCGTAAGAGGTTGCGGTTAGCGTTGTTGAACAGATAACGGTCAGGCTTTTGCATTGCCGTTCAAAACTCAACTTTTTTTTTTCAATCGATTTTCGAAAAAAAGCATGGACTACCCCCTTATCACTAAAAATTCAATTTTTTACGAAAGTCTCTGGAACCCATTGAAACGTACATATATAGAAAGGTTTTGTCAAATGCAACCAGCACATCCAAAGCAAACCCTTTTATAAGGTCTAGTTTTCGAGATATATGCATTCAAAGTTATTTTTTTGAGTTATGAAGGCATGTATGACTTTGGATGCCTACAGTTCCGCAAGTAAGGCTATGACGTCATTTTCGCTTGCAAAACGCTGTATAAGTTTTTCAAGAGCTATCCATAGCTGAAAACTAGAACATTCTAGGAGGTCTGGTTGCGGAGATATCTCAATTCAAAGTAAATCCATTAAAATCGATTTTTTTGAGTTTTGAAAGTTTGCATGACTTTGGATGTCTACAGTTCCACAAAAAAGGCTCGGACGGCCTTGCGGTTTATTAACTGCTAAATCAGTTTTTGGAGAGCTATCCATTGCTGAAAACAAGAGCATTTTGTGGGCTCTGGTTGCAGAGAAATTCTGATTCAAAGTTAATCTTTCTTGTTTCAACCCAAAAACTAAAAATCTTAATATGGCCATAACTTCCAAAATAAGGCTCGTAAAGGGTTGCGGTTAGCGTTGTTGAACAGATAACGGTCAGGCTTTTGCATTGCCGTTCAAAACTCAACTTTTTTTTTTCAATCGATTTTCGAAAAAAAGCATGGACTACCCCCTTATCATTAAAATTCAATTTTTTACGAAAGTCTCTGGAACCCATTGAAACGTACATATATAGAAAGGTTTTGTCAAATGCAACCAGCACATCCAAAGCAAACCCTTTTATAAGGTCTAGTTTGCGAGATATTTGCATTCAAAGTTATTTTTTTGAGTTATGAAGGCTTGTATGACTTTGGATGCCTACAGTTCCGCAAGTAAGGCTATGACGTCATTTTCGCTTGCAAAACGCTTAATTAGTTTTTCAAGAGATATCCATAGCTGAAAACTAGAACATTCTAGGAGGTCTGGTTGCGGAGATATCTCAATTCAAAGTAAATCCATTAAAATCGATTTTTTTGAGTTTTGAAAGTTTGCATGACTTTGGATGTCTACAGTTCCACAAAAAAGGCTCGGACGGCCTTGCGGTTTATTAACTGCTAAATCAGTTTTTGGAGAGCTATCCATTGCTGAAAACTAGAGCATTTTGTGGGCTCTGGTTGCAGAGAAATTCTGATTCAAAGTTAATCTTTCTTGTTTCAACCCAAAAACTAAAAATCTTAATATGGCCATAACTTCCAAAATAAGGCTCGTAAGAGGTTGCGGTTAGCGTTGTTGAACAGATAACGGTCAGGCTTTTGCATTGCCGTTCAAAACTCAACTTTTTTTTCCAATGGATTTTCGAAAAAAAGCATGGACTACTCCCTTATCACTAAAAATTCAATTTTTTACGAAAGTCTCTGGAACCCATTGAAACGTACATATATAGAAAGGTTTTGTCAAATGCAACCAGCACATCCAAAGCAAACCCTTTTATAAGGTCAAGTTTTCGAGATATTTGCATTCAAAGTTATTTTTTTGAGTTATGAAGGCTTGTATGACTTTGGATGCCTACAGTTCCGCAAGTAAGGCTATGACGTCATTTTCGCTTGCAAAACGCTGTATAAGTTTTTCAAGAGCTATCCATAGCTGAAAACTAGAACATTCTAGGAGGTCTGGTTGCGGAGATATCTCAATTCAAAGTAAATCCATTAAAATCGATTTTTTTGAGTTTTGAAAGTTTGCATGACTTTGGATGTCTACAGTTCCACAAATAAGGCTCGGAAGGCCTTGCGGTTCATTAGCCGCTAAATCAGTTTTTGGAGAGCTATCCATTGCTAAAAACTAGAGCATTTTGTGGGCTCTGGTTGCAGAGAAATTCTGATTCAAAGTTAATCTTTCTTATTTCAACCCAAAAACTAAAAATCTTAATATGGCCATAACTTCCAAAATAAGGCTCGTAAGAGGTTGCGGTTAGCGTTGTTGAACAGATAACGGTCAGGCCTTTGCATTGCCGTTCAAAACTCAACTTTTTTTTTCCAATGGATTTTCGAAAAAAAGCATGGACTACTCCCTTATCACTAAAAATTCAATTTTTTACGAAAGTCTCTGGAACCCATTGAAACGTACATATATAGAAAGGTTTTGTCAAATGCAACCAGCACATCCAAAGCAAACCCTTTTATAAGGTCTAGTTTTCGAGATATTTGCATTCAAAGTTATTTTTTTGAGTTATGAAGGCTTGTATGACTTTGGATGCCTACAGTTCCGCAAGTAAGGCTATGACGTCATTTTCGCTTGCAAAACGCTTAATTAGTTTTTCAAGAGCTATCCATAGCTGAAAACTAGAACATTCTAGGAGGTCTGGTTGCGGAGATATCTCAATTCAAAGTAAATCCATTAAAATCGATTTTTTTGAGTTTTGAAAGTTTGCATGACTTTGGATGTCTACAGTTCCACAAATAAGGCTCGGAAGGCCTTGCGGTTTATTAACCGCTAAATCAGTTTTTGGAGAGCTATCCATTGCTGAAAACAAGAGCATTTTGTGGGCTCTGGTTGCAGAGAAATTCTGATTCAAAGTTAATCTTTCTTGTTTCAACCCAAAAACTAAAAATCTTAATATGGCCATAACTTCCAAAATAATGCTCGTAAGAGGTTGCGGTTAGCGTTGTTGAACAGATAACGGTCAGGCCTTTGCATTGCCGTTCAAAACTCAACTTTTTTTTTTTCAATCGATTTTCGAAAAAAAGCATGGACTACCCCCTTATCACTAAAAATTCAATTTTTTACGAAAGTCTCTGGAACCCATTGAAACGTACATATATAGAAAGGTTTTGTCAAATGCAACCAGCACATCCAAAGCAAACCCTTTTATAAGGTCTAGTTTTCGAGATATTTGCATTCAAAGTTATTTTTTTGAATTATGAAGGCATGTATGACTTTGGATGCCTACAGTTCCGCAAGTAAGGCTATGACGTCATTTTCGCTTGCAAAACGCTGTATAAATTTTTCAAGAGCTATCCATAGCTGAAAACTAGAACATTCTAGGAGGTCTGGTTGCGGAGATATCTCAATTCAAAGTAAATCCATTAAAATCGATTTTTTTGAGTTTTGAAAGTTTGCATGACTTTGGATGTCTACAGTTCCACAAATAAGGCTCGGAAGGCCTTGCGGTTCATAAGCCGCTAAATCAGTTTTTGGAGAGCTATCCATTGCTGAAAACTAGAGCATTTTGTGGGCTCTGGTTGCAGAGAAATTCTGATTCAAAGTTAATCTTTCTTATTTCAACCCAAAAACTAAAAATCTTAATATGGCCATAACTTCCAAAATAAGGCTCGTAAGAGGTTGCGGTTAGCGTTGTTGAGCAGATAACGGTCAGGCCTTTGCATTGCAGTTCAAAACTCAACTTTTTTTTTTCCAATCGATTTTCGAAAAAAAGCATGGACTACCCCCTTATCACTAAAAATTCAATTTTTTACGAAAGTCTCTGGAACCCATTGAAACGTACATATATAGAAAGGTTTTGTCAAATGCAACCAGCACATCCAAAGCAAACCCTTTTATAAGGTCTAGTTTTCGAGATATTTGCATTCAAAGTTATTTTTTTGAGTTATGAAGGCTTGTATGACTTTGGATGCCTACAGTTCCGCAAGTAAGGCTATGACGTCATTTTCGCTTGCAAAACGCTGTATAAGTTTTTCAAGAGCTATCCATAGCTGAAAACTAGAATATTCTAGGAGGTCTGGTTGCGGAGATATCTCAATTCAAAGTAAATCCATTAAAATCGATTTTTTTGAGTTTTGAAAGTTTGCATGACTTTGGATGTCTACAGTTCCACAAATAAGGCTCGGAAGGCCTTGCGGTTTATTAGCCGCTAAATCAGTTTTTGGAGAGCTATCCATTGCTGAAAACTAGAGCATTTTGTGGGCTCTGGTTGCAGAGAAATTCTGATTCAAAGTTAATCTTTCTTGTTTCAACCCAAAAACTAAAAATCTTAATATGGCCACAACTTCCAAAATAAGGCTCGTAAGAGGTTGCGGTTAGCGTTGTTGAACAGATAACGGTCAGGCTTTTGCATTGCCGTTCAAATTTCAACTTTTTTTTTCCAATGGATTTTCGAAAAAAAGCATGGACTACCCCCTTATCACTAAAAATTCAATTTTTTACGAAAGTCTCTGGAACCCATTGAAACGTACATATATAGAAAGGTTTTGTCAAATGCAACCAGCACATCCAAAGCAAACCCTTTTATAAGGTCTAGTTTTCGAGATATTTGCATTCAAAGTTATTTTTTTGAGTTATGAAGGCTTGTATGAATTTGGATGCCTACAGTTCCGCAAGTAAGGCTATGACGTCATTTTCGCTTGCAAAACGCTTAATTAGTTTTTCAAGAGCTATCTATAGCTGAAAACTAGAACATTCTAGGAGGTCTGGTTGCGGAGATATCTCAATTCAAAGTAAATCCATTAAAATCGATTTTTTTGAGTTTTGAAAATTTGCATGACTTTGGATGTCTACAGTTCACAAATAAGGCTCGGAAGGCCTTGCGGTTTATTAACCGCTAAATCAGTTTTTGGAGAGCTATCCATTGCTGAAAACTAGAGCATTTTGTGGGCTCTGGTTGCAGAGAAATTCTGATTCAAAGTTAATCTTTCTTGTTTCAACCCAAAAACTAAAAATCTTAATATGGCCATAACTTCCAAAATAAGGCTCGTAAGAGGTTGCGGTTAGCGTTGTTGAACAGATAACGGTCAGGCTTCTGCATTGCCGTTCAAAACTCAACTTTTTTTTCAATCGATTTTCGAAAAAAAGGATGGACTACCACCTTATCACTAAAAATTCAATTTTTTACGAAAGT
The DNA here is from genome assembly GCA_949320155.1 of Melangyna quadrimaculata. Taxonomy (NCBI): domain Eukaryota; kingdom Metazoa; phylum Arthropoda; class Insecta; order Diptera; family Syrphidae; genus Melangyna; species Melangyna quadrimaculata. The sequence goes on along the minus strand of OX439483.1, from coordinate 75,953,257 downwards.
CTCTGGAACCCATTGAAACGTACATACATAGAAAGGTTTTGTCAAATGCAACCAGCACATCCAAAGCAAACCCTTTTATAAGGTCTAGTTTTCGAGATATTTGCATTCAAAGTTATTTTTTTGAGTTATGAAGGCATGTATGACTTTGGATGCCTACAGTTCCGCAAGTAAGGCTATGACGTCATTTTCGCTTGCAAAACGCTGTATAAGTTTTTCAAGAGCTATCCATAGCTGAAAACTAGAACATTCTAGGAGGTCTGGTTGCGGAGATATCTCAATTCAAAGTAAATCCATTAAAATCGATTTTTTTGAGTTTTGAAAGTTTGCATGACTTTGGATGTCTACAGTTCCACAAATAAGGCTCGGAAGGCCTTGCGGTTTATTAACCGCTAAATCAGTTTTTGGAGAGCTATCCATTGCTGAAAACTAGAGCATTTTGTGGGCTCTGGTTGCAGAGAAATTCTGATTCAAAGTTAATCTTTCTTGTTTCAACCCAAAAACTAAAAATCTTAATATGGCCATAACTTCCAAAATAAGGCTCGTAAGAGGTTGCGGTTAGCGTTGTTGAACAGATAACGGTCAGGCCTTTGCATTGCCGTTCAAAACTCAACTTTTTTTTTTCAATCGATTTTCGAAAAAAAGCATGGACTACTCCCTTATCACTAAAAATTCAATTTTTTACGAAAGTCTCTGGAACCCATTGAAACGTACATATATAGAAAGGTTTTGTCAAATGCAACCAGCACATCCAAAGCAAACCCTTTTATAAGGTCTAGTTTTCGAGATATTTGCATTCAAAGTTATTTTTTTTGAGTTATGAAGGCTTGTATGACTTTGGATGCCTACAGTTCCGCAAGTAAGGCTATGACGTCATTTTCGCTTGCAAAACGCTTAATTAGTTTTTGGAGAGCTATCCATTGCTGGAAACTAGAGCATTTTGTGGGCTCTGGTTGCAGAGAAATTCTGATTCAAAGTTAATCTTTCTTGTTTCAACCCAAAAACTATCAAAATCCAATTGTGCATAGCCTTTCATTTGACATTTGACGTTCCTTATTTGCATAAGTTTCTGCGTTTTGGTCTTATAAACATAATAAATTTGGTTGTTTTTATTAAATACAATTCGTTGTTTTCTTCGTAATAATATTCTGTTTATTTAGGAGTAGAATAGTAAGCACTAGAAGACAAATTGAAAGGCTGATAAAACTGATAGGGGAAAATCAAGACGTTGCAAAGGAAATAAGCCAGTATTTACCAAGAAATGGGTGGACATAACTCTGGAACTAAATAGCTTGGGGCCTCCACAAGGGGACTAAAATAAGTGGCAAAGAGTGAGCGTTTTAATTTGGGTAATTTTGATTCATTAATTTATAATTTGTTCAGTGGGTCTGAAGCATCTCTGCGTATGTTGGCTTGCGCGATAACACTTCCCCTCTCATCACAATTGCCTTCAAAAAACATTTCTACTGAAGACATTTTGTTCTTCAATTTGTATTTTCAGTTAAAACTACTAAAAAACTTATATTTATTGTATTTAAATTGGAATTATTTACCACCTGTGAATATTTGATACATTTGTCAACGAAGAATTTGTGGTTGATAGAATATTTGATGGATATCAATATGTTTGACAGCCGTAATACCAACTTAATCAGTAAAACTATTCACAATAGATCTTACAATTCACAGTTTATCAAAAATATTGATATTTGATCACCATAATACCGATTCATCAATTTTGTTGATAATTATCAAATATTATAAAATATTATCAAATATCGTGTTGATATTTGATAACCATAATAGGGCTGTTAGTTGTAATAACAATTTAAGCAAATAAATTTATTTTCAGGAAAAAAAATTGCGTACACAAACAAAAAAATTGCAAACACAAACAATTCGAGATGTTGGTGGAGTTCATGTAAATGCTCATCCCGATTTGGCCAAGGGACATTTAAAAACCCCGTACGCCAAGCAAACATCCAACAATTTGTGGAATCTTTGCCACCAATAAAAGTTTACGTTGTATCACACATTTCCATAATATTTCCTGTATGATTTTCCGTGCAATCCGTTCTTTATTATTTTCTGCGTCCGTCCAAAGTTCAACCGAATCCATTTCCTTTTGATTTAATTTAAATTCTTTATTTAAAAACCATATTTTGCTTATCCGCCTTGTTTGCTATTTGTTTTGATTTCTTGATTTGACAGATCTCATGAGAAATAAGTCGAGACTCGAAAAAAACTAATCCGTAAGATGGAAAAGTATTAAGTACTATTTTTTCCGCTTCGAATGTTTTACAGAGTACAAAATCAAAAGGGGAACGAAAAGCACTTTCGAATAGGATTGACTTTCGGAACGAAATACAGAGTAGGCCCCCAGGTATTTCAAGATTTCATGTACTGCAGTGTGATGAGAATAAAACGCATGCTAAGAAACACGATGTGGACCAACAAGACCACGATTTGGACCACATTTTCAACAAATATCTATGCATTGTCGGTTCTAATTTCGTACACGTCGGGCACGTTACTAAAATTCAGATTAAGTAAATTGTTTTCAATTAATTTTGTTTTGTTAAAAAAATCCTTATTTGTGAATTATTTTGTAGAAAATGCTATTTTGCTATAAATATTCAAAGTTTAGCTAAGATAAACCAATGATTAATGAAGTTCTGAACTTTGGTAGTTTTAGGCCCTCATTATGAATAGCGAATCGAACGATGGTTAATTAGTGTGGGCATCTCCTCTTTAATCCTTCCCTGTTTTCCTAACGCTCGCACTGTGTTTAATTGAACAATTTAAGGGTACCAAAAACCCCTTGAGTACGCGTACTAAAAAAAAAAAAAAAGTGTGGTTTTAGTTTCGGCTCCCAGATTATTTGCATTTTGCAATTGTTTGACCAATTTAATATGCCGGGTCATATTTCTTGTTTTTCTAAGTTTATGTTCTATCTTCACATATACATAGCAAGGACGCATTTGTGTTTTTTTTAAATTGGAAAAATAACATTTCCACATTCATGTTCATTATTATTACAAAATAAGTGAGTGATTTCGTGTCCCTTCCTCAAATCAAATGGCTTTTTGCAAATTAAGGAAAATGAGATCTCACATTTATCTTCGAACAGACGGACGTGAGCAGGCGAGCTAACATTTGTTTGCTCAGTATTTTTACAGTGAGACCTTTGAGATACTGAACTTGCCTTACATATCGACCATTTATTCGACGCTTTCGACGATTGAGTTACTGAACTTGCCTTACATATCGACCATTTATTCGACGCGGAAGACCTATAAATTTGGAAATCGACTGCCATTTGTTTTAAAATACATATCAATTTATTTATTTCTTAATGTTTGCCTAAAATAAACAATAACAAACAATTAACTTTTAATTCGATACTGTTATCACATAGAATTTTAGTTCGATAAGTTTTGACTCTTTTAGCGAACAGATAAGCGAAAGCTGGCTATTTGTTATACAGTGATAATCAAATTCGCTAAAGTTTTGACATTTGAAGCGAACTTAATTTTAGCGAATTCGCAAAGTTTTAAGTTCGATTCGCTATTCATAATGAGGGCCTTAATGTCGGGCACGTGACGCAAACTACTCAGTATAATTACCAGTCTTTTTAATTTTTAACTACAAATCCTTTTCCACATCAAAGCAAGTATTTTAAACGATCTAAAAATGTATGAAAATAATCTAGATTCTAAAGGGCCCGCCAAATAACTTTTTTTTTTTTTTGAAAATGCATCATCAACATCGAGTGTAGCTTCGTTTGTGTGGCACGTAGCGCCGTCCTGTTGAAACCAAATGTTGCCAATATCCTCCTCTTCAATTTTTGTGAACAAAAATTCGTTCAACATGGCCCGATAACGATCGCCATTGACTGTAACGGCCACTCCTTGCTCAGTTGAAGAAAAATGGCCCAATTATGCCTCTGGACCAAAATCAGCATCAAACAGTGACTCGTTTTGGGTGTATCGGCTTTTCAATGTATGCGTGCGGGTTTTCTGTGCCCCAAATGCGACAATTTTGCTTGTTTACATACCCGCCAAGATCAAAATGAGCTTCATCTGAAAAGATTTTTTTTGTCAAAATCGGCAAAGTAATGTCGCAATATTTCCCAGCGTTGTTCGAGCGTAAACACAACCATATTAGTTCAGCGGAAGGATACAAATAAAAACGTTAGATGGCGGACCCTTTAGTATAACGTTGTTTTAAATTTATTTTAATCAGTAAAAATTACGTACGAAAGTCGGGTACGTGACAATGGAATGGCAGATTTGATCACAAATTTAATTCTTTGTGGAATGAGAAATTTTATGCCGAATGGGGTAAAATCTATCAAACCCAAAAGAAACTCATGGTTCGATTCGAGCTGTAAAGAGGTTATTAGGGTCAGAGAACTAAGTTTCCGTAGTTACAAAGCCAACCCTACTGAGGAAAACCGGAAGAAGTTGCAACAAGCCAGGAAGACCTCTAACGGTCATATTTGCAGAACCGAATTTCTGCTTGACCAAAAATGAATGCAAAAAATACTACAATGTCCCAACAGTAGTAAACATTTTTGGTCTTTTGTAAAGAACATACGAAATGCTACTTCGTCGTCGGTTCCAACACTCGTCTTCGCCCCCTGATCCCTTTTTTCAGTTCGTTAGAGAAAGCCAATTTGCTTGTACCACAGTTTGCTGTTAATTCGACGCTGCCAGAAAGTATTATGACCAGGGCCGTAGCTAGAGCTTCTGGGGCCCCGGGGCAAAACCAAATATGGGGACCTATTTCTCAATTACTACATAAATATTGGTTAAATGAATTTCAATAAAAAATGCTAAATGTGTTTATATTTATGTACATTAAGTTGATAATACTAAAATGATTTTTTTTGGATTTTACAGAAGCGAAATTATCAACTACTTTTCTTAAATCTATTTGCCGTGCTCTTAGATTTTCAATCGATGTCAATGATAACATGATGTCCGCTAAATTGGAAAGTCAGGGAACAAAATTTGGTCAGGGAATTCGGGAAGCGGTCAGGGAATTTTTTCTATATCAATTTTTAAAAAATTCACTAAACTCCTTTTTCACTTTCTCTTATAAAAAAACCTTTTTCTGATCAAACATTTCGTTTTGATTACATCTCTGTTTTAAATTATTCATTTCGTATCGATTGCCATACCTGTAAATGTGTCAAAAAAAATGAGTGAAACAAATCTAAAGCCTAGTACGCTGCTGATGCGAAACGAAATTTTCCTGCGGTCTCCAAAAAGACAACGAAATGCTTACGAAAACACAGCGGAAAAATATTCATGGAGAGTTTAAATAAATTCAAATAAATAAATAGAAATTTGACGAAAAAATCAAACAATAACAGTGCTGTAATGAAAGAAACAACAAATAAAAACACGAACAAACCCAAATGTCATTTTTCCGCACACAATTAATGGTCCGGGCAATTAATTCATTGCGAAAAGAGAGTGGAGACTTGTCAAAACAATCTAGTATAATCATCAATTTCGCTGGTCGAACAGCGTACCTCAGAACTTAAAGGACAACGTATTTGTTCGTGTATGATTACGTCATATCATTTTTGTATGGGATTTTTCGTTTCGCATCAGCAGCGTACTAGGCTTAACTTCATACATATATAAATATAAATAAATAAATAAATATATATATAAATAAATAACAAAATAAGTAAAAATAAATAAGAAAATAAATAAGTAATTTGGTACAAATAGGTACAAAACAAGTAAATTAATAAATGACTAAGTATTTGCTGGAACAATTAAATTTACCTAACAACAAATAAATAACAAATCAGTTAATTAATTAACAAGTGAATAGATCGATGTGTTGGAGATAGGACCAGAAGAATAAATATTTATCACAGTTTGTTAATGAGTATATGCAAATTATGGATTCTCTAGAATTCGATATTATTATACTGAAAATAATGGAGAAATATGGCTGCCTTCTGGATAATTTCCTAATGGAGATTAAGCTGGGTACAGTTTTAACAAAATACAGACTAATGGAAATGAATGGCCACGTTCGAGTGGTAAGCAGATACGTATCTGAGATACGTTAGAATCTGATATGTTTTCGAACGACTAAAACCGGATTCGTAATCAAACCAAACAAAACCAAGAAAATGAAGAGATGAGATGTCAGCTGTTAGTATAATCCAAATAAATCCAAAAATGTTTGGGATAGCTTTAGATTTCTTTTTGACATCAGCTGTTTGGTTCGTCAGCTGACTTTTCCTTAGGCATTACAACAACACGAACAAATCCAGATACCTTTGGTTACGTATCCGAACGCGGCCAATGTTCAAACTTTTCGGATTTATTGAATAGTGTAGAGAAGTTTTATCCATCGATTTTTTCAGCTCTTTGTATAGGGCTCTCAGTTCCAGCAACTACTTGCACCGCTGAGCGATCGTTCAGCACCTTACGCAAAGTAAAAACTTGGCTTATATCCACAATGCCCGACAAACGACTTGATTCGTTGTGCATGATGTACCTTTATCGAAATATTGTTAAAAAACAAACATACTTTTACAACGAAATAATTGACTGTTTTGGAAAAGAGCCCAGGCGGTTGCAGTTACTATTCACTAAGTAACAAATGTTGAAGAAAAATCATATATTTGCTTCCTTTTTAACGTCAACACGAGTAAAATGTTACATTTTCTAGTCCTAAAATAAAATCACTTACAACTGACCTATGCCTAGACAAAATGAATAAAATTTTAATAGAAAAAAAACATCGAATTCAAAAATTGCATATTCATTTTTTATCTATACTATATCTATATCTATATCTTTGTTAATTTTGTCTAAAGGAAATTTTATAATCTTTCTTTGATATTTATCAATTTCTATACCTATCTCTACCGGAAAAAAGGCAAATAAGTAAAATAAATCAAAAAAATCAATTTTTTTGCAATTTTGTTTTATTATTTTAGCACATTAAGAATTTATTTAAAATTTATTATAGATTTATATTAATTTATTATTCGATAGTAAATTTTATTCTCTTTTTCGAAATTTAACTTGGTTTTCGAGTTATATGCAGAAAACGAAAAGGGTTGCATTAAATAATTTCCCCTCCTGGCAAATTCTGCCCAAGAAATTTCTTTGCGCAGAAATTGTTTGTCAAATGTTTTTTTTTTTGTTTTTCGGCAGTTTTCCTCTCTCTGAGAGAATTTCAGCCCCACTCTTTAAAAATTGACAGACTGCTAATTTCTGCCTAAAAATCTTGGGAACAAACCACCTACATCCACATACGCCATAGTGACTTAAAATTTCTTTTATTTATTTTCATAAAAACGTCATGGTTGGTCTTCATAATTACTGAACCTTGTTGATCATAATACTCCTGCATGAGTGGATACAATTTCGATCGATTTCCGCTTCAGATCCAATCTTAACTAAATCTGAGTTTTGTATATGTTCGAATTTTATCCAAATGCGGGTAGTTTGGCAGCTAGGACACGTTGCGTTTTCACGCGGGCGCGGCGTCACGTTTATAACGGTTATAAAGTTAATTTTAACTTCATTTTTAGAGGGTTAATTTTTGTTTTATTGTGTTCTCTTTACTTGTGGAGATGTTAATCCAAAAAGCCAGACATTTCTGCGGTTGCAAAGGCCCAGCCAGACACTTTTTGTAAAAAAAATATATATATTTTTATAGAATTTTAATTAAAGAGCTTACAGACTAAGAGGCCAGGTCCGCCAGATAATGTCATTTTATCAAAGCTAAGATTTTTTCTACGAACAGATACTATGGTAGCTAAGAACAAATGGATACTAAGAATCTTCAATCCGGGTGCAATTAAGAGGTAGCGAGTGTTAAAGTTGCATACAAATGTTGCAACATTGGGCTCTTCACTCAAAGCTGAATTTTTGATATGTGTTAGGGGATGGTGTCATTTAATTTATTTGACACTTGCCAGACATCTACAGTGGGACCTAACGTGAGCCAGACACTTCAAATCTGTCAAACTAATCGTGCCATTTACATAACAGAATCAAATCAAGATTTTATTTTTTCTTTGGGCAAATATTCTACAATATTTTCTTATCAGCAAGACACCTATAGCGGCGCCTTACATCACCGTAAAACTGTCAAAATAATAATTCATTGTTACTAAAACGTGATTTTTTCGCTTATTTTAACTGTTTTTAAATGTCTGGGTGATGAATACGCCCCACTGTAGATGTATAGCTGATGGGAAATTATTTTTAAACAGTTGCCCATAAAACATATAAATATTAGCTTTAAAACTACAATGTAAATGGCACGATTAGTTTGACACATTTTATGTGTCTGGCTCACGTTAGGCCCCAGTGTAGATGTCTGGCAAGTGTCCAATAAAGTATATGACACCATCCCCTAATACATATCAAAGTCAGCTTTGATAAAATAACGCAATGTTGCAACATTTGTATGCATACATATATTGTATACCCGGATTGAAGATTCTTAGTATCCATTTGCTCTTAGCTACCATAGTATCTGTTCGCAGTAAAAATCTTAGCTTTGATAAAATTACGTATGTCTGGCGGCCCTGGGCTCTTACTCTATTAGATTTGCTTTAAGTTGAAGTTTTTGTGGTAAATAGTGAGAACAGAAATTTGAACTTTTTGTCAAACTTAAAAAAAAATAATATCTTTAAAGCGGTTGTTTTTAAGAAAAAAATAATGTTTTTTTCTCGTAGGAATTCACATAATGTAAAAAACTTGTGTTCAGATGTTTTCAAAAATGTGAACCGTTTAGGAGTTATTCGTGAAAAATTACCATTTTCGACATTTTACGTTGTTTGAAATGTCGATATGTTCTTAGCAGTGGGTCGTAAGAAAAAAATAGTCATAACTTTTTTTTTGGTTTTGTACGAAAAACTTTTCGATAGCATGTACCGTTTCTGAGTTTTATGCGAAAACTGATATTTTCGACATCAAAACGATATCGTTATCGTTTCACGTAGTAAGGCCCCAGGATATTCATATAGGAAATCTTACCATTAAGAGTGACTTGGCAAAAATTCAAATCTTATTAAGTGGTCCACAAATGTTTACTTTGTCTACAATAATCGTCATGATTAACATCCACTGCAACATAATTATAAACATTATTTTTTTTTTAAATTGGAATATCTACATACATACATACATAAGTCGAATTCGTAATCGTCTGACTAACTTAGATCTGCAAAGTTTGTGTTCGTAAACAAAAATTGAAATCTGACTTCAGTAGGCCTGCAAAACAAATTACGTTAGTAAACATCAAAAGTACGCAGAAATCAAGTCGGCGTCGGGCAGTTTGTGCAGAAAAAAAAAACATTCTGCAGAAGGAAAAAATTGAAATTAAAACAGGTAAACATTTACGAAGGTGATGGGTCATCATTGGACCATTTTTCTTCGAAAATGAGGCTGGGAACAACGTTTCGGTCAACAATGGTTGTTACAAAGCCATGTTAACCAACCTTTTTTTTACTAAAATTAAAGACATGGATTTGGACAACCTCAGGTACATGCAAGATGGTGTGCCACGCCATACAGCCCATACCACAATCGAACGCACCTTATTTCAAAATCGTGTTATCAGCCGTCTTTGCGATGTCAATTGGCCGCCTCGGAGCTGCGATTTGACCCCTTTGAACTTTTTTTTTTTGTTGGGAACCGTAAAGTACCGATGTTATGACAACAACAATTTTATTGCATTCTTAAAAAGAAACTCGTATCTGTCCCACCCTGTTTATGAAATGGTTTTGAAGTACATACATACATATATCATCAATATATTTGTTTATCATAGCATAGCATATTTTTTTCCAAATTTCATCCAAAAGCCCTAAAATCAGAAGAAGCTACGCAGACATGCGGCAGATCTGTGGCAGATTTCTGCGATTACGAACTCGCCTATACTTCCCAATGAATATTTATTTATCTTGTAGTATTTTCTCGACTTTCGAAAAGCCTGTTTAAAGTGCGGCGACCTTTGCACAAAAATTGAAAAACAGCAAAGTGAGTATTGTTAACACAAATATAGCGTCAATCGAAAGCAAAAAGGACTTAATTCAATTCAAATGTGATTTAGATTCAACGACGGTGTGTAGTTTTTTGGACAACAGTAACTTTGGGTGGTTCCCCTTCTTGGCCTTTTTGGAATTTTTGAGGTTGTCTTCTTAAGCCTATTTGAATTCCGCGAACAATTTGTTTGAACATTAAAGCTTAAACGTTTTTGTTATATTTTTTTTTTAAATATGCACAGTGGTCGGCAGTGGAATAGCAAATATGACCCACAGAGTATCTTCGGTATATTCTGCACATAAATCGGTTAAATACTTTTTAAAAAAATCGTACCAATGTTGTGGTACCTTTTTATATATACTAGTATATCGCTCACTGGCCGAAATTCGACCAAAAACTTAATCACTCATATTGACACTTGAAAGAAACTTTTCTCTATAGTCAAAAAATTAGTTTGAAAACTAAATCACGAAAAATTTGTTTTCAGTTTTAAATTTTTTTTTTTTTTTTTAAATATGCACATTGATTGGCAGTGCAAATTCAAAAAAAAGTAAAAAAAAAATTACAGTCATCCCCGCACCCATGGTTCCAACCATATAAAATTGAGAAATGGTACTACAATTTTTTTTTAATGCTATTTATATATAGATGTAGATATATTGATTAATTAAACAAGGCACAGTTTTTATTATTTGTTTATTTATTTTAAATAATCAAAATTTGTTCATAATATAAAATATGCTATAAACTTCACAACAGGTTTTTTCGAGTAACTTATGTATACATACATATTCATCTCATGATTATAGTTTTTCAATTATAATAATTTTTGTTTAAATATAAAAATAAAAACTTAATTATACATTCTTAAAATGAACTGATTAATAAAATTATGTTTAATTTTATTTTCTTAAATAACGTGATTGAAAATTAATTTAATTACAATGGATGTTTCTTCGTTTTTTTTACTTTCGAGTTAATATACATTTATATCTCGTTAATGAATTTATACATTTATTTTTTTTCGGCATTAAGATAGTATCACATTAACTTAACAAAACAAAATGGCTGTGTTACGGCTAAATCTTAATAATTATGTTCATAAACTTAAATGAATAAACTTAAATGTAGACGGCTAATGGAAATTGTCTTGGGTGATGGAGTTTTAATAAAATAGATTAGATTATAAATAAAATTTTATGCATTTACAGTAAAAGGCATTGTGTGAATTTAGTTTTTTCAAAGCAGTGGTAATCGAACTTTGGTGTTATTTCCTAGCTGCAGTTTTGTTTTTTGATGTTATAAGGCACTATAAAGATGGCTATATAGAGGCAAATTTGGTAAAGGCTTATTTTCTTAGTAGTAACATGCAATAAAGTAAATAGAAAAAATAATATTTAATGCACACGCGCTTTAAAATCTTATGAATTTGTATCGAAGTAAGTATCATTAATTTTGTCGGAACTATTTGGAAATTATAAAATAAGTATAAGAAAACTATGTATACTAAACGTTATACGTTTTATAAAAAAAAAACAACAACAAAAATACATAATCGACTAAGATTAGCCTTCGAGGGTTGAAAAAATAAATAAGTATACAGAGAGATTATTACCTTGTTTCCATGGAATATCCCTTCGCATCCAAGCTAAATTATAATTTCCATGCTCTATTAGTTATTTATCTTGTTCAAAAATATAAGAATTAAGTTTCCCCCCTCTCAAGATTAGATGTGCAGAGTAAACCTTTCGAATGATTAAAGGTGAATTGGAATGAAACACATACATAGGTAAACTGTAGGCTTAGTAGGTTTAGGTTGATTTTCAAAATATGTATATCAGCCCTGTTGTGAGTTTCAGCCGGAAAACATTTCGCCCGAAAATGTTTTGTTAGCCCAAAGTATATAATCAACACAATTTTTCTTTTTAACATTTATACTTTTAGAGTAAAGCACCGAAAAGAATTTGTCTTTCAGTCATTTTTGTTTTTCATATTAACACAGTCAGTGAGTCATAAGGCAAAAAATGAAAAGTTTAATTTGTCGGCGCTTTAACTCTGAAAGCATAAAAATACATCAAAAAAATATTTGTATGAAGTAAAGGCAGAAAGTTTTGTTTTCGATTCGAATGTAGTATGTATGCACGTCGAGTCGTTTTCGAGAAGTTAGTTAAAACGCGTTTCTTATAGCGGCTAAAGCACAATTCGTATAGCCACCCAAATTTCTCTTCCAACTGGTGAAATATAGCAAATTAGATTATGTCCTTTTAGAGTATGGCGTATATGGTTTTAGGGATAAAAATAAAGATCTTTAAAATAGATAATTTTGTCTTTATTTGAAAGCGATATTTAACATATTAAACCAAAACAGCCATTGAACGACCACCCTAAAATATTATATTTAAATTTTATAAAGCGGCTGTTTTTGAATATTCGAATCTTTCCTAGTCCTTAAACTTAAAAAATGCTTTGTTTTTTCAATATGCTACATTCTTATGGTATTTAAGTTTACAAAATATTTTCCCCTTAAAGATCTTTTCTTTCTAACACAGCTTTTTTTTTATAATCCAAGCAATTTCTGTCAGTTCCGAAAAACTTAGATATTTATATTATTTGATTCTATTTCTTATCTCGCCTACGGTTAAAAGGCGAAGCAGATATATTTGAATGGAAACTCCGTGTCATTGTTTTTTTTTTTTAACTTTAATGTGTGCTGATATTTTTGATGAAAACACAGTAACAGATTTTAAATTACAAGCAAAGCACCATGCATTGTTTTTGCATTATATGAGAAATTTTTATTATAATTCGGTTGATGAAAATGTTTGCACTCACAGTCACACTCACATACATGCTATTTACAAAAGTCAAAGCTGTAACATTAGTTCGCTCTGTGCAAGTTTGTAATTTCTTATTCCAGTCATAGTACGGGAGGCGACCGTAGGTTTACCTATCTCATCGCGGCTTCAGAAAAGAATGATGCCAATTCATAGCTTTAGTCTTGACATTTACAAAACCGCTGGTCGGACAAGGTTTTTCAGGTGCCAATGGGTAGAAAACGCACTTTTTCGGTAGCATTATTGGCTTAGGATACCTAAACCATGATGGATTTTTATAAATGGGGTATCAAATGAAAGCTTAGACTGCCTTCTTTACAAAACCAATGGTCGGACAGACTTTTGTTGGTTGTTGTGGCGAATACGACCACTTTTGTAAAAACAGCTATTTTTGTATCCATTGCCAGGTGGACAACTAAGCAAAACTATTTCATATAGCCTAGAAAAACGCTTTTACCACTTAAATAAATTTTAAATGCAAAGGTTAAAAAATAGCTCTTTTTACAAAAGTGGTCGGACTCGCCGCAACAACCAACAAAAGTTTGTCCGACCACTGGTTTTGTAAAGGGGATAGCTTGCATTTAATACCCCATTTATAAAAATCCATCATGGTTTAGGTATCCTAAGCCAAAAATGCAACCGAAAAAGTGCGTTTTCCACCCATTGGCACCTGAAAAACCTTGTCCGACCAGCGGTTTTGTTAATATTAAGACTAAAGCTATGAATTGGCATCATTCTTTTCTGAAGCCGCGATGAGATAGGTAAACCTACGGTCGCCTCCCGTCCTAACACATAAAATACTTAATTTTGTAGTTTGTATATGAATAAAATTTAGGCTGTGCGTGCTAGAGGTGTAACCGTTATTTAAAAACAATCGTGAATTTTGAATCTTTTAATTTATATAATCTAGCAAATTGTATAAGGTAAAAAAAATTACAAAACAATACTGATTGGAATTTGATGAATAATATAAATGTATGAGTGTTTATGGCTTTATTCTAAAATGAAATCCAGAAAAAACACCGTCATTCTGAATGCCACCTCCGTTACCTTTCGTAATGATCAATTGAAAATGCTATAACATTCGACAAAGAATTGACGAAACGCTTTACAACAAACAACCCCTTCATAGAAACAATTTAAATAAGCACCTACAAACTATAAAACTACAAGCTGTAATAATAATAATCAACTAATTTTACATCAATAATGGAACTAGTAATCCTAGAATAGCGAATTTCCACGAAACTCGCCACGATGACGCCGCTTTCCCAACAGGAATCCTTTCCGATACCAACGGCGAGTTAAAAGATGGATTCTGATCGATTTCATTCGATTCAATTCGTGGACAATTCATCCATTTGTGAGCAGATAGTTTTGGTCTGTAGTGAGCCACACGCATTCTATTATCATCGAACTCCCAATATTGGAGGCCTTTGAAGAAGTAAGTCTTTCCATTTGTGTATTGGAAGCCTGAGTCAATGTAATAGCCAATGCCATCCCAAATTGACATGTCACGTGGATAATCAAGTTCTACTTTGCCCACTTCTTCGTCGAAGCGCCAATACAGGGTGCCACTATAGAGGTAGGTACGATTGTTGTGACCCCAAATAAGTGCTGCATCGATTTTGTCAACATAATTTGGAAGGCCGAGTGCAGTAAGAGGTCTTGGATAACCATACTCTAATTCTGTTGAACTAAATGCATAAACTAGACGGCCTGAAATTAGATAGCATAAAGTATTTAATATATTCGGTTCGAGGTATTCAAAAACTTACCTATGAAAAAGACAATCTTTCCATGTGAATTCTCATATACTGCATCGATTTTCGAAAAGTTTTCTGGGATTTTACTCCAAAGTCTTCGAATTTCGTTTGGATATCCTGGATACAGTCCTTTGTCCCCGATTCGCCATAAATACTACAAAATAAAACCATTATTATTTAAATCAAATTCAGCACTAAATTTTATTCTCACTTGATCCTTAAAAATAAAAAGCTCTCGCCTGAGCAAGGAAATAGCATCATAAGAAGTCTTACAACTGTCTGGTTTATTTTGTTCGACAGATGGGCGGTGTTTATGTCTGGGTGTAGGCACTGAATAGTGGGGTCGAGTTCTTGGACGATGACTTTCAGTTCTTGGATAATGTGTTCGTGGTGAAGGTGTTCGTGGTGAAGGCGTTCGCGGTCGATGTGTTCGTGGTGGAGGTGTTCGTGGCGAAGGTGTTGGAGAGGGTATTTCGTTATCTGGTCGGGTTCGTGGAGGAGAAGGTCGAGGATCGTTCGGGTTGTAGGGAGTATTATTTGGCCAGTATCGCGGATCGTTTGGTTTGTATTGCGGATAATTTGGACGGTAACCAGGATTGGTAGGCCTTTTTCCTGGATTAGTCGGTTGTTTATCGGGATAGTATATTAT
Source organism: Melangyna quadrimaculata (assembly GCA_949320155.1). Classification (NCBI taxonomy): domain Eukaryota; kingdom Metazoa; phylum Arthropoda; class Insecta; order Diptera; family Syrphidae; genus Melangyna; species Melangyna quadrimaculata. The sequence continues at coordinate 75,937,968 of OX439483.1, read as the reverse complement.
TGGTCTTCGAGTTGTTGTTGTAGTGGTAGTTGTTGTGTGAGGTGGTGGATTGTATGGGCCCCATTGTTTATCTTTAAATCCATAAAGGTTCTGGATCGCTAAGCGATCATCCTCTGGAAGCTCACCATTAGTTTGATAGCCATGATACCACGGGTACATAATTGCATTTTCTACAGATGAATGACCCAAGCCGAGTGAATGCCCGAATTCGTGAACTGCTACCCCCATAAGATTAGTCCCTGAAATAGGAAAAAAGTACTCTTGTAAGTTAAGAAATGATAAGTTAAATATAAAGAAATGCATGTACATTTGTATATATATAGTTTTTAAAGACGAAGAAAGGTAGATAGATTTTTTAAAACTTAAAAACTATAATATCTTATTTTATCAACTTCTGTTTATTTAATATAATATAAACAAATTTATTGCAATCAATTTCCAGACGTAGGATATTTGCATTAACTATAAGGTAACAGAAAACCTATCAGAAAATTAATTATAATTCCCTAATCAAGTTAATCTTCACGCTTATTCCTGCTAATTAATGTGCCTATGGAGTATGGTTGGAATCTATACAAAACCCCCAAAAGCAGGTATCTTTCGTTAATGTCGCGATTAGTTTATCTACGGATGGAGCTCAAAGTTATACAATTCAATTACACTTGATTGGCTATTATTGCAATATTGATTCAGTGGTGGTCTTATGTTGCGTCAAAGCTGACTAACCTAAAACACAGCACAGGAAACATGAACCAAAAACTCGGAAAACACGCACCTTCAGCCATCATGCAAGGATACACATAAATTAAGTAAGTATAGATCAAAGTTAATTAACCATTTTGCTGAATTAATTGGCATTGACAAATATTTGACTAGTCAACCAAATAAACAAATATGTATGTGAGTTTACGAAAAACTGTCGACATTGCATGCAAAAACAGATTAAATTAAAATAACAAAGCAAAAAAAAAAAATGTAACCAAACATTGATAAAACAAACCAGCCCCGGTTCGAAAAAGCAATAAGGCCCATAAACAGCCGGAGAGGTATATTCCAAGCAGAACCGTTAGTATACGAAATATTAATATGGCAAAGTTCCGCAAAACGCTTACGGTTTCAATAATAGTTTTAGAATAAAGACTTTAGTTGGGAAAGTTGGGTTTTCAAGTGTTTTCAAGTCTCCCATTGTTGTATTTCACCAGTCGTCAATTATGAAAGAGGCTTTGGAAAAGTAAGTTTCCGTTAAAAAGAAGTATCCTTAAAAACAGAGGTTTACAAGTGAAGAAATTGTTGTGCATTTAAAAGAAGATAATTTGCTCAGGAGCAGAAGTTTATTGAGGTTATATAGGTACGACTTCGCAATGTTTAAACGATTATTAATTCTTGTTATCAACATTTTGTAAAGGTTTCATATTGTTAACTTGAATCCAAGCTCAAAACTGCTCCATTTTTTGAGGTTATAGGCGCGGTAGTTTTGTTCAACAAAATTTCTAGTCTACTTATTTAAAAATCATATTTAATTTGTTCGATATTGTTTTCTCTCTGAGAAAAGTATGGTGAGGTCAAAAAACATAGCAAAATAACTATCAAACGGTAATTAGGCCTATTCGGCGCAATCTTTTATTCTGTTATTCTTTCAATTTCCATATAAAAGAGTGTGCCCAAAAAAAACCCAGAGTCGATAAGAAAACAACATATATGGTTTGAAAAGGCATTGACTGTAGAAATCAAATATAAAATTATTTTCTTTAAAAGTTATCCCCGGGAGTGACTATGACAAATTTATTTATTTTTGAATAGCAAGGTGTTTTTTCATGTATACAACACGTGGTAACCCGCAAAAGTTTTGTAAAACAAAGTTTCAATTAAGACAAGGCTTCGAAAACTATTTTTCGAAAAAAACTGATTTTCATAAGGCAATGCTCAAAAATACAAGGTTTCGAAAAAAAAAAATATTACAAGCGTGACGAGCGCTATATTTTTGTTGGTATTTTATGTAGCAATAGTATAGGAAGCTAAAGGAGAAAATACATGTGCCCTGACTGTTGCATTCTTTTAATGCGAAAATGTGTTAACTGTTATAAATTTGTACATTACTATTAGCCTTGTCAATATATTAAAAGCACTCTTATCTAAGAAATCAATTAACAAATTCCGACATAAATTGTGAAAACAAAAACATTTCGGGAGTTTACCACTGCCATTTAAAAATTCTTAGTTTTCCCCCTTTTCGTTATCATTTCGGAGTTTTAAAGTTACATAGTAAGGAAAATGCAGGTCTTAATTATTCATTAGTATAACAGTGTGCGAATGATTTATAAGTTGTTCTTTATTCTTACGCACATATTATGTCTGTTCCTTTACTCTGAATTTGTGTGATTTTCTGTGCATTTTGGTCCCAAGTTGTCAATTCCATTTTTTTTATATGAACTTGACAGGACTTCGGACTAAAAATCACAGAAAATCACAGAAACTCAAAGTAAAGGAACTGACCTACTATTTCCTCAAACTGTTGTCCGGCATGCTTAATGCTAAGGTAGGTAACTACTTTTTTTCGAAACTGTTGAGTAACGGTATCGGTGATATCCGCCATTTTTATGAATAAAGACAGAATCATCTTGTGGCTGCTGATTTTAGTGACTTGTGGTGAACCTATTTAATAACATAAATCAACCACAATATTAAGATGTGCCAATGTTTACTTTTTTTACATGATGAAACACTGTGTTTTTAAAAATTTTAAATTGTCATATCCAGTGCCGGGGATAACTTTTTAAGAAAATGATTCCATATTTGTTATCGACAATTAATGTCCTTTCAAACCATGTATGACTTTTCTTAATCCACTCTGGGTTTTTCGCCCATACATTTTTGGGCATTCTCCATTTCGAACTGTCAAAAAAACTTTTATTCTTTTATTAATTGGTACTCTGCAGTTCAAAATCTGTTATTAAATCTATTGTAAACCATAATAGCCAAATTTATAAACGTAGAATAGGGAAGGGTTAACCTTTATTCCATGGACTGAGTGGCCAGAAACTAGCTAGTTTGCAGACGAGAATGGTGTCAGGGGAGATTTTTTTTCCTTCCCCTTACGCCCTTCTCGCCGACAAGCTAAGAATTGCTGGTAACTCAGTTTCATTGTGTGAAAGCAGTCCCATTAAAAAAAAAAAATTCGTCTAAGTGACGTTTACTAAGTTAAACCACCGAACATGGTGGTTTAGCGAAGGAATAAAAATCAGACGTATCAAACAAATGATATTAACTTTCCATAACAGACTGTAGCATGCTGAATACCAAACATGTGGTTCGTAAAAGATTTGTTGCGAGTTTCAAACTTTTGACAGAACTCATAGCCGATTTCTTAACAGATTTAATAACAGTTTGGCATGCCGAATACCAATATTTTATTTCATAAAAGATTTTTGACAGCTCAAACTTTTATATATAAATTGATTACAGAATAGCAGATTAATAGAATAAAAGATCTCGCCGAATAGGCCTAGATAATTTGATAGCAGATTTTAGGTCTGTTCGCAATTATTTTGTTTCGAAGTTCCTTAACAGACTTTTATGAAAGTTCGAATTTCTAAATACGAATTATAAAATATCGTATATGGTGGAGATCTGTTATGCATCATAACAGAAAATTCATTGCAGAATACAAAAATGTGGCAGAATAGGCCTAATTATCTTAAAACACATGGGTTTCGTTCTATTTCTTATCGTTTCTCCACCATTCTTATCGATGCGAGAGTTCCAGACCGTACGCACTGCGACTGACAACAATAAGGTTAAGGTAATGTATTAATACAAGCAAGTGTGGAAGCAAAATATGAAAAGCCATTTCTTTCCTACAAATTTGGTTGTCACGTGGAATTTTTTCCCACTTTCAATTTGACATGTATTAATACACAGTGGGGTAGTGTGGAAGGGCTATAAGTTGTACCAGTGTGTGTTAAATACACGCATACAGATGCAACATACTAATTTCCAACAATAACGTCACGAAAGTGAAATCCAATCGGAAGTCAATTCGTGTTTACTGTTCGAAACAAACAAATAAAGTGTAGGTACAATCGTGTTCGTTTGACATATTATTTACTTTTCGTAATTTTAAAGTAAGGCCTAGTATACCAAATCAAAAAATCCCCTACAAAAATGACAGAACGATTTGATAAGCGTATAAAATTTGGTTCAACGAGTGAAATTGGTGATTATAATATTTTATTAATCTCTTTTAAAACAGAAGAAGAAACGTCCCGACCATTAATTGACTGCACTTAAGCGGGTTGCTTATAACAGGCCAGTGCCCAAAACCCGATAACAACCTCTCAAACGGTGCATTAATAGTTAGGCATTTATCCGGATTTTAATGTCGGTACCTATTATTAATATTATTATTACTTTCAAATTTGATGAAGTTTCCATTTTATAAAATAATTTAACACACAACTGTGAAAAATTCCGAACTTATCGCATTGCAGTGAAGTGCATTCCATTTTATAGGAATTTCGATGTCGATGTTTCAATCGGAACGGACACCTCGATAGAAAGCCAATTTTTACAAACAAAATCGATAATGGAAGTTGTTTTAGTGTACCTTATCGATGTTTGCAGTTATTTGAATAAAGATTTACTTAATTGACTCGATAACATTTCCATGATTTTGAATATCTTTTAGTTTTACAGACGCCTGATTCATTTTTCGGCATGGATCGACCGGCTATGTAGTCTGAACTTAAATCAATATGTTTTGAATCACAGCGAGGAGCGGTTTCGTCGTACCATCTGCTTACTGTGTAGAAGTAATTATTTCGTGAGGTTCGACAATGCTGATTGCATTGATAAGCTTTTTTCAAAAATTCAATTAACCAGACACTCGCTATACGTATAATTCAATTAAGCTTAACGGTATATCTATGTACGCACGGGCAACATTATGGTGAATTGATTCTAGAGATTGATGGATGTTTCGAGTACCTCAACATATTTACATAGAAATATAGTGGGCTTTTTGCACTCAAATACGGCAGGGCAGTGAATGGTGTATCAGATTAGCGGTTTTAAATTTTTATTATACAATTTTAGTTAGGTAAATGGTAAAAGTCGATGAAAAGATACAACATAATGTATGTATGTATTGGTATGTTATTGTTTATAAAATTAAATCAATTGATTTTCATGTATTTTACCTATTCCGTTTATTTATTTTTTTGTTTTTGCTTTGGCACTACCTAGCGTTGCCATATTATTCATACAGCTCGGCGGGACAAATGGCTAAAATAATGAGAAATACCGGGATTTCAACAGTTAGCCCGGGACAAAAAAAAAAAATAAAATGCTTATATATTAAAATATATAATTTCTTTCATTAATAGCTTCATATACATTTTTTTGTATATTATGTTGCATAGGTACGAGATTTTTGATTATAAAATAAAATTCATTGATGAAACTTAAAAATAAAAACTTCTACTTCAAAATGAATACATTATTATAGTTTAAATTATTGGATAACGGGTAGGTTCAGAGAACTAAGGGGACATGCAAGTAAGTCAAATTTCTAGACTGTGATTGGTCAGCTGTCGAAAAATTGTTTCACAGTCTATAATTTTGCCTTACTTGCAAGTCCCCTAAGTTCTCTGAACTTACCCAATGTTATTTAATTTTAAATAAACGATCAGTTTTTTTTGTAATTACACTAAGTATTTATACAGATAAAAACCTTATGTTACACAAAATTACTTAGAACACTTTAAGGAACTTTTGTCATATTTAATTATATAAGAATTATTTTTTACATAATTTATTTGCGATTCTGAACAGGTAAAGTCAAAGTTAAAGGTTGTAAGTAATTCACCTCTAATCAATCCAGGGGAGCATTTATTTCTTACGTCCGTCCATTTTAGAATTTAGAACCATTTGCGAAAATACTCTTTTAGCAAAACAATTGCGACACACAATTTGCAAGTAGGTACCTATTTGTCTTCAAATAATTTTTTCTCAATTTAAATGACAGCTGTCAGGTAGTAACAATATATTTTTCGTGAAGTTAGGTTTTGTTTGATTGAAATTTTAAAATCAATTTCTTGATGTTAAATCAGAATGTAGCGATTGTTCTGTATTATTGGAAGACATTTATGCTGGTCATTTTTTTTTGGGGGATTTTGAGTCATAACCCGGGAAAAAAAACTGTCCCGGCGGGACACATTAATTTATGTCTGAAATCCGGGACGTCACGGGTAAATCGGGACGTCTGGCAACGCTTCTACCTACTGACATAAGCCGTGTTTTGTTGTGAACTCGCCTTCTGTACGAAATTGTTTGTTTTTAATACAGAAATCGAAAGAATACACTTATTTAAATTAAAAATGGCAAAAGGAAACGTTGTAAGTTGTACCTAGTTTGTACAATTGGCAAATCCATTCAACTTACATGCACTTGAAAATTGGCTGCAAAAGCCCTTCGGTGTTTTTTTTTTTCTAGAACCAAAAAATCCAGTTTTCATTGACAGATCTCGGGGTTATCAAAAAACCTGGGTAAGCCAACCCTAGGTAAAGTTAAACGAAATTGATTTAATATAATTTTTTATATTTTAGCCAAAAACTAAAGATAACAGGAAACAAACGCTACTACGACACGCTATTTAATACTATTACAAATTCAAATGAAAGAAAATGTCGAATCACTGTAGTATGTTCATGCAGGCATTGTTTATGCCACGTTTCGGGTGACGAATACTGCATTTTGGACAAATATTTTCTTTATCAGTCAAAAAAAAAAAGTGACATTTGAATTTCGTTTTTCAGTTCAGTTATTTATAATTGTTTTTCAAATTCGTTTTATTTTATTGACAAAATAGTGTTTGATAGTTGAAAGACGAGCAATTTTAACATATTTGCACTTGTAATTTCTTTAAAAGACGCAAAAATTGCTCTTTCTTCAGTTGGTGTATGATAAGTGGAAACCTAACATAATTTTTAATTAAAGAATCAAGAGTTTGACTCTTTTATAATCGAAATCAATAGTCAAACTATTTTGATTGATTCAAGCATCACGCATTTAGAACCTGTGAAAGTCAAGACACTTAAAGTTACACGAACAAACTAGCGCTAAGGAAAGATAATATTAATAGGGGTAAAAGGGTTCAACTTTGAATGTTGTAATCATGTTGTCCGCTCAAGCTCAGAACTGTACGACAACAAGTATAAGAAACTTTTCTAGCAGGAAGTTATTTCATTCCAACTTTAAACAAATTCAAAATACACTCGGTCGCACATGTATGTAGGTACTTAACTTTTTAGTTACCAAGAGTTTTGAAAATAACTATGAATATGCGACAGTAATTTTGGCATTTTAAGCTTTAGTTAAAGAAAATATAAATATAAATATCTGAAGGACCAATGACAGACACATAGTTATGAAAAAATTGTTCGTCTTTTCAATCATCGTAAAATGTCTTCTCTAGCTTTAAAAGGTATCTCTACACCTAGATACTAGCTAACATATAACGCAAAAACACACAAATTTAAAATGTTTTTATTAATCGTAAAACAAATTCATCATAATAAAAAACGTAAATAGCTTTTTATCAAAATCTAAGAAATTCATCTTTCATCTCAACCTCAACATCGTTTTTCTATTTATACGACCATAAAAAACTTCTCCATCCCACGTCGCGTCGGTCTCGTGTTTTGGAGTGCTTGAAAAATTGCACTTTACTCTGCTTCATCATGATGATAAATTAACACAACTGCTACATTTAACTTTTGATTAAAAACTAAATAAATTCAGTCCATAGAGAGAGATACTTCGAGTAGGTACATGGAAAGAGGAGTCGCTCGAACCAATCAATATCAATTAATTTTTATTCGCAGCTTCAGTCACATTCTCTCTTCTTCAATGATTGATTACCCTTAATCGTTCATCTTTCCGTCCATATTCTAGCTGGTTTATTGGGCACTGGTGCTGTATAGATGATGAGGTAGACAAAAAATGTTGCCACGCCCAAATAGATTCCTATGCGGGACTGATCCTGGGAGCTGTTTTTTTTTTTATATACATATATTTTGCAAGCTACATAGATAATCAAGCTTTGAAAGCATAACTTACTTAAACTAATGGTAATGGATGGACAAAAAAAAGCCCTTGAGTTCCAAAATCCTCTGATAAATTACCAGAATTATATAAACGAGAAATTCATTGGTCAACCATTATTCCGGAACGAACAGAAAAGGAAGAAACTTAATACGTGTTTGCACAACAAATAACATCACACCAACTCATGGTATAGGACATTAAAAAATCCTAATCATACTTCCTAACCTACCCATCTATCTAAATAGGTAATATGAAAGAAAAATAGAATAGAAAACTCACCCTCATCTTGGGGCACACCATTTAGAAGCCAACTCTCCTCTTCGTCGAAATGTGCATCACCGCCACGACCATCACCCGGATAGAATGCATGCGCCAGAACGCTGCCAGGGCCATCAAAGTCATAGCCGTCACCATGCTTTTTGCTGAAATGATATGAGAGAAAACCATAAAATCAACTTTTGTAACATAAAGTTTTTGATTGATAAAATAAAATGAGGACGCACATTTCATGCGGCAATAATGACTTGGCGAATATTTTTTTTTGTTTTGTGGCGCCATATGAAAAGTCTTTAAGTATGTATTTGATCAAAATGGCAACATAATCAACCATCAAAATAAAGGGACGCGTTTAATTGATTGGTATTGGAAAAAGTCTTTAAATTATTTTAAATGAGCGATACTTAAGTTGTTAAGTACTGTAATATTTTTTTTTTTAATTTACTGGGGAGGGTTGAAAGTGTGTGTACGTATATTTAAAAGGGTACATTGGTATAAGACTGCCTTCAATTTGGTCGTTTGTATTAAATCTAAAATATTTGAATAACGCTGTCTGAAGTACTAAATACCCGTTAAGAACAAGAAGGCGGAACAAAAACTAAAGTTGATCAACTGCCAGTTTGAAAAATATCCCTGGGATATTTGTAAAAAATAAAACAAAAACTGACATTTGCAAAATTAAGTTCAAATTAATTGTCAATAAAATATATATTTTGTGTGTTCTTTTGTGATTTGTGTTAAATTATGGATATTATTGAGAAATATTGGGTAAATTATCAATTCAATTCCATTCAATTTATTATAACTATATAAATAACATGGTACATTAAGATTATTATCTTTTATAGTACTAAGAGTTAATTAAACAATGGAGTTATTGCTTTTGACTAAATAAAAAAACGTATGTGATGGACCCCTCCCAAAAAAGAATTTACTCCAAATAAGATGTTCAACTAACTGGATTTAAATGGGTGAATGCAGAGCTGGGTCGCGCACTGTCAGCCGTTGAACTGGATGGTCTGTCCAACTTGCATTCGAAAAAGAAATGCAAAGATTCCGCTTAGTTGCTATCCACAAAAGAAAGTCAATTTCAAGGACATCCTGATCAAATCGCAAACACAATATGTAGCAGCTGCCAGTATTTATAAAGAAAAAATAGTTATTTCAGCTCCGGTGTTTAGGAAAAATACACCATGGAATTAAAATGTTCCGGACTCAAATGGAGCACTAAGCACCTAAACACGGGAGCTGGAATAACTATTTTTCTTTATAATGTAGATAAGTTTTAGTTGTACCTTTTTATTCAATAAATGGAATTAAAAAAAAAAAAAACAAAAGAAACTTCTTTTTTTTTTCATTTTCACTCATGATCGAATGCACTTGTCTTCTTTTGAGGACTTAGAGCCATTTTTTTCACTATTGCTCAACTTGAGGCAAACTCTCAAGTTTCCCAACTTGAGAGTTGACCTCAACTCGAGAATTATAACGCAAGTTGAAATTTATTTTTATTCATCATTTTTCCTAACTCCGCAGTTGAAAATCTAAAGTTGATCAACTTCCAGTTTGAAAAATATCCTTCGGATATTTGTGAAAATAAAACAAAAACTGTCATTTTCAAATCATTTTCAGTCAATTAGATTGAAGTTCTGTCAAATTGTATGTGTTTTTTGTGTTAAATTGTGAATTAAAGCCAACGCCAATCATTTACCGCGACAAAGAATCTTTAGTTGGTAATCGTTTTAACATGGCGAGACGCAACGCTCTCGTTTATTACCATTAATTTATTTCGATAAGATAAAATTTCGTTGTAGCGCTGAAAAGTTCGTGTTGTTTTGGGAGATCCCTTCTTGTTCTAGAAAAAATCATAGATATATCTGATAAGGATTGGACAGAATAAATCTAGCCAATCTACAAAAGCGGACAAGTAGCGAATATTTGAGCAGCCGTGCGTCGCTCAACAGAAATTGGAAGACTGTCTTGCTAAAATCTCAAACCCGCGTGCGTTCGACTGTCACGCTGGAGGTCTAGGATCGCTTCCCAGCCTCGTCCACCTAAAAACTAAAAAGTTTTTTTTCAGGGCTATTGCCTCTTGCGAGGAATTGACAAATCCTCCAAGAGTATCACTTGTCACGAATAAGTGCTTCTCGTCTAGCCGTTCGGATTCGGCATAAAATTGTAGGTCCCTTCCATTCCAGTCAAAAGGCGAACACAGGAATGGTTGCGAGTTGTTAGTCACTAGGCCCTGGTTCTTCATGAGCCGTTGTGCCACCCGATTTATTTTTTAGTTATGGGAAGAATATTTGAGTTAAAGATACATTTTAGTTGTATAAGTTTTTATTCATTAAATGTTTTTTTTTTTTGCAAAAGAATTTCTTTTTCAATCTTCACTCATCTTCCAATGAAGAAATAGTTTCTAACTAGTCTACCATAGGCTGAAAATATGTGCTTAACAATCGGAAATGAAAGTTACTCGTGATTATTGCCGTTTCCTTCAAAACTATTGACGATGGTGCATTTGAGCAATATCATTTTTGTTGGTTTTGAGAGAAGAACACGCAAAAATTAAGTCACGGTCGTCCCACTTTTGAATTCCAATAGCAACTTCTTGTACTAACTGTCTTCTCTCAACGTACAAAAGCTCGTCATTTTTATCTTCTTCACTTTTATTAAAGAAGTTTTTACTCGAATATTACTTGACTTCTACTAAAAGGAACCTGATGATTGGTGTGGCAAGCATGAAATTGCAATAATTCCAGCCAAATGTAATACTCGGTGGTAGCCAACACAAGTGGTTGTTGTTCATTCAAAACCTTCAAGGTTAAATATGACGGAGCGAAAGCTATGCAGCCTAACTGCAAGTGTTATCACGAGAAAACATCTTTGAATTATTTGATTTCTTTTTTGGGTTAGCTGAAGTCTACAAGCTTTCAAAAAAAAAAACAGAAAAAAAAAACAACAATTATATCTAAACTGCCAAGTTTGCTCGGTCAACTTCTACTCTTTCCGGGAGTTGAGAAAATCTAAAGTTGATCAACTCTAGAGTTGAAAATCGAAAGTTGAAAACGTCAACTTTGAGTGAATAAAAACAAATTCACAAGTTGAAAATAAAAATCCTTAAGTTATGTTCAACTTTGACTGAAGAAAACCAGCCTTAAAGCTCTACAACATTTGTTAAATCTATTTTTTGGTTTAAGTGAGAAAAAATGTACATACATTACATACGTATGTACATGACGAGTTTAAATAATTCAACCCCCACTTCTTTTTAACAAAAGCACTGTATCTTTTGAAAAATAGCAATTAGAAAAAAAAAAACAACTGTTATATTATAAATAAATACACCGAATACTAATAACTCATTGTTGATAACCCAGCACGCTGCGCTTGCTGCTTACTGGGCCACCGCCTACGCCACAGGTTAGCGTCAACCAACCCGATGGGTATATTTTCCTCAATTTTGGTCAAACACAAATTTTCTATGCGTTATATTATATGTAGTTTTGAGTCTCTCCTTTTTTTATTTCTACACACTATCTTAAGCCAAACAAAAGTTATAAACATTTTAGTAAAAAAATTTAAAAATCAATGATTTTCTGATTTTTTTTGTTGGTTTTTGTTACATTTTTCTGTTGAATTTTTTTTACAACTTTTTTTAAACTATAAATTATGGTGGAAAATCTAATTTCCTACAAAAAGTGTTCTGAGGTTAATTCTCAAATTCGGCTTAGTTTTCGAGTTACACTAAAAACATTGAAATATGAGCAGTGTGACCATTCTCTCAGAAATGAATGGGTGAAGTTGGTCGAATATGTGTTTTGAGCAAGCTTATGCTCCATACAAACTTATTGAAAAATAAAAACCCGGGAACGCAATGGTTGTCTCATATTCGGGTATATTCACTAGCCTATAAGTCAAATTATATATTTTTCTTCACTATATGTGATGATGTCCCGTAGCAATTCAATTAAAGGGCTTTTCATTGTATTCTATTTCAAAAAAAAAAATCTAATAAAAAACTCACCTGGCAAAAAGCACTTGTATGTCAGCCTGTTTGCTGGACGACTCTCTGAATGTCAACTTTGAATTTTGTTGCCAAACTGCCAAAGCATCATCAAGGACACGTCTCACTGCTCCCACGTTCAATTTCGTCATGGTTTGATTGACCAAACTGAAACAAAAGAAAAAAATTATGAAATTAAAATCCTGGCAAACAACTCGTTAAACTGCAAATACAATTAGAAATAGGACTCGCATCACGTACCGGATATCGGATGATGTGCCATTTTTGTTTAAATGAATTCATTTTTATGTATAAAATCTTATTTTTTGTTTGTTGGCTTGTGTTTGTATTGTATTGACACCCAATTAGATGGGAATGGCCTCGTTTTATAATCTAAGAGCATATATATGTACATACATACGTACACATCAATATTGATTCAGTGAGTCCTTTGAACTCTCAATACTAAACGTGCAACTACTTCACATCCTTTAGAAAAATGGTAAAGGAACGAGCAACAGCAACAAAAAAAAAAAAAACGAATATAAACGAATTGTAGGACACTGCAACGTGTCGTCTGCATTCAAGTTGAGGATTTGATTCGATTGCTTTCGAGTTAATTTTCGAAAGAGAGAAGACCGACAGACATATCAGACAAAGACCGACCGACCAACAACAAACGAACGAAACGAGTCATTGGGAAATATTCTGTAATTACCATTGTCAACGAATGGCCTGGAAAAAGGATATCTAGCTAAATAGAAGAATAAATACAGGGAAGTGAATGCACCAACAAAACCTAAATGAAATGGAGTGCGGACATGAAAAACAGAAAGGATCGGAGGGAGTCTGGCTACCAAGCCGCACAGCCTCCCCTACCCACAGTGATGGGAATGGAATCGTTACTCGTTAGTGTTGTGTCATCAGACTTGAAGGAGCGAAAACTCGAATCAGGGTCTTTTAATTATAGGAACTGCTAATGTAATCTTTAGGCAAATGTTTGTCATTGCAAAACAAGTTGTTGAAAGTGCTTTGGAATCAAAGCAAATAGGGATGGGTTGACAAAAAAGTGTCAAATGAGTAACTGCTCTATACCTACTCAAAGAAGTGAAGTTTATTCGAAACAGTTAATTGGTAGAACTATGTACATTTTGGAAACTTTTCTTAGAACAATCTTTGTGCATGGGAACCACTCTAACCTGCCTTAATATTAAGATGAATGCACTTATCAACCTGAAATATATTATCGATAGCATATGTTTGAAGAATTCTAGGTCTGAAGAAGATCGTAAACACGAGTCAGTTGAATTTTTAAGACTAAAAACCAAAATCGGACCTTACTTCATATTTTCTTGCAGTTTGTTTGAATTTTTTATTAATATTTAGATACAACTTCAAAGTCAAATATTACTTGTTTGATCTACTGATGAAAGAAATAAAAACTATGGCAGCGACTATCGATAGTTTCCTACGATCAGTATTTGCTAATGAAGCAGTTACCGGAACAGCAGCCATAGCACCCCTACTTGGTTGAAGTCAAGATCTCTACTCAAGAACTCTGTCTGTGTTTTCAGCATCGGAAGTATTTTTTTTTTTTCTATTTAGTTTCTGATCTTATTAAAAAATGGGCACGACTGAATCACACAAAACTTGCTCTCGTAGATAAAAACTTTAACGTACATAGCTTGAAATTGACAAATGTGTACATGTATGGTTTTCATAATATTATGATATACATAATTAAAAAAGAAGTTTTAAAAAACAATTTAAAAAAACATAAATTTGTACTAAAAATTACTATACATTTGTTATTTTAATAGCTTAAACAAATAGAGCTCAATAGAGCCATCTGATTTGTTTGATAAACATGAATTTATGAAAAATAAATCAAAAATTGTTAAGCGGTTTTCTTAAAAATTAATTTTGTATCGGTATATAAAAATTCTCGAACATTTTTAAAAATAAAATTTGGTATGCCAACTTTTAACGGGTGATTTTTTAGCTGGTTTGTTTTGGCAACACTGGTTTTGACAGCTGACGTGTGTTTAGTACCTTGTGTCACTGTCAAACAGCTTCAGTTTGGTTTGCAATTTAACCATGGATCGTCTTACAAATGAACAACGCTTGCAAATTATTGAATTTTACTATCAAAATTCGTGCTCGGTTCGAAATGTTCATCGCGCGCTGCTTCCATTTTATGGTCGGCATTCTCGACCTTCTGAGCAGTCTATTCGGAAGATTGTGACCAAATTTCGCACCAAATTTACTTTGTTGGACATTAAACCACCAACACGTTTACGTACTGTGCGTAGTGAAGAAAATATTGCGGCCGTATCAGCTAGTGTGACAGAAGACCGTGAAATGTCGATTCGGCGCCGTTCCCAGCAGTTAGGCCTTTGTTACAGCACTACGTGGAAAATTTTGCGGAAGGATTTGGGCGTAAAGCCTTTTAAGATACAGCTGGTGCAAGAACTAAAGCCAGCCGACCTACCACAACGCCGAATTTTTGGTGAATGGGCTCTTGGAAAGCTGGCCGAGGATCCGCTTTTTTATCGAAAAATTGTGTTCAGCGATGAGGCTCATTTTTGGTTGAATGGGTACGTAAATAAGCAAAATTGCCGCATTTGGAGTGAAGATCAGCCAGAAGCATTGCAACAGCTACCAATGCATCCCGAAAAAGCCACTGTTTGGTGCGGTTTATGGGCCGGCGGCATTATTGGGCCATATTTCTTCAAAGATGATGCGAATCGCAGCGTTACTGTCAATGGTGAACGCTACCGAGCGATGATAACAAACTTTTTTTTGCCCGAAATGGAAGTTCTTGACTTGCATGATATGTGGTTTCAACAAGACGGTGCCACATGCCACACAGCACGCGAAACAATGGCGCAATTGCGAGGCGAGTTTGGTGAACAGTTAATTTCACGTTTCGGGCCGGTCAATTGGCCGTCTAGATCGTGCGATTTGACACCATTAGACTATTTTTTGTGGGGGTATGTCAAGGCTAATGTCTATAGGGACAAGCCCGCTTCGATTGACGCACTGGAAGCCAACATACATGCATTCATTCGTGAGATACCGGCCGATATGTGTGAAAGAGTATGCCAAAATTGGACTCAGCGGATGGGCTACTTGAGACGCAGCCGCGGTCAACATTTGCATGAAATTATCTTTAAACATTAAATTGCAAGGTTCAAACTATCGATTCAAATAAATATTTCATTCATTTTTTCGAATTTTTTGTGTTTTTTTTTTTTTTAAAGTTCTAAGCCTCTTAAAAAATCACCCATTAGTATTTATTAAAATACAATTTTGCATAAAATTAAAAAAAAGTTATTATTTTTTTTTTTTAAATACAAAAATTATTTTTTTTCGAAAAATTGTATATGCAAAATTGTTAATATTGCAAAGGACCTCTTCTACAAAAATTATGGTTAAAATCGGTTTAGCCGTTAACGAGAAATTTGAAAACCAAAAAGTCGGTTTTATCGCAGGTACCGTTAATAACCGTTATAACCATTTTTTCTACCAAAATATTTATTATAGTAGGTAACTATAGTACCTCGTAATTTTTTTTTTAAATCGCTAGAGCCGTTTTTGAAATAAATCAATTTTTGCATATTGGTTGTATGGCAGTTACCTTTATTTTTTGAGCTAAAAAAAATTCAATTTTCCCTCTAGAGAATCCCCAAATAACCTTAAGTCCAAAGTTTGAAGAAAATCGTTCCAGTGGTTTGGGCTGCAGGTCGATGTACAGACAGACAGACAGACAGAAAGATAGAATTTCCGGACCCATTTTTTATTGATTTGTTAACTTTGGTGAAATAGTTTATAAAATATTAACATGTTTTTTTTTAAAGGACAACATGGTACACAGTGGATCAATTGAAAGTGGTACACAGTGAACCAATTAATTTTGTATGAAATTTGATTTTTTTTTAATTATTTTAATTTTTAAGTTTTCTAATTTATTTTATTTATTAAAATTCCTTAAAATTTGTAATCTACATTTTTTTTTTATATTCGAAGATAATCCTATTTGATTTTGGTTGATTAATTAAAATACATAACTTAAAAAAATACAAACTTTTGAAATGGAAAAACTGATTTCTTATGCCTGATTCATTGTGTACCATGCACTGACTCACTGTGTACACCCATGGTACACAGTGAATCACAAGATGTTTTTTTTTTTTTTAAAAGTAAATTTTTATATTTTTAATATAGCTTTAAAAAAGTTACTTAAATTAATGATGAACAATTGAGGAAATTGTGGACAAAAAACTTATATATTTTGATTATAATTGTAGGAGCAACAGCGCAAGAAGAAAAAAGTGATCCATACTGTTGACACCTTTACCCTACACAGTTTTAAACAACTTTAACCCTAACTGAGCATGTACAATGTACATAATTAGTTGATATTGATAAAATTATCAAAGCTTTTGTGTTTAGCTTGGATACAAAATTAATATATATGACATTAATTCGAAGAATATTTGTATACATGCTGATTCACCTAATTCACAAAAAGCTTGAGTGTGTAGGTAGGGTCTAGACAAGAACAAAATCGTATGAGAAGAAGGGGGGGGGTCTATTCTCCGCCGTTTAGGCAAGAGGGGCAGTTTTATAAGAAATGGACTTAAAACTGAATACAACGGTAACACTTAAAAAGGTTCTTTTATATTTGTTTCTAAAACAAAAAAAAAAATTTTTTTATTTTCTTTTTAAATAAAATACTTTAAATGAACAGTTTTTGAAAAATTAATTTTCAAACTCAAAATTTTGATAGAAAAGTAAAAAAAATGTCAGACTCATTTTGTTCAAGATGATACGTGATTAAGTATAAATTATTTTTGTTTGCAATGCTTCAATGCTTTATCAATTTTTAGTCAAACACTGAACACCGAAAAAATTACGGTGAAGCATTTGTTCCAACACCGTGTCATATTTAGGTGATAGGTATTAAGAAAGTGGCAGGTTCTTTTTCTATTTTTTAACCCCTTACTGCATGATTTTTTTTTTCTTTATGAAAAAAATGTATGTGGTAGTTAATGCTTAATTAAAGGTCACGTGTTTCAGGAATTTTCATTTTTTTTGATAAAAATTGGGAAAATCGAAAGGAACAAAAATTATTATCTTTACAAAATAAATCAATTATTTATTGCAAATTTTATGTAGTATGAAATAATATGAAACAATTTCTTTTTTCGTTGAGGCATAAGTTTACTTTGCATTTTCGGCACTCCATAAAACCCCTTCCACCGCATTCTGGGACCTAACACCACTGTCTAGTAGTCCAAACAGGTTAGTGGATCTAACTGATCCAAGCGTACGTCCTGGGAAGGCATACTAGCTACGGGTCCTTTTAACTTCTTCGATGTCTCTTTGACATTAGAGTGTCGTCCTCATATGTTGACGGTACTTGGCTTGCTGGCATAGCATAAATCTTCAGCTACCGCGCATTTGAATTCTGCTCAAGGCATACACGGTTCGGATCTGTCGAGCCTTCGTCTATTACAGCTGCCAAGCGTTCACTGTTACCATAACGATAATGTGAAAGAAAATTCTGTAGTAGAATTTTTTGGATTTAATTTGTATCTTGTAGTATGCAAGAAGCGCATCGAACAGATCGACTCCACCTATACATATATCGATTGTACGTCATCACTGCCTTTGGACATTGAACATCTTGGTAGGCCCTTTTTTTATTGTATCGTCAAACTTCAGAAGATGGTTTGCTGCCGACGTATGTATGTCGAAGCCAAGTTCACGATCCTGTTATCATACCAGGTTTCTACAGAGATGTCAATTTCCTCTACAGTCGCTGATTTTTCAACGGTTGCACCTCTTTCCTTTTCCTTCAAGTCTTTTTCTGCTGGAACCTTACAGCCCGGAATGCGATTAGCTTTTATTGTGCCTTACGGTAAGATCGCCTTTTTAGCCATGTAAGTCAACAGTGGCAAAGACGTGTACCAGTTATCGAAGAATAATTTATAGTTGACGCCTTCAGGAATGGTTCTTGCAAGTCGAACAACATCGTCACTAGAAGTACTAATCTTTGGCAAATTGCTGACTGACTGTACAGGTCCTTAGGCTCTAGTATAAATTTCAAAGAAATAGCTGAACCCAGAGCTACCACTAAGCACAAAATTCTTATTTCCCCTTTTGTGTAATTAGGGGGTGTTGCCAGCACTTTGTTTTTGTATGACACGAAAATATATAACAGATACGAGAGTAAGTAAAAAAAAAAAAATTTCAAATTTTGTGCCCTTGTTGCATGGTGTGCCATATATGATATATTCCGTTTTTTCATCACAAAAGTACTATTACTTCACCAAACTTAAAAAAAATATACTTTATCATATTATACTTACATTATTTTCTTTGCGGGTATATTTGTTTGCGAGCACAAACTTTAAGTTTTGTATTTTTTTATAGAATTTCTAAAACACGCTCATACCCGACTGAAACCTGTTTGACAAGTTTGACGAAAGATTTAATTCCCACAACTCACTTATAGATGGCGCTTATTAATACGATTTCAAACGTATATTACCCGTGTTTTTTGGCATTCTATAAATAGCCTGGTTTTATGTATTTCGAAATTGGTTTAACTGAAAGAACACCAGTCAAAATTAACTCCACGAAAAAACTAATAGTAACCAACATTGTAGAATGAAATCCCCAAAAATCCATTCGAGACTCGGAAAACTATCCGCAGTATGATTCTACTTTAACTTTTATCAGCAGTATTCATACTGCCGATGTTGTATTTGTTATTCATGTAAAATCCTACTATGGATAGCTTTTCCAATAAAACACGGGTATTATACTTATTTCGTACCACATGCAAAAAACCATAAAAATTATTAAAAATACAAAAATATGTATTTAGATTAATATGGTTTGGCTCACCATGCGGTAAAGGGTTAAATAAAAAAAAAACAATAAGGTTATCCATTACTGCACGATGTAATATTAAGCACGATTTTACCCATTGACAACATTTCCCTGACCTAGAGTGAAAAATTCAGCTTATATGAGTTTAAAATCTACACTCAATTGCCGCTCGTGTAGATAATTTGCTAAGAGAGAAGAACCCTCTTTTAAATTATTCAATTTAAGTTATTCAAGCCCAACCTATTTAAACAATGTTAACAAAAATTTAAACAATGTAGGTATATCAAAACTTTTCCCCACACTTTCACTAATGCCATTGTCATATTAAAGACATAAAAAACATCTAGATATAACACAATTTTCTCCGAAAAATACAAAACATTTTTTTGACTATCCTTTTTTTTTCAAATCAATACACTTATTATTCAGCAGCTGATGGCAACTACTTATAGAATCCACTTGTTCTACAAAAAAAAAAAGGACCAAAAAACCTTCTATTTGAGTTTGCATAAGTTGTTTTTATATGATTGTTTCATTAATTCTTCAAAAAGAGCCTTCTGTATCCTAAAGTTTAACCAAAACATTAGATATAAAAAACGAGTGCTGTTTATCCTTATATCACTTTCATCACCCATAATACCAACAAGCCTTCAACCATGTTAAACTCAAAATACGATAATCTAGATGCTGTACGAATCAATTACGTATGAATGAGAATATTAAAATCAAGACCCTCTTTTTTATTCATCACTTAACAAAACAAAATAGTATACCTTCTTCCCTACTGAAAATCCTTAATATAGAAGAATTCTAGTTTTTATGTGTGTGTGTGTGTGTGGGTCGGTGAGTGGGTGGTTGGGTGTGTGATGTTTTAAAGGTCCACTCATTAATTCAGGGCAGTCAGTCGACAAACAAAACGAAATTCAAAAGCAAAACAAAAAAAAGTCCTTTAGGCTTAAAGGGATTTTTTAATTAATTTTTAACAACGTCACGAGTCACGACGCTTCTAGTCGCTTCTAGGTATATACAAACCCGAACGGCGAACCGCCTGGCAAAAATCTGAATGACTTCGATTAACTCAACTTCCCCTTAAAGGGTTCTGAGCTGTGTGCAAATCATTACAAAAACTATGTGTTTTTGCTCCTTTTAAGGACGAGTGTCGTCCTTAGCTAAACATTAAAATATCTACTTAGGACTTGGAAAAAATCCCGTTAAAACTTTTCAATCTATTAATGATCACAATCGCACCACTGAGCATTAATGACGCAAAAAGCTGTAAAACATTCCTGCCCCGAACGAACGCTTTAAACCCTTCAGGTGCAATCAACCACACATGTGCAGGTAGGTAGGTATAAGTCGCCGGTGCCTCTGCCGCCTGTTTGTCGCCACCGTTGTTTCGCATCAGGCATATAAAAACACCCAAGGTGTGCTCCAAGCGTCAAGTCATCCCATCAGCAGAGCACCCAACAACCAGCATACAAACAAACACAACACACCTATATTATGTATATACAACTTGTTGAAAATTCATTATGGCACTCCCTATCCTAGCAAGCCAATCCAAGCGAATTGTACACCGACCAATCCTTTGTTTATGTGAAAATGTGTCCCCTCATTTGCGGGTGGTTAGCTATGGGTTTTGGATTTTACCATTAACCCGAGCTAACACAGCACACAAATGAACCTCAAACGGTTCTTGCTTAGAGGTGTATTATGTATCTACACAACACTAAACACTGACCCTAGTTACCGCAGAATAAAAGCCAAAGATATTCGAATCATCGACCAAAAAGGACATAAAACGAACGAGAAAACTAAAGCAAAAGGATAATGCAGAGCAACCGCAATAATACCCACCCCATCCATCTCTCCCTCCAACAAAAATTCTCCTTATATTTCAAAGTATGATGTAAAGGACCTTAACAAAAGCTAAATAAAACAAAAGATGTCCTTGTGCTTTGATTTACATATAAAAAGACATCGCACGTAGGGGTAGTTACACGTTCGTCAACCTACCGTACTACGATGAATATTCTATAGTCGAGTCGGGGATCGGAGAAGGAAGAGAAAGAGACACCACCCTGTCGTCATCGTCGTGCGTTTATCGTCAACACCGACGACAAAGTGTCACACAACAAGGTCGATAATGAAATCAGTTGAACTTAATCCTGGCGAAATTCAATTCCAATAACTAACTTAAGATTAGTTTTCAAATTAACATAAGACATCAGGTTAGAAGTTGTTTCCAGGGAGGGGAAGGGGGTGGAAGAGGTTGTTTGAATATAGACAAGGGTATAGGTAAACGTATGTATGTGTACATCGAGGTGATAGGAAAAACTTTGTTGTAGTGTGACTGACTAAGATACACTCAAACTTTTTAAAGTATAGTGGTAAGAAAAAGGATATCGTTCGCATATAACAACAACAACAAAGCGAAATACTTGCATATAACAACAACAACAAAGCGAAATACAATATACTACTCCGCACATTTTACAAATTAGAATGAGTTAAAGGACACATCTTTGATGTTGTCACTTCCTTTGCCACCTCTCACTTTATGGTCGTGTTTGCTTAGAAAAAAAAAAAAAATAGAAGACCGAAGGGGGTGCTGCACAAAAAATCAGATCAGAGGTAGGTAAAAGTTTTTCAAAAACCCGAAACAGAAAAGTTTAACATCTTGTTTGCCACTTATAGGTCTAGGAAGAACTTACTTTTTTTTCTTCTTCTAGGGATATAATAATGTAGGCACTGTAAGGGTAAGTTATGGATTTGTACAAATTTGAATTATTGAAAAAAAAATCGAACACAAGAAAGTCTGAGCTTGATACATTATTACGAAAAGCGATATGGGAGACAACGTCACGTATCGAGTGTCCGTTCATCATCGATACCTCTTATTTCCCAATAAAAACTATAAAATCAAGTTCGTACGACCCATTCCTGCACTTTATTTCTGTCTGCTTTTTCATACTCACCTTATAGTCATCATCTTCGTCCCCCGTGGTCATCTTTTTTTTGAGTGCTTTGCTTTCTATATAAAAGTTCCTTAAGGTTAGGATTAGTTTTGAGTTTTAGAGCAAATGCTATAAGCATTCTTGGGGGGGTGGGGGGTTAGCTAGTTTTTGTCGGTTAAACAAAAAAGTGGTGAGTGCCATCAGAGCAGAGAAAAAGGTATACACAATATACAACATATCTTTTAATCTGTCACTTGAATATTTTCGTATCTCTGTTTTTCTTTGGCGCAAATACGTCGGTACATTACATACCTTGATGTCGAAAATTTGAGAAGTCTACCAAAATTCGTGTTTGGAATGTACAGCGATATCCTTAAAGGGAAAAAGATGCGGATACTTATACTAACTTTGGACTAATCACATTGCCAAGGATTAAAATTCGAGTTTCGTTTGAGCAGTTAAAAGAATGCTTTTGCATGTGGAATGACCAACAATATTTTTTATGTAATTAGTAGGAATTATTGGCTTAAAAAACCAACCAATCGAACATCAAGGAATTCCTAATGCAATTGCCCTAACGGATATTCCTACTTAGCTGTGTGAAGGAAAGGTACAAGAATCTTAATAAAGCAGCAGGCAAAAGTTGGTATTGAATTTCACCGTTAGGTTCCTACAACTTTGATCTTTTCTCTATAATCGTCAATTCTTTGTTAAACTGGAAAACTTATTTGTGAATGCGTCAACATTTAAAAAAAAAAGTTTTAACGTTGTCTCGGGAGGATAAAATGATTTTGAAATCGATACTACTTGTTGAAAGACTTAATTTTGGACAAACTTTAGAAATGTTTAAATAAGTAGATAGGTATGTATGTTATGTATGGATGTGTAGCGTATGTCCTGGTAGGTACCTACGTAGTTAAAAAAGGGTTATATACCGAATAAGTAGATATTGAGAAAGGGTTCTTTTATTTTTAAGAATTGTCAAATGAGAATGTTTAGACATATGTTATATTCTTTGGAGGGTTAAATAAATTGATTGAGAACATAATAAAAGTTTTAAAACTATTTTTTGTTTCGGTTGTGACGTATGGTGTTGGTATGGTATGGTATGGTATGACTTGATGGAAGACGAAGTTTCAACATTCGTAGTTTAAAAAAAAAAGGTCAAACGTGTTATTAAATCTGATTAAGTTTGTGTTACTATAATTATCAAAATAGGCAAACTTAGTTGAAATATAACGCAGGTTAAGATTTCTTAGCCGCTTTGAAACTTTATTTCAATCGCTTTAGTTAGACAATAAATAATAAATAAAAGTCCAATAAAGTGATTTTCGACTAGACGACGTCCGTGGCCAGACATTAAATTGTTGTCTTAGCTCATCTAGCAGGTAGCTGCAGCCATACAACGATTATGGCTTTATCGAGTTTTCTTGAAAACGGCTCAAACAATTCTGATTAAACTTCGTAGGTACATGTAATTTTTTTTTTTTTAGCAAATTGCCTTTTTTCGGGATATTCATACGAATATCTCGTACGAGTTTAGCATCGTACTATCTCCTAACATTTTTACTAAAGTTAAAATCACTGAATTGCTTTTTTATATATTTTTTGGATTGTAGTAAGGCCCAGTTTGTTCACAGCTAATCATCTTTAATCCATGATTAGTGGAGCTGGGAAATCCTCAAATGTGTTTGCTGATCAAATTTTATTTTAAAAATTCAAAGTATGAGTTGCTAATCATGGATATCACTAATCAGCCAATTGATAAGCTTAAGTTAATTAAAGCCTATGAAAGTCACATACTAAATTTAACCCACTGTGAACAAACTGGCCCTAAATCCACATGACACTTTGTTGACGTTTAGAAATGTCAAAATCAGGGATGTTAGTAATTTTTTGCACGAGCTGTCACTTTTTTAGACGTGTTTAGCTGAATTTTATGAAGGAAATTGGTTAAGTATGATACTTGTTAAAAAGTATTTAAAATTAAGAACATTTTAGTGATCTGTTACAGCCATATTAATAAAAACAGCGCTTAACTCACCTGTAACTTTCGAGCTCTCGTATAAACATGGATTAAGAGATAACTCGTGATTTTAATCGTATATTTACTTTTCTTATACAATTATCTTATAAAAAAAAAAATCGGCACGACTGGATCGCACAAAACTTGCTCTCGTAGCTTACAACTTTAACGTAGCTTGAAATAGACAATGTACATACATATTTATTGGTTCCATAACATTATGATATCATTAAAAAAAAAAGTTTTAAAAACAATTTAAAATATAAATGATTTCTATGAATTATTATAAAGTAGTTATTTTAATAGCTTAAACAGAAAGGGCTGAAAAAAGTATTTCATCTGATTTTCTTAATAAATATGAATTAATGAAAAAAAAAAATCAAAAAATCGTTAGAGCGTTTTTTTTTTTAATTAATTTTTTATATATAGAAAATCTTGAACATTTTTTAAAATAAAACTTGGTATGCCAACTTTTAGTATTTAATAAAATACAATTTTTCGCAAAATTAAAAAAAAAATTCATTGGCTCGTTTTCAAGATATTGAATTTTCAAACAAAAAATTTCAATATTTTTTTAAAAAGCCAAACATTATTTTTTCGATAATTTTTATATGCAAAATTGTAAGCGACCTTTTGTATAAAGATTTTGGTTAAAATCGTTGTAGTAGTTAGCGAGAAATTTGACAACCAAAAAATAGGTTGTATGACAGATACCGTTAATAACAGTTATACAAGTTTTTTTCTACCAAAATATTTACTTTAGTAATAAATTATAGTACCTCGTAATTTTTTTTTGAAAATCGTTAGAACCGTTTTTGAAATAAATCAATTTTTGTATATTGGTTGTATGCCGGGTACCGTTATTTTTAGAGCTAAAAAAAATTTCAATTTCCCCTCTAGGGAATCACATAAGAACCTTAAGTCCAAAGTCTGAAGAAAATCGCTTCAGCCGTTCAGGCTGCAGGTCGATGTACAGACAGACGGACAGACGGCAGACAGACAGACAGAATTGAGAGACCCACTTTTTACGCGTTCTCTATCATCGTAATGTTAGGGAAAATTGTTATCTCGAATTTTTTTTTGCATGAATCCTTAACTTATCCTATACTCCGTATATCGCAAGTAAAAATAGTAAAATGTTATGTATGCAATTTCTGGAGAAAATTGACCTGAAAGTTAAACAATTAGTATATGAGCAAGAAAAATGGTACAGGCTAGAAACTAAAATATCAAATTTATTTAAACACGCTTACAAAGGCAGGTATTTCTTCATAAAATGTTTACCTTAAGGAAGTATTATTATCAACATTAGAAGAGCAATTTTCGTTAACATGGGTCAGGGTACAACAAAGTATGCCTTTTCTAAAATTCCCGATAAATGATGTCAATATTGGAGATATACCCTTACTGTAGAATGATTTTGAACTTAGAATATATTCAAGAATCATGTCCTAAAATATTATTGACGAATTAAGAAACACTCTGTATAGTTGTTTTGTTTGGAAATAATTTCAGGATAGTTTATTGTCCTTAGTGAAAATATAAATATGTGAAACAGTTAAGTTTCTTTCACATTCGTAATACATATTTATTTTGCTTTTGAGAGTTAATTTCTTTAAAAGCAATTTAATTTAGTACTTTACTATTTAATTCAATTTCTAAAGGCATAATTTTTAACAAAATATTTGTTTGTTCTTCAATTAAAAAGGACAAGTGACTAGTGACCTCAAATCCAGAAATAAATGTGTTTCGCCAATATATAACAGTGGGCTCTTCAGTAAGGCTGTCATATCCTTCTAAGACACCAATTTTGGCCGATGTTAAACCAACTCTTATAAAATCATAACAAGAAAATACTGTGAATTTTATTGTTCAAGGGGAATTTGTTTAAATTCGTTTGTTGTGCGTTGTAATTTAATTATTAATTGATGGAAAGCCCCACATTTTCTGTCAATTAGTATTTACTGGTTATAATTTTATCGTTTTAACTTCATTGCTTACAAAAAAAAGAAAAAAGCAAGAATCGAACTCTCACCCCTTGGGTCCATACTGAGGACGCAAATCTACTACGGCCTAGATGTGTATAAATATTTGGCTTTAATACGAGTATAACTTAAACATTTTCGAACTCTGGTCGCTTAAATTTTTTTTTTTTTATATTTAGCGCGTGCAATAGGGGTTGGACTACCCTTTAGATGATATAGACAGCACGAGCGATTAGGTAGATTGGAGGGGATTTAAAAGGAGATAACGATGCACATTGGTTTTGAACGTCTGTAGATCACAATGGGAGGGGAAAATTGAGCTGGGTAGAGCATTCCACATTCGAGTAGTGCGACTAAAGAAAGAATCTCTGTACTTAACAGTACGTCCGAAATTGGGCTCAAGGGTAAACTGATGGGCATTCCTAGAAGCGCGAGTATTACGGTTTAATTGTTTAAGGGGAGGAATCCAACTGGCTATTTCACTAGAGCATTGTTTAAGGAAATAACGGTAAAATAACGAAAGACATGAAACATTTCGACGGTGCTCAAGAGATGAGAATGTTTCCGTTATAGTTCTTTCACCTATCATTTTAAGAGCTCTCTTTTCAATTCTATCCAATAAACTCAAGTGGGTTATTGGAGCATGGAAATGATCATAATATAGAGTGAAATTTGCAAGGTTAAAGTTGTAAGGTACAACTAAAGTCTAATACTACATTTTGTAAAGAAATTATTGAGATGGGCGACAAAAATTATATTGATGCGTTATAATTATGTAAGATTCAAAAGTTGATAACTTTATATTTGACATTGATTGTTTTAATTCAAGTACAATGTACATATTTTGGATTTTTTAAATCGCTTTTATCAGGATCTTAGGTTCTCAGACTAGATGTATGTATGTGTAGATTTGTTTGCAAAGATATCCAAAAAATAGTTTAAAAATGTGATTCAGTTAAAAATCAATTTGACTCTTGGCACCTTTATAAATTAAAAAGTTGATGAAATTTTGTAAACTATAGTTGCGATGAGAGCATTTGCGCATGGTTTTCTTTAAGATCGGGTGCAACAACAGGTATACCGACATTTATAAAAATACCACATTTAAAACAGGATTGAAGTCTTTTAGAGTGCCATTAAAGTTTTTTTAGAATCTTGTAGACTTTTACCTGAGTTCGAGGCTAGTCATAGCCACATTTTGTAATTCCGTAAACATCATTTTGCCAATGCACTGCACTTTTGTGTTATATGGATTTAACTAATAGTCCTGGAATAGACAATTGCTAATAATCGTATGAAGGAGGGGGGCATTTTCAATCTACAACAGGCTCCTTGCAAGTATATACATATGAAGGTAACTAATATCTACCTACTTTTTGTGGTAAATTACAAACTATTTTATAGCAGCGCAAATAAAATTTACATATTTCCTTAAAAACTATGTCACCATTAATTTCTTCATAGAAATGAAAACATAAGATATAATAAATTCTATAGATATACAAAAATCACCAGTCAGTACTTTGTATTTTAAAGTTAGTAGGTACTCGTATCTTCAAAATATTCTATGTTTAAGGGTTGACTTCTGTTACTTTAGCATTAAAGTGGTTAACCTACATATTCGAAAATAAATTAAATATTTCAAAAGCAAAGAGAAGGATGTGGAAAAATGCAAGAGTCAGTATATAAGTAGTAGTTTGCCAATTGAATGCACTCCCTTTTCTTAACATCATGGATAAAATATATCTAAGCTACTTTCAAGAATTTTATGACACATATGCACTTACTAAAGCTGTTATGGATGTTATAAAATATTAACGACTTGAGATATACGAAGAAAAATACCTCTTTCCACAGTGCAGAATATATGGTTTTACGAGTTTTGCGCGATACTAAATGAATAAGTTTGAATTGTAAATTGTGTAAAAAAAAGGATACATTTTTGATGAGAATGCCATTTTGGTTTTGATTTTTGTTTTTTTTTTTTTTCATTGTTATTTTTCTTTATACGTTCTATAAATGCAAAGCTAATAATAGATGAGTGTTTTTCAGTTAAGGCAATTATTTCCAGGATATAGTAAATGTATTGATTTTTTTCTTAACTATTTTAATAATAAATTTATTTATTTTCCTCAGCTTTAAAATAAAGAGTGTAGGTTTCTATTTTATATTAAATTGGCATTAAGATATACCTAATATTAAATAAAAAATTAAAAATATAAGTCTAATAATATAGCCCGCGCAGAAAAACAATCTAGTTTTCGACATGGCACTAGAGAGATTTACATAGATTCTGGCAGGGCACTAGCAAGAATAAGCAAAGGCTAGAACACGGGCCTTGACGTTTATGAATCCTTTTGCCTCGTCAGGAAAAAAAAAAAAAAAAATGTGGCTTATGTGGGGACTTGAACCCGCGATCTTCGGTTTATCAGTCCAATGCGCTACCCAGTGGGCTAACCCGCTATACAAAAATTCAGTCTTGTAAGTGAATAAATTTGTTCCTATATTACATAACAAATACATACAGAATAGAATCGGATTTTATGTACTTGCTTTTTAGGTAGAACAACTTAAAACAGATTTGCCTCATTAAAAAATTTTATAATACACAGGTGTCTCACACCGATGGTAAGCAGTGTGATATGAAAAAGAAGACAAAGGAAAGAGAGAAAAAATTCTCGTATGATGCTAAATTTGCATGGTGCTTATAAAATTTTTGTTTTTGGTGTACAAGAGACATTCCTGGTGGGTTACCAAAACATATCAAACAAGTTTTTACTAGACAGGGCCTCACGAGTTTCCCTCGTCTAAATTTTTGATACTGAAATCCAGCAAGGGCTTGCCAAGTATCTGACGAGTTTTCCCTCTCTACATTTCCTCTACTGAAAACTTACTAAGGCCTTGCCTAAACTAGACAGAAAC
Source organism: Melangyna quadrimaculata (assembly GCA_949320155.1). Taxonomy (NCBI): domain Eukaryota; kingdom Metazoa; phylum Arthropoda; class Insecta; order Diptera; family Syrphidae; genus Melangyna; species Melangyna quadrimaculata. Next base: position 75,908,796 of record OX439483.1, on the reverse strand, counting down.
TAGGATTTTTTCCAGCCGGGAGGTTTTTACTGGTCATTGAAAGACGCAAATTGACACACTTTGACAAAGCAGGGTGGGTATTCCTAACATAAAAAACAACGAAAGTAGTAGTAGAGGGAAAGTATAACCCACCCCGTCTTGTCAAACTGTGTCTTTCAATGACAAGTGTGAAACCTAGCATAAGAGTCTCATACTCATATCTTGGTTATACATCATTCACTCTCGAAATTTACTGTCGGCCCTTAATTAATTATTAATTTAATCATTCGGAATTTGTCAAAAAATTGAATTTTATATTCACATGAGTTGTCAATAATATGAATTTAATCGACAAACTATATAATTTATCAATTGATAGACATTTTGGAATTATAGTTGTCAATTGAGCAAAACTTAAAATGAAAGAGTTGAATTAACGCAAAAAACATATATTCCTATTTTTTTTGCTGATTACCAAACTCAATTTTTTTGTAGATATTCTTATGACCTATAAACATTAAATGAACTACATTTCGATAAAATTTACTGTTCAAGAGTACGCTGCTGATGCAAAACGAAAAATTCATACAGAAATGACATGCCGAAATCATAAACGAAAAATTTAATTATTGTGCTTTTCGTTCTGGAGAATACTGTTCGGCCAGCAAAATTGACGATTATACCAGATTATTTTAAGAAGTTTCCACTTTCTCTTCGCAATGAATTATAATTGCCCGGACCGATTGTGTGCGGAAAATGACATTCGGATTTGTTCGTATTTTGTTGGTTATTGTTTCTTTCATTGAAGCACGACTTTCTTTGAAATTTGTTTATGTGTGTTGTACTTATTTGCAATTAGTGAAATTCTCCATGAATATTTTTCCGATGTCTTTTCGTACGCATTTCGTCGTTCTAAGCAGTCTGCTAGCGCTAGGCTTTATATGTGAAACTATGACCATGAAAATTAAAAGATACTTTTGTTTTACCCTTCTAATGCAAAACGAAATGTTTCAGTGGTCTCCAGCACTAAACATGATAACAAAATGCTTACGAAAACACAGCAGACAGATATTTATGGAGATTTTCACAAAATTGGTCCCGGAAATAATGACTTCTGTGCGAAAAGAAAGTGGAGACTTCTTCAACAAATCTGGTATAAATTTAATAATTCCGATGGTCTACGACTGTAGGTAGGTACCTACTGCAGAAGAGATTTATTTGTTTCGCATCAGCAGAGTATACCTTCCATGGTTCTTCTTCTTCATTTTACCGGCGAAGAAGAAGAACCAGTACGCCTTCTATGGTTATAGCGAATTAATGTAAATCTCATTTCGGGCACAGTTTCAATACGTTTGTTTTCTTTTGTTGTGGAAAAAATATCGAAATTTAATGAAGAAGCTGCTAAATATTTATATAGACAAATTTACTTTAAAACATGTAGAACTTTCATACTCTCGGTATATTCCAGACCAAAATGTTAGATCAACTCTCGGATGCTTTACAGGTATAGAAAAGGAGCGAGATTAAGTTTGTCTCGTTGCCAAATAAAGAGCTATGTTTTAGTTCACTCTTATTCAGGGAGACTTAAGGTAATTAATTTGTTACTACCCAGATTAAGACCTGTTCCAATTTGCGTAAAAATGCTAATTCGTTTAATTCAACAGCAAGAGTCATCATCAAACAAATGCAATCATCAAAGATTATATTTTTCTTTTTTAATTTATAGAAAGATAACTTAAACTTACTCTATAAAAGGAAAAGCTAAAATCACGAAGACAAAAACTAAAACCAATAAGTAGAAAAATAAACTTCCTTGATACATGTCTATTTGACTTTCACTTTTTCTTTTTAACTCAAATCAACAAAGGTTTACCACGCAACTAATATTTTAATTGATTGCTTTTCAAACTAACAGACGCTGCTTTGAAGACCGTTTTGTTTTTATGTTTTCTTAAATCATGATATTTCTAAAAATTCACTTCGCTTATCTTTAATTCTTAGCAAAAAAAATTTAAAGATTAAAGATTGACTTAATGAGAATTAAAGATGCTCCTTAATATAGTAAATATTATAAATATATTAACATCATCTTTATTATAGATAAAGTATTTGTTAGACAATCAAAATTTTGTAATTAAAAATCTTCGCTGTCAAATTTTTTATTATTTATTAAAAGTTTTGCGATTTGTTTCTCAGAAATTTGATAATTTTTTTTCCCAACTGCGTAACATTGCTTTCATCTGAAATTGTGTCATAAGACGCTGATAGTGAAATTAAAAAAGAGGCTGGGTGTGACGCACATTGGTAACTTCCCATTGGTACCCTTGTTATTTTGTTATGAAAAAATCGAGAGTTCAAGATCTTCAAAAACCTTCTTAAGTTTATAATATGCAATCAAGCCGCTTTGCGTGCGTGCATATAAGTTATAAGACAATGCCCGGTTATGAAACCAATTTCGTAGCTGATATACAATCTGTTCAAAGATATCGAACACTTGGAGCGCCTCACATCAATCGTGAGCCAGATCTGTTTTGTCGCCAGGAAAGTGGTTACATTGTTCCAAATAAGGTTTGTTCTCCTTAAATCATCTGGCTTTAGCAAAAATTTGCATATAGCTATAGGCGTACCGATATTTACCTTTTCAGGTAAAATAGGTAGTCTTGTTCTACCTTTGGCAGGTTCATCAGCTTTACAATTACTCGAAATGTCCCTATGGCCCGGCACCCAACAAAGGAGAATATTGAACTGTTGTGCCATCTCTATAAGAGATTATCGACAGTTTAGGGCTGTTAGCTGTTATAGAGTTTGAAGAGACACAGTCGCAAGATTTTATAGCAGCTTGGCTATCTGAGAAGATGCGGACATCAGAAGTCGAAATCACGTTTTCTTTGAACCAAGATAAAACTTCCTTTATTGCCAAAAGTTCCACTTGGAACACGCTACAATGGTCTGGAAGACGAAATGAGTACATGCCGCCACCAACCCCATCATGGGTTTTTGAGTCGTCTATATAGAAATGAATCGATTCGTCTTCCAAAAATGTCACGTCCTCCCATGTTGATCTGGAAGGTATGACAACTTGAACATTTTTATCGACACGGAACTGTGGGATGGTGTAGTCCATTACACTTGGAAGTGATCTGTATGAGTTCAGAATAGCTGAGTGGCCTATTTCATTATTGGTCCACTGTGAAGAAGCTTTAAGACGGATTGCCGTACTTGCTGCCGTTTGTTTACACTAAATATATCGAGGGGTTTCAGATGAAGAAGAGTGTCCAGTGCCGCGGAGGGAGTAGAACGAAGTGCTCCACCTATACACATGCAAGCTGATCTTTGGACTTTACTAAGTTTATCGCGGTTAACCGCTTTATCTAAAGCTGTCCATCATACTGCCACCCCGTACATTAGAATTACTGAGATGTATAGCCAGTGAGTAATATGGGGTCGGAGTCGCCATTTACTTCCAATGGTTTTCTTGCAAGAGAAGAGTGCTACCGTGGACTTCTTGACTCGTTCTTCTATATTAGATTTATTTCCAAGTAAACTTCTTATCTAAAATAAGACCCAGATATTTATGTAGCTTTGCCGGAGAATGTTAGTGGTAATGAAATTCCTTTAATGGTGGGGGGATCTATGTGTGGAATTTTATATTTCCTGGAGAAGAGGACAAGTTCAGTTTTGTGGGGCATTTGTTTAAGGCGTTCTGTAAGAGGAGACATTGGAGACATTAACAAGATTTGAACAATTTTTAGTTTAGTATTTTCCTATAACATTAACCGTATTATGTGTCTTAAATACAACGAATCGATATTTTGTAGGCATTTCGCTTTTTTATGGTAGCATATTGCTAGATAATTGTTATAAACGTTAAATAAATCTTATAACTGACATAAAGACAGTGTGTGGTTGAATAACACTATGTAACTACTCAAAACGCCACTTTTCTGACTAAGTACACCATTTGGTATGAATACAAATCTTAAATACATGAATTTTCATGAGCAAATGCTTTGATTTACTATGGAGCATCTGCTCTGAGGACGTGTAGGGTATTATATATAGCATCCATAATGATTATTAAATTAAAATTAAGTAGGCGAGATTTTTTTCGACATAATTTTCTGATTTCAAAGTCAAAAATAAAAGAACTAATCGAAAACGTCGACTTTGGATGAAATTCTTAACTATGTATGTAATATTTTTTAATTAATTGACCTTAGACAAAAAAAAAAGAGCTTCGAAATTGTTTTCATTTTCGAGCTATACGTAAATATCTATAGGTGAAAAGGATACATTTTCAATTTTTTTTAAATATGTAAAGTGGTGGCGACATAATTAAGAACGATATTATTATAAAATATTAAAATGCATTACTTTTGTTTAGGAAAACTGTTCAGATCGGATTTCTTGTACTGAGGACTCCTCACTTTTTAGGCCAGAAAGTAAATTTGATGTAAGAAGCCCTGAGAAAAAGGAATTTGATTCAAAATACACTCTGAAGACGGTCAGGAGTACAGGATAAAACTTAATTTAATTTAAGGTTTATTTACTTGGCATAGTATGGTCGATAACTAATAAAACATGCTCGAATTGACCAGAGAGTTTATAAAGACATCGTGGAAAATATTGTGGAGTCTTATTCATTTGCAATCATCTCCATAAAATTTGTTTTTAAGCATGATAATGATCCAAAATATCTTCCCCGGAATGTAAGCAGTTGTTTGCGTATACAAGAAGTCATTTTTAGATTGGACCGTCCAAAGTTCGGGCCTAAATTCTATCGAGAACTTGTGGGGAGACAACAAGGGATATTAAGAGTCCAAAAAAACAAAAAAAAAATACATTGTCAGATTGTTCAAAATAGAGTATACAACAAAAAAACTCCTGGATGAAGCAAATGCAACGACACCTGCATTTAGTTGGCCGGGAGGCCTGTCGACGTTTTCTGAGGTCAACCCGGTGAACCCCACAAGTGGAACCCTAGGTGAAGCAGTTGAGTGGCAGAGTTGTGGTCCCCCTCGAGATCATGACAATCGCCGGCTAAATGAAGAAGAAGATCGAGTATACCACTATTAAGATACCATGCCTCACACGAAAATATCCAAGGAGTTTTGTCTGAAATTATAAATTATATTAGTTCTTTTATTAAAGAATGAAGTTTTCCCAATAATATATTCACATTTATATGATGACAATTTAAAGATTTTTAATGTTATGACAACCCTTTGTTTCTGTTCTAAATTATATCGCAAGAGTCAAATTAATGTTTATTTTTCTCCTTACAATATTCTTATGCTAATATTTTGCAAACATTATTCAAACTTTACCTCAGTTCATGGGCAACCTCAATAGATTTCCCAAACAAGTTATGCATTTTAATATTTTCATAAAAATATCGTTCTTAATTATGTCCCCACCACTGTTCGTGTTTATAAAACAAAGAAAGGTCACAAAACATTTTTTGTACAAAATCACATTAGCTTCAAGTTTTGAATGACGCCCTTTTCCATTTCTTTTAGATACGTACCATTAAAGATCTTTTTTCGAGGAACCGATATTTTCGACTTGTGACTATTTAAATAACTTCTGTGCAAGACGATTCTGCAATTGTCTCTTAAGTCGGAATTTCGAATTCCAAATAAAGCGTTTCTTCATTTCGTTTTTTTTCTGCTGAAAATGTTCATTTCGCCTGGTCTATTATGTAGAATGTACTAAATGAAAACGTTGTATTAAAATATCAATATATATAAGAATATCTGTCAAAATATTTATGTGTAGGTATTGTACCTAAATACTTCAGTGGTTTTCTAGAACAGGCTCCTTCCATTTCAATTATTAACAATAAACCTTTAGGTACCTATTATTATAATCGATTAATTTCTTTGACAATCAAATTTGGCTTTCATCCAATTGAAACTCATATTATTTCCTTTTTATCACGACAAACGAACCATTAAGTACGCTGTTTCCAAGGCACTTAAATACGCATTAACTGTATACCTTCCAACCTTCGTCATCCTTGTTACCACCAACCTATAACACAAAATCAGCTATATAGCACTTAGACTTATTTCGTCAACAGTGTGACGGATGTAATTTAATAAAAAGCAATTTCGATTATCCTTTAAGAAATCTATTTATAATTACATATTTCACGTATGGCTGCACTGCACACACACGCCCCTCTTGTAAGGATTTCAAAAATATTACACTCAAGAAAATTGATCCTGCAGAGAGAGGCAAACACTTACACCACATACCACTTGTACACCACCACACACAGTAATAAATTAAACAATTTAAAAGGATTCACGAAAGTTATTGTTGATGTTGTTGTTTTTTTTTTTTTTTTTTTTTTTTTTTGCAATTTTATAGATGAAATTTTGTCCTGCTATCGCTCACTCAAGGAGGTTGTGATGGATACCGAATGCTAAAACATCACACCCAGGTTGAGTGAGTCAAAGCAAGAAAAAATATTGCATTTTTATTTGTTAATTTTTTTTATATGGAAAAGGATAACACATGAACAAACACACACTTAAACTTTAATAATAATTATTAACAAAACGAAAAACAGAAAAACACACACTTTGTCATCATATGTTTGTCATCATGGCTAGCCTGTGCTCTTGGAACAAGCTTAATTAAAATTTGTAAAACTTTTTCTCCAGGATAAACCACTTCATACTCTGAATCCCAGTTGCTATGCATCCTTAACAAACTGAAAGGGCAGGATAAATGCCATCAGAGAACAAACTAAGTATCCGTACAACGAACTTCGACAAACACACACATATCCATATCTATACTAAAAGTTATTAGCACAAACTATAAATATGTATAGGTAAGTATATTATATTTATATATATATATGACAGCCATCATAAGAGCCAAAGCACAAAGTTGGCCAAAAGGATTATCCAGATTAGAGGATATTTACCCGAAAATACCGTGGAAAACACTGACAGAGAGCTCTACTCTCTATATCGGTCTGTTGCAGGCATTTTCAAATCCATGACTATGTCTTACAAACAATACAAAAAATATCGCATCTGAACAGAGGGAAGGATTTCAACAACTAGTACGAGTACGAGTTACGAGTAGCTACAACAATATACAATTGAGGATCCAAGAAATATTTTCCCATAGATTGAGTTCAGCTAAAATGTCACCACCAGTCAGCCAGCCAGCCAAGCGCACTGCCCCATCGGCAACCACCCCCACAACTTTGCATGTGACAAGACAACGTGACGAACAGAATGTATACAAAAGAGCACGACGGAAATGAATGACAAAATAAAAATAAAATAAAAAAAACGTGCATAAGCGCGTGATAAACACTCCTTGTTGTTGCCTAGAGAGTCCTTCAAAGTATTGAGCAAAAAAAAAAAAAATAATAAAATATGGATACTAACAATAAAGAAAGTCAGAAAGAACAGGCCGCCGAACAAAGGCGTTTCCAAGGAATTTTTTCAATAAATGTGACATCACCTGTTTTCCCCATCGACGATCATTAAAATTTTTTGAAACCTTATTGATACGGAGCGGAAGGACAGCTGTCTCTATTTGTAATCCTTTTTTTTTCTTCCACCCACACACACTCTTCAATTCTGACAAAGGACAAAGCACACACATATTATATAGAAAAAAAATAATAAATAAATATGTAGGTATTCACTTGTATTGAATAAAAATGGATTATGTGTTGTTTCTCAGGGACGGATTTGACACTATTTTGCGTCTCTAATGGCCAGTTCCACCAAGCTCTTTTAAATTTGTATTGCTTCGTTAGATTTTAAAATGACATTTATCAGTTGCGCTGACAAGTTTTAATTCTAAAAGCCTAATAAACGAACCAATAAACTAAAGTTCGATTTTCCTCTAGTACAAATTGTAAACCTATGATATTGGGCAGAACCCAGAAGTCAACAAAAACAGTGGAAGGGTGAAAAACAAAGATGCATAAGTTGGAATTTAAATACAATTTTTTTTTATATTTTGAGTGAAGTGGAAAATAACCCCATACAATACCGAATGAAAACTAATGTAATAATCGGCCCTAGCCAGGTATCCGTCGGAACAGAAAATTCTCCGATTTCCTCGAGTTCGAGGTATTTTTCCGAACAGCCGTTCGGTACATTTTTACGACATTCTTTGATGCAACCCGGTGTTTTGCGTTAACATATGCTATGTAATGCGTTTTTGGATGAACATTTTAAAATATTGTTCCGAAATCAAATCATGAATTGTATGAAAAATGTAAGAAATATAAAATATAATTAAAGAAAGAAATGTTTGTACTTGTTGAAATGTTTGTACGAGAAAACAAGCACCAAACAATACAAGCTCTCATAAATTTATGCAAGATACCTATAACACGAAACTATATCAAAAGGTCAACAGAAGATATTCCTGCAATTAGATTCTTAAATCTGTCGCATGTGAAATCAATGCGGCGTCGCATTTTGTATTTTTCCTTTCCGAATCGGACACCTCGAATGTAATTTGAATCTCCGACGAAGTATGCGTTGCGGAGAATGTTCCGCTCCGACGGCTACCTCGCTAGGGCAGAATAAATGAATGAACTGAAACCCAGCCAAAATCATAATTAGCGTACACATTTTTCACAATTTCTTTTTCTGTTTTCGAGTTGCTTTATACCAGGTACCTACATAATGTATGTTTGTATTTATTGCTAAGCATTTCTGTTGAATCTTTTTCGTTCAGTTTTGAAAGCAGGTGTTAAAATGAAGGGATGATTAATGAACTCCATTTTAGCTAAAAAATCTCTGAAAATGTTTGATGCAACCCAGATTAATTTATCATGTGGATAAATTTAAAAAGGCTTTTTAGCAAAAACCTCTTTTAGAGCATTTTGGTGCAACTGGCCATAAGCCAGTTTATTTAAAATATGGAATTAAATTTTTCAGAACAGAATTACATAGTTACAATTTTTTTAAAGTAAGTAATTTGATCTATTTTCATAAATTTTAAATTTAATATTAAGTATCCAAATCAGAAATGGATTTAAAAAATTTGAAAGTACCTACTTATGCCCAATTTATTGACTTCCTATTAAATTTCAAATTGTCATTAAAAATAGGATTTTTGAAAGTTTTAATACAAATTTTATAACTTTCCCATTTTGAGTGGCGATTTAAATTTTAACAGAGTGTGAGTAAATTGGCACTTAAATTGATTAGAAAGCCCTTATTAAAAAACGTAAATCAAACATAAACTATAATTTAATCAGTTAACAAAAAATGGAAGCTAAATGATGTTAATTACCTCTTCCAGCTTTGTACCTAGGTTGAGTAACGAGTATTAATTATGGTTAAAAACTTGTTGTTTTTGACAAAAATAAATTGAAACAAAAAAAAAATGGTAGTGACAAAATTCATAATTGCAAGCTTAAACGGCAACAAAATTGGATTTAACGAAAGTCTATATGTAAAAGTTCAAATTCGGTCCAGAAAGTGGGTTCGAAAAATATTCTTTGGTGTTGTTGCTGGTTAGCGGGAATTAGCAGTTTATTTTTATCAATAATTTTAATAAGGGTATTCATGCAACGTCGTAAGTTTACAAATTTTGTAAAATGATAAGTTAACGCAAAAGTTTGCATGAACGACCATTTTATTAATTTGGTTAAATGCTGTGTAATTGAATCAGCTGTTTGTTTATTTGACAGATTTGGTGTGTGACACATTAGACGTGCTTAGATTTCGAAGTTATTTTTCAATGAAGAACCTCTCCCGAACCAATGCGAAATCGGAGCCGAATGTCTCGCAACGATGGAACTGCAATAGTCGTAGGCTTACGGTAGTGGTCGGACGAAAATGAGCGAATACAAAAAAAAAATCATATACCAAGTGCGCCCATAATGTCGGTTTCTTGATTTGTGCCCCCGATGTTGATGTAGTTTCGTCGTCGTAAGCAATTGGTTGGGGAGAACCTTTATAATTCTACCTTAATAGTTTATGAAAAGAAGTTTTCCTAATCTTTGATTAAATGCAGACGTCTGATTATTTTTACTTGCATAAACAATATTTTAAGTCACTTTTATCGGCACCTAATCGCGATTCGATAGTTACAGAACACGGTCAGAGTTTTTTTAGTTCTCTGAGTGAGATATCATATTATGTAAATCATATTTATGAACGCGCCTAATTCTAAGTCACAATGAAGTTTGGATAAGTTTAACCAAATAAATTTGGTTAATTTTCCCCATCAAAATAATTGGATAATTTTAACCAAATTGTGTAAACCATTTCCCATACAAAATTTGACAGTTCATTTACCAAATGATAGACTTAACCAAATCGTAAACTTATCGACACCCCTAATAATAAAAAATTGTTAATTGTCTTCTTACTCAGAAATTAACTAAAACGTTGATCAAAAGATAAATCATGAACTAGACTTCCCTAATAATAAAAAATAAACTGGGTGCGCTAATTGACGTTTAGTAATCAACACGAACGAAAGTCTACTACAATCAACGGAATCCCTGATAACAACAAAGAGTATAAGGGTTTGATTTGCGTTTATAAATACGGCTGTTAATATATAAGTTAGAAGAATTAATTATGGTAAATAATACATATTTTAAGGACATTCATATTTCATATCTTGAGTGCTTAGTGCTAATAATAAAGTTTAAAATATTTGTAGGCCTAATTTATTCGCTTTCCATTAAATTTAAATTCGCTATTAAAAATTATATATTGATCAAATTTAAATATTTCTATTTATTCATTATATATATTATATCATTCATTTACGATTTTAAATGACGTTGCTGCCATTAACTAATTGTTTAATTAAATTAAAATCAGTTTTAGCTAAAACGACAAAATCCACCTTTAAAGTGGGAGGGATATTTAGCCTAAATAGAGGATTTACGAACTGTTTCTTTTTATTCACTCGCAATTCGCGTTGACAGTCGATTTTTTGTTTGCTTATTTTGTTTGTAATCATAAAATGCGATGTAGGAAACTAGAGCAAACAAAAAAATTAAAACACCTTCTAATGCAAAAACAATCTATAACTATTTTAATGTGTTTTGATACATTGAATACGTATCAGGCCTCAAAACTACCCTATAACGGTTGGTTTTTGAAATTCTCCAAAATAAAAGTGGAAAAACTGTTTTTCAACCGTTTTTGATTGCGGAATAGAAAAAGAAATGATTTAGGAGCTGGGTCTTGATTCAGTGCACCAAAAATATTCTGAAAAGTAAAATTTGATTTTCCATCAGAAGGTATTTTAAACTTTGTCGGTTTTGTTATTCATATCGCACTTTCTGATAAAAAAAAGGAACTGACTGTCAACGCTAATTGAGAATGAATAAATAAACGGTCTATGTATTAAACCTTATTTAGTGCTAAATTGATAGTTCATCAGTCAAAATATAAAAAAAATCCTAAGGATATTTTAAAGAAGCATATAAGTTTAAAGCAGCAATTAATAGCGAGCCACTTAACTTAAGGCGAGTGAATGAATACAAAATTTAAGGAAGTATTCTGAATTACACTTTTATATTAAGACCGATATTAGTTAAATCGACATAATCCAGTTTTTAATTGACAGTGAATAAATTGGCCCGTAGTGCTATTTTTTTTAAATAAAAGTTGTAGAAAAATAAAATTTCATAAAACTCAAATAAAATAAAAGAAAGGAAAAATAAATGAAACCAACGATAAAGTTTTTAAACGTGCTCTTTAAGTTTAGTACAATAATGTGGCTCGGCATTGCAGTTAAATTCTACAATGCAGATACACATTATTATTTTCTTGAACTTAAAGAGAACGTTTTAAAAATTGGATCTATAGTTTCAAGTATTTTTTCTGTGTAATTTACTAATACATTAATTGCATTGTGTGAAAAAGTCAAAAGCGCCTGCAGTTAACACCACTAGAAAGAATATTTAGTTTTTCTCAAAAAAGGCTGCCTATTTCTTTTTTTGATACGAAACCAATATGCACTTGTCTTATAGAGAGCAATTACAAAAAATGTACGGAAGAAAGCAAACTTCAAACCAATATACAACTGAAGCCCCAGGGTACAGACAGAATGACCGACGACGATAAAATTGCGATGCAAAATTTGTCGCCCCCAAATATCTACCGCCCTAGGCCTATACGAAAAATCAACTGCATGTACTTCTAGCTAGTTGGGCACCTTGGGGGGTTTTCTATTTTTTATTTTGGTTTTCTTATTTGGGTGGAGTAAAAAAATATGTTTCTTCTTTTACTGAGGTTTTTATGCAATCCTCAAAGCTATTTTTTTATTTGGCATTATTATCCTTTATTTTTTGTGGGTCGTAATTTTTTTTTATATTTCTCTACAATGATGATTGGATTCCGTGTGGGTTCTATGTTCTATATATAGATGGAGCTGCAATCGTAATCGTCGTAACCAAAACCACAACGAGGACTAAAAGCAAGAGAAGTAGGTAGGTAAAGAGAGAACATAAAAAAAAGAAGTTATTTGTGTCTCCATCCGGCAAAAAGGTATCCTTTGACGGTTGAATGCACAATCGCGAGCGCTAAACATATCCGGACAAAAAGGTTTGTATAGATGTGAATGTACATTGTACATATAGATATGTATGGATGTTTTTATATTTGTGTGTGATGAAAAGACATTGAAATAAAGAAAAATGCTGTTAGGTATATCCTATGTTCTTGCGATAGCGCGCCGCAATGACAAGGATATAATGTTGACTATACTGCACTATGAACCTATGGAATACGGTTGTTCTATTTTTTGTGAGTACCTAGTTGGTGTAAAAATATTGGCAAAAATAGTTTTGTTGTTGCGACAGAAGTACCCCATTAACAAAAGGATCATTTTTCTACATCACACACAAAAACCACATATGCAATTGACTTAACGAGATGCAAAAACCTCAGTAATATGATTGAGTTGGATGGTATATCTTGTATTGGATAACTACCTACGTAATACCATATGTGGAGCATCTGTGGAGTATCATAGTTTTAAACAAAAGTCTGATGTTGAATAAGGGCTTACTAGAAGTCAATACCCGTGTTTTATTGGAAAAGCTATCCATAGTAGTATTCCATAGTAGCTATCCATAGTAGGATTTTACATGAATAACAAATACAACATCGGCAGTATGAATACTGCCGATAAAAGGTAAAGTAGAATCATACTGCGGATAGTTTTCCGAGTCTCGAATGGATTTTTGGTGGTGAATATTAGTTTTTTCGTGAAGTTAATTTTGACTGCTTCTGATTCTCACAAATATTATATTTTTTTTTTAAACTCTGACAGGTGTTCTTTCAGTTAAACCAATTTTGAAATACAAAAACCAGGCTACTGCGGATGCGTTTTTTTTTGGTAATTTTCTACTGTACTATTTATAGAATGCCAAAAAAACACGGGTAATATTAAAGTATATTATTTTTAATTTCTTCAAAATAGAATTTAAAAGAAGGGTTGAAATGCACGGAAAACCATACTTTTTTAAAAAATAAATTCTACCAAACCCCAAAAAGCTAACAACAATGCAAAACAATAAAGTATCTTGTTTTGGGTGTTTGAAGACACAAATAATTACAGCATTACCTCTGGCATTGGTTCTTTAAAACGTGTAATCGTGCGTCGCGTCGCCAGAAAAATTCCAGAAATTTTTTATAAGTTTGTAGCTCATTAATGGATTTTTTGTCGTGAAGTTACGCATGAACAGGAACACACATTGATAATACAAAACATCATTAATAAATATGGCAACTAATAAACAAATGATTTATTAATTTAGAAAAAAAAAAAAAATACATACATATAGCAACTGAATTCTGTCAGTTAAAAGGAGATTTCAATTTTGTACCAACTAAAAATTTAGCATAATAAATTGGTACAATATTTTTTTTCATCTAAGTGTATAAAATTTTCTTCAAAATAGCAATAAATATATCGTATTGAAATAAAACGTACCGCAATACATTTTCATGCTTTAAATGTAGTTGTATTTTTTTTTTTAAGAATCATTCTAATGTTGGGCATACAACTTGATCAGTAAATATTTCTTGTCTATCAGATATTTACCGGCATTATGTTAATTTCACTAAGAACAATGATAATGATTAATTTTTAAAAATTAAAAGGGCTATAATTTTTGCTTACAAGGGTGTGACTTTTGAAACAATAATAATTGTGCACTCGGGCGTATACGTACTTATTTTATTTTTTTTTTAAGAAATTTGAAAATATGATTTAGAAAAAAAGTAACACTAGATTGTAAACGGTAAATTACACATTTATATTATATTTGGGATGTGATTCTTGGTCATATTCTAAGAAAAAAATTGTTCTACAGTAAAGTCTGATTTTCAACTTTGACATCATTTTTTGACGATTTAAAAAAAGGCCAACTTTGGTGTACCCTGACCCATGTTAAGGTCAATTTCTCTGTCAGTACTAATGGTAGGTTACCTCATTTTGGACTTTTTTTTAGTAGAAGTACTAACCTTTAAACCTAAGTTTAAGTTAAGCTGATATGTTTTTAGGGTTGCTAGATATTAAATTTTAAATGGTGTTCAATTTTTCTTGCCCGAGCATAGTTTTGACTTTGAGGTCAAATTTATTCAAAAAATACATAATAATCATAAAGTTTTCTTATTTTTACCTGAAGAACAAAACAATAATAAAAAAAAATTCGTTAATAAGTGCACCCAAAAGCCCATACATTTTATGATACTTGGGAAAATCTAAACCAGGTAAAAAATCGAATTTTGGGTTTTTTACCTACTTTTATTGCAGCGCTTGGCAATAGGAATGGTTTTCCAAGAATTGATAGTTTTAAGGTAATTTTTAAGACTGTGCAGGTGCACTCATGAAGAGGGTTAAAAGTGTACTTATGCCTACTTGACTTACTGTCAAAACCCTAACTACCTTACCTTTTCTCAGGGAAAGTTAAATTTGGGGTATGAATGTTTAATGGGTAAACTTACTAAATAAGTGGTATAAAAGAAAAGGAAAACACATCCATTCATCAGATTATCAAGTCAGAGTCACGATTACAGTTGGATAAGAGCGCTTTTTGAAAAGAGACTCGAAGTTTGTAACTGGTTGCTAGAGAGAAGCTTGGATGACAGACAAATCTCAATTCACATTGGATTCAAGCAATTCACATTCAAGACGGCAAATATCATTTCAGCACGGATTAAGTGTCAATATGTTTGCATGTGTAATTGGAAATAAATTAGTCGGGCCTTTCCCGACTTAATTCTACTAACTATCTGGAGTTTTTACAAAATAATCTACCAGACCAATTTGCAGGATATTCCACTGCTTCAACTAGCTTCATCATATTTCCAACATGGTGGGCTCCGGCCCACTATGGTCGTGAAGTTAAGAATTGGCTGGATGAAGTATACGGTGAAAGATGGATAGGCAGAAATGGACCAATTCACAGGCCTGCAAGATCTCCCGATCTCACTGTACTGTAATTTTTGGTATGGGGACGAATGTAGGAAATCGTTTACTCATCGGAAACATCAACGGAAACTAAATTAGATCAACATATTTCCGAAAGATCACTAAAAGTAAGGCAAGAGTTATCGAGTATAAGCATTCAAGATGAAAACCAAAAGCAGCCTCTAGCATTCATTCAAAAAACGCAGGAGAGCATTTTGAGCACTTCTTATGACTGTACTTGTGTGTACATAAAATAAAAAATTACTTAAAACTACACAAATTATTCAAAGGTGTTTTCTCGTGATAACACTTGCAGTTAGGCTGCATAGCTTTCGCTCCGTCCTATTTACATTGAAGGTTTTGAATTTGAAACAAATTATTGATTTATTCAAACCCTTTACACCTCAGGGCAAAAAATCATTTTTTTTTTAATTTTACCTGTTTTAGATTTTCCCAAGTTTCATAAAATGTATGGGTTTTTGGGTGCATTTATCAATGAGTTTTTTTATAATTGTTTTGTTCATCAGGGAAAAATAAGAAAACTTTATGTCTATTACGTACTTTTTGAAAAAAAAAAAAATGACCTCAAAGTCAAAGCTCGGGCAAGAAAAATTGAACACCATTTAAAATTGAATATCTTCCAACCCTAAAAACATATCAGCTCAACTTAAACGTAGGTTTAAAGGTTAGTATTTTTACTAAAAATTGACCTTGACTTGGTTCATGGTACACCAAAGTTAGCCTTTTTTTAAACCGTCAAAAGTTATGTCAAAGTTGAAAACCAGACTTTACTGTGAAACAATTTTTTTCTTGGAATATGTACAAGAATCACATCCCAAAGTATGGCACACAAATTACCGGACACCCTGTATTATCAGTGAGATGTAAGATAACGCTCTCAAATGCCCATTCAAAATTGTACTTTATACAAACAGTAACATCTTAAATACTTGACTATTAATTATTGATTAGAATTAATTGTAATTTTTGTTTTGCAGTGAAAAGGATGCCGCTTTTGGAGATCTAGGAATACAAAAATTAGAGAATTATCAGAAGCTCTTTTGAGAGTATTCAAGAGTTTAAGATCATATGACCCAGTTCTTCAGTGCGTTATTCCAATTTAATATCAAGCTTAGTAAGGGTTCCTCGAGCAACCAATTCCGATGTTTAGAGGTAAGATTGTTACACAAGAGATGTGATGAAACTTTCACATCTTTTAGCTAAAAGTTACGATAATCAACCAGAGTTTTCCTTGATTATCTTAACTCAAACTTTGGAATTTTAGAAACGAAATTGGCCAACTAACACATTCGATGATTTACCAGTTACAAAAAACGACTTTACGATTATTACGTGTAAAGAAATTCTCACTAGGTTATACAATTTTTAGAGAAAAAAAATTGTTTATAGGGTAAATGCACTAGTATCCGGACAGTGCTAGTGTCTGGGCACTTGGTCATTTATTTGAGAAAAATAGGCATATTATGCAATAAATGTATGAAATAAGTATCAAAATACAATCTTTTATATATTTAACGAATTTATGCAAGGTTTCATGTACATTAACGCAGCACTGTAAGAGTTATGCGTCTTTTCAGTGTTGCAGGTATAAGAGAAACATTAAAATGTCATTTTGAGTCTAAAAAAAATAGTGCAGGCGTTTAAAAGATTTAAGTATTTTATGCATTCTTAATTAATTTATTCTAATAGAAAGTGACTAATTTGCTTTATAATATTATAGATTTTATTATTTAAAGCATAAAAGTTAATAAAACTTAAGTTTTTGTCAAAATATTTGATGTCCGGTTACTGAAACAAGTTTTTTTCTTCATTTTCAGTTTCCGGACAGAGTGTCCGGATACTGAAAATAAGAGAAAAATATTAAATGTATGTTTTATTGACCTTAAATGAAAGGTACATACATTCTACATGATTTAATAAAAGAGAATTGTATTTGTCTCGCGGATTTTCAGTATTCGGACAGAGTTTCCTTAGTGAGAAATCGGCTGTCTGGATACTAAAAAATAAAGTCCAGTATCCGGACAAGTGTATTTTGTATGAAATTTAAGGATTTTGTACATTGTAACTTTAATAACATTTCGAGGAAATGATCCTTTAGGTCCTTACGAAATTTAAGGCTCTTGAGGATATAAGAAGATACAAATTAAGCACAATGAAAACAGGTGCTAAATATGACCCTTGAGTGGCCCAACTTGATATGATTGTTTAAAAGAAAAAAACATTAATTGAAAAAAACCTAACGAAAATTGTGTTTTATAACGAGGAATGAAGTGGCGGATTTAAGGGAGGCTATAAGCGCTTAAGCTGCCCCCCCCCCCCACAAGTTATTCCTAAAGTGTTTTAATGATAGAATGCAAAACATTAAAATGTGTAGAGTTCAAACCAGAGCTCTTGAATTCAAATTTGTATGGTGTATTTGTTTATCAATATGGTGGTTTTGAAAACTCCAGCGCTTCAATTAGGTTCAGTTTATACGTGCAGTAGTGGGTCTAGTACAAACTTAAAGTATTTTTAAACATAAGACGAAACAGAAAGAATTATAATTCCTACTTTCTATACATCAGATCCGACAAGATTAAGACTAAAAAAAGGGTTTTAAAAAAATAAAATTTAAGTGCAAAAATAACTGATTCAACAAAACCTAAGCTAGGCTCTGAAAATTTTTGGAGCTTAGCTCTAAAACTGTCATTTAAAGCTTTAAATTGCACGTGTACATAGGATATATGTTCCAACGTAGTATGTATCTACAATCGAATTGTACGTGTATTAACACGTGTAGGGTCTTAGTGGTACATGTGTTTTTAGTAATACAGGTGTATTTAGTATTGCATTATCGCCCGCAAGCAGCAAAGAATTATATAACCAAAACTAGCCTTATTTGCCACCAAGGTTCTAATATCCGATGGGAGGTTCAAATAGGAACAAAATACACACCGGTTTTTTAACTACACGTGTACTCTGATTATACATGTATTCTGATTACACGCGTATTTTGATTACAGGTGTATTCAAAAGATGTACATGTTAATAATTCTGTATTACTCGTGACATGAAAACAAGAGTAATTAAACACACGCTTGAAGCGAGATATTCATAACAACTGTACCTTCATTATATACGCACCTATGTACACATATAATGTATCAATGAGCGAAAAGGTTAATTAAAATTAAGTTAAAACTATGTATTATAAAAATTTTCGATTTTTCATTAATTCTATTTAATAATGCACTAAAATTTCTTACAAAACAATTGCGTCCGGAAACTAAAACAAAAGCGTCCGGAAACTAAATTTTGCTGTCCGGATACTAGTGAAAATGGAACTTTTTTGAATTTTTATCATTTTAATTTTTACAATATTATATTTGCAAATTATGTGCACACTTTATTATTAAGAAATATCTACACTCTTTGAAACAATATAACTATCCACGGTAGCATTTATAGTAAGGAAATGAGACGAAATCAAAGTTAAGAAACACGTTAAGTGTCCGGATACTAGTGCGTTTACCCTACGCTTTAAGTTAGACAGTGATTTAAGTCAGATAGTATTAATTTAAATCAAATATTTTTCGCCATTCATTAATTGTTGTAAAAGTTAATAAATATTTTCACATCTAAGTTCCAAAACGTCAAAAACTTAAGTTTTTACAACATCAATTTTATGAACTATTTTTTTAAAAATTTTCACTAACCATTTTCTTTAGAAACTTCCTAAAGCATTAATTAAACATAATTTAAGATTTAAAACAAGCACTTAGCGATAGCCACATTCCGTTCATTTCTATATTAACTCGTTATAACAACCGATTGAAGGGAGAGCCGAAGTCAACTGAACGGTTCCCATCAAACAATTTCTTCAGCAAGGCTTTAAATTTTATTTTTTCATTCGCAAGAAAAAACATAATTTCATTTTTCGTTTCGCTTAAAATAAAATAATAATAAAAAAAAAATCGAAAAAGGAGATTGATTGAGGCGCTTCTTATCAATTATTCTTGGCCATTATCCGTTGAAACCCTTCAATATTCGACACACCAATATAACCAGACACCATACCTACTTAAATTGGTAACAAAAAAAGAAGAAACAGTTAACAAATACAACAAAAAATGGGGTAAAAACAACCCGAACAACGTCATAGTACCTACCCGATTATCAAACCAAACATTTACCAGTGTTGAGTGTGTTCATTCGGAAATTTGATACCAGAGATATGAAGGATGATTGCCCCTTAGAGGGTGCCTTAAATAAGAAACTTGATATAACCATTTCAAATAAAAAAAAAAAAAAAAAATTCGAGACCAGAAGAAAAAACCAACCCAAGGACATAAAAGTAAAATTAAAAAAAAGGACATCACATCGTATACAGTAGCAACAACTCTCTTAGGAGTCCGAACAATAGACACTTTCGTCGGTGATGGTTACTCTGTGCGACAAGATATTAAAATTGACAATCGTTTTTTTTTGCCATCGCCATCGATGAATGAAAGCTTAAAGAAATCCCGCAATGCCATCCGAGACAGACAGAGAGACAGATAGACAGACAGATGCGATAGAGCCACAACCATCCCAGATCGATCAAGAAAGCAAAAAAAAAGAGTAAACAGCATCGAGAACGAACCAAAGATTTTTAGCTATGAAAAGTTTTAAGAGCCCAGCAGCTGATGGCTGTAGCTCCCTATGGAAGCAATTTACGTGTCGATTGTGGGAGAATTTGAGGGTGTTGGACAGCAACATGGACGGAAGGAGGTGAAGAAAAACTACTCGCTCGTGTCGATTTAATGCAAAAGGATCTTATTTTTTGCCTCTGTTTTGGTGTGTTTTCTTGTGGAAAAACATACATATATGGCTGCCTGTTGGCAGTTAACAGCAGCGCCCTGTTTTTTTTTTTTTCGTTTTTATTTTCGGAATATGATGGCAATCATGTATTCTTTTGTCCATCACCCCGTCCCACAAGCAAATGCTGGAAATAATGGAACGTCTCGATTTCACTCCATATCCTAAGTAGCGGGTACACAGAGACTCACCATGGTATAGCTTTCGTGTCCAGAAATTGAATGCATCCATGTGGACGCTATATAATGACGCGACTGGAGTGCACACTGGCCATGCATGCAATCGAGTTTACTTTTCACACACATACATCTTGGAGGCGACCACACCACGATTGCCCGTTCCTTTATACACCCGATATCTCATCCCGTACACATAAAATATATATATAATTGGAGAAGAAGTGGACTTACCAAAACCCACCATCGTATATCGTATCGTATCGTATAGTAGAGTGTCATTCGATATCCTATATCACAGGCTTTATTTTATTTTGAGCTCTTTTAAGGTTTTTTATTTCTTTTAGGTCCAAAGAACAAAGAACAAGCTAGAGAGCTACTCGCTCCGCAATCTCCCCCTTCACTATCCATCCATCCAATTGGATATAGTGGCACTTTTTGGGCTTCGCCTTTTGTTTACTCAGTTATTTGCCATCAGAATGACCTGACCATGGATTCTCCTCTGGACACATATTTCCATTTCCACACGAATGGAAAATGATAACTGACCAAACGAACATCAGAAATAAAAGAAAAAAAAAAAAAGAAATGAATAACTCCCAAGTGAAGCCTTAGAGATGAGAGACATGAATTTAATTTGAAAGGGATGTTATATTAACTGAAAAAAAAGGACATGGGCTTGGACTCGTGTCGACGAACGAAACGACATAAACTATATCCAGGCCAATCCATTGGGTAATTCAAATCCATGATGGTTTACTTTTCTACATTGTGAAAGAGAACCAGATCCGACTCCGAAAGACGTTGTCGTTGCGCCGGCCGCCAACACCGTCGCCCGCCGACACCAACCACACTCTACCTACCTACCTATACCTACTCGGAGTCGAAAGAATTATTAAATTTAATTAAATATTCAGTTGATACAGGTCCTTCAGGATATAAAGCAACCTACTTCTACGCCTTCCGCCTTTTCGAACTCAGCACCACCACCGCACGCCGCCGTTGCAGTTGATTGGAACTCGTTTGCATTTCGAATTTACTCTCATTTTCTTGTTAAAACATTTTTTTTCCTTTATTTTACCACTTTGCAGGAACAGAAACAAAAAAAAAAAAAAACAAATATTCCCGATCCCGGGCCCTATGTACATATATTTATAGTATTTGAGTTGCTATTGCTCCTTCTTCGTTTTAAAGGGAAAATTTCGTCCACATCGTCCTTTCGTGTATAGCAGATATTTATATATCTATATCCTCTGTTAGCATTCCTATACTTTTAGGGGCGCAAATAATTGAATGAGAGGAATATTTGCAGAGTCTGTTTGAAAATTGTATGAAAACATTTGGATTTCCAATTGAAATGAGATGAATTCGCTCGCCTGCTACCGCACCACCCGACTTTCAAGATGGGATCCGATGGTAGAGCAGGCGGAATAAAAGTTGTCTATATAAGCCAGGACAAGCACCATCAGACAACGACGAAGACTACGAGAATGATGATGATAGTGATGATGACGATAAACTGATGAACTTTACTCTTCTTGCTTGTCCCAATGATGAAAGAATAAATATTTATTTATACATATAACTAGCTATCTACCATATAAATGTACCTACTTATATTTATTTAATATATAAATTTATATTAAATGAAAGTGTGGACATGGACATACAAACTTTGCAACTGTAGATGTACCAACATGTTTGCTTGTGAATTAATTGCAAGGCTTATATAAATGTGGATGTGAGAAGTGTAAATTGAACATTTAAATGTTTCGAATTCCTTCATCATGAAATTAAACAATTTTGAGAAATTATAATAATATCGCATAAGTGGCAGGTATTCGTACTTCTGTTTAATACTATACATACAACATATGCGTAAAATTGCGTTTCCTTGCCTGTCCTTTGACCAGCTTTTACGCATTATGTACTGGAAGTGATTTTGTTGAAACTTGGCGAAGAGATGTGTTGAACTCTCGATTACCTACCAATTGTTTTTTTTTTTATTTTAAATGTTGAATCGTCTGACCTTGTAAACAAATTTGAAATGCAAGATTTGTTAGTATTACTACTATGAGCTACCTACCTAATTTGTTCAATTACAACACTCAACTAAACGTTTACGAAATATGTGGGAATAACCGAACAACCAGGCGCTTTTCTCAAAAAAACATAATTTCAATTTAGTAAATTTTTTTGTCTGAAATCTAAAATGCCGCTCTTTTAAAATCACTTAAAATAATATTGACTAGAATTTTAATCAAATTTGTTAAAGATGTTTTTAATAACTTAAAACAAAATGTATGCAAAATTGTTAAAATTGTAAGCGACCGTTTGTTTAAAAATTTTGGTTGAAATCGGTGTAGTAGTTAACGAGAAATTTGAAAACAAAAAATCGGTTATTTGACATTTAATAACCGTTATAAATATTTTTTTCTGCCAAAATATTTATTTAAGTAATTTTAGTACCTAGTAATTTTTTTTTGAAAATCGTTAGAGCAGTTTTTGAAATAAATCAATTTTTGTATATTGGTTGTATGACAGGTATCGTTATTTTTTTAGCTAAACAAAAATTTCAATTTCCCCTCTAGGGAATCACATAAGAACCTTAAGTCCAAAGTTTGAAGGAAACCGCTTTAGCCGTTTAGGCTGCAGGTCGAGGTACAGACAGTCGGACAGACAGTGGTTCTCTATCATCGTAATGTTAGGGAAAATTATTATCTCGAATTTTTTTTTTGCCCTTTACTTACGGTGAACATATTTCAGAGCGTAGAACCCGGGACCAAAAGTGAAAAGTTTAAAAACGTAAAAAAAATATAATGTAGTTTTTTCATTCATTTTTATTCTGATACATATCTAACATACATACTACAAGCCTAGTACGCTGCTAATGTGAAACGACAAATGCCGTACAAAAATGACATGACGGAATCATAAACGAAAAATTTCGTTGTGTTTTTGGTTCTGCGGTACGCTGGCGCTGTTCGACCAGCGAAATTGATGATTAAACCGGATTTTTTGAGAAATCTCCACTCTTTTCTAACAAAATGTCTTTTACAATTTTGTCGTTCCCTTTTAAATAATTTTTAAATTCATGGTTCATATTCAGTAGCGTACGCAGGATTTTGTTTGGGGGGGGGGGCTCAGTCTCAATGTTGGTGAAGTTTGTTTAAGGTACCACAAAATAGCAAACAAAATTATAGCCTTTCGTATTATTAACCACCAGAAGTTAAATTTCAATAGACAAAAAAAAATACTGAAGGAAAAACACGCAAAATACTCCCTACATTATATTTTTGTAAAAATCCACTTTATGGACTCGATTTCAACAACGTCAACAGTAATAGGGGTACAGGCGAAAAGTGTATTCACATTTCAATAAATAAAATGTCCGTTTTTTCTTTAAGTAAGCTCATAGCCAAGGTACTTTTTATTGCACATAAACTGAAAGTACACCAACTGACAACATACACAACCAAAAACCCGCGTGTAACGTAACTTTTACAAGTCCTATATGTTTTGTAATGCATTTATTAAGTCTGTTCCTTTCCTTTGAGTTTCTGTGATTTTTAGTCCAAGGTCCTGTCAAGTTCATATAATAGAAATGAAATTGACAGAGCTTGGGAACAAAATACGCAGAAAATCACAGAAATTTAAAGTAAAGGAACAGA
This sequence comes from Melangyna quadrimaculata, assembly GCA_949320155.1. Taxonomy (NCBI): domain Eukaryota; kingdom Metazoa; phylum Arthropoda; class Insecta; order Diptera; family Syrphidae; genus Melangyna; species Melangyna quadrimaculata. Next base: position 75,884,669 of record OX439483.1, on the reverse strand, counting down.
CATTATTATAGTTTAAAGTAGCAGAAACCGTAGCTATACAAATACAATGAAAAAAAAAATGGTAACATTTTTCAAGGGAGTTCTCATTATACAAATTATTATTTGGGTGTTTTCGTAGTGGTTTCGCTAAACTCATGTTTTACTTAAGTACAGTTTAAATAAGATCAATTATAAAAACTTATTGCAATTCAATTTCTGTACTTATCAAAGTTGAAGTTTATTAAATTATTAAACGCCAAAAATAGTGCATTGACAAAAACTAAAATAAATGTTTAGGTTATCTTTTAAGTTTTAACTAATCATAATAATTTATAATGACAATGAATACGGTCCATTAACTATAAAAAAAAAGAGTTTGAGAAGATTATCTACCTCTGACACAAGTTAAAGGCAGTTTTTCGAAATGTCATCAATTGACTACAGCTTTCTTATAATGCCTTATGTCGTAGAATTAGAAATAACATTCGGCAAAAAAAGTATACTGTTTACAGATATTTGAAAATATTGTTTGAATATTTGATACGTTCACTGAGCGCGAAGATACTGGTTAAAGTATAACTTAAGCATTTGACCACTAAAAAGCAATACAAAAGAGAAGATATCAAGGGAATCTATTATGTTAATCAGTGCACTGCATTCGTTATTTCATTCCGACTTTTTTTTAAATGGAAAAAGAAGGAAAAAATTAAATGGGTGAAATCATTTTGCGAAATTTTACTGATTGCAAGGGAACTTCGTTTGGGTTTCAATATTACGTGTGGTATGAACTAATAATTTCAATACGACATCCATGTCTATAGATTTTGTTTTGCTTCTATTTCTGGCCAGGAAGGTACATTACGAAGAATTACTAAAAATTTCCAGTCCTTTAAATGATCCTACTGGTTTAAATATTCGAAGCAAGTGTTATAAAATTGAAAGACATTTTCTTTAAATTTATTTTGGTTTATTGAAAACCATTCACAAAACCAGCCTTACATAATATTTTTAGGGGTTGAAAATATTTTAAACTTATTCCTTACTAAGCAACGAAGAAAAAGTTTGTAGGTGCATTTATTACGGACTGATAGCAAACAAAAATAAAAAAATTGTCAGTTTTGCATCGATTCCTTCAAATTCCAACAATCAAAATTGCCCGGGTAAAATGGCATACTAGCATGCAATCTTACCCATGCAAGTAAACCACCCAGGCAAGTTGACCAAAAACCATTTTCAATTTAATTTAAACTTGAGTACAATTCTCATGTCTGGGCAGGAGCTCCAAAAACTCACTTAAGTTTGTTGGACAGAATACAAAGGAGAGCTATAAAAATGATAGGTGAAGGATCTGTAAATAAACGGAAACAATTACATCTCTCGAACACCGCCGTAATGTTTCATGTCTTTCCCTATTTTACCGTTATTTTTATAAACGGTGTTCTAGTGAAATAGCCAGTTGCATTCCTCCCCTTAAACAATTCAACCGTAATACTCGCACTTCTAGGAATGCCCATCAGTTTACCCTCGAGCCCAACTTCGGACGTACTGTTAAGTATAGAGATTCTTTCTTTAGTCGAACCACAAGAATGTGGAATACTTTACCTGGCTCTGTGTTTCCCTCTTATTACAATATTCAGACATTCAAAACAAATGTTCATCGGTATCTCCTTTTTAACCCTTCCCAATTTCCCGAACGCTCGCACTGTGTGTAAATATTTTAAGGGTAATAATAATCCCTTTTGTGCGCGCAAAGTTTAAAAAAAAAAAATTAAAACGAATCAAAGTTCAAAGTAAAATAAACATAAACAGTACCTACTCAACAAAAAAAAAAATAACATCAACAATTCATTTAAAACAACTTCAATTTATCTGTAAAATAAACATAAACAAAACTAAAACACCGAACATTGGACGTTTTGGATGCATTTTGGGCTTTTGATAATGCGTCCTCAGTCTAAGACTGCCTATCTGTAGATCATTCATATTTTTCAACCATTTCTACTATACAAACAAATGAAATTGTAAGGGTAAGTATAAAATGGCACACAATGCCATTTTACCCGAATGTAAAGTAGGCCATTTTGCCCGTTAAGGATTTTTCTATTTATGTTTTTATTCCGAACAGTCAGAAATAGTTTTAGAACAAACAATTTCATGTAATTAATTGCATTTCAATTCAATGCATTAACTGCTTTCTCCAAAATTCACCGTTTTGTATACAGTTTTTTGTCAACAAATTTTTCTCAAAATTTTATTGTTTCTACTTTTGGAGATGGCTAGAGACTTTTGATCTGTCAAATTTCAAATAATATCTTGAAGTTGCTAACATTTCGTATATGTCGGTTCTACCAGAAACTAAGCCTTCTAAATCTGTTCGATTCTACGATTTCTAGCGAGGAACCATTTTACCTTTGTTGGCCATATAAGGCCACCTTCCCCTACACACATAAGTTAAGTAGGTTTCTCAAAAATTTTGTTTTATAAAATATAAAAATCAGAAAATACGGGACAAGCACGTGACAAATAAAGAAACCCGGGACACTTGAACGTCCCGGGTTTCTTAAAAAAAAAACCGGGACAGGCTACTGAAATAAGGGACAGTCCCGGGAAGCCCAGGACGCATGGTCATCGTACCTTTACTACGTATATCGCAAGTAAAAAGAGGATAGGATAAATAAGACACACATTTTTTTTAGCACACAAGATGGTACACCATCAGCGCCAGGGCTAAAACAGTCGTCAAGTTCTGAGACACTTCGAACAATTGAATCTTCACATATGGAAAAATTAAGCGCGTTAAGGTGTGGAAAATTTTGGTCTGGAAAGAACGAATCGAATTTGAATAGAAGGAGGCACATCGCAAGCATCTTTGAAGAAATTAGCAAATATATTTGAAATTATTTGGGCGTCATTGTTGTGTTATTATATGACATATAGTTAGGGTAGCCATCAAAATTTCTTTTACTTTTCACGAAGTTCCAAACTTTTTTTGGGGATTTATAGGATTTATACTCTAAGCAAATAGGTATGAAAGTTAGTTAGGTCATAATCCATTAAAAAAGGCTTTGGAAAATTAGTTGTAAGTTGAACCGCATTTAAGATATTGGCTAAAACAGTTTTTTTTTGTTCAAAATGGCGTTGCAGATGAATCACATTACTTACACAGAAGTGCTATTTTGTTTGAATACTCAGAAATAATCCAATGTAGAATTTAATAAATATATTTTCAATAAAAGAACCTTAACTGACGAGTACTATTACATTACTTGTTCTCCTTGTTGAGGGGACGGCATCTACATCGAAACAAATTAAATTGAATTTCACATTTTGCTTATTTCCCTACTCTATGAATGAGAGTTGTCGACATTGAAAATATATACAAAAAGAAGGTAATGAAGTTTTCTATTTCATTCAGTCAGTTCTTCAATTGATTCTTTTGAATATTGATGACTACAAAGATGGACTGAAAATTTTGTTTTTAATCTGTTTGTGGGTATGTATCGCAGTTATAATGAATAAAGACAAACTTTCTAAATTCTGAAATTTCAATTCAACCGCAAACAATAATTACTAACATAAAATTTGTTCATATGTTTTGTAATTAGTGTAATTACTGTTACATATCACTAGTTCATATTGCTTAATTTCTCACGAAATTGCTTTCTTCACTTTGACCTTTATACATATATTGGAATATACATATGTATGTGTGTTTGTATATTTATGAATACAAACTCTTTCACTATCATTATTTCTCAGAAAACCATTGCTATTCCAATTAACAGATAACAAACAACAACAAAGCCATTATTATATGAATCTTTTGGATACGAATAATCAATTCTTACAAATATGTATAATTACATTAATTATTATTAATTGCCCTTTCATTGACTCTTTTTACTTAAAGCTTAATCGTATAGGTAATTGCGTTCAATCACCCTTGATACGAATTTACAATAATGATTAACTATTCGAGTTGACCCTTCGAAAATTGTTTTCTCTAGATCATGACATTAGGAATTTCTGTATAAGAAAGAGTAAGTGCGTCTGGCTTGTTGAGATATGTTGTTAAATATTTGTCCGTATGTGTACCTTACCTTTATTAATTAGAGATACTTTAATGGTAAAATATCTAAACGATTTCTTGACAGCTTTAAGATGTCTGGCAGACGCAATGTTGCGTAATAGAAAATGCGAATGCATACACACATACAAATTATATAAATGTATGTCCTGTCGTTCATCGTTTGGGACTTAGGATTACGCTTGATTTGTTGATGCATATGTACATTTGAAATGCAAAAAATTATGTAGGATTTTTGTTTATTTTAAGAGTGTACGTTTGCCTACCTCTTTTGCGTTGGGTTCCTTGAATTCAAGGAAATTTTATTTTTGTTCAATAATTTATTTATTTTCAACTTTCGACTAAAAATGTCTTAAATAAATTTCATTTAGAACTAATTTTCTACAACTCTGGCCACAATATTAGTATTTTTCCTTATAATCATGAAAATATGATTTTGATCGTTTTACCTCGTTATTTTTAGGTTAATAATGTTATGTACTTTGCATTTTTGTATGCAGACAAAAGAGGAAGGGTGGTTATTGTTTTTTAAATTATAAACTTTGGCAAGTTTGTGAAGTTAGCAGGGCAACTTTCACATAAAGTTATGGGAACAACGCAGTTAATCGCAGTTTTTTGTTAATTTTTTCCATTTCTTTTCCCGATTTTGCAGTTCATCAAGTGGTGTTTGGTGTAATCGAGTGACCTGCTAACTTCACAGTGTATTAAGCAGGTTACATGGTGTATCTCGTAAACTAAGCATACTAGGCAAATGCAGAAAGACTGCAACATTTTAGCATTTACAATAATAGCATTTCCAGAATAGCCTGGGTAAACATTTATGAAGCCCTCAGTTTGAAAAAAAAATGACGTCTTGCCTGCTAACATTTGTACTTGTAAATTTCACTGTGAAGTCAATTTTATGAAATTTCTTAAAAATAAGGACTTCGAGATTTTGACCCCACCTATTCTTGAAATGCAAACAAAATGCTAATTTTGAGCCTTACTGCAGTTTCCTAGCATGCTTGGTTCACGAGATACACCATGTGACATGCTAATTTAACTGTGAAGTTACCAGGTCACTCGATTGCACCTACTTATTCATAAACTGCAAAATCGGGAACAAAAATGCACGACAAATAAAACTTACAGCATTGGTCTCATTATTCTATGTGAAAGTTGCGGTACCAAATTCACAGACGTGGCATTGGACGCCATCTTGAATTTTGAGCAAATTGTTTTTTTTTTTTTTTTGTATTGCAAAATAAATGACTTATTCACAAGTTTTATTGTGAGAAAAACAATGATCGACCGGGGACAGAGTTCCCCAGCCAAACAAATGAAAGCCAATAGAACAAAATCCTTCTCACTTTCTCTTTCGAGGAAGTGACTTATCATCCTGTTTTTGTCTTAAGAGTGTTCCGGACAAAAACTACGATTTTTCAAATGGAATTGTGAAGCGTGTATTTGTGCTATCGAAATAATTAAGGAATCAATTGGTAGGAAAAAATTGTCTCTAGGAAATCACTGGAACACAAATTCAATAAAACGTATCATTGTTTTGTAATACGGCTTTAAAGTGCCAAAAACGGCAAAATCAACATTTTTAAAAGCGATTTCTATCAAAATAAAAATATTCGTTGGTAATTTTTTTAAGTGAACATAAAATTTAACATTTTAACTGCAACACTATTTGAGAAACAAACACATATTGGTTTTCTTCATCATAATTGAATTTTATTTTTATGGGCGTTGTAACTTTCTTTCTATAGAGGTTTGAGGGCTCGTCCTAATAACCATGAACGTAAGTACTAACACATGAACTTTGCCACAAGAAAATAATTTATTATGAATCAAGTTAAATTGCATATTTTAAGAGCACGATAAGGCAGTGTATCCAGAAATAATTTCCCAACAAAAAAAAACTAATGTCCCAGGAAATTAGAAGTCAGTCCAATGATGAAACCTTTAAAACAAGAGCAAGAACTACATATATACACAAACATGACTTATCGCATGTTGGACAAAAGATTTATATTCAGGAAAGAAAAAGAACTATCATTTTAAGAGAATCGAGAAAAAATGTTAGTAATTTAGGCCTATATCTTCTAAATGAAATACTGGACTCTTAATACCAAGAATAACAACAACAAAAAAAACCTTACATATACAGTACATTGCACAAGCACGCATATCAATCTCAAGAGCCAACAACCGTTGAAGACATCTGTTTCCTCGATTTAATCGGTAAGTCTCCCAATCACTCAAACATAAATATACACACAAAAAGAAGAGATGGACAAAAATTTTGTGGGTATACATTAATGGTTACCATTAATACAGTTTTGTTTTTGTATTCCGTAAAATTCTACTACATAGGTATGTATGTATAGACCAATTGCCTATGCATATCAGCACCAGCACCCACTATACCCAATTTCCTTCTGTTATTGCGACCAAACATGCCCTAACGTACTTAAGGAAGCCACTACTCAGCTCTTTATTCTGTTTTTGGTAAAAATCTTTTGAACATATAAAACCGCACTCAAAATCAGAAGGCAGCAACTGAGAATGTTGGTTGTATATTTCTATCCCTAATGATCCACGAAAAAAAGGGTCAGAACCAGGAGAATGGATGGGATTTGGATAGCGGCAGTTGATCTATGATAATGAAGGACCTTTGAGCCTCCGCAAACCACAAGACACACATAGATATACAAAATAATGGAATTTACTTTCAAATCCTTTCCAGGCATGAAAACAAAACAAAACAAAAAATCATATAATCCCCCAACTTCACAAAAACAAGGATATGAAGTAACCTGATATGCAGCAAGCCCCTCAAGCACTCCCAAGTTAGTATCCTTTTTTTTTTTAATTTTTGTGTCAAAATGGAAAAATGGGGATCGAAGAGTCTTGAGGATAGGTAACCAAAAGTATGGAGATGGCGGTTGGGATATATGGAGAGAATCTGAAAGTCACTTCATTGCGACACAAAGGGTATGATGACGATGATGATGATGAAGATGATGATTTCCATTGAGACCGAGAGAATTCAAAACCCTCGAGCTGGGAGGGCGTTCGATTTGAACAAGTGAAACGTCAATAAAGTTGACAACATCGTCGGACACATTCTTGTTTCTGAAATCCATTAAAACACCCCCTTTGCCGTTATTGTCGGCGTCCCCATCTCGTTGTAGCTGTCGGTTGCCTTCGGTGATGGTGCTCTTTGCTATATTCTGTATATAATATTCATAGCACAGGGTGTCTATATGTGTCCCTTAGCTAAATGTGAACCATCATCAGTAAGTGAAACGGGTGGCATCTCATTCAGTGCGGGTGATGTGTCAGAAAAGTGGCATTAACTGTTCCCAGCGAGGAGGCGCCGGCGCGGTGGCGGCAGCGAGGGACATACACACATGCCACTTTATTTCTCTTGCAATCTGCCATCATTCCCTCCAACAGTACAAGGATAACCCGCAATTGCTTTGAAATGGCGCCCGGCTTGGGATCGGAAAACACGGAAAATGAAAATCGATTAATTACACTTTTGCAAAACCACAGTTTGACTGACATTTATAAATTGATTGCTTCTGTTTGTATTTTGCTGTATATTATCGTAAATTTACTCCCAGTTATCTTGCAGTTTGTATAGGTAGATGGAGATACCTGAAAAGTACCTATATATACCTACAGCAAAATAGAATTGTTGCCAAAAAGTTGAAGGAAAGTGGTTGTTGCCAAAGGATTTCCAAAGTTCAGACAGTTGTTGCACTTTAGATATAGTCCTCGAATCATTTAAGTGCTACTACATGTAATGTGATATCTAATCCAACAATCCCGCCTCATCCCCTGTGCATTTTGGAATCTCAGAGATGATTCAGCAGGGGTACCAGGTGGATCCTTGTGGATATGAGTTCTAACATAACTGCCGCGTATAGTGCTGTGAGGAAAATGGTTTCGAGGATTTTTGTGATTTACATAAATGAGGGACAGGCAATTGGAAAAGTTTTGTTTCACCATTATCATCGTCATAATCTGCATCATCATCATCCTTCCTTTCATGGTTGTCGTGATGTGTAGTTTAAATGGATTTCACATTAAATGTAACTCACCTTAAGGAATATGTCTGTTCATTTAATGCTATTTACCCCAAACCTAAACCTACACGCCCAAGTCTTTGTGGCCCCTGTTGATGATGGATTTTATCACTGCAGCTACATATATCACTTAATCCATGCGAGGCTCACATATGATAGCTTCGGATTCAGATATGGTATGAAAGTTGCGCATCCTTGCATTTAGCAAAATAAGCAAATTACCCAAGGAAAATATCCCATCACAGATAATATGTACAGATAGGAACAGACAGAGATGGCAAATCCAATAAGACGCGTACCACTATATCTTATACACCAATACTTTGGTTCTTTCTTTTTTTTTTTTTTTCAAAAATTCTCAAAAACTGCTTTTACGATTTTGATCAAACTTTGTGCTTGTAATGTTTAAATTGATTTTTAGGATTTTGTCAAAAAAAATCGAATTAGAGTTTTGACGTATTTTAAAGAAATCCTTGCTTTAATCCAACATTTGTATCTTAAATATGGCAGAACCGATTTTGTTACAATTTTGCACACAGTTACTTCTAAGGAAAACCAAAAATATTGTATTCCGATTTAAAAAATCTTATAAAAAATCGAAGAAAAAGTGATTTTTTTTGCAGATTTGACAGTTTTTAGTAACAACAAATTTTGTATTACCAGTGCCTCTGGGAAATGTTGTACCTATGCGATCCTTAGAAGGAGTTGTTCGCTAGATTGAGCAGATTTTATTATAATAATTGATATTCGATTCTTAAAAAAATATATAAAATACATTTTGTTTTCCAGATACAAATAGGTTCGCCAGCACTGGTATAAAAAGGTGGTAGTCTCTGTCCTCTACCTACCAACTCTTAATTTTCCATAACATCCAGATACCACCTAAGCAAATCGAAATTTTAAGGAAAACGTTTAGTTTTGTGTATCCAGCTGTGGTGGGATATGGTTGATGATAGATATATTTGGGAGCGGGAGATAATGCTCTCAAAACACTCACTACTACTTCTCTCTTTTCTCTTCTCTGATCCACGAACTCGACTGTGTAGTAAGTGCTGCAGTTGTTAGTAGAGAGATGATGAATTAAATCGTTTTGGAGCGTTTGCCATCCGGATTTTGAATAAGATTTCAATTGCAATTGGGGATTTGGTGTGGTGGTGCAGAGCTTCATATTCCTACGTACGAGTATTATTGCTCCTATGCTCCTATGTTTGTCATTTAAAAGGAAAGATTTGACATGTATCCTTCACGGTGGTATAGGTTTATCGTTTATATCTACCAACAAAAACACCAACAACAAATGAATACTATATTATAGTTGTATGTCTTTTCCTTAAGTGAATTTGTGTTTGGGTAAGGTGGAAGAAGATATGGATTCGTAAAGACAGGTTGCAATTTAAGGAGCTTAATTATTGTTGTATGCTAATTGCTATATCGTCTTCGGCACTGCATTTGGTGAGCATAGATTACAAATAATTTAATTCTTGCTAATCACAGTCAGCAGGCGAATTAATTTTACATCAAAACTATAAAGTAAACCAAAAAATTACAACTTTTTTGGAAGAACTTGTTTTTCTGGTAAGGGATTAAATATTCTTTAGATATAAAGACGTATTAATTAAATAGTATAATTATTGCTTTATTACGGGAAAGTGTGCGCAGAGTCGAAAATACTAGAAACATATTTTGTTCTTTGATTTTTCATTTAAAAGAAACATTTATTTTTGTAAAATTTTTGAATGTAATGTCCAAGCGGCGGCGACCGTCAGATCAGTGAGCTTATACGATTATTAAGTTATAATACACCTTAATCTATATACGTATCCAAAAGAAACTCAACCCGCATATAAATATGGGTTGGTTAAGTCTAAGACGGGCTACGAGTGCTTCCGGTGGGTTTTTAAGACAATGACAGATCATCGAGTAAGAGATTTAAAATAAGTCCAAACTATAGGCCTTGATGAGATAGAACGAAAACTATAAGGTAATCTAATTTAGAATGGGTGGTCTGCCAACCTTTTTTTTAAAGCACTGTTTTTCGACTATGACTCAACTTAACGAGTTAAAAGTTAAAACTAGTGTCAAATGAGAGTTCAGATTGTACTGAAAATAAAAAAATTAGGAAAGATATGGTAAGGTGTAGGTGCAAAACTTATTTAAGGGACAAAAATGAAGAAACCAGGTTCTTAGTAAAAAAATTAAATCTTAGTTGATGCTAATCAACTGGTTGCTGAAATAAATCATCATTTAGTCGGATTCTTCGAAGTTTTATAATAAAGTTCATTCATTTCTTTTTTATTATTTTGAAAAGTAAAACGCCTAGAAGCATTGGCTTTTCAGTGTTTAACTAAGAATGGATTAGACCATTGGTTTCTGAAAACAAAAATAATACTTAACCCATTTAATAATAAACATATATATATTTATTTGATTTTTACGTTCAATCGTGTTTTTAATAAATATGATGGGTGATCAAAAAGTATAGGGACAATAACCGGATAGCTCTTTCAATAAATAATACAAAATCAATCAATTATATGACGTATGTATATTCAAAAATAATATATAAAAACTAAAAAAAGAGTCAGATTTTCAAATCAAATATCAAGTTCAAATTATCTATTTTTTTTTTTTTTTTTTCATAAAAAAAATTAACGATGACAAAATACAGAGTTAAACATCAACATTTAAAAAAAATTCAACAACTTTACTTGATTTTATTTCATACCTCATTAAATAGATACATTTACCAACCCTGACCGTGAAAATTTCATTAAAATCGATTGAGTATTTCACATTTAATGGCACTTACAGCCCTATTCTGCCGTTGTGAGGGTCACAGGTCACAATTTTTTGTGAGATTGTTTTTGTATAAGGCGATCACAATTTCGGATTCTGTGGACGCCCTCATAATAAACCTCACAAGAACAATGTGAGTTGTGATGTGCCAAGGAGCAGATCATAATTTTTAAGTTTTTACGAGGCGAGTCCACCACGAGTTATGAGGTTATTGTGACTTGTGAGGCATCAGTGAGGTTGCCAGAATAAGGCTGTTAATCTGCCATAATATAAAAAAGTTGAACTAAAAAATTATTTATGATGACTTCTGAATGTCTGAAAATTCCATTATAGTCGGTACAGCGGTTCAATTTTAGGCCCCGTTTGCGAGTTTCGATTTTCTAATCGATGATCGACTTTTTTCGATTTTCGATTGTCGATTACTCTATTTCATATTGCGAGTTTCGATTTTGATCGAAGCCTTTCGATTGGACGGCAATGCTGTCGAGCGTACTGCAAAAGCAAATATTTGTATTGCTTTAGCTTGGTGCGTACTGCCGTACTGCACACTTTTTTGTTTTACTGCATTTTCCTTTTTGTATTGCTACTTGTATTGCTTTTTCGAATTCGTTGTTCATAAAAACAAATATCAAAAAAAAAATGTACAGGTGGCATCACTTGACATATTTTCCATGAAAAAAAACACTTCCAAATTTAACATCCATGCCTCTCTCTGAAATCAATTGATCTTTGCAATAAAAATAGCTTTTTAGACTCAAAAGAAATCTACCTTGGGGCGTAAGCTAACATTTCAATTGGCTCTGGGAGCTTAACAGGTGAAGTTATATAAAATATAAGAAAAAAGTGTAGAGATTACTACATCGAATTATGTAGGCAAATGCTTATACCATTTTTTCCAAATTTGATTCAAGTAGAACTTGTCGATGACCTTGGTGATGAATGGAGGGCTCTTTCACATCAATATATGATAAGTATAAATTTTAAATTTGAAGATTTTTGGAGCGCTTCCTTTAATTTAAAAACGCATTAAATGCTCCAATGTTTCCCCCTTTAAAAACATTTGTTAGGTCCATTTTATGCTTTCCGCATAGCAGTGCGAGTGCAGAACGCATATTTTCGCAAGTAGCTTTGATAAAAGATAAAAAAAAGAAACTCCTTACTGTCATCCACTGTCAATTCAATTTTAATGGCAAAGGAATTAATAAGGCTATGGAATGGGCTCCATCCAAAGCAATTTTATCAAAATACAAATAATGTAAGAAGGCAATACAATTTTTTTGCCTTCCAAAATTATTACTGTTTACCTGAATTGAAAATATAATTTTATGTTGAGGCTTTATAAAAAAATATTCTTATGCTAAAATTTCATATTAAAATGTGTTTAATAATTCATGAATATGAATTGAAATCAACTGCGATATTTGTATTAAAACATATATTTATTTTTATTATAAAAAGTTCCTATTTTATAAAAATGAAGTAAAATTAATAAAAAAACTTATTGTAAAAATGAGACTAAGTAATTAACCTAAAAGACTTAAAGATATAATATGTATCTAAGTTTATTTTTTGTTATAAAGAAAGAATTAACAAAAAAAATAAAAAAATATGATTTACAAAAAAATTGTATGCGTATTGCTTTTGTCCAAAAATTATGCAAATTTTTTTGGAATCTACTGCTTTGGATTTTTCAGAAGCGACAGCACTGTTGGACGGTTGTCTCTTTTCGATTGTTATTTTCTAATGGACGCGAACAAAAGCTGACGTCCAGAAGTTTTTTTATAGTGAACAAAATGATTTTTTGTTCAATAAATTAATTATTTTACGGAATATAAAATTCAAATATTTATTTTATGCAGGTCAAGCGCAATAACAAAAGCAGATGGAAATCTTGGGCCCGGTGGCGGTTGTCGGTTTGCTTGTCGATGAACGATTTCTTTTTTAATTAACGATGGTCAATTTCTGGTTTTTATATAATTGTGATTGAGATTTTTGATCGAAATTTGTCGAATTTATTTTCGGTTATAATTTTCTGATCGATGCGCTAGGATGGACCCGATTGTTTCGGGTTCGAATCCAGTTGGTACCCAACTTTTTTTTTTTTTTACTATTTTTTTTTGGGTTTAGTTTAAAATGATAAAAATATTAACTTCGAATACTTACATATTTACAACACATGTTGGATTTTCATCAAAAAAAATTAATTTACAAAACAAAAAATCAATAATTGTGTTCATCAAATTCAAACCCTACAAATGTTTTCGTTATTCATTCGATTATGTTTCACAATACGAAACCTGATATCCAAACGAAGTAATCGAAAATTGTCGATAAGATTGGCAATCGAAACTCACAATAGGGGCCTTAATCGAGTTTTCTTTCCGTTTTTATTAATATAGCACAGGTAGATTGTACTTTTTCTGACAAAAAATCCAAGTAAATATTTAAACTTTGAGGTTTTATTACAAAATCCCATATATCTTGGAACTGATCTCTAATAATTTAAAAAAATATCATAATATTGTTTCTAGAAAATATTAAAATCTACAAAACAAGCGCAAAATATTTTCCGTAAAAGAGAGGCAAAACCAGTATATTCCGGTTTTTCGCTTTTTTAAAAGAATGATATAAACAAAATTCTGGCTGATAGAAAAAATTGTTTAAAATTTGTCAACATAATTTTTCGATAATACTTGCTTTTTAAAGATGTATGGTAGGATGTAGGTACATATGAAACCTGTATTTTCGACATTTGACTTGTATGGAAAAAATTGTTGAAACTTTTTTGGAGAGCATCTAATGGGTCTACAAATTGAGCGTACATTTTTTTTACGACAACTTCGTTAGAATTTTTGACAAACTTGTCGTTTTTAAGAAAACACTAATAATTTAAGGTAAGTGGTCACATAATGTACAAGCTGTGCATTTGTTTTCTAAAATGTGACCCGTTTAGGAGTTATACCTACGTGGAAAAATAGAATTTTCGATATTTTACGTTTTTTTTTTCTTTTTTTGAAATGTCTACTTATCTTCTTTACGGTGAGTCTAGGGAAAAAAATTGTCAACATTTTTTTTTTCTTGTGGATGGCGAGATCTACAAGTTTAGTTTGAAATACTTTTCGATAGTATTTACCGTGTCGGACAGACTAAATCTTAGTCTCTCTTTTCGTCTTTCTGACCATTGTAGCGCGTTCCAGGCGGAGGTTTTGGCGATAAAGGACGATTTATGGTGGCTCAAGGAAAACGTGGTATCGACCTCAGATATCTATCTTTTAAGATAGCCAAGCTGATTTGAAATCTCTGGACTCTGTCTCTACAAACTCTAAAACGGCCATATACTGTCGCTCATCTCTAACAGAGATAGCACAACAGTTCAATATTCACCTTTGTTGGGTGCCAGGCTATAGGGAAATTCTGGGATATTGCAAGGCTGACGAACTCGCCAAAAGTGAAACAACACTAGCAATTCTACCAGACAGGGTAGATATCGGTAAACCTATCGCTACTTGCAAACTTATGCTGAAGCAAAATGCTATAAGGAGAACTAACCTTAGGTGGAATAACATCACCACTTGTCTGGCAACAAAAAAGATCTGGGCAATGTTGGACATGAAGCGCTCTAAGCGTTTGTTTTCTTTAAGCAGATTGCATGTCAGCTCCATAATTGGTGTCATTACTAGAATCTGTCTCATAGGCAATCACGCAACGCGACTTGGAGTATTTGCAAATGATTTTTGCAGAAGCTGTATAAATGAAGAGGAGGAAGAATCTTTTCCTCATCTTCTTTGTACATGTCCCGCCCTATCTCAATGACGTAAACTCCATCTTGGGGATGTCTTCTTCGATCATCCAACGGATCTAGCAAGCTTGGACATTAACAGTCTCATGCACTTTGTAAAGAGCTCCAATTGGTTCTAGCGAGTGAGGAGAAAATCTTAGATTAATGTCGTGTCACAATGGACCAATTGATGGTCAAAGTGTTGGCTTCTTTGCTGGCAGCCACTATAACCTAACCTAACCTAACCGTGTCGGTGTTGAATGAGAAAAACTGATAATTTTGACATTCAACCTTGAATAACTATAGGCGCGCACACCATCTGGTGTTGGACTTTCGCAACAGTATTTCTTATACCAAAATAAAGAGAATTGCATTTAAAAATCTTCACTTGGATTTTATTGACAGATTGGCCATTTTTCCTAGCCTAACTACTACTGTGCGACGGAAACTTTTTTATAATTCTTTATCATCGTATAGGGGCATATTTGTGAAAAAACCTCAACATATTGTATACATTGAATCATTAAAAACGAATTTTAATCGACTGAATCTTTTGAACCCTTTGAACGCCACTGACAATAGGCATCAGTTTCACTGACTTTTTGTGTTTTTTTCTTTAACACAATTTGTAAATCGTTTGTCGTTCTAAACTGAATTACACAAAAAAAAAAAAAAAAAAAAATTACAATAAAAGACCAGATCGATTCCAAAGCAAACTATTACAACCTTTTGGTCGTCTATTCTCTCTATATACCTTTTTAACAACCATCACGCATTCCGGAACACCTTCTCAAAGGAATATTTTCTGCACAATTTTATCCTTTACAGAGGGATTTAACAACAATTTGCTAACAATTTCCAAACCATTTTCACTCATTCTTTTGCTGGAAGAATAGTTAAAGGGGGAAACATTACATATGGATGGTTTATGTTGGGTTGGTTGTTATAATGTGGTAATGGTTGCTTGGTTGGTTGGATGGGAAGTTATCAAGAAACCAAATAAACATACAGAACCGACTTCTTTTCATGTGGAAAAATCTCTTCTCATTTTAATACTCTTTTTCTTCGTTATACCTACATAATGCGAATGCTCTTTCGAGTTAATACTTAAATTGCACCAGCAACCTCAAACATAGAGTTTTGAATAAAATTGAACAAACTACCTACAGAGCTAACAATTTGTTGTTGTAAGGCATGTCCTTATACAGATACACCTATCTTACTCTGATCGTACCTTTAGTTTGGTACATACAAATACATAGGTACATTTGAATATGTGCAGAGGAAGAAAACAAATTTTTGTTTAAACAGTTCGCTAAACTGTGAATCCTTTTTCTCTTTAAGTACCCCAAGTGGATATGACATCAAAATGGGTCTGGGCTCGACTTGGGGGATTGGATAGGATTTACAAACTCTCCCATCCCATACTACTGTACACCACTGACAACCCCAACTTTCACATATACACTTGTCATTTCGTGTCAACAGATACATTTCTCGCTTGCCTGAATATATATTCATTTTTACATTTTCTGCCTCTCGTCCTTTTTTTTGTTTATTTTTTTTGTTGTTGGTTCTACTATGCATGAGCATAAGGTCCTTTATTCTATTGTGTATTATATATTATGATGATGTGGGGTGAAAGTGGGTGGTAGGTATAGTTGATTCGGCGGATAGACTAGGGTGGTATGGCCGTCGTCGAGGATGTATATTATTTTTATTTCGCATTATTTTTTAAGGACAAATGACACACACTAGACAAAGTACACAACTCATAAGCTCTTTGTATTATGCGAGCTTGTACATGTTTTTGATGATGACGATAATGATTATGATGTGAAGAAGACGACTCCGACGACTATGACGACGACAACGACGTCGACGACGGCACTTATACACAACAAAAGACGCAAGGACATTTTTATTCCTTTCTTTAGATTTTTTTTCTGTATAGGATTTCGTTTTTTTTTCCGCCATTCCTATACTTTTTTTTTGTTGTTGTTGTGTATCAGTATATGTATTTTGTCCTCATTGCTATTGAATGGCGGATAAGAAATATACAAAAGAAAAAAGGGGTCCTCTAGGAGGTTACGGTGCTATTATGTATGCTTAGTGGGTGGTCTTTGCTGGGATGTGGAATAAAATTTAAAACAACTCGTTCATTTTTAGTTGTAGTTTTTTTTTTTTTTTTTTTTCTATCTTTCAAGTTTGTATCTAAATTTCCATTTTTATTTCACATCACAACTGAACACGAAAAAATTCTTTGCTTTTCGTTGTTGATTTTGTTGTTGTTGTTTTATATAGTGCTGCTGCTGTTGCTGACGCTGTCGTCCTTATGTAGCGCTAGACCAAAGTTAAGCGTTAACTGATAGAGTCCTTTCCAGAAGTTGTGAATAGAGAAGAAAAAAAAAAAGAACTTTTACCCAGACAACACATACCTACTCTAGGGAGGACAACAACAAAAAATAAAAACTTAGTCAAAAAACTTTGAATAGAATTGTCCAAAAACTGTGTTGAATAGAATTTTTGTACACTTTTCCGGTTCGTATACCTATACCTATCTATAAATGTATGTACATACAAATATTTATAGTACCTACATGGTTGATGAATAAACAATGTTGTGCTTAAAAAATTTGTTCAATATAAATGGTTACGAAAAAGAATTTATGTAATAACAGCTTTATTCTTTATTTTGGGATAAGAAATACTGTCGCGAAAGAAAATATAGGTAAATTGGGTGGCGCGACGGCTAGTGAAAAACCAGGGCCTAGTGACTAACAACTCGCAACCATTCCTGTGTGCGCCTGTCGACAGGAATTGAAGGGACCTACAATTTTATGCCGAATCCGAACGGCTAGACGAGAGCACTTATTCATGACAAGTGATACTCTTGGAGGATTTGTCAATTCCTCGCAAGAGGCAGTAGCCCTGAAAAAAAATCTTTTTAGTGTTTAGGTGGACGAGGCTGGGAAGTGAACCCAGACCTCCGGCGTGACAGTCGAACGCACTAACCATTACGCTACGGGCTACTACTGTCCCGAAAGTCTATTACCAAATCGTGTGCGGGTCAATAGTTATACAAGGTTAAGTGGCGAAAATATCATTTTTTCGCATACAAATCAGAAAGGGGAAATGCTATCGAAAAGTGTTTCATACAAAACTTGTAGATTATGTCATTCACAAAAAAAAATTCTGACAATTTTTTCTTACGACCCACCGTGAACCGTTTAGGGAGTTATACGGGAAAACGGTCAATTTCAATGTCTCCTTAACGGAACTAAACTAAAAAGTTTTTTTTTTCAGGGCTACTGCCTCTTGCGAGGAATTGACAAATTCTCCAAGAGTATCACTTGTCACGAATAAGTGCTTCTCGTCTAGCCGTTCGGTTTCGGCATAAAATTGTAGGTCCCTTCCATTCCTGTCGAAAGGCGCCCACAGAAATGGTTGCGAGTTGTTAGTCACTAGGCCCTGGTTCTTCATGAGCCGTTGTGACACCCGATTTTTTTATTTTTCTTAACGGTGGGTCGTAAGAAGAAAATTGTCATAACTTTTTTTTTTAGGAATGCCATAATCTACAAGTTTTTTTATGAAACACTTTTCGATAGCATTTACCGTTTCTGAGTTTTATTCGAAAAAAATGATATTTTCGACATTTAACCTTGTATAACTATTGACGCGCACACGATTTGGTAATAGACTTTCGCGACAGTATTTCTTATCCCAAAATAAAGACAATTGCGTTTAAAAATCTTCACTTGGATTTTGTTGGCAGATTGGCCATTTTTTTGTACATTTTGCCTGGGCTACTGAGTACAGAGGATCGGTTCGATGCCAAAAAACTTTCAAATTTGCAGGGTGAACATACACAACTTTTCTATTTCACCAACAGAAATTTGAAATTAATCGATTTGAAAAACACAAAAATCAAAATCAGGATTGGGGCTTTGTACGCGAAGACACCAAATTTTGTTTTGCTTTTAACATCTGGTCTGTTAGAACTGTTCGATGTGTATAAACCTTATTTTACCGTAGCTGTATGTAAATTATATTATAGGAATTATAATGTAGGACTAGGTAGGAAAACTCTAATCCGCGGTGTGAGTCGCGGAGTAAATATAAGAAATCTTTGAACAATTTTAAAGGCTTCAACTTTTGTCACAATTTTTGTTCGCATCCGTTTGATGATATTGTCAATAAATCGAAAAAAAACATTGCCACCCAATAAATTAATGTTTTTGAAAAAAGATTTTTTTTTTCGATATTAATAAGAAGTACCAAAAATTGTAACCAAAAATTAATGGAAATTTACCTATGTTTAAAGTTTTTATGCGACACTTTTTTTTTCGAAAAACTAGATTATTGACAATTTTAAAAAACATAATAGTCGTTGTTGAAATTGGCAACCGAAAACTATAAAATGGTGTTTTAAATCTTCTTCTTCATTTAACCGGCGATTTTCATGATCTCGAGGAGGACCACAACTCTTCCACTCAACTGCTCCACCTAATGTTCCACTTGTGGGTTTTTTATAACCAGCCAAAAACTATTATTGAAGGTTTACAAATATATATGCATTAGTAGATAAATAACATATTAAATCGTGACTTTGTATTATAGAAATAAAATGACTAACTTCCAGTGCAAAATCAAACCAACTCTATGCGTGTCCACGTCTTGGAAGGACAAGTTTTGTTTGCACATCACTGTACAATATCTAAATATTTTGTTGTCATTTCACGCCCAATTTTAGGGACAATTTAAGAAAATATTCCCCAAGCTTTTATCTTTATTTCCTCTTCCTTCATTTGATTCCAACAGAAAGGATCTGTTTTTGTTTTTTATTTTTTGGTGGTGGATGTGGAAGTGATTATGCGGAGTTAGATATTCTTTGAGAAGTTTCTTTTCTTTTCTTTTTTTTTTTAGAGCAATGCAATGATGGGAAAAATATTTCGTTTAAAAAATTTGTGGTTTTGGTGTTGGAAAAACAATGACTGCGTAGAGTAGAGAGGGAAAACTCGAATGAAAAGTTTTGGTCTTTAGTTGAGAATGATGATTATATTGATACATATATAATGGAAATTGAATACAAAAATTATCAAGGGGAAAATAAAAAAATAAATTGGTTAGGAAAATTGATAAATCATTATTTTTGTGTATGGGTTTCGGAGTAGTGAAAAATAATACCTATTTATAGTAGAGTTCTGCGAAAAAGATGAGTTTATTTTCGTATTTTGGTTTCAGGTTAGTTAATATTAGAAAACTCTGGTTTAACCTATATAGAATCTATTTGAAAGACCTGGCCGTTCGTACGAAACTGTTAAATAAGTATTCGAAGCACTTTACGCAGCTTTAATTCGATTCAAACTTTCGATTTATGTGAATGATTTATCAAAGGAGAATGTGCAAATTTGTATGAAAATTGGGTGCGAGCGGCCAAGAACGGTTTTATTATATTTGGATGTGGTTTGGTCCTACAAGTACATTGTAGAAGTTTTTTCGTTGTAGTGTACTTCAAACAAGGATAAAATGCATTTTTGTGTTTAACACTTTAATAGAGTCTTACTTATAAGAGTGGCTAATTTAAATTGGAAAATAGAAAAGGAAAGTGGAGTAACAATTAAAGACATCAGTATCAAAAATATTTATTATAAACGAAGCACATAAATCATTAAATATTAGTACAATTACCATAGTTTGTATAATAATCTATTTTAAAAACATGATTTTTTATAGTATAGTGCCTACGCATGCTCTATAATCCCACTTAATTCCACTGCTGGTAAGCGAATATCATCGGTTAAATACCAAACTACGCACATTATATGTGCGCAGCATCCGACTGTACGCCTTGCTCTCAGACAGGAACAGTAATAATCTGCGATAGCTTCTCTCCCATTCCTTTATCGGTCAATCACAATAAACGAATAATAAAGCTTAGACCTTACATGTCTAGACTGTATCGTCGATATATTGCGTAAGACCACTTACTTGCTGTTCTCGGTACACTTCAATATTGTACAATCCCTGCACTAGGTGCTCAGCATAATAACTGCGGGCTATCTTCACTTGGTATGTATGTACCCAACCCAGAGCAAATAGAACAAGATCATCTTCTGATAGATTTGCAAATCGTCAAAATAGGGATGGACACCAGTGATGCTTCGGAAAGTTGCTCTTTGTCTATTCAAATTAGTACGAGAAACATAATCCGCCAGGTGGTTTGGTCGATTTAAGGGCTCATTTATAATTTCTACAAATGTGGCTGCATGTACGTTATCATGAAATGTCTCCTGAAAAGCGTTGCCGGAACAATTTAAAGTCACGCTTAAGTCGACCATTTATAACTTCTACCACCCACCGGCATATGGTGACCAGTCTAGACCTATTTGTTCAGTTGTCAACTGATCTGCACCGCGGTCCTTACTTTCAGGCATATAAGCTGAATAATTGAATCGTGTTAAACCCACGATCAAGTATAAAAGTATCACCTTGTCGAAAGAACCAATGAAATGAACCTAAAAGAATGTTTTTTTTTTTAAATATAAATTCTATATACTACTGAAATCAATCAGCCAAAGTAGAAGACTAAGCACTTTTTATTTGGCCTTTCAAAATATACCTTCATCGTCACATATCATTCTTTGCAAAATATTTGCATCTTAGCTATGTTATTTGATACTCCATTCTTAGAAATCTCTTGTAAAAGAGGTATACTGAGACCAAAATGATACAGAAAAAGTGCATTTTCTCACCGAAACAGCCCGAAGAGGTTTGTCCAACCACCGGTTTTGTTAATGGTTGGCTCAAAAGTATCGGTTGGTATCCTATTTTTAAAAGGCTACGATGAGATAGGAAATCTTATTTTGTTACCTTTTTGACTGGTAAAAAGCGCTTAGTAAAACAACCGTGGGCTATCTTGACCTATTACGTATTGTGTCATTAGACATTGGATAACGCATCAGATAGTTTTTGAAAACACCATTTGTCCCAAAAATGCATTTGAAAAATGCATTTGCAAATGTCTTCATATCTTTTTTCTTAATAGCACTGCAACAAAACGCCCGTATTAAAAGTTACTTAATTTTAGCAGACCTTTCATTTGACACTAATTTTTAAAAATCTTTCTTCGAGGGTAAGGCCGAGAATAGTATTGGTAATAATTCATTTGGTTAATACCCATTTTGGAACAGTTTCGATGGCTAAAGAGGAGTACGAAAAATCTTATTAGACGTTATTTTTGATGGTTTTGGGCTTCTATGATCGTTCGAGTTGAATGCAATTAGTTAAAAATTACTAATTCATATTTTACCCTACGTTTCGCCTGGTTTCTTTTCAGCTTCCTCAGTTATTCCGTTATTCCAAAACCAAGCGATAAATGACATACAAAAATAACTAAGATATGTGAGGGCGCTTTATTCTACCATTTTTCGTAAATCGAATACTTAGTAGGTACCTAATAGTGCAACGTCAAAAAGTATCCTTTTAAGCACTGCACTTTGTATTGTTTCTATTACTGACTGCACTGCATTGTACATAGCTGTAGCAGAAAATAAAGTTTTCCTGAACTTTTAATGCACTACACATTTTTCACAAAAGCTAAAACCCAAGTAGAGAAAAGCGAATAAGTGCAAGCTGCATTGTTATTAAAAATATTCACATCATCAGCAAATATAGGAATCTCAGTACAATGCATACAACATCATTCGTAATGAGAATTAAAAGAAAAGACAGCACACGACTTCCCGGAGGTATGCCCGAGTGAGCATTGTATGAGTTTTTAAAGACAGTTTATAAATTTTATGTGAGAAAGTTTTTAGTAAACAACGCTAGACTGTTTTATAAAATTTATAAAAGCCAAATTTTTCTGTGAGTATACCCTAGTGTTAGAGGTCGAAAAAATATTTTGGTGGCACAATTTCGAAAAAAAACGAGTCATTTTCGTGGCACGTGACAAAAACACAAGTTCTCCTACGTTTTAAAAAAAAAAATATTAAAACTTGGTGTAATACGTAGAAAAAAAAAAACAAAATAACACTATCTATTCCTGCTTTGACCAAAAGTAGAAGTTTCTACTAATTTGTACTTCTTTTTGAGTAATTTTCATTAAATTTCCTGAGATTGCAACCGAAAAAGAAGACTTAGAGTTCGGTGGCGCACTGAGTGACAAGTTAGCGGGTTAATGAATTTTTTGAAAATTGTTTACAGATTTATTTTTATTAAATTGTTAAAATATGAAATATGATGAAGTACATTAAACAGACAATTTTTTTTAAATAGTTGGCTCTTATGTTTTAATATTTTTTTTTTATTTTGAAGATGATAAAACTTTTCTGAAAACAAAAAAAAAGTACAATTTTTGTATTAAAAATAAATTTAAAAATATTTTATGAGAAAACTGCAACAGCAAGTATACAGGGTGTCCAGTAAATAATGGATAACCTTGGAATGCCTGATAGTTGACTTTATGACCGTCCTGAAAACTAATAAAAAAGAAGTCTATCCCAACCACAAGAAAAGATATGTGCATTTGTTTGTTCAGTGCATTACTTTTTGCGTTAACTTACGTTTTTGAATAACACGACTACAAGTGAATGAATTCTACCGTTTTTTCTTGTAGCAATATTAAACATTGTTTGTTGCCAAAACATAAGAAGACAAAAATTATAATAACTGTTGGAATTCTTAGAGAAAAAAATTATTGAACTTTGATTTTCGATGTAAAATGGGCAAGAAAATAATTTTTGAAAAAGTTAAATCATCTCTGGTATGAAAAAATGCATGGATACCTAAGAGGCCAACTATTTTAAAAATATGCGCGTTGAAAGCGGAAGTTATTGGTAAAAATCAGCAACAAGAAAGTCAATTTAGCAAAAACAAATGTTTTAAAAATTAGCAAATTAAACGTGAAAATACATGCGTTCAACATGGTAGATTTTTGATTGATTGCCTGTTTTTATGATATTATCTTTGTGATAAATCCAAGCTATCAACTTCTAGAGCCGATTGCAATATAACCAAAAATGGCACAAATGTGAAAAAAACGGCTAAATTTTCAAGCTTGTTTTAAAGTATATACCTAGTCTATTAGGCCCTAACAAAACCATGTTTCGCAGTTGCTTTTAGTTTATTTGTTATTTTCCTTAAACAAATAGTGTTTTGAATTTTGAGCTGACTTTCAATCACTTAGTTAGAAAACAAAAATAGATATTATTTTTTTAATTAACAGCAAATGCTCAAACTGTTTTCCACCCATTCTAATACAGGTACTGCACCTGCGAATAAATGAAAATCTTTTAATAATCTTGCTAAGTTTTGCTCAGAATCTTGTAATGCAGCTGCCTCCACAAGATTTCTTAGCTCCTCTAAGGACCTGATGGGCTGGCTGTACACGATTTTCTTAATGCAGCCCCAATAAAACAATCAAGTTGATTTAGGTCTGTTGAACGGGGTGGCCATAAAATTAGCCCCAGACCTCAAATCTATCTGCCTGTATATCTGGCATATTTGTAATGCAGCGGCTTGCACAAGATTCCATACCTCCTCTGAGAAGCTGATCGGCTTGCTGTATTCGATTTATTTAATGCACATCTTATAAGAAAATTAATTTGGGTGATTACCAAATTAATTTTCTTATAAGATGTACCAATATATTTTATGGTTTTTTAAAAGGCCAATTGAAGAGGTATAATTCAAAACAAGGTCGAAAATGTAGCCGTTTTTTTGCACTTTGTTAACATTCTTGGTAATGTTGCATTCGGCCCTAGAAGTTAAAAGCTGGGAATTATCATTAAAACAACATCATAAAGACAGCAAGTCAATCAAAAATCTACCATGTTCAAAGGATGGTATTATTTTCACGTTTACTGTGCTAATTTTGAAAACTTTTGTTTTTGAAATTGGATCTAGTATTGCAGATTCTTACAAATAACTTGCTATTGGTTCTAGACACTATAATAAATTTTACCATTTTGAAATCCGCATTCGACACGCATATTTTAAAAATAGTTGGCCACTTAGGTATTCATGCATTTGTTCACACTAGAGATGATTTAACTTTTTCAAAAATTATTTTCTTGCACATTTTGCATCGGAAATCAAAGTTCAATAATTTTTTTCTCTAAGAATTCCAACAGTTATTATAATTTTTGTCTTCTTATGTTTTGGCAAAAACAATGTTTAATATTGCTACAAGAAAAAACGGTAGAATTCATTCACTAGTAGTCGTGGTATTCAAAAACGTAAAGTAACGCAAAAAATAATACACAGAACAAAAAAGTGCACATATCTTTTCTTGTGGTTGGGATACACTTTTTTTTTATTAGTTTTCAGGACGGTCATAAAGTTTAGTATGAGTTATTTCAAGGTTATCCATTATTTACTGGACACCCTGTATATATATAAGACCATTGACAATAATCATTCAACCGTGAACAATTTTATGCCGAATCCGAACGGCTAGACGAGAAGCACTTATTCATCACAAGTGATTCTCTTGGAGGATTTGTCAATTCCTCGCAAGAGGCAGTAGCACTTGAAAAAAACTTTTTAGTGTTTAGGTGGACGAGCCTGGCAAGTGAACCCAGACCTCCAGCGTGATAGTCCAACGCATTAACCATTACGCTCCGGGCTACTGCAACCGTGATCGTAGAATTCATGTATTTGAGGGAAGTCGTACTTATTAAATAAATATTTCCGTTTTTCGTGACCTTTCTTTAAAATAAATAATTCCCTACAGCGGGCTTTAGGTCAATTATTGATTTTCTTATGTCTTTATAGTTGTGACGTTTTGGGTGTGCTTACACCCTTCTTCAGACTTTTTTTTAAATTATTTAATCATGACCTAAAAACTACGACGAAAATATTTTGTTTATATTTCGTTCTAAAAGTTCTTAAGTCGAGCTATAACCAGTTGCAAGGTTATCGATTATTTAATGGACACCATGCATACAAAAATAATAAAAAAAAACCCGCTCTAACGATTTCTAAATTTGTATAATTTATCAAACAAATCAGATGCCCTATTTAAATTTTCTGTCAGCTATTTAAATAACGAATTTATAGTCATTTTTATTTGAACTTGTTTTTTAAACTTAAAGATATCATAATGTTAATGAACCAATGACACATCGTCAATTTCCAATTTAAAGTTTTTAACTACGTAATTATGCATTCTGCATTCTATTTTTTCAAGAACTTTGAATTCTCATACCAAATGAGTTGCCAGGAAAAATTAGAAAGAACAAGAATTTTAAAGAGACTTATTTCCTCAATTTCATGCACACTAATAAAAGAAAGCTTGTTGTGAAGTACAGAAGATTATATCTTATGCAACACATTGGCCTTATTGCGAGTGTCTTTTGTCTATCGATAGAGGACTTATGTCGACAGTCGATCAGGGTCGGACCCTATGATTCAAATTTGAAAGTAGATTAAGTAAAAAAGTGAAGTAAAACCAAAATTTCCGAAGCAGATTTGAAAATCTGAAAAAAATATTTTGACAGCAAATATTTTTAATAAAAAAATATAAAAGTTATTATTATTAACAAAAAAAAAATAAAAATAAAAATATTAATTGCATTCGATTCAGAATTCACATTTCAAAATTTTAAAACTATTTTATAATAGTGAATTGTTATTTTTTAATAATAGTATTGTTTTAAAATAAATTGGCCATGAATAAATTTGTATTGTTTTATAAACTTTAATAAATTGTAACATGGTTCGGGAATATCCTTACGATTATTTATAAGAGTTCGTGAAAACATTAAACTTCAACAGTTTTAACACTTAATAGGTTTCT
Organism: Melangyna quadrimaculata; assembly: GCA_949320155.1. NCBI lineage: Eukaryota > Metazoa > Arthropoda > Insecta > Diptera > Syrphidae > Melangyna > Melangyna quadrimaculata. The sequence goes on along the minus strand of OX439483.1, from coordinate 75,858,147 downwards.
GAATTTGGGTTTTATTAATTTTATTTCGGAAAACTGTCTCTCAGCTGCTGCTCAAAGTTGGTTGGAAATTTGAAAGTGAAATAACACAGTGCTGTCGTTTACAAATTTCGGGGGAGTTTAAACTGAAAACTCAAAATTAAGAGTGAAATTGTATGGCGAGGAAGTTAAATTCATACATTTCGAGGGGGGTTTGAACGCATTTAATTCAACATTTACAATACACTTTGTTTCCCCGTGAAAATGAAAACGAAAACTGAACACATTACCTAGTGATGGCACATTACGAAAAATAATTATAATAAAACAAGTCATATAATAAAAATCCCTTTTTTTGTTCCCTATATCGATTTTTATTTTTATGTCTTTAGGTATTAATTAATAAAAAAAAGTTACTTGAACATGTCAAAACGGATAAAAGTTGTAACTGTTATTTAAACAAGTTAAGTTTGAAGATAAACGAAATTAGAATATAAGATATTTACATATGTACATACACTCCAATTCCTCGTTTAAATACACATTTTTTTTTTCATTAAACTTTTAACGATTTCTCTATAATCTTTTATAATTATGACCAGGGAAAGGATTTTGCTAACTTTGCCTATTTTTTCTGCGTGATCGTAAGAAATTATCGACTTTATACAAACACAATTCATGTTCTCTTGATTCAAAATATATGTATTTTAATTTGCCTTTTTTACCCGTTAGTGCTTTTTTTGCCTTTTTTACCCTTTGGTGTCTTTTGTGTCAATTTTGATTTGCTTGCTTTTTTTTATCAAAGTTAAACGAAAAAATCTTCAAAAAAATTATACAAATACAAACTGCATGTAGTTTTCCATTAACAGTTGAGATTATTTCGTTTAAAAACATGATCGTAACACAATCTAAAGCGCGCAGAAAACAAATTTGCTTGCCCTCAAGATACAAAAAAAAGAAAGCAGGTAGTGTAGTGTGAAGATAGAGTAACTATGATCTTTTCTCAATACAATTTCTTGTCCTTTTTTGTTTTTTTACTCATAAAAACTAGATCTTTGTATTTCTCTATGAATGATCGTGCATTTCCTTGCAATGCAAATATCAATGAAAATTTGGAAAAATCGAAAAGGCCAATAATTGCAAATGAAGTGTTGAAAAAGTTCACTACTGTTTTTCGTCGACTTAAAACTTTTGAGCAAATGCTGTAATAAATGCCAACGTCAACTCCACACTTTCCGAAAACGTGAAAAAGAATGGTGTAGAGACTAGCTCCACTCGTTTCTGCTCAAGGAGAAAGGTTCTTTAGCTCATTTAAGGCGCTTCTAAGAGACAATCGTAGAAGGCTGTTACATGAGAACTTCAAAAAGCTGTTGGTAGTTCAATGCTATTTTAATTAGACATTAAGTTTTGTTTATATTCTCTTTATTTAATAAATGCCTTTTTTGCCTTTTTAAGAATTTTTGGTTGCCTTTTTTGATTTTTTAAGGTCAGCAAAATCCTTTCCCTGATTATGACAAATCTATTTATAGAATTTATTAATTTAATTTAATATTAATTTAATTTAATTTAATTTAATTTACTTAGTACAAGTATATAACAAAATAATTATAGTAATAATAATATCTTAAGACTAAATAACAATTGAGATCTTAAAGCTAAATTGAAGAAAACGATTGGGATAGAAAGGGTAAGAGAAAGGTTATGATAGGAGAGCAAGTCTGAGAGAGGTTTTTGAGAGGTTTAAATCAAAAATGTTGGAGTTATTTACTTTACGAATCATTCTGGTAATAGGTTCATTTTGGCCATACTCTGTGCGATGGAAGGGGACATAGAAGAGGGGAGTGGTTCTCAATTGACGATTACGAGTATTCGGTTTGAATTTATCAAGTAGACTTTCATTATCAATGACTCCATTCAAAAGCTGGTTTACAAAAACTATATCGGCATTATCGCGACGTCTACTTAGAGTTTGTAAATTTATTAGTTTTAGACGGTTTTCGTAAGGTGGTAGATTATATGGGTCATCCCAACAAAGGCCACGTAGGGCAAAGCGAATATATCTACGTTGAACGACCTCTATCCGCTGATTGTGAGCATGGTGGTACGGAGACCATACTACGGAAGCGTATTCAAGAAGAGGCCTGACAAATGTGACATAAAGAGCCTTAGTAACATAAGGATTTGAGAATTCTTTCGACCAACGTTTTACGAAACCTAGAGTTGAGTTAGCTCTATTGATAATATTATCATAGCGAGCCCGAAAATTGAGTTGGCTGTCGCATATAACACCTAGGTCACGAATGGAAGTGATAAACGCAACAGGTTCATTCTCAATGAAATATTGACGTTGAGGCAAAGGAGGGCGTTTTCGGGAATAGGTAATAGCCTGGCATTTATTTACGTTCAATTCAAGAAAGTTGTGTTGGCACCAAGTAAAGAAATTGTTGAGGTCAGCTTGAAGTAATTGAACATCGGCCATGCACTTAATATGTTTAGATATACGCATGTCATCAGCGTTGATCTGGAGGTCAGATCCTTCACGGATAAGATCCACATCATTAATAGACAGTAAGAAAATCAGAGGACCTAAATGACTGCCTTGCGGAACCCCTGATGTTGGGCAGATAGGGGTGGAGCTGCATGATCTAAAAAGAACTGTGTATCGACGATCATTTAAATATGATTGAATCCATGAAATAAGTAAAGGTGGGAAGCCGTAGCGTTTCAATTTAAAGATGATGATGTTATGGGAGACTTTGTCGAATGCTTTGCTGAAATCTGTTGCAATCGCATCGACTTCATATCCAGATTCTAAGGAGCAAATGACATCTGATACGAACTCAGTTAGATTGGTGGTCGTTGATCTACCGCTAAGAAAGCCATGTTGCTTAGGAGAGACAAGTGGTTTGCAGGAAGGAACATTTTAGGTATGCAGGAAAGTTTGGCAATGGGTCTATAATTAGAGATATCGTTTTTGCATCCTTTTTTATGAATTGGGATAATAAAAGAGTCTTTCCATGCTTTTGGGAATACACCCTGGGAAATAGAGAGTTGGAAGAGATCAGTGAGTGGTTGAGCTAAACTGGAGGTGCAGTTTTTAAGAACAACAGCAGGAATCCCATCAGGACCCGACAAAAAGTCGTTCTTCATCAAGCGGATTTTATTAATAACTGAAGACAGGCATATGTTTATGGAAGTAAGGGGGACTTGGGAGCATCTGTTCATGTGATAGAAATAGTTAATATCAACCTCTGTATCTTTAGGAGAAAATGCTTGACCGAAGAAATCAGCAAAAAGGTTAGAAATATATTTTGGATCGGAGGATGAGCAATTGTTGTATTTTAGTGTCGAAGGATAACCATCAGACTTTCTTTTTGAATTTATAAATTGCAAGAAGTGTTTAGGATTTGAAATTAAATCAGATTGAGTTTGAATAATATAACTGGCGTATAAGGACTCACTCAAGTTGGAAAAGTTGTTATAAACTGAGACATAATTGTTAAAATCATGAATGGACTTCGAGTTGAGATATTTTTTCCAGAGCTTATTCCTCATATTTCTGAGAGAGCGAAGTTCCTTAGTGTACCACGAAGGGGAAGTAGTAAAATTCTTCTGAGGCAGCAGAGGGATAGATTGAGAAAAGCAAATTTGGATCTGTTCATAAAAGGTGTCAATCTTAACGTCGATGTTAGAGTCGTTGGTTATGAAATCAAAGTTAATGTTCCCAATAAGATCATTAAGTTTATCGAGGTTTGCTTTGCGAAAGTTAAAGGATTGTGACGTAAGGGAGTATGGTTGGATATAATCGCATTCAAAAGCAAAGGTTAGGGAAATTGTAGGGTGATAATTGTCGATCTTTGAAAGGATATGGTGACTTTGGATGACTTCGGTAATATGAGCATCAGATGAGAAAATCAGATCTAACTGTCTGTGTAAGCAGTTTTTTACACCACTCATTTGGGCGAGATTAGAAGAAAGTAGGCGGTCAGTGAAAAGAATCTCTTTTTCCGAGCTGGCGTTGGACGAAATGAAATAAAGCTCATCATCAGATTCCCAAATTAATCGTGGAAGATTGAAGTCACCCACGATTATTATATCATCTTCGGGATTAGAAATATCAACAACATGATCAACTGCATCAACTAGAAGCAGGTATTCAGTAGTTGGCTGGGAGGGTGGGATGTAACAGCACAAAATGTAGAGGGAACGCTTGGCTACACAGACTTTTACGCATATAAGTTCAAGGTTAGCTGTGTTGGGAATAATAACCAGTGAAGAATCAAGACTAGAATGAAATGCCAATAAAACACCACGTCCGGAGGAGGAGCTTCCAAGCGGATTAATGATAGGACTTGCATTTGAGACTAAAACATCCTTACGGAATACATTGAAGTCGGAATTAAAGAACTCATTGTTATGAAAATCTGGTGTAAGGTTTGTTTCTGTAAGAGCGTAAACGTCAAAAGGAAGTTTTTGGGAGTTTAAGTAAATATTTGAACTTTTAGTGCGTAGTCCCCTAACATTTTGGTAGTATAAAGATAAGAATTGGGTTTTCGGCTGGTCTGAAAAACGATTGTTAGGAACGAAAGGGGCTATTAACGTATTTTGTCTTAAATTGCGAAAGCTGCATAGAATTAACATACGTAGCATAGGCGGAAAGATCGTTTTCAACATCGGATGGAGTGAGATTATATTAAGTGTAATATGGGGATTAAGATTCAGGAAGAATTTTGAATCCTCCTAAAAAATTGTTAGTATTATGGCTCTTTGAACAATTTTAGTCAAAAAATCGACCTTATTTTTTGAGTCATTCGTTTAAGAACAACTTGAAAAACAACCAAGTAGCTCAGAAAGTCGTTAAAAATAGTAGGTATGCAAAAAATCTAATAATCACCAGTTAAAGACATTTTCTCATGAATTTAACAATTTTGCCAAAAGGAAGTGCTCTAACCGAAGAGAAAAATGCTCAAATTCGAGACTATCAGGACAATGGTCATATCAGTCGATGTGAAGGTCACAACATTGGACTTAGATGCAGCTACTTTTGATATAGGGAACGATTAAAAAACAACAAACCGCTAGCGAACATGGCTACATCACCTCAAGAAAAACAACGCATACTCCGAAAAGTCTCAAATTCAACTTCAAATTAGGAATGCTATTCAAGAGCAATCAACGGGTAGCTGCTTTGTTTTTTTTTTTTGTTATTTTTGTTTTGTTCTTTTCTTCCGCAAACTGAATTTGTGCCTGCTGGCTGAGCACAAAGGTGTAGTTGTAGAAAGGTAAGCAAATAGTATATGTAGCGCCACAAATCCACAATGTAAAGCTGCCATTGTAGCAAGACAGTGTGTGTGTGTGAATTAGGTAGGTATGTTATGCAGGCAGTCACATTTTGTGATCAAATTAATTGTGTATTGTGTATCTTGCTTTTATATAAAAAAGAAAGTGTTTTCCGGGTTGACAAAAAATGATTTGTTTCGAGTAAAAAGCGTATAACTTGACCTAATGGTTGGATCTTCAAGATTGAGATCTTAAAATGACGGGAAAAACAGTTTACAATTATGTAGTATTAAAACAATTGAATGGTGTTCAAATGAATTCAGTCTTAAAAAATGCTTCACATATTTACAAAATGGCTACACTGCAAAAACATTGTGTGTCTTTTAAAAAAATACATATGTAGGTAGGAAGGTATGCAAATATAAACAAACTCCTTTAATATTATGTACTTTTAGCAAACAAATTATTATTTTAAAGTTTGCGAGCACGGATCGGCTTGTTTTTAATAAAATTATCCATACATGTACCATCATTGACCATATACCAGATGCCAAAATGTAGGATTTATTCGCAATAAGCACGTTCGTTATTCAAAGTAACAGGGGCTTAACTTTGTAATTTGATTCTACAATATTTCGAATTCGTAAAATCTCAATTGGCATGAAACTTAAAAATTCAATAAAACAGCGCTTATTGGAGATTCTATGGCAAAGAGTCGGAAATACTAACATTTGATCCTTCTTTCATGCATATTACCGCTTTAAATTAACATTGAAAACAACTTTAGAATTTATTCGAAAGTAGAATAAAGTTACGTAGTATGGCCCCAGATATCTCTGTCGATTGAGATACACAATACGAAAAAGAAAATTTGTAGATTATTTCGACTTTTGTCGCACCGAAAGTTGAACGACACTCGCAATAAGGGCCATTTCGAAGCTTATTAGAATTGGGACTAGACGCCTCAAAAGTACCTGGGTGAAACTCTCTAACTATGAGCTTTATCAGATAGTTAATGATTTTTATGGATACTTACTAAAAATGTCCTTGTTGATTCTAAATTATATGTTTATAAATAAATACAACACAAACCAAACCATTCCAAACGTAAACATTTTATACAGTTGAAATGTTTACAACTGTAATCTACAGCACTCACCATACACAAACACTTTATACAACTAAAATCATATTTTCATTTGCAATTTTGTAGTGATTCTCCCCAAATTATTGTATTCTTACCTGCAAAGAAAATAAATAAAAAATAGAATGTTAGTAAATCACATTAATAATCCATTTATTGCTGGATAGAAACAAAAAAAAAAACAATAATGATATAAAAATACACACACAAATATTCGCAAAAGGAAAAATAAAACCGGATATTAAAACAAAAATAACACAGCACAGAAAGTGCGAAGAATATAAATAAAAAGTAGAAACAAGGAAGAAAACAAAAAATAAAAAAATAAAAGGAAATTAACTTCAAATTGGCAATAATTCTATTTAAGTGTAAATGGGGAATCAAAAAAAAGGTAGGTAAACGAACAACAACAAATCCTGGTGTTATATACTAAACGCACAGAACAGAATTCCTACTGTGCCGCTTCTACCACCACCCTTAGGCGGTATAACAGTTACATTTAGAAGATCTAATTTTTTTCTTTGGAAAACAAACAATTCACATCATCTCATCAGCCATTATGCATTCTGTGTCTATTGCCAGAAAGATAGACACAACAAACAAACAAAAAAAAGGAAAAACACAGCCCCAATACAAATCCCTAATATCTTTCTCATTTCCGAGCTTGAATGCCTGTGATTTCCGGCCACTGCCATATCCTTGTCTGTTGTCACTTTCTATACCAGCGTATACTTAGCTTCTGTTGAATCAACTAACATCGTCTCCCGCTCTGACAGGGACTTTTTCCATCCTTCCACCAACGCTACACAATTTATTTCCATTTAATGTTTTGAAGAACAAAAAAAAAAAATCATAAATATTTCAGTTGATTTTTAAAGCGTGCAGGCGCGTATGCAGACGTTTAGTTAGGGGGTTTTGATCGAGAACTTACCATGCGACTGAATACAGTTTTGAGTTTCTGGTTAAGTTCTGTTGGCCTTCGAATAATTAATTTTTGATTGGATTTCTATTTGCTTCGGCCATTTGAAAAAAATGACAATTTTTATAAAGCTTTTAGGTAAGAAAGTATAAGTTCAAATTACTTTAAAACTGTGTGTCATTTCTTGAAACAAGTTAATGGACTATTTTCAGGTCCACATTGTCTCCATGACCCCTCTAGGGAACCGCACATGTAATGGAAATGGTGCAAGCAAAATCACCGTGTTACCATAATAAAATATTTATCCATGAATACTAAAGGAACGGAAAAAGAAATAAAAGCAAAAATGAAAACAAAAAATAAAAACTGCATGGGGGGCTGAAGCTTGTCAGTTTTTATTGTTAAATGAAAATTGCTACATTCAAAGTTATTACTACCTCCAGGGGGCGTCTACTCTATCTACCTACCTGCTTTGGTGTTGGTCTTGATCCTGGTGTTTCATTAAGTGCGTTTATCATTCTCGTTCGACGACGACCAGGAGGGGTAGAGTCTTCAAAGGTAATATTGTGGAACAGAGGTGGTCTACTGGCGAATTATCCAGTTAGTTTCAATGTTTATGACATTAAAGAGGATTTTCGTTTTTGTGTTTTGATTGTCTCCTTCCAGGTAATTTTTTTGTCTATATTTTAATTTGGTCGAGTAGAGATCTCGTAATAAAAATGGTAAAAGTGGAGATTATCTTATTTAGGAAATCCTTCCGAGTTTATGTTGTGTGGTCATTATAAATCTGAATAAGAGAAGGTACACACAAAGTCTATGCAATTGGTTGTTTTAAGTTAAGAACTTTTGTACACCTTTAAATTGTGCCTGTGCATATTTTATGTACAAAATTAAAAGGTCTAAACAAAAGTCGAACTATAAAACTAGGATTGGGGAGGTATTTTCTTAAAGGACTTAAAATTTGCATACCGCGCCTATATTATTTTGCTACAAGGTAGAAATAGAGCTTTATAATTTGAAAATGACAGGGTAATTAAAAGTTCTTGATTACAGGAAAGCAATTTATCGATTTAAAGCTCAAAAGTAGTGTTGGCGGAGACAGTAGTTTGATGATTCGAAGAATTGCTGAAGCGATTTTTATCAAACTTTGGACTAAGGGTTTCTCAGTGATTCTTTAGAGACAATTTAACTTATTAATTATGGTACAACCATAACTTTTCAACCGTTATGAAAAACGAAACGAACGATTTTGATAACAAAAATGCTTACAATTCAATGAACGAGGGCGTTTCGGGAAGTAACCGACTTAAGGTACATATGGATGTTGTTTTTAAGAAACAAATAAATACCATGTTAGAAATTAGAATTTTTAGAGATATTAAGTTTGAAGTTTAAAATAAAACGTTGAATATTTTTCGTTTATTTTATTTTGAAATGGCTAAGTCCAACCAATTACAAAACGGAGCAGGATTCTACTCTGGGAGAATCTCATCCACCGTTCACAACCTTTTCGTTTTTTTCGATGCAAGTTCCGCTCATTGATAGCGGCATGGGTGGAGAGTTCCACATTTACGAGAGGAGACTGCATTGAGTTTTCCAAAAATTAAATTCTACGCAGTTTTTGATTCCCCACTGGACAATGCTGTCGAAATCAAAATTTAATGAGCTTATCATGCGCTGCAATTGAAGTTCCACATCCAAAGAACATGGATGTGAATCTAGAAACGAATATGAAAAGCAAAACAGTTTCAGACAGGACATCGTAATTATATATTAAGAGAGTTGGAGACAAAACTGAGCCCTGTGGAACGCCAGCATTTATTTCGTGATTTCATACTATGAGCAGGCTGTTAAAATTTTTGTGTCATTTTTCCAGACCGTTTCTTATGAGTGCACAAGAGTGCCGTAATCAAGTTTTTTTTTTAATTAGTTTTAAATCGATCCAAAAACAAACATAAGATTTTTTTATGAAAAACTTAGATACTCAGTTGTCTAAGATTCCATATAAATATTAAGGATACAAAATATGTATTAAAATTTTAGATTAGAAATATTTTGTACAGATAAAATCCAGAAAAAATTTAAAATTGTCAATTTGTCTGCATAAAATTTAAAAATTATAAACCTTGAAAGTCTAATAAAAATTTTGATATATAAAACATAACTGTGCGTTGCTCACAAGCTTCACAAAATAATTTCAAATATGTATATTGAGAAAAAACAACTATCCAATTAATATAATCCAGAAACTTATTTGTTATTTCATCAGGTAAAAACGAAAACTAACAAGCCAGAATTAATATACCACAAAGATTTGACCAAAGTAGCTTCAGCAGTAATGAAGCCAACAGAACAAATTTCAAAATTCTTTCTTAATCAGCTCTATCGGGAATTCCTTGGGAAATATTTTTCCCACGGAATTTTATAGTTCCCGGGAAAGCATTCCTCCTATGGGGAATTCCCCACAGAATTCTTTTCCCTGGGAACAACTTTTACCAACAAAAAAATGAAAAGAAAATATTCGAATATTGTTTTCGAAGAGTTTGACATTTGATTTTGCAGTAAGAAAACAAAGTTTATTTATTCTGTGCATTGTTTAAATTATAAACAAATTGATAGATAATGCAAAGAATATCGTTTTATTTATTAATTAACGAAACAGAACAAAGAGGACAAAATGAGCAGAGAACAATAAGGCGGAGTTTAAGAGATCATTCAAATCCTTTAGAGCTACCAGAACCACCGTAAATTGAAACATTTGATTGACTCATTCAATTTTGATATCATTTTGGTCTACAGATTCCATCGTTATTATAGAGTTAACAAGACATTGTCTAAGCATTTGATTTCTCGCCTCAGTCAAAGAAAACTATCGCTATTCCTCCATTCATTAAGATAAGCGCGTGCCTGCGTTTCCCATGAGGTTGGGTTGGATCAATCTTCATTTTCAGAAGTCCTTTCAAATGTATTGGATTTCTTTAAAAACAAAATTTGCCGGTTATGGATCAAGATGCAAATGACCCAAGAAGAAAAAAAAGCTTGAATTTTTATGAAAAACATAAAATTCCTGGAGTAATAGGATGCATAGACGGCACTCCACTCTGCAACTGATTTTACTGGAGGGCCAATGCAGTTGAGATCACTTTCAACGTTTTTCCAAAACGTTTGGACATCTTCCTTTAGTCTATTTGTTGTGAATCCATTGCATGGTGTCCACGTTTTTTCAAAATAAATTTCCCTGACTTTCCCTGACCAATTTCAAAGTTTTCCCTGACCAAAAAATCAAAACAATTTTTTTCATGAGTAGGTACGTATTAATATTGCACAAATATTGCACAAAGTGGTAGAAATGGTACGTGTTTGAATGAAGTTAATTAAACCTTAGGCAAAAAGAATTGACCTTGTATTTTTCAAAGATCTATCTGAAGGTATACATAACGGATTGCATTTAAAGTGAAAAATAATAACTGCATGAATTTAAAAAAAAATTGTTTTGCTTAACAGAAGGGACGACTATACCTGTGCAATGTAGTTCATAGTAATTTTAAATGAAATGCTTCCAAATCATATGTATAAATCGTGGCGATGTTAAAATTTAACAGTTTATTTTTTTTTAAATAAATCAAAATGCATTAGTTCAGGTATGCAGAAACAGTATGAAGAAATAAGTAAAAAGAAATTATCGTACTTGAAATATAAACTTGAACGCGTTGGTTGAACTTCACAGTCAAAGGACAATGGGCAAATTGGGTCCAGCACCAATAAGAACGGCCTTCATATCATATAAAGGTATTTTTTAATGCATTCCTTAACCGTTTGTCCAAATTCGCTGTGTGACAAAAGTTATTTAATTTAGGTTAAAATGAGTTTTAGGGTAACAAATCCTTTTTTCCTTAGTTTTACTTTAATATTTTGTGTATTTTTCGCTCGATTTAAGCCATTTTTGGAATTAAGTTCTTTGAACCCATGATAGAATACCTGAATTTTTAAAATTATGTTAAAGGGTCGCAAGCATCAATTTTATGCAAAAAGCTGTTTTTGGAGCATTTAATTTGTAAAAAAAAAAACAAATATTAGTTTTTAAATAATATTTTTGGTGTCAAAACCATCTCTGGAAAAAGTCAATTTTTACCTCATTTATCAGAATAAAAAAAGGTATTGTGTTTTCAGTCTTTTGTAATTCGTAAAAGTAATACAAAACAACTTACAAAACGACACTCGAAACCACCATTATATGTATATTATTATAAGGAGTTGAAATATTTTTAGCTTATTCCTTTTTAGTAACGAACAAATTGGTATTACATTTATAACGGGCTGACGGGCACAAAATATTTAAAAAAAAATATAAACAAAAAATTTAATATTTTGTTCGTTTGGTACCTTACTAAAAGATTTTTAACTCATTCAGTTTCTTACCTATTTTAAGTTACTTTTAAGTCAGTCTCTTTTTTATCATATACAAAAATCACAAATCCACGTTCTTGTTTTACACAAAAATTACTTAATAGTCCAAAATCAAGGCCAGGTCGTCGATTTTGAACGAGTAGACAAAAAAACCATGTTTGCACTAAATCTTCGCTTGCATTATCGTTATTTTAGATAAACTGTTAAACTTGTAGGTACTTGATTTTGTAGCTTGACCAAAAAATGTTTTTTTCTGAAATGTTATTCTTCTATGAAAAACCACAAAGACACTTAAAATCGGTAAAAAACTGACTGAGATAAAAATATTTTAATACCATAAAAAGGAAAATTAATATTCTATTGTTTGTTAATATTTTTTTGTTTGATCTATTTAGGAATCATTTCGTAAAAAATGTACAATCATTTTCTTCGTTACTAAATAAGGAATAAGTTAAACAAAATTGAACCCGTAATAGTATTTGTTTATAAGGGTGGTATTGTGGAATGTTTTGTCCAATTTTTATGAATTGCAATTTAAAACCTTGAAAATAATACCCATTTTTATTACGTTAAATGAGATACAAATTGATCTTTGTTTGTTGTTTTCCAGAGATGATTTGGACATAAAAACTATTATTTAAAAGCCAATATTTGTATTTTTTATAAATTAAATACTCCAAACAATGCTTTTTGCATAAAATTGATGGTTGGCGTCAACATGATTTTAAAAATCTGAAAAACTTCAGGTAGTGTGTCATGGGTTCAAAGAATTTAATTCCAAAAAATGACTTAAATCGAGCGAAAAATACACAAAATATTAAAAAAAAAAACTATGGAACAAAATAATTGTGACCCTAAAACTCATTTTATTTAAAATTAAATAACACACAGCGAATTTGGACAAACGGTTAACGGATAATGAATGCATAAACATGTACCTATATACGATATGAAGGCCGTTCTTATTGGTGCTGGGCCCATGCTCCATACCTCTTTGCACATTATCCTTTAACAGTTAGTTTTTTATTTTTTGCCTCTTATTGGCCGCGATCGGAAACCTATGCTATGCTATCTAAAGGTCGATTCACAATGGAACGAGTAAACGCGACGAGAGCGTGACTTGATTCGCTGTCATTTTTTTCTAGTTATAAAATCGTTTTCCAATTCACAATGCGACGAGTTTCTTGACAACGAGTTTTTTGGTAGCGTTAAATTGTTTATTCTTTTTCTTCTAAAACTACACCATGGAATTAGAATGTTCCGGACTCAAATGGAGCAGTAAGCAATTGCCTTCAATTTGAGTCCACAAAATTCTTATTCCATTGTGTAGTTTTCCTAAACACGGGAGCTGAAATAACTATTTTTTTTTTTGTCGCATTGTAAATCGATCTTAAGATAGTTTCGTATCCATATAGGTTTTCGAACGGATTGGTTATTTTTGACATTTCGCTTGAGATAGAAGCGTACATGTATCTACCAAAATATTTCAGATAGCATGGATAGCTATCCAACATTAAAAGCTGTTTTGTCATCAGCTGTTTTTAACACGGGATTCCAACAACACGAACCTATCTGGATAGCTCTACATAGGTTAAATGCACGTTGTGTTATTTCGTACAGTAATGGCAGCGATCTACTGTACGAAATAACACAAAGTGCATTTAGTTGCGTTTCACTCATTTTTTTTTGACATATTCACAGGTATGGCAAAAGATACGAATTGAATTATTTTAAACAGAAATGTAATCAAAACGAAATGTTCGATCAGAAAAAGTTTCTTATGAGAGAAAGTGAAAAAGGAGTTCAGTGAATTTTTAAAAAAATTTTCCCTGACCGCTTCCCGAATTCCCTGACCAAATTTTGTTCCCTGACTTTCCCTGGCTTTCCAGTTTAGCGGACACCATGCATTGGCAATATCGCGGTTTTTTTTCCATTAAATTGATTAACACTTCTATTTGCCCCGAATTTGAAGAATTTGACCTTAAAAAAGACTATTTTTAGTTTTATTAATTTTTTTAAAGAATAACTTACATGGTTCTTTATTGTTTGGAATTCACACGTAAAATGACAGGGGAATATTCCGAGCGAAAAAGCAATAAATTTCCCATGCAAAAATTGTTAACGATAGGTATTTTTTTTTCTCTGGGAATGTTTCCCTAATTTCGAAAGTGTTCACGATACCTATTTTTCGAATATGGGAAAAATTTCATGGGAAACACAATTCCCGATATCCCAAATATGTACAAAACAAAAAATTAATAAAACAGAAAACAGTGGATTATTTTACTCTATAAAATGCAACGATTGCGAAAAGACAGGCATAAGAGAAACTATTAAAAAACTGGGGTCAAGAATAGGTCAATTTTGGAAATTGGAAATTGGTAATTTGGTAATTTTATATATATTTAAATTTCTTATGTATTTATGTAGTTTTTATTTAAACGCTTGTATCATATTTCTATAGATCCTGATGATGAGGCAAAAAGGTCTTCGAAATATATAGATCAACAAAATAAAATAATAAATAAGAAAATGCGTTTTACTGAATTCAAATGAAGAAAAACAAAAAGGTAAAATAATTTTTTTTTAAATTATTATGATATATTCTTTAAAAAAGTATTTTGTTTTTAAAATTCTGTATTTAAAAATGCGTTAATAGGATCAAAAATAGAAATCATTTTAATAATGTAAAAAAGTGGGCACTTTTTACAGATACAGAATTTTGAGCAACCAGAATTTTGACTTACAGTATTTTGATCATGCAGTATTTTGTACATACAGCATTTTGAAATACATTATTTTGAGATACAGTATTATTTTGACCCCAACATTGCAAAATATTGTTAAAATACAAAAAAAAACAAGTTTCTTATCCGTAATGAAGTGAGACGGAGTGTACATACTGTTCACTTACTGATTTGGTATTTTTAACTTTATTTCACATTTAAGTGGTCTTTCAATATTTGTCTAAAAACTAAAAAGTTTTTTTTTCAGGGCTACTGCCTCTTGCGAGGAATTGACAAATCCTCCAAGAGTATCACTTGTCACGAATAAGTGCTTCCCGTCTAGCCGTTCGGATTTAGCATAAAATTGTAGGTCCCTTCCATTCCTGTCGACAGGCGCTCACAGGAATGGTTGCGAGTTTTTAGTCACTAGGCCCTGGTTCTTCATGAGCCGTTGTGCCACCCGATTTATTTATTTTTTTCATTTTTTATTGAAGCACTTTTCAATGCGTAATTACACATTTTTTTTTTCTTAATCTTAATATACGGGAATAAATGACTTATATTTGAGTTGATTTTTGAATTGACGCATAAGAATTTCTTCTATTTATTTCTTGGTAACTTAAATTGCAAAACCATCTTTAAAAGACTTTTTTAAACTTTTTAACTATAGATACCTTAATAGACGAGAAATTTTAAAAATACCTACGCTTATTTCCTCAAATTCTGTAAAATATTTAAGTCACAAAAATATAATCCCAAACCAAATGCCTTTTTTGTTCTTCACAAACAAAATCTTTGAACTTAGCAATGAGCAATATTGTTTATGAACTTGTAAGAAATCTCTCTTAGTTCTTTTTCTACTTTTCTATACAGGTACTCTATGACAACATCATTTAAACTTCCACTCACTTTGTTGATTTTACAAATTCCGCAAAAGCATTATTTCTTTAAACGAATTTACCGAACTTTTAAGTATTTTTAAATCGCCCTAAAGTTTAAATATATTAAAAAACACATATATACATACCCACTTTGGGAAAACAAAAAAAAAATCTCTCACTTAATGGAGCTACCAATATAATGCCACATCTACTCCATCATATTGATGGTGATTCTGCTCCATCATTTCATCAAAGCCTCTTAATGGTTTTCAAAAGTGTTTCAAACAAAAAAAAAAAAAGAAGAACCAACAACAAAAAGAACAAAATGAAAAAAAAAAAAAACAAAATAGAGTTCACATGAAGAACGAGGCAAAATATTTTCATTAAGAGCCATTTTGTTGTTAACATTTATTTCCACCTCCCTTCTCTCGGTTCCATTTATCGTCATCACTATCACCGTCCCGTCAACGTCATCATCGCCGTTCATCGTGCGTCGTTGTCGTTGGAGCAAATCGTCGATGACATCAATTTCGCTAGCACTCATCATCAGATTCAATTTAGTTGACATTTTGACTCTCATCCTTGTGTCGAAATCTACCCTTAAGCGTCAAATGGTAGCAAAATACCAATTTCCATCATTCTCGCACCCGCACTCCACATCCGCACCTTCGGAGTCTACTCCGCCTACCCCTCGTTGAAGACTCAAATTGAAGTAACAAAAATCACTTAACATTTAAAAATTGTTAGATATAATTTTTTTTTCTTTTTCAAAGTCAAACGGAGGATGACTTTTACATCATACCCACTTGCTTGAGCACAGAGCAGGCGGGTGGGAGAATAGTAAAAGAGTCTATCGCCTGAAGTGGTGGAAAATTTATTTCCTATCCTTGGTGTTTTGTGTTCCAGGTGTTTTGGCACGTGAAATTGAGGTTTTTCGTATTTTTTTTTCTGCCAGACGATGTACGCCTGGGGAGTTTGCCGTAACCGTAAAAAATAAAACACCGTGTAGCACCTCACGCAGCAGGAAGAAAATGAACAAATCTGGAAGGTAACATATCCTCCTACAAAAGTAATTTGGGTTTATCGAATATTTAACCGAACAACCCGCAACTCTACTCTTTCCCATATCCATAAGTTTGCCTATCTATCTCGCATATTGTGCAATCTTATCGACTTTTATTAATACCACAGTTTTCCCCATGTCACAGTATACATATTTCGTGATTTTTTTCTTCATTTTCTTTTCCGATATTATATTGATAAGGGTTTTGATTGGTGCTTGGGGTTGGTTAAAGACTTTCGTGGAATATAATATACAATCTCAGTCAGAATAATAACACACACGAACACACAAACAAGTGAATGAAATATACAATTCTAATTAAGTTTCTTGCCGTGCGTAAACTCAATTTAACATTTTCTAGACTCCTACTCTCGGTCTCCATTACATAAATATGACCCTCCTCCCCCAATTTGTACAGACAGTTTGGAATTCATCCTCCTTCGTTTGAGAAGTTATGTAGGGATAAACACAATCAGTCGAAAAAAATTGTTGCAAAAATATGACAGCCAAGGTTTCCTATAATTATGGTGACCCTATTTTTTTTTTACAGAAAACAAATCGATTTTGATTAAATGTTAGAATTCTCAAGAGCTTTAGACATTTTGTTGATCATTTTTTTTAATTTGAGTTTTTATAATAAATATTCAAAATAAACGCGCAAACTTAATATTCATAAGTTCGCTTTACGAAAAATGGCAAGGCAAGAATTCACAATAGTCAGAACAAAACAAGAACAAAAAAAGACAGTTCTTTGCACTGAAAGGGTGGATGGTCACCCTAACTATTAAACATATACAAATAGCTTCCTTCCTAGGCTGTAGAATAGTAGAATATGTTTCCATCGAGCAAGAACTCTTGGGGCACTTTTTGTTCAAGTATACATATATTTCGATTGAACCCACCGCTTCCACCCCCATTGCCCTGAGCTCATTTTGGGGGATGGTGGATTGGGTTGTTCCGAAAAATCATCAGGATATCAATTTATAAACCTTGTGAATAAACGAATAATACTCTCTTAAATTATGTATATAAATGGCATTTAAGATGCTATTATAATGAAGCGTGCGTGATGGTTGGATGACACCAACACCACCCCAACCCACCATACCCTATATAATCCTTTATCCTTGTTAATTCGTGTATCCCATTCAACCGCCCTCTAGTGAGGGATATAACACAACAATCGATCCATTAAGTAACGAGTATACGGGAAAGTTATTCATATATAAGAGAAGCGAATAGCTCTATAAATGTCGAATGACTAACTGACTGACAGACTTGTGCCAGTGCCATGTGCCATGACATGTTATGGCATTTCGTTCTAGGAAGCTATATCCTTGACAATTCCACTGAGATTGTTCAATAAAATGGTTATATTTATGTATTGTAAATACGCTCTAGTTCCTTCCTGCCCGCACACACTCTATACATAGTTATTCACTATTGTATGTGTTCATTCCTTTTTTTCCTGTTGAAGAGCGCCGTATGGTGGCAGGTGCTTTCAAACTAATATTGTCGAAGCAGTGATATTCCAGGTAAAATGGAAATGAAAACGTTGATAGTAAATTATTAACAATTCGATTGAATTGGGGTATATGAACGAGGAGGCGTTGCTATAGTAATATCGTGCATGTAAACCATAAACGAATAAATCGTTTGCCTTCGGTTCGGCTTTGATGCCTGTTATTGCCAATATTTTCAAAGTAAACTTACACAACACAAGGCAGACTCACGTGTTTAAGGCTGATGGTAGAAACATAGTGGCATGGGGATGGGTATTATTATAGTCAAATGACAAGTGCACGGTAAGATATCGATACAATAGATTTCTAAGAAAACAACAAAACACAAAATAAGCTACAAAATATTTCAAAATATACGTCACGAGCTTTTGAAAAAATAAAATGACTTTTGTGATCATTTTAAGAAATAAAAATGAAATGGAATCAATTAAGAGCATTGCACGAATTATAACGGTTTGATTGAGAGTTTTTTTTTTTTTTTTTTTAGTACGCGCACTCAAGGGGTTTTTGGTACCCTTAAATTGTTAAAATAAACAGAGTGCGAGCGTTAGGAAAACAGGGACGGATTAAAGAGGAGATGCCGATGCACATTGGTTTTGAACCTTTGAATATCGAAATGGAAGCGAAAAATAGAGCCGGGTAAAGCATTCCACATTCGGGTAGTTCGGCTAAAAAAAGAATCTCTATACTTGACCGTACGTCCGAAGTTGGGCTCAAGGGTAAACTGATGTGCATTTCTGAAAGTACGAGTATTACGGTTAAATTCTTTTAGGGGCGCAATGCAACTGGCTATTTCAGTAGAGCACTGCTTATAAAAATAACGGTAAAACAACGAAAGACATGAAACATTGCGGCGGTGTTCGAGAGTTGCAAATGCTTCCGTTATATTTCTGTCACCTATCATTTTCATAGCTCTTCTTTGTATCCTATCCAAAAGACACAAGTGGGTTGATGGAGCACCTGCCCAAACATGGGAATTGTACTCGAGTTTTGGACGGAAAAAGGCTTGATATATAACAGCCAGATCAGATGGGGTGAAAAATTTCTTGCATCGCCGTAGAAAACCCAAACACTTAGCAGCATTTTTGGCGACATCAAAAATGTGAACATTACACACAAGGTGGTCTGTGATACACATACCGAAAAATGAAAGCTTTTCGGTTTCCACAATGCAAGTGCCACTCATGGATAGTGGCATGGCGGGTGGGTTTCGTTTGGACGACAGAAGACAGCATTGAGTTTTAGTAGCTTTAAATTCCACGCGGTTTTTGATTCCCCATTGGACAATGCTATCAAGATCAGAATTTAATGAGCTTATCATACGCTGCCGTTCGAGTACCACATCCGAAGGACATGGATGTGAATCTAAAAACGAATATGAAAAGCTGAGGGTACTGTCGTCAGCGAAACAGTTTAATGGATTAGAAGTTTCAGATAAAAGATCATTTATGAAAATAAGGAAGAGAGTCGGGGACAAAACGGAGCCCTGGGGTACACCAGCATTTATTTTGTGGATTTCAGACTTGAAACCGTCTAATACAACTTGTATTGAGCGGTCCGAAAGGTAATTTCTAATCCAACGAAGAAGAGATTCATCGATACCAAATGCGCGTTTTTCGATAAGAGAGCTTGATGCCAAACTCTATCAAACGCTTTAGAAATATCAAGCGCAATAATCTTACTTTCTCCAAAACGATGTAAAGATTTGTTCCACTGTTCGGTGAGATATACCATCAGATCACCAGTGGACCTATTTCTTCGAAAGCCGTACTGCCGGTCATTAAGAAACTTTCGTTCTTCGAGATATTTCTTGAGCTGAAAATTGATCAGCGTTTCCATGACCTTGGAAAGAAGGGACGTAAGTGCAATTGGACGATAATTTGAGGGTGAAGAAGATACGCCTTTCTTAGGGACTGGCTGGACAAATGCTGTTCTCCATCCACTCGGAAAGAGACCAGTAGAATAGGACAGATGGAAAAGCTTACGCAGTGGTTTTGCCAGCGTTGAAGAACAATGGGAGGTATACTATCCGGGCCAGCGGATTTGTGTATATCAAGATCTTTTAGGACTCTGGCAACTGCACGAGTGCGAAAGAAGATTCGTCCCATAAATCGTTTGCGCTCTCAAGTACGGGAGAAGTCATAGCACTTTCTGGCAGCGTCGAAATAACAGCAAACTGTGCTGCAAGCAAATTGGCTTTCTCTAACGAGCTGACAAAACGGGTGTCGTTGAAGACGAGCGTTGGAACCGACGACGAAGTGGCATTTCGTATGTTCTTTGCAAATGACCAAAAATTTTTACTACTATTGGGACATTGTCACTATCACTATCACTATCGAGGAAGCATAGTGACCAGTTAAAGTTACTGAAGAAACCGTTGAGACCGTCCCAGTTGGCTTTCTCGTATTGCCAAACGGTTCTCGTTGGTGCTTTCTCTTTAACTGAGTTTTGTTGGCACGAGAAATTAGTAGATATGACACAATGGTCTGACGAGCCTAGAGGCGATCATACACTAATAGTGTATTTATCAGGGTCAGAGGTAAGAAACAAGTCAAGGGTGTTGGCGGATTGACCTGTAACATCCGGTATTCGAGTTGGCTCATCAACAAGCTGAGTCTTGTAATTAAATTTATAATAAAATACTAATAGTTTATTCAATTGGGTTTTTTGTGTGATAACACACTCGCAGTTAGGCTGCATAGTTTTCGCTCCGTCATTTATATTATTTATGAATGTTCAACAACCACTTGAGTGGGCTACCACCATTGTATTTGGCTGGAATTATTGCAATTTCATGGCTGCCACACCAATCATCAGATTCCTTATTAGTGGTGCTTAATCTTTATGTTCAATTTTAATTTATAAATTATAAGTGCCGTCAATTGGAATCGAACTCAGACCAGCTACCTCTGAAGCCTGTGCACTACGCATTGCGCCACCGAGGTCACCTGATCATGCACATCCAATGTTGGGTTTTTATTTTTTGTTGTCTTTATAAATTGCATATTAAGACTAGAATTGTTACTAACCGTATACAATTAATTTACGATTAATTTACCTTGCTCATCAATTCGAAACATTATCACAAAGTTCAAAAATAATGGAAATATGGAGGTTGGTAAAAAAACGGGACGCCCACCAATTGCGAAACCTCGAGATTGCCGAGTCTTAAAAAAAATAATAAAGGAAAATCGACGTCAAACTGCATAAAGAATCAAAAAAAGTGTTTCAGTCAACACTTGTAAGCGGACAATGAAAAAAATTGGATATAAATTTTATAAGGTTTGTTTTAGATTTATTTAAATTAGAGCTATTTTAATTCGTTAAAACATAGGCCAAAGAAAAACCACTTTTAACACCTAAACAAAAGAAAATGCGCCTAGAGTGGGCCAACCAACGTAAGACTTTCAGTCAATGGCGGTCCGTTATTTGTAGTGATGAGTCGAGGTTTGAAGTTTGCGTGGGCTACGAACGAAAACGTGTCATAAGAAACTCCAAAAAGGCCTTTCACAAAGATTGCCTTAAAATAACAGTCAAGTTTCCAGCATCTCTAATGATATGGGGATGCATGTCTGGGCGAGGTGTTTTGCAATTTACATTTGTAAATGGAACTGTCAATGCTACCAAGTACCGGGATATTCTGGAAAATGAGCTACTCCCATCAATACCACGACTTCAAACTAGTGATGGAGATTTCATTTTCCAACAGGATAGTGCTTCCTGCCATTAGGCAAGGTCTACAATGGCGTGGTTATCTGCTGAAGCAATTCCTTTACTAGAATTTCCTTCCAGCAGCCCTGACCTTCCGCCAATTGAAACTGTCTAGCATAAAATGAAGCAAAACCTTCGAAAAGAACCATGTCGGACTCTTCACGGCCTAAGAGCTAAAATCATAAATATTTGGGAATCTTTTGGTACCGAAGAATGTCAAAAATTAGTTAACACAATGCCACGACGCATAGAAGCAGTTATCAAGACCAGAGGCGACGTAACACCATGGTAAAATAAAAATTAAGACGCGTAGGCCAAGTAGTTTGGGTTTAAAAAAAATGTATCAATCGTTATATTATTTTTTAAGACTGCTCTATATGCTTATTTAATTGAAATCATTTTGTTTTTGTTACTTATTTCTATCTAAAATAAATATATCTAAAGAAAAATACCAAAATATTAAGTTTATTGCCGATGGAATTTAAGAAGCAGCAGAATTTTGTTTTTTTATCATAGGCAGTCCAACTATTTTGCGTCTGATACCTGCTGCTATACTGCATGAATTGTTTTTAGATAAACCAAGTTAAAATAATTAAACTTTGCACATAGCACAAAATCAACACAAAAACTAATCAACTGCAATAAAACTCAAATTAGTCGATACCTTACTCGGAAATTATACATATTTTCGAAATTACAAACAAACAAAAACACACACAGACAATTGCAATCAATGTCGCTCATTTTATTAAACTGCCAATTAGTCCTTAATAATGAAGTTCTCTTAAAAATAAATACTCAATGAGTATTCCATTCGGCAAATACCCTCCCCTCCTGCCCTGTCTTTTTTAATTTACTCGCTAAAGAAGAATTTCCGTTACACTCTATCAAGCAATTCGTTTTATTGTGGCAGCAGCCATTCCAATTAGTTTCACCACTTCAGTCTATCTTCCTACACAACACATTCATACATACATATATATATATTACAAGTGCATCTCAAAAACAAAAAGGGAACTTTCTAACCTTATAGGTACTAAATTTACGATACAACAACACATTCATTTTCGTTTCACGGAATACGAAAAAAAAAATGTAGGTAGGTATAGGTACATGTAAGAAAAATAAAAGGACGAATGAACAACAAGAAGTGGAAAACAGGAAAACATATGAAGACCATCATTTTGCCATCATTAGTGTCCTAGCAAATAATATATATTTTTCTAAGTAAAATGGACAAGAAAAAAGTAACTTCTAGGTACATATATTTCACCTTTATTGTGCCCACCAGGATCATATACGGTGTCGCATCGTTTCTGCACTTTCCACCCACAGGATGTTAGAATCCTCGTAGATGTCGCGCGCACCCTCTAGAGAGGTGATACCGTTGTGATATATTTGCTACCACGAACGGTGTTTGCATACAAATCGACATTTAAGACTTTTACGTGCCTTCGCGGGATCCTTTTCAATTGTTTGTGTGTGTGTGTGCTGCTTTCACACTGCTCATAGGAAAAAGTCCTTTTTCTTCTTTTATTATTAGTGTTTCCGGTCTCCCGCTTCATTCCGGATTCGGAATAAAGATACTTTGCCGTGTTGTCTGATAAATGGTGTTAGAAGAACGCCATCGTAACAAACGAATTGGGTTCAGATGGGGGACTAAAGACAATTTTTATCGTTTAAAGTCCAATATCCCGAGACGTGTCCTGTTTACGGATATTCAAGAGTACCTACACTTTTGGCATCATTTTGGATATACATATGTATCTATATTAGTTTTTTTTTTTTGTTATTATTCACACAGCAGCTTTTTACTTTCTATATTAGATACATGATGGTTTTGGGAAGACTTCCGGATCGAAAAAACAACTCTCGAAGAAACAAATTGACCATTTGTTGCTTAAGGTAGTTTTATTTGATTTGCACTGGTTGTGTGCTTGGATTTTATTAAAATCTGCTTTAGGGTTTGAAAACATTTCATAGAATTACTGCAAAATTCATGACACAGATATTTTGTTGGAACGATCTTGGCTTGGCAGTAAAATGACGGACGGACATTAAAATGAATTGCTGCCAAGACCTTAAAGACAATTTTACGTGTTTCAACTTAGCATACCTGCAGCAGCAGTTGCCAACATTATTTACATAAAGAAGTAACCGAAACTATAATTTCATACGCTACCAGCAACCCCAGATATGAAGATGATGTGATAATGAATGCACTTAACTGAAAAAGGTGACAGAAGATCAGAAGCAGAATTTCTACCGCTCATAAGAAGGGCAACGAAGTAAATGTACCGATCCACGAAAATAAAAAAAATTCTTTTAGCAGCTCAAGCAGCTCAAGGAAATCAAAGAGTTTCGGAATCAAAATGCACCAAATTATCAGAATAAAATCTGATGACTGGAAAATCTGCTCTTAAAAGGCTATTCAAAAATTTGAACAAACTATCGAGCTATATCTCTTCTAAACGTCACATTATGTCTTCCCGCCTCTAAGCCGCTTCGTAATACTTTACTCGACAAATAACAGTTTAGTCGTTAGTTCGGCAGATCGACCATAGACCGCATATTCACATTAAAGCAAATTCTGGAAGGCTAATGAGTTTCAAGTCGAGAATCACCATATTTTCATCGACTTTAGATACGCATTGTCTACAGCAATATATGGCGATGGTTGGTTTATCTCTGGTTCTCAGGAATTATCCAACTCTTGCGAGACATGATATATGTTTGTGCAGAGCAATGTGAAACTAGGAAAACGGTAGTTCCTCCAAACTATTCCAGCCGTGGTACGACCGGTCCTCACATACGGTTCGATTGTACGGTGGCCTGAACTTAACAAAAAATATAACATCGATAAACTTAGGAAGGTTCAAAGAACTGCTAGCATTGGCACGACAGGGGCTATAAGATCCTGCCCAACATAATGCTTAAGCATTTTTCTGCACCTTCTACCACTTGATTTACATATAAAATATCTAGTATCTTTCAGCGCTTTAAGACTTAAAGAAACAAACTCTTGGTTTGCCAAGCCCTATGGTCACAGCAATATCACAGACTTGATTCCAATGGAAATGTTTTTGACTCCCACTGACTACTGCCCCTCTATAAGGAGTATCAGTAAGGATTTTAAAGTTAAATTTCCATCCAGGAAGGATTGGAATCATAAAGTCGTGACGAAAGATTTCGACTATTTTTACTGATGGCTCAAAGATGGAGTGTGGCGTTGGTGTAGGAATCTTCTCGAGTCTCTAAATGTCTCTAGGTTCTTTCGGCTACCTGACTTTGCTAGCGTCTTTCAAGCTGAATTGCTGGCAATCAGGGAGGCATGCAATTTACTTAAAGAAGATCAAAACCAGAACCGTAATGAAGCTATTATTACAGACAGTTAAGCGGCTGTTAAA
This sequence comes from Melangyna quadrimaculata, assembly GCA_949320155.1. Lineage (NCBI taxonomy): Eukaryota > Metazoa > Arthropoda > Insecta > Diptera > Syrphidae > Melangyna > Melangyna quadrimaculata. The sequence continues at coordinate 75,833,110 of OX439483.1, read as the reverse complement.
GCCATTAGTTCAGCTTCATCATCCTCCAAACTGGTCTAGCAATGCCGGGATGAGCTTGCGGGTGTGAACACTGACCTCAGTGTCACTCTAATCTGGGTCCCGGGTCACAGTGGCATTGAGGGCAATGAACGGGCTTACGAGCTAGCCAGGCAAGGTTTAGCCCTTCATGGCTCACTTGCGGAAAGAGTCAACATTCCGCTTGTAGTTATGAAGGGCAACATTCTCTCAATTTATCTTACTAAATCAAACCGTAAGTGGAGCAGTTTATCAAACTGTATTATATCTCGGGAAATTTGGCCCACCTATGACAGGCAAGACATAGCCAGTGTAGTTGCAACCAGTAGCTGACACTGGCCAATAGGAGAGGATGCAGCGAAGCTGGGCATACCTTACAATACTCACTGTCGGAACTGTGAGGACCAGCAGGAAAAGGAAACAGTTGTTCATTCCCTCTGGAAATGCACTGCTCTGACCAAAGCTAGGGCACCAGTCACTCGGAAGAGCATTCTTTGACGACATTAATGAAACTTTCTGAAATGAAGATCAAAGACTTAATTTCTTTCCTCAACGCGACGAAATGGCTCTAGGATAAATTTCGGCTAGTTCTGCATTATACATTCTGTCGATTCCCTTTCCCTATGATCACGAGGGACTAGGGTTCTGGTGGGGGTTTGTTGTGCACAGCGGCCGGATGATCATTCAATCAGATCAGTTGACGCTCCAGTGCCAGCCAACGAACTGCCTAGTGGGCTAACTGTGGATGGTGCGGGTGCTGGTCTGGTTGGCTGGATTTTTCACAGATCACAGTGGGTTAAATCTGTGGTGCAACTTATACAGCTTAGAATTAAGTAGCGCTAATCAACCAAAATCGGCTGATCTGCAATCTCCAAGATAATAATCTCAAACTTTGGATTCTTCGAAAAAAAAAAATTGTTCAACAAGTAAAGGGTTTATATTTTAACGGCCAATGTTAAATGTGAACCACACCTAAACGTCAATTTTTTCTGCATTTCATTTGACATTTCTAAATTTCAGACTAACTCAATTTGAACCAAAATCAAGCAACGCGTTAAAGTTATTCAGGTTTATTATGAAAATGGGCGTTCAAATTAAAATGCATATCGTGCACTTCGTGATTCGTTCGGTCAATTTAGTCGTCCAAATGTGCGTACTATCGAAAAATCGTGCAAAAATTTGAGCAAACCAGGTCTATAGGAGATGTGAAAACACCAGTGCATGCTCGTACAGCTCGTACTGCAGAAAATATTGCTGCTGTTCGCGATAGTGATGTGGCTGAAAAGTCGTCCACCTCACCTCGTCGTCGTGCCCAACAATTGCACCTCTCACGCTAGTCGTTGATGAACATTATGCATAAAGACTTGTATTTACACGCTTACAAAGTGCAATTGACTCAAGAACTAAAGCCTCTTGACCATTTCAAGCGTCGGAAATGGTCAGAATGGTGCCAAGAAATGGCAAATGGTTTCAACAGGTCGTTGCCACTTGCCACACAGATAACGAAACAATGGCTCTTTTGCGCGACAAATTCAATGGTCGTGTTATATAACGTGGTGGCGATGTAAATTGGCCGCCAAGATAATGTGATTTGACACCGTTGGAATTCTTTCTTTAGGGTTATTTGAAAGAAAAGGTGTACGTCAATAATCCAAGAGCTAAAGGATGAGATAATTCGGCACATTAACGGCATAGAACCTCAATTATGCCTCAGCGTCATCGAAAATTTGAACCATCGGATGGAGGTGTGCCGCCGTCGAGGTCGCGGCGGCCATTTGGCCGATATTTGTTTGCATACATATTTGAACCATACCAATATTATCATAAAAGAAATGACAATAATTTCCTAAATAATTTATTCAAAATCAACATCGGCCCTTAAAATTTAACCACCTTTTACATTCGATGATTTAACAATAAACATGGGTTACAAATGATTAGGTGTGAACAAACTGGCTATAAGCTTCACCAGATCGCTTGGTCTTGATGACTAGCGTGCTCGGGTTCGTGACTAGATCCAATAGGGAGCCACTAATTCAGTAAGAACTCTATAAGGGACAGTTTGTTCACCGCTTTTCAGCCAAGTTATTGCAGTTAACCAATCTTCGAATCTGTATACGTTTGAGAACATTTTAATCAAAATATCATCGATTTGAGTTGCGAATAATAAAAATAATTAGCTTGCTTATTCGGGCGTACAACTATTGTGCTGACATAACCATCAGAACTTACAAAACAATAGGTTCTTATGAAACTGGTTACGGTGCACATGATTTGTTCATCAGAATACGCACGAGGTCGTTATTACATATGAATCGGTCAAATGAGTATGATTTTCAGAACAAATGGTGGATGGTGGCAGATGACTTGATAAAGTATTTTGTGCAGAAAGGTGTTTTTTTTTTTGAACCACAATGCATTCGCATGTTACCAACCGCTTCTGACGGACAGTTCTGAAGAATGTATGTCAGAAAATTTGTTCGTCACATCCACTGTTTTGACGAATCCCCTGTAACCGTAGGCTACAGTGACTCACGCACAATCTTCTTTCGAGGACTTCCCAATTGAAATAAACTCTCAAATCAAATTGACCATTTGTTGCTTTATTTTTTCTTTGTTCAGATTGGTTAAGCATGCATTTATATTTAAATTAAAACAAGGGGTGTACACCCTTTAAAACACCAACAATCCTTCCACGAATTAACTTAAAAAAGAATAATATAATTCAACGATTCCTGTGCCCTGTCACATTTTTGCTATTTTCATTCAATTTCAATCAGCAGCGCGTAAAAACCGCCCCAACTAATGGCATAGTAATTAGAATAAATGAATTTTCCGGGGTTAAACTGTGAACATGTGTTCACGTGCCATTTTAGGAATCATTTTCTATACTTTTATTGTAACAGAAGAAGATGAAGAAAAAAGAACCTGTTCGTTCGACTTCAACCCCTTTGCCGCCGCCGCTGCGCCACCGTTTTGTTGTCGAGAAATATGGGCTGGGAAAATTCTATTACTCAACGAGGTTTTTGGTGTCTAAAAACAATTTCAACCGTCTTAATTGCATTAAGAACACTATCAGTGCGACGAAGTGTACACTTGGGTAAAGTGGGTAATATTTTTGGTCCCTTCAAAAAGTATAACTGCCACATAATGACAGGGTGAAAACTGAAAACGAAAAGCGTGCGGGCGCGGCAGCAGGGGCCTCATGTTATCTTGATGTAAAATATGAAAGCTCTTCTAAGAGTAAGATACTTTGGAAAAAAAAGTTTTGTCGTTCGTTCGTTGTGTTCGCGTGGGCCAAAGAAGCTCGTTTTGCTGTGATGAATTTGCATTTTGGAGCGTTTAAAAGTCTTTGGCTTGTTTTTTTTTCTTCGAAACGTCTTTTATCCTACCCCCACCCCCCCCCGCAAATCCTTATTATTCTTTAGTCTTGAATATTGTGTCCCCTTTATGTGACATGGAGGTTGAGATGGTTTGGTGGGTTGGCGGTGATGGCTGCAGCAGCGACAACGTCAAACGGGAGACTAAATTAAGTTTCCAATTTGAAGAGTTGTAACTAATTTCTTTTTCCTAAGGTAAGGGAGTGTGTGGGGGCGCTGTAGAAGGTCCTCCTTTTGGTCGCTATAAATATGGGCATGGGGTTTGGGTGTGAGTGGAGTGGAACAGCTTCTGTATAGAGACGACGAACTTTGGCTAATGGGTATTTCCGTTTGGTGTGTGTGTTGTTGGAGAGATGGTGTGCTTGCGCGTCCATATTCGATATTAATGAGGATGCCATTAGGTTTTTCTTTTTCTTATTTTTTATTTTTTGTTAATTCTTCTCTTCCTTGCACTTTCTCTTGTATAGAGCGTGTCCTTTCTTGTTATTGAAAAGTTGGAGCTGATGGCAAATCCGAAGGAGTCGCAACAAACTTTTAATTGCATAACAATAAAAATTTAGTTGACATTTTTAATTTTTTTTTTTTTGTTACAAAGTTACTAAATTAGTAAAGGAAAATGAATATAGAAATAATAAAGTTAGAGAAAATAGGCAATTATTGCGCTATAAGCTATAAACAAAGTTAAGGAAAGGATTTTATCAAGGCGTAATGCGAATTATGTATAGGTTTGTTAAATATTAAACTAAGAAGACAAAGTGAAAGGTTATTCAGAGATTTAAGGTACACAAATGATTTGATAGATAGCGAAGTGTTAATAAATCCAAGTTGGATTAGGTATTTTCCTTTTAATTGGTGTTTATTTGTGAGTTTGAAAATATAGAATGAGTAAACTTTTTGCCTGGGGATCTTTAGTGTTATATTTTTATTTATTGCTCACGAGAAAATAACAAGTTTGACATTTTTTCCCCCATGCCAAAGACGCGATATTCGGGAACATCAAAAAAAGGACTTAGCTTATAAAACCTTAAAATACTCTTGTCGTTGTTCGAATTTTTTACACTTTTATTAAAACTGCTCTAGAGATTACACATACATATAGTTTGATTAAAATCTTTGGAGAAATTTTCGAGATAAATTAATAAAACCAAAACCGTTGTAATGACAGCTACACGTTATAGATAAGCATAAACAAAAATTTGCATTTCTCACCTAGTGATTCACATAAAAATGCTTCAATTTAAAGCAAATCCGTCGAACCATTTAGGAGGTGACTCTATGTATATGAGGGTGCCTTGTCGAAAATCACTTTTTTGAACGTCTCCATCATCGTAGTATTAGTTTTGATTAAAAACTTTTAGTTTGACATGAAACCAAATTCGAAAACAGTTCAAATTTAGTAAATCCTTTCGGACCTCTATTTGGGTGTTGGGTCAAGCTAAAGCAATACGATTTCAGACACATTGACACGCAATAAATGCACCCATTATAGTATTTGGTTGTCAGTGTGCTGTTAAAAGAAAATTGCAATATATCTTGACCTATTAGGCCTCCTAATCTTACCAAAAAAATGGATACCACGCCAGAAAAAGTTAGTCAAGTTCTCACCGCACTAATGCAATTAGGAATATACCAATGTGCTCTGGCCCTTCAGCTCCATCTTAGCCAATCTTGCATATCAAAGATCTACGGGAGGTTCAGAGAAACTTGTAAGTTAGTGTAAAGGCCGGCGCCTATTTCACCAACGTACAAAATTGTGAATAAAATTGATTTTTCACAGAATTTGTGAAAAACTCGATAAATTTTATTTCACCTCTTATTTGTGTTTACAAAATTGTACTCGTAATCTACATACAAGTTAAATTTGTGAAAAATCCATTTTCTGTTTCACCAAAAGTTGTAATTTACAAGTAACAAATTTGTGAGCTTTCAAATTTTTTGTAGGTTTCGTTTTCACCAAAGAAAAAAATGCACAAATTTCCGTTTAGTTGTGATCAAGACCTATCTAACTTTCATTACAAAATTGTTTTCGGTCATATTAATCGTCCTTACGGCCGGCCGGATGGCGCGCGGCGGCACACTATGGGCCCAAATTGGTTTTTGCGTCTCAAAAATCCGTAACTTTTTTTCCTGTTGAATATAATTCGCTGCAATTTTGCACACTTAAACTATAATCAAAAATGTTCTTATGTTAAAATTAGGTATACAACAATTAATTCTGTTTTAATTTTTATTAAATTTTTTGTCTCTAATAAATTCAAGTTAGAATACAAATATACATATTTACATGTTTAAAAAATGTAATCCATTTAATAACATATTAAAAAAATTAACTCCTTGTCAATATTTCATAACAGAAACTTATAAGCTATACTTTTCCGAAGGTTTTGATGGCTATTCTGAATTCTAAACCTGCTTCAAAAATACTCCCTCGGGTAACATCCAAACTAATTTGTAAGATCATACGTCTCTCGAATTTTTTCAAATTGAATCGATCTACCAATCCGGGGGCCTTTTTGAGAAATTTAAGTAAGAAAGAAACACTTTTGAATTAATTGTCAAAAGACACAAATACCACCAATATTTATTTGACTGAAGAAGTTATCAGAATTTTTACTGATTATGAACCTATCAAAAAACCAATAGAAACATTTAAGGTTATGAGTGAAAGAAAAAAAAAATCTGAAATATTCCCATCTTATAAGATGTTAACACGCATGAAAGAACTGTGATACCCGCACCGGATTCAAGCATTAACACTGATTTTAGTTTATTTATTTTTTATATTATGTGTTGTATAATATATAATATGCACATAATATTAAAATTGGATACTACCAACTGATGAAAATTTTGTGCCAAATTAATTTGGACAACAAATTAAAATCATAGATTTTTGATGAATAGGATTTTAGATTTTATAACGGACTTATCATTCTTGCTCAGAGGAAACCAAGTAAAGCATGAAGAATTTTTTTGTTTTTAAGTTTAGGAACTAAGGAATCAATTGCAGTACAGTACTAAACAGCGGAACGTGGCGCACGATTTTAAAACTCCGTTTGAAATTTAATAAAACAAAAAAAAAAAACATGTTTCACAAAAAAAATTACAAGATGTTTTTAATTTTTTGTTTTAAATTTGAATACAAGTTAAAACAAGCTTTTCAAAAACATTTAAAACTTGTGTTAATACATCACCACTCACTTTAAACGAATCACTTAAACATTAGCTTCAAAATTTGATGGACAGTTGTTAAAAAGTCCATATTTTAAAGAGAGGTAATGGATAGAAGGACTTATTTTAAAAATCCAATTTTTATGAAAATATATGATTTGACTATCCCTCTATCTATGTGCTCTAAACCCAATTTTGAAAAACACATTTTTGAGACGCAACAAGTCTTTTGGGAGCATAGTGCGGCGGAGGCATAGTAGTAGCGATAGCAGTGATGATGATTATAATGTAATTCTTAATCGAAGAAGAAGAGTGTGGCTGAGTTCCAAAATGCATCAGATGCGCATTTGATCAAAACCATAAGTTCCAAAACTCAAACGTGAAAATGTTTACAAAGCGAAAGCAGCATGTTTGTGTAGCAGATGCGCATCAATAGAGTATTGCTGCCGCATCAAAACTTTTTCGAACTCAGCCTGTATCGTCCGCGTATAAGTAACAATATCTCCGCGTATTTTTATTCTAACGAGCGATTTCGTGAGTTCAGTCAAAATAGAAGAACTGAAAAAAACGTTTCATTGTCCCCAAAGCAGCAACTACTCACTTCCTTGCACTGGTTGGCAATGGGGGGTAGTATCATGGAATTGCATATCATCTCCAAGGCCAGAGTATGCAGCGGGTGTGTTGATCGGGTTTGTACAGCGGTCGTGGACTCCCTGTTTGAAGTCGCTGTACGATAGCCCCAAGAGTTGGATATAATTCCCGAAAGATTTCATGCTACTGCAGGTAGTTTTCTTAATTTAATCATACATAAAACCATTGCAGTGCAATAAAACTCACGGAAATAAGAACCGCGGGCCATATTTCGCGTATTTTATTGCAGAGTACCTGCAAGACCGAATACAGTTTTTTTTAATGTGTATGAGTATAAAATTCATTAAGAACAATACTTATGGTTACTAAGTGGGTTTCAGCTCAAATATAATTTTGCTAAATATAATCCGTAACACACCCAAAAATAGGGCTGGCCACGAGACGAGAAAAGTCTCGGTCTCGGTCTCGTATGACGAGACTATTTCGTTCCAATAATCAACAGGTTGTCCGGAAATCGTATTTTTCGGAGACGAGACCGAGAGTAGACCTAATTATACGTGACCGAGACGAGACTGAAAATTTTCGATTTTAACGAGACCGAGATGAGACTTACAAAAGTCTCGCTAAGTTTCGTCTCGTGGCCAGCCCTACTGAAAGAAAAGTATTTACTTTCAGAAACCAAAAAGCAAATCACTTTCAGGAAACGCTTTTAAGTTTTCAGAAACTATTCGTTAAAGTTTTTCGCTTTCTTGAGAGCGAACTTATGTTTCCTTTCAGTGTGTGACGGCACCTTTAGTGTTCTTTAAAAAGCTTGATCAAAATGAAACAAAAAGTATATAATTCTTCAAGTGTTTTGTTGTTTGTTAAAGCTCTGAGTCGATTTTTGTATTCTTTGGCGTGATTTTTGTGTGTATGAGATCTGACTTTGAATGTACTTTTTATATTATCACCAATATTTGAGCACACAAATTTAAATGCCAATTTGTATGACTAAAAATTATTTTATTGTAACCATTACGGTTAGTTTTAAAATAGTCCAATAATTAATTTTTTTTTGAAACTCGTTGAACTCGAAAAAAAAAAATTAATTAAAAAGGCCCAAAAACTCTAAAAAAAGGGCACGTGTAAATCAGTACTGGTGGCAGAAGTGAAACATCTTTGGCGATCTAAAAAATCTCGATATGTATAGGGATAATAAGCTTATATGCGTAAGACGCCGCTAAATGTTCTATATCAAGATGATCGATGGGTTGGGGTTGTAAACTTGAAAATTAAATAATAATGGTGAAAATTTAAAGTAAAAAAAGGTGGAAATTTAAAAAAGATATAAATCATTTTATTTGAGTAGATTTTCCGACTATTTCCAAAAATTCCTACACTCAAAATCTCTGCAAAATCAAAATGACAACTTTAATTTGGTTTTATGTTTTTTGCAACCATATATAATTCAAATTTTTAGCGGACTCTCCTGATTTAATTCAATTTTTTGAAATGAGCCTATTTTGAGATAAAATTTTTAAAATAATTTATATCTCCATACCAGTAGGACATAGACAAAAATCTTAAACTAGTAAGATTTTTAGAAATTCATTATCAATCCACAAAAAAAAATTCAAAACTCTAGCATTCTAATAAACGAAATAAGAAAAAAAGACATAAAAGGACATTTTGCCTTTTATCTGCTACAATAATAGAGATTATCAACAAATCCAAACTCATTGCAATATAAAATATATTAGCCTATCAATAAAAATTTTTACTTTTACTCTACCTCCCACTACTTAGCTAATCAATGATCTCAGCGTTGCATATGTGGCGGTACATTTTTTCGTTTCACAAAAATTCAACCTTAAAATTTCACTCTCAACGCGCCCAAAGAAGTTTCACTTCAAAGAGAAAAGATTTAAGTATTTTTTATTTTAGAAATTAGTAAGTCACTTTAGTCACAAGAACGTACATACATATATACATAATATGTACGTGCCATTTGTCATTAAACTTTTTTTTATTCTTTTGAAGCTTATCGCTCAACATCCACATTCCACGACAGAGTAAGTTGTTTAGTAAGCTATTATACAACATTCTATTCAATTCGCCATCTTATCTTATATTCCATCCAATAATGCTAATTGAAATGTTGAAATATAGTTTCGACTTTATAGACCACAAGACAAGCAATATAGATACCTTGAAACTTAAAGCACTAAGAATAAGAACCCTTAAGTACATTATAAGGCAGCAACAACATTTCGTGACTGAAATGATACTTAATTTCATCCAAAACAAAACAAAAATATCTATGCAACAACAGCAAAAAAAAAAAAAAAAAAAGTAAAAACAATTTGAAACCTTCATTTATAAACGCTCCATCTCACGTTCAATTCCATGTCAAAATGTTTTTGGTATCTATCAAGAGGTATCGTTTGTTGGCCCTTGATGTAAAATAACAACAATTAAACTGAATTGTCCGTGAGAGTATCGAATTCCTTTTTAACAATTTGACAGCAATTAGCATTTAGCACTTCGTTGTTTGTTCGTAGTGGAGTTGTTCTTCGTTTAGGATGAAAATGAAGAAATATTGTAACATTGAATCCTTTTGGAATGAAATGTCAATGAAATTTAAATCATCTGATGATGACATTTAGAGCAATCCTTGAAACAGTAAAACCCAGAAAATGATATCGAAAATGAAGAGCTGATGCCGAACAAATGTACCGGACCGCTCCCATAAAATTTTGTTATCAGAAGAATATGCCTGTTTCTCTATAAAAAGGATAAAATCGATTTTCACTTCAGCTCTTCAAGCCCTACCCTATTTATCTGGCTGGCTACGTGCCTGTTCAGTGTCACGACAATGTATATAGAAATTGTCACTGTTTTGAAAAAGCTCTCCAATATAGTGTGTTGTCAAACCAATTTGAACATATCCGGGTTCTTATGTAATATGATTAGTTATTTTTTTTTTATAAATGCTATCCAGTAGCAAAGTGTAAGTAGGTATATCTTGCACTTTGCATAAATATAATTCAATTTATTGTATAATTACTTCGAGAGAGGATCCGTATTAGTTGTTGCAAAACAGGCTTTAATTAGAAGGGCTTCCCGACATGCGTTGCCTCCATCGTCACCCTCTCCTTCAGTCCTCGCAGACGACAAACGTTAAAACATTGCCAAATGGGGTGGCAGAATGGAGGGTTAGAGACTATTCTAATTGGTCACATGCCGGTCTACTTCAGATACAAAGGCGCATTAATTATTCAACTGAATTGTTATTGCGTTTACATAGATGCTTAATTCATTAGCTTGGTTAGAGGAGAGGAGAATAGGGATTGTTGCAAAAGAAGGGTGAGTAGACGATGGGCTTATATATGTAGTTGAACGGCTCCTTTCCACACATATACCGGATTAATATCGATGCCAATAAACTCCATCCATATACACGCCAAGTGTTTCGAGGTAATGGATACAATGCACAGTTACATTACATCCGAAAGGCCCAAAGAGGTTTACTTTGGCCATAACACGGCTTTATAATATAGGCAAGTCGAGTCTCACGTTTAATTTCATTACGTGCGTTGTCGTCCGGTTGCTCGATAGAATAATGCACTCGTTAAGATCTAATTCAAAGGCAAGGGATAAGCCTCCAAAGACCTCCTGCTTTCCACAAATTCAAACCCTTTCTAGCTTTCGTATGCCAAGAAGCAAGTACAAGAATTTGGTGTAGTTTTAATTATCGGGACAATTGGATGATACAATGGTTCCGGGTTATTTCTGCCCGATGTGATGTCGAGGGAGGTACTTCGAATACGAACTCTATAATGGAAGCTACATATTTCTTGAATTCCCAAAATGAAGAATGATTTGTTGGAGGAGCATGTAGGATAGAGAAAAAGCTTTAGAGCCTAGAAAAACAATAATAATTATTATAATTAAATTTTACAGTCATGTGGGACTAAACTGGTGGTTTTGGTCTTCTAGGTATGTATCGTGGTATAGTACAGCAGGACAAGATATGGCACGGCTATACAGATGTGGTTATCTTTCTTGGCACTAAGCTCTGGAATTTGTAATATGGCAATGGATGCTTTGCCATGAATAACTGGCTTTTTCCTATAGGTTACATCCAGGGTTGCAGAACTCTATAATAATAATATTATTCTATATAAATTCATTTTATCGTAGAAGGGTAAGCTTCAAATATTTTACGATATTTAAAAAAAAAAAACAAGACTTTCTCACTCTCTTATACTCCAGTTATGAACTATGTCTATATTTGTGTATAGAAATGCCCTGGAGGACAATAACTTTGATTGGTTTAGGGGACGACGAGATATTTCTAAACAATAATAATTGTAAGAAGAGACATTTCAGGTCCTTTTGTTTCTCCCTTGAGGCTATTGTTCGACATTGCTTGTGATCGTTTTGAATTGATTTTCTTTTGGAAAGAAAGATTTTATTGAAATAAATTGCTAAGGAAGTGGGTTGGAAAGTTTTTTTTTATATACATTCCTGATGCTATAAACTACTGTGTAGATAAGCAGTGTAGTTGGGAGGGTAAGAAAGTTTTATTTTATTATCTGAATTATGACTTATTAAAAATGTACTACCTGAATACAAAGGATTTAGAATTTTAACAGATCTTAGAATATTAAATAGATTTTGGAATTTAAATATATTTCATGCTTCTTTACTTATAGTGATTGACAGATATTTTAAAAGATAAAATCTATGTTCATCAGGAGCTTTTGAGAGATGTTAATAGAATTTTATGGGGCAAAATTGCTTTGGACAAACAAAGAATATTTGACAGGGATTTTTGTTTTGTAGTCATTAAGCCGATTCTAAAAGTTATTGGCAGTTAGGGGAGTTTTTAAGGATAACTTCAGTTGAAGGGAAAAAAGTTTGAATTGAATAGAAAGAATATTAACGCTATCAGTGCTACTTAATGAAAGAATTTGAAGAATGTGCACGACACTTTAAGATTATATTGACGGAAACCACATTTGTATGCTAGATGTACATACATACATAGATGTACTCAAAAACATATAGGACTGATGGCCTCGCTACTAGAAAAGTCTCGCTTTCGTCTCGGCAAACGAGACTAGCTCTAAAGCTTTTTGGACCGAAATTTACAGGCAGGGGAATTGAAAAAGAAAAAATTTGTATATTTAAAATAAATTATTTTGCAGGTTGCAGCTTCTTAATTTTAAATCTAAATCAATTTTTTTTTCTTATTATTTTCCAAAAAGATATATGTTATTTTGATATTCAAATTTTTTTTTATTAATGGCCGGATGTTTATTTAAATTTAAAGAGGAAAGTATGCCATTAATAATGGAAAACAATATCACCCAAATGACCGCCACGGCGACGCTTACACAATAATATCCTTTTCATGAAATTTTTCATCACCAAGTCGAAAAGTGGCTGCTGTATACCCTCAATAGCTTCACGAATTCCATCTTTGAGGTCTTGAATCGACGCTGCACTGTTGGGGTAGACCTTATCTTTCACGTGGCCCCAAAGGAATAAGTCGCAAGGTGTTAAATCACAAGATCTCGGTGGCCATCAATTGTGATCACCTCTTCGAGAGATAACACGGTCCGGAAACTTTTAACGTAAAAGATCGATGGTTTCGTTGCTTGTGTGGCTCGTAGCGCCACCGTCTTGTTGAAAATAAACGTTGTCCAGATCAATAGGTACCATCCAATTCCGGCCATACAAAATTATTAATCATCTCTCGATAGCGCAATCCATTCACTGTAGCTGTTGCTCCAGCCTCATTTTCGAAAAAGTAAGGTCCAATGACCCCACCGGACCATAAACCACACCAAATAGTTACTCGTTGAGGATGGAGAGGTTTTTCAATAATAAATCTTGAGTTTTCCGAGCCCCAGATGCTGCAATTTTGCTTGTTGACGTAGCCACCGAGGTGGAAATGGGCCTCATCAGTCAAGATGATTTTTCGATGAACCGTCTCTGCCAAACTTCACCATTTTTATAAAACTTCACCATTTTTATAGTAGAGTAGGGCGGGGATAGTTGGACCACTTTTTTCTGGAAGTGTTATAAATATCAAACCGCTCATAATACAACTACGAAATTGGGATCAATTAAAAGAATGTACTTTTGGCTTCTAAATGCAGTTTAAAAAAATTGAAAATGTGCAACAGCAGAAGAATTATATAGCTTCAAAAGCACCAGGTCCAAGTGGTCCAACTGGCACCACTAGCGGGGTAAGTTGGACCAGTAGGAGGGTCTAGTTGGACCATGGGCCAAAACAATGGAACCATGATCTCTAAAAATAACAACAAAGCCATTATTTATTAGCAATTAAATTTTATTTTTAAACAAACTTTAATTGAAAATTAATAATTATTTTTTAGTAGACAAAAATAAATATTAATTAAAAGCAAAAAATAAATTATCGAATTAAAACAAAAACCTCTTCTTGGATAAAATAGGATAAAGAAATAGTTAATACGTAAAACATTAAAGTTGATTTACGTATCGTAATCGCTTTTGCAATTAGTGCAAATAAATATGAGTATTTCCAGATTTTAAGCCTTTCGTATGCGCAAGCACAGCACTCAACCCAATATAAAGCCTGAATTTTTAAATCAGCGGGGCAAGTTGGACCACCACCGACCGGTCCAACTTACCCCACACCTAGTTTGATGCACATATTGCGTCACTAAATAAAAACCACTGAAAACATTCTAATTTAATCCACAGAATATTAAAATATAATAACAGGGTTCAACAAAATACTATAACTTGTTGTGAGACTCGCACGTTTTCTATTAAATAACACAAAAAGAAACAAACATGTTTGTGCTTCTCGTCTAGCCGTTCGGATTCGGCATTAAATTGTAGGTCCTTTCCATTCCTGTCGACAGGCGCACACAGGAATGGTTGCGAGTTGTTAGTCACTAGGCCCTGGTTCTTCATGAGCCGTTGTGCCACCCGATTTGTATTTATTTACTATAAAAACATAAATGGGTGTGTGGCTACCGTTCTACTGACGAATGCAACTGTAACCAATTTTGTACGTGCCTTTTAATGAACACGCTTCATTCGTGATTAATCATGTTCGTGTAGGACTTTTATTTGGCGAGTAATTCGCGTGGTCCAACTTGCCCCACGGGCCAACTAGCCCCGCCCTACCCTAGTCCAGGCAAATTTTATTTTGGCATGGATGTAACATAACCCTTTCGGTACGGATGTGGTACAATTCCATATAAATATTCTTTGTCTTATACCATTCCGTCCCGAAAGGAATAATCCTTTTTTTTGTGGTATTCGATCAGAAACAATATAAACAAAGAGAATATGAGGTTGCTCCCACTCAAAAAGGTGTGCTATTTGCAGGAAAAATCAAAACGTGCAAAAAAGTTCCTATATAACTTTGGAAATGTGCATCTTAGGAAAAAAATATCAAGTCAAAATTAGTTTTGTATAAAAATTACAAAATGAAATATCGAAACCCGATTCAAATCGGTCTGACAGATTCGGCAAGATAGATTATGTTAATTAAATGCACCGTGGAATTTTTGCGTCGATGCAGTGGTCAAAGTTAGACATTTAGAATAATTATTTTATTAAAAAAAGCATTTTTCATACGATTTTTGTTCTTCGAAAATCGCTACCAAAGTCACTAAAAAAATAAAATAAATATTATAATTATAATCATAATATAGGTACGATAGTTAAGGGTTCCAAGTATGGGTACAAAAATTAGCGCAAGCTTAAATGTCTAACTTAAAACCACTACATTGACGCAAACATTTCACGTTGCACTTTTTTAACATTATCCCTCATGCCGAACTTATCAGACCGATTTGAATCGGCTTCAGTCCACATTTATAGTAGAATTGGACCAGTTTTTATCTTAAGCGCTTCAAAACTACTCTATTTTTTTGACAGATTTTGTCTGACTTCAACGCTGTATAGCAACAAAAATATAACACCAGAAAGTTTTATATAAATATCATCTGTTGAAGCGTGTATCGTTCCATTTTTATTAATCGCGTAGTTTCTACTTGTCAAATGTCAACAAATTACAGCTTCGAAAGTGACACCTACCGAAATAGCGGGCTATTCGAAATAATACCTCTTATTGGAAAGTTCTTTATCATAAAACACCGTGAAGAGACTGATACCATAACGAGACAAGATCGAGACGAGATTAAGTTAGACTGAAACGAGACGAGAATAAAGTTTAATATTTGACAACACTGAAACGAGACTAATAATATTATAAGAGTTGCGTCTCGTTTCAGGCTCAATGGTTTATGTCCTGATTTCAAACAGAGCTATATATTATCACTTTAGGAATCCAGGGGTGGATCGGTGCGTATTATCACTAAGGCATAAAACTAGTGGTAATATGTATTGAAAAGCTCAATTGGGCCCTAATTATGTTAAATCACATAGAATATTCGTCTGATTTGGTTTTAAGGTAAGTTTTTTGAATTTTATATAATGAGAGGTAATTTTAGGGTGGATTATTCCAACATTCGTTGGTTAAGAAGGAACTTTTGTGCTGCATACGTTCATTCTGCAATTAACAGACCAGCTTTATTGGCACTGAGTGAGACTCAGGTAGGAGAAAATACCGATTATTCGGAATTTAATCTATATGGGTATCACTAAGTGCCTTTATTCTTTGCTCATCATGGCCTTGTTGTTGCTTACCAACGCATGGTTTGATTCGAGCTGTAAAGAGGTTATTGGGGTCAGAGAAGTAAGCTTCCGTTGTTATAAAGCCAACCCTACTGAGGAAAACCGGAAAAAGTTCCAACAAGCTAGGATGACCTGTAATGTTCATATTCGACGAACCAAATTTTTACATGCTCAAAAATTACAGCAAAAAATACTACAATATCCCAAAGGTAATAAACATTTTTGGTCATTTGTAAAAAACATACGAAATACCACCTCGTCCTCGGTTCCAACGCTCGTCTTTAATGATACTCCTTTTGTCAGCTCGCAAGATAAAGCCAATTTGCTTGCAGCACAGTTTGCTGTTAATTCGACGCTGCCAGAGAGTGTTATAACTCCTCCTGTACTTGAGAACGTAAATGATTTTATGGGACAAATCTTCTTTCGCACTCGTGCAGTTGCTAGAG
The DNA here is from genome assembly GCA_949320155.1 of Melangyna quadrimaculata. Taxonomy (NCBI): domain Eukaryota; kingdom Metazoa; phylum Arthropoda; class Insecta; order Diptera; family Syrphidae; genus Melangyna; species Melangyna quadrimaculata. The sequence goes on along the minus strand of OX439483.1, from coordinate 75,816,819 downwards.
TTCGGAAATATCTCGACATTCACAAATCTGCTGGCCCAGATAGTATCCCTCCCATTGTTCTGAAGAGGTGTTCTTCAACGCTGGCAAAACCACTGCGTAAGCTTTTCCATCATTCCAAATCCACTGGACTCTTTCCGAGTGGATGGAAAAACAGCATTTGCCAAGCCTGTCCCAAAAAAAGGCGTATCTTCTTCCTCCTCTAACTACCGACCAATTGCGCTTACGTCCCTTCTTTCCAAGGTCATGGAAACGCTGATTAATTTTCAGCTCTTTATGACCGGCAGTACGGCTTTCGTAGCAATAGGTCCACTGGTGATCTGATGGTATATCTTACCGAACAGTGGCACAAATCTTTACATCGTTTTGGAGAAAGTAATATTATTGCGCTTGATATTTCAAAAGCATTTGATAGAGTTTGGCATCAAGCTCTTTTATTGAAAATGCGTGCATTTGGTATTGATGAATCTCTTCTTCGTTGGATTAGAAATTACCTTTCGGACCGTTCAATACAAGTTGTTTTGCACGGTTTCAAGTCTGAATTTCACAAAATAAATGCTGGTGTGCCCCAGGGCTCCGATTTGTCTCCGACTCTCTTCCTTACATTCATAAATGACCTTTTGTCTGAAACTTCTAATCCATTCAAATGTTTCGCTGACGACTGTACCCTCAGCTTCTCATATTAGTTTTCAGATTCACATCCATGTCCTTCGGATGTGGAACTTGAACGGCAGCGTATGATAAGCTCATTAAATTCTGATCTCGACAGCATTGTCCATTGGGGAATAAAAAACCGCGTAGAATTGAATGCTTCTAAAACTCAATGCTGTCTCCTGTCGTTAAAGCAAAACCCACCCGCCTTGCCGCTATCCATGAGCGGCACTTGCATTGAGGAAACTGAACAGCTTTCGGTTCTCAGTATGTGCGTCACAGAACACCTTTTGTGGAATGAACACATATTCGACGTCGCTAAAAACGCTGCGAAATGTTTGGGGTTCCTTAGGCGATGGAAGAAATTTGTTTCCTCTTCTGATCTGGCTACGATCTATAAGGCGTACATACGTCCAAAGCTTGAGTACAATTCGCATATCTGGGCAGGTGCTCCTTCAACATACTTGAGTCTCTTGGACAGTATACAGAAAAAAGCTTAAAAAATGATAGGTGACAAAACCATAACGGAAACATTTACATCTCTAGAGCACCGACGTAATGTTTCATGTCTGGTCTTATTTTATCGCTACTTTAACAAACAGTGTTCCAGTGAAATAGCTAGTTGCATTCCTCCCCTCAAACAATTCAACCGCAATACAGGCGCTTCTAGGAATGACCATCAGTTTACCCTTGAGCCCAATTTCGGACGTACTGTCAAGTATAGGGATTCTTTTTTTAGCCGCACAACACGAATGTGTAATGTTATACCTTACTCTATTTTTCCCTCTCATTATGATATACAGAAATTCAAAACCAATGTGCATCGGTATCTCCTTTTTAACACTATCCTATTTTCCTAACGCTCGCACTGTGTTTTACATGTTAAGGGTATTAATCAATACCCTTGAGTGCGCCACAAGTATAAAAAAAAAAAAATGTTCCGATTACAGTTGAAGTGTACTGGCTAAATTCCAAACTATGTATCAACACATTATTAACCTTGTACTGAGTCAATATTTATGTAGTCGGACTATAAAAATGTACCACGTGTACTAAATAAAGACAAGATGAACTGAATACAGAGCAGCGGACCAGCTGAATTGAAATATGTAATGACTTCATAGGTAGGTATATATTTTATACCCGCAACCGTCATTTAAATAGAAAAACGTTGTCACCACAGCTAGTTATTTATTTACCGAAACCAAGCAACTTGTACTGAAACACGTCTCTATTTTAGACATATCGTGCTGAATAAATCTCAGTTTCAATTTATTAATTTCTCGCAATAATATTCCGTATTGGGAATTGATCTAGTGGTAGCGTGCTCGCTTAATATCTAGAGGAATCTCAGTTCAAATCTAAGTAAAAGTAAGTTTTTGTTGTATAATAATATTAATTTGTTTTCAGAATAAAAGAGACACTAGCTTTCGATGAGTAGTTAAGTTAAGTCATAATTTATTGATCACAAAAGTTTGTGCCCATAACCCATTTTCATAAGTGAGCAGTGAGCAGGTTTTTTTTTTAAGACTCTTATTTAATACCAATAATTCTCGAACTTGTCTGGTCTAGAAATACGGAAGATTGCAACTCAATGATAGCCAAATCGTCGAAAAACGCCAACGTGATGGATTTTTTGAAATTGTAAGGGACCTTGCGTTTTTCCTGTGCAGCTGGCAGTGAACAAAATAGAAGCGAAGTAATAGGGATGTAGTGAAAAATAATAGGCAGGTTTTAGCTCTCCATTATTTTGTAAAGCAATCAGCAATGAGACATGTTGAAGGAGTCTCCACTTCACATGCTCTTCCTTATTTCGGAGAACGATTTCACATCTGAAATGAAGGTGCAGGCAGAACCAAGCTTGATTGAATTGGAAGAAAGAAGATCAATGCAAGCGGCCATGCAAAAAATAACACCTTGCAAGTGACAAGTTAGTGTGAACCATTAGAAATCGAGATCATAAAAGCACAACCAAAAAAAGAAGAAGATGAAGTTTCAAAGTGTCCAAAGGGGGTTTGTATTTTATCGCCAGTCTTATTTGTCTGCAACTAGCACCCTATGTTATCGGGGCAGCATTGTCGTACAGAAATAAAAAGACTTCAATGACTTCTTACTTAGAAGACCTTGTCTAGGAAGACAGTTTCTGCTTGCTTGCGAACAGTATTTTTAACCTACACAACATAAGTCGGAATCTAGAAGGTGAAGCCAACAGAGTGGAGTTTAAACTTTTGCCAGAATACTATGATACTGAAGCCATGATTAAGTGAGGATCTTTTTAATCTCGTATACACTTCACAGCCCAATTGTTGGCTATTAAAGTAAAAGTTTATGCGACAAATTCATGAATTTCAATTCAACGTGCGAAGCGACACATGACATTTGCTATCTAAACTGCATAATCCAGTTAACTAATGACATCTATATCGTCCTGCAAGCATCATCAACTCTGAATTCCTAATCGGATTAAATTATAGCACACTTTATTATGTGCAATGTGAGTTTGCATAACTGTGACACATGATGTGAATTGGGTGTATGTAGGTAGGTACCTATATTTGTTAGAAACATACGAGTACTCGAGGTACTCGCTTATAATATGCCACCTTCATCCTTCTCAATTCTTGGCTTGAAATATCCTTAATTTGCATTGATGAACATATGAAGTATATACTCGATAAAAGTGCATAGTCGTAGACGAAGATAGTGTGTATAGAAGATGTCTCCATTTCGCTATCCTCGTCCTGTCTTTATTATATTATCCTTTTTGTACTTAGTACAAAGATTCGCATAAATATTTGAAATCTCGCACTACCTACTGCTGTACTGTGCGACTAACTTTATCGCCGAAGAGAGGTCATTTCTCTTCGGCCTGGATGTTGCCATTGTGCACGCCGTCATATCATCGTCACAAACAATTTATTATGCCGAATAAAATTATATGCAGAAAAGGATATTAATTTAACTGTCGTTTGTCAGAAGCACAGCACAGTGTAAAAAACTGAGTGTCTACATACACACACCCCCGCACTAGTAGTACAAATATTAATGACACCATTTCGACGCGCTGCATTGCTTCGATTCCTGCTTCTGCTCAAGCTCAATGAATACCCTCATGAATATCGTACAACATTCTGCACACAAAAACCGTGATGGGTTGTCGGTGGCGGTGTAGATTGCGTTTGTGTTGGCGGCTAGGGCAGCGACGACCATACCCACTACACATAGTATAGCCCGAAGCAAGGTTGAGTTGGCTATGAAGTCCTTCAAATATGCTACAGGCAGATGCACTTGAGTGGACGATCAACCAACTTTTGGGGGTGTGTTCGAGGCAAGGGCTTAACGCGACAACAGAAAAATAATATTTATACATTGTGTTGAACCAAAAAGCAGAGAAGGCGAGTCCTTCATAACACTAAAGGATTTCCATATCAAAATCCCTGTAAAACTATGGGCTAAGCACTCTGGAGCTGCTATGTTAAATGATTAATTTGACTATAGCTGAGCACAACAAGGACGAGGACGAGAACGAGCGAAGCGGGGGTGGATGAACGGACGACAAGGACTACGATATGATTACGGTGATGCTGATGCAGCATCAGCCAACATAACATTTTTGCAAGGACGAACAAGGGCAAACACCCTTTCTCAATGTGTTTGGCACAACTGATGGTTACACAATATCCTTTTGAACCCGAACCCGACGACCTTTTATACATACATAGGTACATATAAACGAATCAGAACTACTTCTCTTTTTTTTGTTGTTTTTCTTTCCACGATGACTATGACGACGATGAACGACATTCTGGTGCAGCACTTTTTATCCACTTTCCATATAGCTTCAAGCTTTTGTATTTGAGTGAGAAAAGAGAAGGGCTGCACATTAATTGATGCAAAACTTTGCAAAAACGACAATACCCACCACAGGTGGTGACGACGACCGCCGCCGCGCCGAGTTCTACGGTGGGTAGTGTGAAAATAGGGAAACTTTTTTTTCTATTCTTGTGTTTTCTTCAAATCCCTAATAGACGAAGTGTTGACTCTTAGCCACAAGTGCAACAGAATGGACAAGGACATGTTAGAGAGTCGTTGATACCAAAAAAAAAAGAAAAGAAAAAAACGATGGTTTACAGGCTCAGGTCCTTTGATACCCTTCCTTCAAGCTGAGCTTCAACTAAGAGTATACAAATAGGGGAAACTATCATTTCATTCTTACAACTTGCAGGAAAATTAATTTAAAAGTTTGATCCAAGTTTTAAGTTTTCTTATATTACTCTCCCCAACTCTCTCTCTGTAGTTTCAAACAACTATGATGGCCGAGCACCAAGACCATCAAGTCCTTTCGTGCATTCATTCCAAATTTTTGTTTGTGTATGTGTGTTTTTTGCGTTATGACAAAAGTTTTACAATTTGTAAAGTCATTTTGTTACACATTTTACACAAAACAAAAATATGAACACAAAAAATTGGTTGTTTCTGAGGACGTATACCTAACTCTCATCGCTCTTAACATTGCATTATTATTATTTTTTTTTTTCAGTGTAAAGGACATTTTTATACTTAGTAGGTACACACGACACACTCCAATACATTATAGAGAATTATGAGTAGCTTTGCTGATATATGAGTTTTGTTATTAGTTTTTATGTTGAAAATAAATGTAGAGAAAATTTGAACATTCTATAAAAACACTCATGTGTGTCAGGTTTAATGGAAATTAAATTTTTTGACAAAAAGGAAGCCAATCAAGCGATAATACCTATATATTAGAAATTGACTTCAATTTTATATCAATAGAGACTGCCGTTCAAAAGTATGGGTACAGCATTGCAGAAAACCGATAGCCTGTTAATGGTCTGAACATGGATGGAATGTTTTGGTAATGTCATAAGGCAAATACTACCGTTATTACTCGTTTTCCTATTACTTTTATTCACTGCACTTGTTTAAAAAACCGACAGACGTCTTTCACACTCATTGTTAAGGTATACTGATTTCATTGAATTTTAATTTTTCTGGATTGGCTCAGATAAGAAAGTTTTCGTCAATTAAGTTTTTTTTTGTTTGCCACAGTACGCTATCATGAATACATTTCATCCGAAGATGCAAGAAATTATTTACCCCCTCTGATCTGGCTGTGACCTACAAAGCCTTGATTCGTCCAAAGCTTGGGTACAATTCTCATATATGGGCAGGTGCTCCTATTACTCATCTAAGCCTGTTGGATAGAATTCTAAAATGGGCTCTAAAAATTGTTACAAATACTGTTCTAGCGAAATAGTCAGTTGCATTCCCCCCGTAAAAAATTCAACCGCAATACTCGCGCTTATAGGAATGCTCATCAGTTTACCCACAAGCCCAACTTAGGACGTACTGTTAAGTAAAGAGATTCTTTCTTTAGTCGCACAATAAGAATGTGGAATGCTTTACCTGGCCAAATTGTTCCACCCCATTTTGATATTCAGAACTTCGCACTGTGCTCGTCCATATTAAGGGTAGTAAAAACCCTTTAAGCGCGCGCTCTATTAAAGTCGTTTCGAGTTTATTATTGTTAGTTTTCGCCTGACTCTGCATTACCACCAGTAAAATATTTGAGAGTTTTTAAGATCAGGCGAAAAGTCAAAAAGGATTTTGGAGAAAAATTTATAAATAAAAAAAAAATCTTACAATTGAGAAAAATATTAAAAATAAAAAACAACGGAAACATAGCCTGAGTTACAAAATATAAACCAAAAAGTTTTGATGCGGCAGCAAAACTTTATTCATACGCATCAGCGACGCAAACCTGCTGCTTTGTAAACATTTAACTTTGTATACAGTTGGTAATTCGGAGAGCAGACATTAAACAAAATGTATGTGTCAAATATTCACGTGTTTGAAGCACAAACAAACGTGTGTACGCAACAGTTTTCCAAATTCATCGAAGAAAGACAAATTCTCAAAACTTGAATCAGCAGACAGGCAGTATTATCCTATCCTGTTTTCCAATTATTGTTTTCACTAAAAAAAAACACAATTTTACTAAAACTAAAGAATTTTTAACAATACAAAAAACTTTTGCTTACTGCTAAGACAATTTTTTTTTTAAAACAAATGTCAAATAAAATCATCCACAAAATTATTGATGCTTAGTTTGCTCAGTTAATGCGCATCGACTACGCATCGGATGCGTTAACAAACTTGCTGCTTTGTAAATATTTTCACGTTTGAGTTTTGGAACTTATGACTTTGCATCAAATGCGCATCTGTTGCATTTCGGAATTCAGCCATAATTTTTGAAAAATTAATTTTCAAACTAAAAACAAAAAATCAAACAATTTTTTTTTTCAAAATTTTACGTAATTAATTAGGTTCTATTTTTGTTATTTGAAAATCAATGCTTTTATTAATTCTAAGTGTTAAACAATATTTTCGAAATATTAAAAAATAAAGCAACCAACTTTGTAGTAAAACAAGAAGACAAACAAACACTTGCTGAAATGATGATTACTTAGATGATTAGGTGATCGAAATGAATTATAATTTAAATTTTTGTAATACATTTTTAAATGCAGTTTTATGACCAATAAATCAATCAGAATTCCGAAAAAATTAAGAAAAAAGAAAGAAAAATTAAGAGTGAATGAATAAAATTGAATTAAAAAGTACAAGTGACCTCAACTCCAGAAATTATTGTGTTTCGCCCAAGGTATAACAATGAGCTCTTCAGTCAGTCTGTTATACCCTACTTTTTGCTGTGATTTTTATAAGAGTCAGTAAACATCGACCATAATTTGTGTCTTAGTAGGGTATAACTTACTGACTAAAGAGCTCACTGTTATACCTTGGGCGAAACACAATAATTTCTGGAGTTGAGGTCACTTGTACTTTTTAATTGAATTTTATTCATTCACTCCACTTAAAACAGAAGTAATTTCAATATTTTAATATTTAAATTTCTTCATCTTCTTATTAATAACTGTTATAGCTCCAGAAAAAAAAAAAACAAATGTGAAGAGTGTAAGATTCCCATACAAATTTGTATGGGAAAAGTACCTTAGAGGCAAGCGTTAATGACGTCGGAAAAAAATGTTGGTCAATAATTTTTTCTTTCGGCATAAACTTTCGATTGACGGGTTGTGCTATCGAAAAAAATGAGTTTGGGAAAAAACGGACACCCTTATATACAGGTTGGTCCAAATACAAGCAATAAAACAAATAAAATTCAATTTTGTCCATGTATTATGGCATAGTGAGAGCAAACATTCCCATTAATTATGGAACACAACGTCGCTAAGTGGCTGCATCGGGTGGTTTCGCAGTAGCTCATTCTGTCACTCCAATGTCATCAATCAATCAAGTGCGGGTTTTTTGATCTCCAGATGCGGAAATTTTGTGAACACTGCAGGCGCACACAGCACTCCCTTTGGAAGATTTCGAGCTGTTAGTGTCAACATAACCTATGACTTAAAAAAAACCCACTAGATCGCCCACCCTTTACTTGTTGTTTGCAATGTAAACGTTAAATTCTTTAGGAATATTGAAGGTTAAGTTGCTTTACTTGAACGATCTTCGAATGCAGCGCAGTAAAATCGTGTAAAAGTTCTTTATTTTAACAATCATGTACATACATTCAAAATTTGTTCAACACTTAAACCATAATCATCTTTTCCGTCATCTGCCATCTGACTGATTTAATTCATTTGTAAATTCTTTAATTTGCACTGTCAATAGTAGGATACTTCCCAGCCGCGTCCACCTAAAAAACTAAAAAGTTTTTTTTTTCAGGGCTACTGCCTCTTGCGAGGAATTGACAAGTCCTCCAAGAGTATCACTTGTCACGAATAAGTGCTTCTCGTCTAGCCGTTCGGATTCGGCATACAATTGTAGGTCCCTTCCATTCCTGTCGAAAGGCGCACACAGGAATGGTTGCGAGTTGTTAGTCACTAGGCCCTGGTTCTTCATGAGCCGTTGTTTCACCCTATTTATATAGTATTGTCAATGATTTTTGTTTTCAATGCATAATTTCCCAAATTTATACAATTTAAGTTTACTTTGCAAATACAATTTCAAATGCAAAGTTCTATTTTAAATTGGTGAAACTAATTTACTTTACACTTTTCAAAAATAGTCAGGAAACTGATAAGTAAAAAGTCTTTTCACTTTGCAAATATTGTGAAACACTGCACTTTTACTTTGCCGGAAAATATCGTTTTGCAAATTTGCAAAGAGAAAAGTGGTTGGTGAAATGGGTCCCTGCTCCTTGGTGCCTTTACAATTTTTTTTTTAGTTGTTTAATTGTTTTTTTTTTTTTTGTTTAAAGCTCACATTTTGAGAGGTGTCTGCAAATATCTGGCTTGAAGAAAATGACCTTAATATCAATGTCAGAAAGTGTCCTACAATTATGAAGACAATTATTTAAAATATATTTATCTTTCGTTAAGCTTTTTCAAATCTAAAGAACTAACATATAATTTTTGAGTTAAGAACATGGACATATTTAAGGATTTTAACTCTGGAAAATGGAAAAAATGTTTGCCTTTAGGTTAAGCTCACACTGTTTTTTTGTTTAATACTTTCTTTAATTCGATCTGTCAAATAAAAATGTTCATCTATTGAACTAAATTCACAACATCGATACAGATTAAAACTTGTTAATAGTTGCATCAAAAGATAGCCAACCAGTTGCCTTTTGACTTCGTTAGAAGTATTTTAGTGCGTGTGCAGACAAAATCTGCAATGCAAATTTTTGAATTTGAAAGGTATGTGGTTGGGTCGAAAATTGCAAACAAATCTGCACTCATGGACACACTGTCTGACTTCTGAGACCTTTTTTCACACGTGTTTGGATCATACATACATTTGTACCTTCTTCCTTTTTTTTGAATTGTTTTTTGAATTGACCCACATGCTAAAAGTCATTTAACAGTAAAGATAGACAACTATAGAAAGAAATTTGTCTTATTTTTGTGTCCGATATCAAAACATAAGTCGTAAAAAAAACACCCTTCAGTCATCAATCAGTCCCTATTTTTTCCTACCGAACTTTCTCTAAACACTGTGAATTACCGAACTGTCAGATAATGAGCATCAGTTGTTCTGATGCCAAAATTTCTTGAAAAATTGAGTTTTTATAAGTCTTCAGCCTTCACTTTGCGAGGTTCAAAAAATATCCTCCTTTGAATCAAAAATCAAATTGCTAAACAAAAATGTATCGATTCTGATTGCATGTTAGGATGCAATAAGCACAAAGACAGCATGTAGCAGAACAACTGAAGGAAGCGCAAGAAAATCACGATATAAAATAAGCTAAATCCATTTGAACAGACAGACATCGTGAATCGAGGTAGTAAAGATAGACTAAGAGTGACAGGTACGGTTAGTCACAATCTACTACCATCACAGCAAACATCCCTGGCTCCAATGCAGCTTTGCTACAAAATTTCTATTTGTATACAAGGGCAAAGTTAAATGAAATGGAAAAAATTGAAAAAGACAGGAACATTTCTGGAGAAAATAAGAAAAAAAAAAAAAACAACAGGACTTTGGAGCTTCTATAGCACAAGCATTTTTGAACGAACAACAACAACATCTAGCAACTGAAAAAAAAAATGGTAAAAATAACGGAAGGGAGGAAATGCGCCATGTAATAATTTTGTTTATAATCAAAACGATTGAAATAAATTACACAATGGAAATCAATACGCTGCTTTTATAGTCAATTGAAGCGGGGAAAACCCTATCCCGTCATGCCACATGCCAGCTACAACATACCATGCCACATCGCGAGTCATTGTCATTGTGTAATGCTCCTGGGAGCTCGCACAGGAAGACGCAGAGATACTTTCATAAAGTATGCATTAATGGCGTGCCCCAATGAAGCCAATTCGATCGTTTTTTTTTTATTGATTTTATTCACTTTTTTTTTGACAAACTTTGATGTTTGTTCGACTATACTTTCAGCTTTTGGTTCTCATCGATTGAGATTACATAACAACAATGATGGTGATGGAATTTTGATTTGAACCAATTGAAAGCAATCGAATGGGCTCTGTGCCATCATCTTCATCGTGTGGAATTGGAAGACTGTCGCCACTGTCAGAGGATCAATTGACATCAATTAGTTGCAGATTTAAGTGGAGAGAGGATGTTTTTTGTACTTTTGTTGTTGTTTTTATTACGCGCAGTTGCTTTTAACTGCATATGAAAAAGTTTAAGACTCGAAAATAGATATGTATGTACATAAATATGCAAATGGACTTTCTCAATTGAAAAACAAAAAAAACTTTGGAATCGTAATGATTTCATTGATTTTAGGAACATAGTTTTTATTCTCTCTTTTGTACATAGTCTACACTCTTTATTAAAATAAAAGCAGTATAACTTTTCAAATAAAAACTGCATTTTTTTTCTGTCAAAAGTTCAGATTATAAGCAGCCTTAATGGGACACTCTTTATATACGCTTTTGAAGTCAATTGAAAACAAATACAAATAATAATTAACTAAAACATTCTTTATACTCACAGAATTTCTTCAAGCATTTAAACTTGTTTTGAAACACTTACCTAAAAAGAAACAAGACAAAAAAGCACATTAATATAATTTAAATTTACAAATTTATAAACCGATTTCGGTAATAGCTGTTAAGATTATGCAGGTATGTATATTAAAAAAGAAAGATAATAATTTTTAGAACCGTTTTGGAACACATGTCATGTATGCTATTAAAATAATTTCCTTAAGAAATTTTATATTGTGTAAATGTAAGACTTGTTAACTTCCTCTTTATGACAAGCATTGATTTCATTTAATGAAAACTTCGTGATTTTGGAGAATTACAAAAAATGATCATAATACCGTCACCAGTCGTTCCATTTTTTTTGTTAGAATTCAATTTTCTTAAAACTAAATTAAAGAATCTATCATGTTTTTTAAGCCTTTCTGCATTCATTCTCCACTTATAAATTGCTTGTTGACGTAACTTTCCAGAGTTAACTAACTCTGGTTTAAATGACCACTGAAGAACTGGACTTAACGCTATTATGTAAGACTTTTTTGTTATCCAAGAATCCCTTATTTTATTTCTAAACAGAGTTGGATCAGGGGACATTTTTTGAAAAATTAATTTTCAAACTTGAAATATTTAAAAAAGAAAAAAATAATTATAATTGTTAAAAAACAAGCGTATTTTTTCTATATAATATTCTTTCTTTAATATATAATATTCTTTCTTTTTTTAGTGCCAGAAATCATTTTTTATTTAATTTCTTTTTAAATAAATTTGTTGAAGTAAACAGTTTTTGAAATATTAATTTTCAAACTCAAAAATTAGAAGACAAACTTTTACTTTTGCAAAATATTAAAAAAAAAAAAATGAAGCAACTTTCTCATAAAACTAAGAAGAATCTTAAATTTAAAAATTGAAATTCCTAGAAATGTAAAGGATCTTTCTTAATGCTTCAATCGATATAAATATTGTTATTTAATTTAAATAAAAAAGTATATGTTCTATTCCTTTGAGATATTTTATAAAATAATTGATTTTTAAGAATAATAAAAACAATTATTTAAAAAGAATACTTAGAATTTAAAATAAAATATAAGTACAGAGTATTCTTAGGTGTAAGTTAATATTAATTGTCCTTATAGAACCATCCAATTTTAAGTTTTTGAATAAGAATTAAATTTATAATCATAAAATTAAAAAAAAAAAATACCTTGTAAAGCCTAGTACTCAGCTCGAGTGTAAATGAAATTTCTATATAAAAGTGACACTGATTTCACTACGATGGAATTCGAAACGAGAGGTGAGTACCCAAATTTGAAAATGAAATGTGAACGGGTTCAAAATCAATTCTGTTTCGTAATTTTCATTTCCCAATGTATGACAACTAGGAAAAACAAATTGAAGTGTGGAAAAGTGTGACATTTGTCTATTAATTTATTTTGTGGTGATAAAAATAAAAAAAAAAAATCGGGTGGCACAACGGCTCATGAAGAACCAGGGCCTAGTGACTAACAACTCGCAACCATTTCTGTGTGCGCCTATCGACAGGAATGGAAGGGACCTACAATTTGATGCCGAATCCGAACGGCTACACGAGAAGCACCTATTCGTGACAAGTGATACTCTTGGAGGATTTGTCAATTCCTCGCAAGAGGTAGTAGCCCTGAAAAAAACTTTTTAGTTTTTAGGTGGAAGAGGCTGGGAAGCGAACCCAGACCTCCAGCGTGACAGTTGAACGCACTAACCATTACGCTACGGGCTATTCCATTATTTTGGTGATATTAAAATTTAAAATATATGAATAAAAAGCCGAAGGAATTATTTTGGATCGGACAATAACTTATTTTTAAATCGCTAGTGCTATACCGACAGGCCAAAATCAACAAACTTTGGAATTAATACAGTTTTCGTTATTTTTTTAATAAAAAATTCTTTCAATTTGACAGTCATAAAAATCAATATTTTTTCATTCAAAGTGAGTATCAAATATTAGAAAACTGAGGATTGAAAATTCACGTGGAGAATAAATTATGGTTTCATAATGAATGTTCATGTGAATTTAAACCGCATTTATTTTTTTATTTCACAAAGTGGTGAGTACTAGGCTTAATGTACAATTAAGAATTTTTTTTTTTCAAAATTTTGAGTTCGAAAATTAATTTTTCATAAAATGTCCACTAAAGCAACTTTATTTGAAAATATATAAATAACTTGATGTAAAAAATGGTAAACAACTTTTCTTTCAGTTTTACCTTTTCTAATTTTTTGAATTTTCCATTTTAGACTTATTTTAAAAAATGCACCAAACGCAATACTCGGTCTTGATTTGAATTTATAATAAAATAAAGTACACCTCATGGCTTTTCATATGACATATTCATACCCAGAGAAAAACCAACGTAAACTCAAAGCAAAACACTTTGATTCTAATATTTTTCGGAACGATTTGGCGCCAACGCCGAAAATTCTTAAATCAAAGAGCAGCGACTTTATTTCAAAGTGATTTCAAACTTAAAATCGAACAAGATTTTACTACGTTTATATGTTGATTTAAAGTGGAATCATAGCTAAATCGAATTCATCCATCTTTTAAAACAACATTTATCTACTTCGAATCAACGTAGATTGAACTTCGCTTGACTAGGTATAGATTCAAAATGGATACCCACGCCACGCTTCTTTGTTTAAGTTTATGTAAGACAAAGACAAATGTATATTCATTCAAGACGCATTTTATTTTTGTGGTGAATCATTTATTTGTGACAACTTAAGTGAATCGTTCAATGCTATGAGTAATGCATAAGTAATAAATATAGGAAAAGTTAATAAATATTGGTTTTCGATATTATATGAAAGTGAATTTTGAGTGCGCGTTTAATTTGTTCACAAATGTAAGAGAGCTACTTCGAAAAACAACAACGCGCTCTCGAAATTCTTTATATTAAGCTTACAAATACAAACAAATTGAGGTTTACTACACTATGCAACACTTTGAAACTACGTTGATGGTACTTTAAATGCCACAAAAGTGGATCGCAATGTAAAATGTGGATCTCAATGTAAAAATGAAAACGTTTCACTTCAAAACAACGTTGAATGTAATGTTAATGTTCTAAAGTTGATTTCAATGTATAAATAAACACGTTTAACTTTAAAACGAGGTTGAAACTCTTAAAATTACGTCGCATATTCAAATTAACATTGTTTCAACGTTAAAATAAAAATGCTCCACTTCATTTAAAATACTTAGATTAAATACGGTCGTATTTAATTTTAGATCGCATTTTTTCCCTCAGTGATATGCATATAATGTTTAACGAGTTTAACTTTTTACCAATGGACCCTATACGAAAGTGCCCCTGATTCTTTAAATGTTAAGTTTTAAGTTTTAAACTAATTAAACAAGAGTGCGTGTATGCATTCATTGTAGCTACTTGTTTTTTTTTTTAATTCTCTTGCTTCTCTTGGCTTAAGAGTCTAGACATACAGTGAGTAGATGGCAACTTGCGCAAAACTGTTTTAAATCAAATTTATTTTTATTTACCATTTATTAAGGTTTAATGGCTCAGTTGGACATTTATATATTTCTATTTTACTAAACAGAATGAAAAATCAAAACATATTGGCGCAAAATTTTAAACAATTAAAACCAGCTCTAAATCACTTTTAAAACGGGAGTCGGCTCTTAAAACTCTTTTTAAAGCGAGAGTCGACTATATCGTAATTTTTAATGACATAAAGTAAAGTTTAACGTTAAACCACTCCTCTAACTTTAAAAGCAGCAAATCGCTTAAAGTACACTTTTACCACTTGAAAATAAGTTTATGGCAACAAAAAAGCTTGCCTACATTGGTAAAATTAATTCCGCAGTTTTTTTTTAAATTTTTGTATACTTACAGCCGTATTTATTAGATTTCACTAATACTCGGTTAAACCTAGGAATAGTTAAACCGAGTCGAAGCACTTACACCGGGCTTACGCCATGTCGAGCTAATCCTTATTTAAAGATAAATTTCTTAGCCGTTTTAGTTACGCCTGCCTTATGTCAAATATTTTATCAAAAAATCGCCAATCTAAAACTCTGGTTATCATAAACGTAAACAAACCTCATCTGATTTCCATTGTTGTTCGTTTATTTTGGTAAAGAAATTATTTGTTATTTTCTAATAATAAAATAAAAAGAAAAGAAAACGTTCTGAAAAACTGGGATTGTTCTCAAAAGATATGTAAATATATTTATGTATATAATTATGTACAACAGATACAAATTAATAAATATTTTGGTTTATGTTCATAGATTTTTCTCCGACAACCATCCCTCAGTGTCATGAGATCTAAATGAGTTTTGTACTGCTTTGGCTTTCCTTCATTCTTTGTTAAATGTCAAACCGTTTAAAGAATTTAAATGATTTATTAATGTAAAATAAATATCTTTTTTATCGTAGTAATAACAAAAAGAAAAAACATTGCTTGCACTCTTTGTAAATTTCACACAATGTCATGACAAAATGACATTTAGATACTAAAACGGCTTTACTCCGGTTTTAAACCTCCTAGGAACCAGTTTTAGCTTACTCCGCCTCTATTCCTGGTATATATTTTTTTTTAAATTAGCTTTCCTGTTTTAGAGGCGTTGTAAAGTCGGAATAACTTTACGCTGCGACTAAACCGAGTTAACAAATGAGGCTGTTAGAGCTTTGTTAAAAATGAAAAGTAGGTATTTACATACCTATTAAAGAATTAAAAGAGCTCTGCGGAATTGAATTTTTCACTTTTTCTGCGAAAACATGAGTACAAACATCAATCACATAGCCACATCAACCAATATACACGTAGGAACCTACAAAGATGTCTCAACTTGTCCCTGCGCTTTAGTTTTTTTTTGAATCAGGAATAATGCGAGAAGATGACTTCTTTTCCACTAAATAAAGAACAAAAACTTTCAAACAAAACACAAACATAGATCTATATATGTACGTACGTGACACACACATAATTTTGTTTGTTTATTTATTTTAACATTTTTTTTTTTTTGTGTTTCTTGTCTTCATCTGTCAAATTTGTGCCTGTTCAATCTTAATTTGCTTACGTTACGTCGCGGAGTCCACTTTAGTTAGAAGAGTTGCTTAACGTGCTTAAAATCACAAAATAGTTAGACAAGGGTTCACAACTAAACAACTACGTTAACTAGAGCCGGTTTTATTTCTTAAACGAGCAATGTTTAAAATTTTGCGCCATTCCATCTTTTACATTTTATAATGATTCCAATTTTTAATATATGTTTCAAAAACACATAATTTATTGTCTTTTAAAAAATTCTTGACATTTCAAAATTTCTAGTCAACCAAACTTCATAACATCAAGAACATATAACCCAATTGGGTATATTAATTATTTTTAAGCGAATTCCATTTCCTTAAGGTTTACTACCCACAAGGACGAACGTACAATTAAATGATTAATTAGAATTTAGTGTAAGCGTCAAAACAAATCCCAATAATTTTAAACACTAACCCCCTTATTTGTAAAGAAAAAATAGTTATTTAAGCTTCCGTGTTTAGGAAAACTACACCATGGAATAAGAATGTTCCGGACTAAATGGAGCGGTAAGCAATTGCCTTTAATTTGAGTCCACAAAATTCTTATTCCATGGTGTAGTTTTCCTAAACACGGGAGCTGAAATATCTATTTTTTCTTTATAAATAAGGGGGTAAAACCTTGGTAATTTTTTGTTATTGTTGTTTAGCCTCACAAATAAAATAAAAGCTTTTAAATCGTGTCACTCTTAGGTAAATGTCACATATTTATTTGGTATATGTATGGGTTTTTTTCTATCCATGGTAACACCTTTCCTGTGTGGATTAAACAAAAAATACTTCAACTTCCGTAGCCACCGACGACGACGCGACGCCGCCAGGCCGACCGCCACCGCACCGCTCCGAACGTTAAAGTTGCGTTGTTCGTGTGTTTATTTTGAGAAGGATTAATGTCGATTATAATGATAATCACTTTGTGATTTGCATAATTCAATACTCATCGCATACCAATTTTCGAATTTGTTTAACTAATAATATATACCCCCCGCCAAGTATGAAAGAAAATGCGGAAAATGGGAGTCAAGATAATACGAGATGAGTAGGTATTTCTAACGCACACAAGGCCGTGCGTCGTCCTCGACGTCGTCGGTCGGTCGTTTAAGAGGGTATGAAGCTGATGCAAGATATAAAGAGAAACGAAATATAATCCAATGAGATAATTTAAACATGTTTTATAAATATTTCGTTAAATTTTTTTCCCATTTCAGGTTTTTTTGTTGTTGAGAAAGAGAGAGGGGAATGGGTAATATTTACCCTTAAAATCTCATAAATTTAAGCTTGTGTCAGAAAAATAAGCACATTACTGTCAACCGCTTTTAGATGATAATGGCGATGGGTAGTCGTATAGTATGTAGGTGGAAGAGGAAATGAGGAGTCTCGAGAGGGGGGGTTGGGGTTGTTTTAGCTCATTTGTCATTTTTCTTTATCCAGCCGTTAAAATGTTTTTAATTTTTTTTTTCTTGATATATTATTATACCAAATGTACCTACCGAGGTGCTGGCTGGTAAATGTGGTAGTGGTGTGGGTGATGGTGGGGCCATTTAATATGATGATCGGAGTATTTTGCGGAAGCTTATGCCATCATTACTAGTCCTCCGTCCCTTTGGAATGGGGTATACAAGTCTGTGGGTAGTGCTGCCATAGCATAAATGAGTGCTGTTATGATATGGCGACAAAAACTTGAGCCAATGGAGCTTTCAAAAAATAAAACTTAAGATGGTAAGGGACCTAGGAGATAGACATATAAGTAGCTGCGCAGGTTATCGGAGGGCAAGATTTATTTATACACCTTACGTAAGGAATTTAGCTGGAGGGTGATGGTAGCTCTGTTTGTATTGCTGTTCTCTTTTTGGTATATTAAATGCTCATAGGTGGTGATGGGTTGTATTTTTGGGTAATTAAGGTCTCAACTCTCAACACTAAGTATAAGAAAGTTCTTTACTCACAAAAAGCCTCGGAGAGAAAATGTGGGCAAAAGGGTAAACTTTTTATAAAGAAACTCTATTTATAGACTCGTTATTATTTTATGTAGTTTATGAATGTGGCGATTAAGTGTGCCATTAAGGACTTCGATACAACAAAATTGATATGGATTCAATAAAGAATTAAATAAAGATTGACTCACACGGTGGGTGTACTTTAATTAATGACTTCTAGAAAAGGTTATTTTTTTCTTAGTGACCTGAGGCATGATAAAGGGTGATTGATGTTCCAGAAAGGTTGACAACAAAAAAAAAAAAAACGTTTCCGACAGTGTCGCTTAGTTTTATGAGGGGGAAAATAAATTACAGATGATAAACCACTTAAAATCGATGGTGTACGAACTTAGCTGGAAGAAAATTTAAGCAATTTTGGCCACGAGACGAGAAAAGTCTCGGTCTCGCATGACGAGACCGAGACGAGACTGGCTTTTAAGCAACCGAGACGAGACCGAGACGAGACTGTATATTTGGACCGAAATTTACAGAATGTTTAATACATTAAAAAATTCAATGTCAGTTAAATATTTATTTTCTTCTGCACGTATTCAAACTATAATCGAAAATATTTCATTCCAATAATCAAGAGGTTGTCCGGAAAACGTATTTTTCGGAGACGAGACCGAGACGAGTCTGAAAATTTTCGATTTTAACGAGACCGAGACGAGACGAGACCTAAAAAAGTCTCACAGTCTCGTCTCGTGACCGGCCCTAGTTTTGAGAATTATTAAAAAATAATAATCTTTTTATTGTTTAGTTCGACATATTATACGGAAAAGGCGTTTGAAGGAAATGCAAACTACCAGTGTAATCAGCTTCTGTGCGAGAAAAATAAAATTACCAACTGCGTCACGAGCACTTGCTCTTGTAGTTAAATGTAGCTAGACATTGACGGTGTATATTTATGCTTCGATAAATATTTTTTTCGTTAACCAGAAAACATTAAAATTATGGAAAAAGTTCTTGGATTTTATTTATTCGTTAAAAAAAAATATTTATAAAAAATTTTAATCGCAATATTTGTTGAATAATATAGAGGTATTCAAAGGCAAGTTATGAAAAAATCTACGAAGTAAGTGAAGGTGAGAAAACCCCATGAGAAAACAAACATGTAATTTACAAATGCTTGCAATAAGCAGCCCAAAAAAAATAACAAAAAAGAATTTTCCCAAAAAAATGAAATATAGCTCAAAAACCTTAAAACTTTATTTCCATTTTTCAATTTTTTTTTTTTGCAAAAGTCTTGTATAGGTAGGTAAAATAATTTTTTTAAAACTGTTCTCAAGACTACAAACACAAAAATTTGATGGAAATAATAAAAATCTTTCCAGACGTTTAGAAAAAACCTTTATAAACCCGAAATCGTTGTATGATGGCAGCTTCTTGTTTTAGATGAGTTGAAACAAAAATTTAATTTTTCCTCTAGGTAATCACATTTAAATGCATCACACCAATTTTAAGCACAATGGACTGTAACTTGAGTGTTTGTGCAGCTTTCTTTCCATAAGTGCCTATTACAATAGTAGTTTTATTTGAACTCTAACCTCAAACTTATAAACTGTTTGATGTGGTTAAATTTTAAGGGCCGATGTTGAATGTGAACCACACCTAAACGTCAAGTTTTTTTCTGCATTTCATTTGACATTTCTCAATTTCAGACTAATTCAATTTGAACCATGGAAAGATACACAATCGAGCAACGCGTTAAACTTATTCAGGCTTATTATGAAAATGGGCGTTCAAATCAAAATGCATATCGTGCACTTCGTGATTTTGTCGGTCAATTTAATCGTCCAAATGTGCGTACAATCAGAAAAATCGTGCAAAAATTTGAGCAAACCAGGTCTATAGGAGAAGTGAAAACACCAGTGCATGCTCGTACAGCTCTTACTGCAGAAAATATTGCTGCTGTTCGCGATAGTGTGGCTGAAGAGCCGTCCACCTCAACTCGTCGTCGTGCCCAACAATTGCACATCTCACGCTCGTCGTTGATGAACATTATGCATAAAGATTTGTATTTATACGCTTACAAAGTGCAATTGACTCAAGAACTAAAGCCTCTTGACCATTTCAAGCGTCGTCAATAGTCAGAATGGTGGCAAGAAATGGCAACAGTGGATGATCAATTTTTGAAGAAAATCATGTTCAGTGATGAGGCACATTTTCACCTAAGTGGATACGTCAAATAAGCAGAATTGCCGCATTTGGGCGAATGATAATCTATGAGTGTTTGTCGAAAAACCAATGTACCCACAAAGAGTGACTGTTTGGTGCGGTTTATGGGCTGGCGGCATCATCGGCCGTATTTTTTTCTAAAATGAGGCCGGTCAGGCAGTTACTGTGAATGGTGTTCGCTTTCGCTATCGTGAGATGATAACGAACTTTTTATGGCCCGAATTGGAAGATATGGAAGTGGACGATATGTGGTTTCAACAGGACGGTGCCACTTACCACACAGCTAACGAAACAATGGCTATTTTGCGCGACAAACTCAATGGCCGTGTTATCTCACGTGTTGGCGATGTCAATTGGCCGCCAAGATCATGTGATTTAACACCGTTGAGTCCAACGTGGTTGTTTGAAAAAAAAGGTGTACGTCGATAAGCCAGGAACAATTCAAGAGCTAAAGGATGAGATAATTCGGCACATTAACGGCATAGAACCTCACTTATGCCTCAGCGTCATCGAAAATTTGGACCATAGGATGGAGGTGTGCCGCCGAGGTCGTGGCGGCCATTTGGCCGATATTTTGTTCCATGCATAATTGAACCATACCAATATTATCATAATAAAAAAAATGACAATAATTTCCTTAATAATTTGTGTTTTATTCAAAACAACATGGACCCTTAAAATTTAACCACCCTTTACAAAGCTGGTATAAGATTCAACAGTCAATATTTTCAACTAAGTATGCTTCAAATAAATACTAGCTAAATAGACAAATTAAAGACTACTTTTTCATGTCACTTATAGTTAAACGGAAGACAAATTGTGGCATTCTTAAACTAACAAAGGAGTTGCCAATATTTGCAACGTCACTTTCAATACACATCATTACTTTGCACATACATACATACATAAAAGAAGACTTCACATAAAAAGCTATATAGCTACACATACCTACTCGTAACTATCTTCCTTTCAAGAATTTTTCTCATTAAGTGAACTTATCGTCTCTGATGTGTAACTTTTCATGTAACACACTAAGCCTAATATTGAAAGGAGCGCACCAAAAAACCATAATATTGAACAGAAGGAGCATCAGCAGAATAATTTTCAAAATGGTGTCTTTAAGATTTTCCTCAAATATCAATTCCAATATCGTCCTATTGCAGCTCTATCTATACATTCATTTAAGTCGTCTTTCGCCATCGTTGAACATCTTATTTTTACGATAAAAAGGACGAAAATCCTTCGAATAAATAACGTGAATCTGTGTGCCTACTTATAGTAAGATTTGATTTCAATTTAAGTCCATATGTCCTTGTAACACTTCTTCTTCTTCTTTTACTTATACTACATCACCCATGTACTGGTAGTATTATAGTGCCGTATAAAAAAATACAGCTCTACCAGCCCAGGCAATTTTTTCATTCAGAAAAATAAAATAAAAAAAGAGGAAGGATGGAAACGTAAAAAAAAACACAGTAGGTATATAGTTAGTACAAAATGTAGATTTGTATCCAGGACACACAAGGATGCAGCGACATATGATTCTTGATTTTTTTTATTTTTTGTGCTTTCTTTTATTTTGGGCTCAGATTTGTTTTTTTTTCAATGTGATATGTGTCGTGTGTCCTTTTTAATGCAACCGCATATAACCAGCAGAACAAAAAAATCAAGAGTAAAAAAGAACTCGTACACAGTCTTTTCCGTATTATGTGGTCTACCCGGAGGGGATTGTGTTATCAAAGGACATGTGTGGTTTTCTCTGCTACTGGAAAAATAATAATCTTTTCAAAGGTTTTTTTTTATCGTATTTTTGTTTTGTGTTCTTCAAGAAAAAAATCAAAACCAGACAACAAAGTCAATTTGGTAGATGATTTATTTGAGAATTTATGAGAAATTTTCAAGCGCAAACTGTGAATTTTACATTATTATTTTATAAATAGGTACATTTAACCAGTGATTCATTTTTTTTTAAATTTTAAATATCACAAACAAGAAGGTATTAAAATGGGTATAGATCTATACCAAGAAATTTTGAATTAAGGTTAAAAAGATAGTTGACAGTATTCATTTTTACTTACGATATACGTAGTATAGGGCAAGTTTAGGATTTGTGTAAAAAAAATAAAGATAATAATTTCCCCCAACATAACGATGATAGAGAACGCGAAAAAAGTGGGTCTCGCAATTCTATCTGTCTGTCTGTACTTCGACCTGCAGCCTAAGCGGCTGAAGCGATTTTCTTCAAACTTTGGACTTAAGGTTCTTATGGGATTCTCTAGAGCGGAAATTGAATTTTTTTGTTAGCTCAAAAAATAACGGTACCTGCCATACAACCAATATAAAAAAATTGATTTACTACAATTAATATTTTGGTAGAAAAATTTTTTTACAACGGTTATTAACGGTACCTGTCATAGAACCGATTTTTTGGTTTTCAAATTTCTCGTTAACTACTACACCGATTTCAACCAATTTTTTAAGTAAGAGGTCCTTTACAATTTTAATAATTATGCATATAAAATTTTTCAAAAAAAATATTTTTGGATTTTTAAAAAAATATTGAAATTTTTACACATATAACATATTCCTGATAAGGGAAGAAACTGTTTATAAAACTATTATTAAACCAATTTTTAAAAGTACTTACTTACTTGTGTTAAAAGTTGGAAAAACATTGGTTCCTCAATTACGAGATATTCGCGAATAACAAAAAAAAAAAAACGATATTTCCTCAAAAAACTTAAAAACCCCTGAAAAGCAGTTTTGTTCCAAATACTTTTTACCAACGAGTTTTATCAAAATCGTTGTTGCTGTTTTTGAGAAATTTTGAAAAATACAATTCGTTGTATAATGTTCTAGACGACCAGAAACAAACAAATTATTTCTATCTCTAGAGAATGACATACTAACGTTTAACGCTACATAAATAAGATTATACCGACATTTGAAGCAATTCATCCACTCGTTTTGGCTTTAGCAAGATGTACAGTAGACGTACGAACGTACTGTCGGTCTACGTAATGGCGAAAATCACTTACATATTTGGAATCCTTCATCATCGTAATATTGGGAAACGATTTCCATAAAGTATTTTTATTTAATTTGGGGCATTCGTAATCGTAAATTGGGGAATTCGTAATCGTCTGACTAACTTAGATCTGCAAAGTTTGTGTTCGTAAACAAAAATTGAAATCTGACTTCCTTAGGCCTGCAAAACAACGTTTTGGTTAACAATGGTCTTTACAGAGCCATGTTAACCAACTTTTTTTTTACCAAAATTAAAGACATGGATTTGGACAACATCTGGTTCACGCAGGATGGCGTGCCATGCCACACAGCCCATACCACAATCGATCGCACCAAATTTCAAAATCGTGTTATCAGCCGTCTTTGCGATGTCAATTGGCCGCCTCGGAGCTGCGATTTGACCCCTTTGAACTTTTTTTTTTTTGTTGGGAACCGTAAAGGACCGATGTTATGCCAACAGAATTTTATTGCATTTTTAAAAAGAAACATACATACATATATCATCAAGATATTTATCCATAATAGCATATTTTGAACAAAACTTCACCGTGCGAAAATTTAATCTCAAACATTTTTTTTTTGTTTAATAATCGCGATTTTTTACAAATAATTTTCTGCGCTGCGATGTTAACGAATACAATTTTTTTCAAAAACTGCCGCCTGCTTTTTTTCTGCGGGCAGAAGGAAAATAAAATCGATACGCAGAAGCTAAGCAGACATGCGGCAGATCAGTCGCAGTTTTCTGCGACTACGAACTCGCCCTTGGCCTTAACATTTTATTTGGACTAGTTTTTGAAAACAACATAACGGGTGATTTTTTAGCTGGTTTGTTTTGGCAACACTGGTTTTGACAGCTGACATGTGTTTAGTACCTTGTGTCACTGTCAAACAGCTTCAGTTTGGTTTGCAATTTAACCATGGATCGTCTTACAAATAAACAACGCTTGCAAATTATTGAATTTTACTATCAAAATTCGTGCTCGGTTCGAAATGTTCATCGCGCGCTGCTTCCATTTTATGGTCGGCATTCTCGACCTTCTGAGCAGTCTATTCGGAAGATTGTAACCAAATTTCGCACCAAATTTACTTTGTTGGACATTAAACCACCAACACGTTTACGTACTGTGCGTAGTGAAGAAAATATTGCGGCCGTATCAGCTAGTGTGACAGAAGACCGCGAAATGTCGATTCGGCGCCGTTCCCAGCAGTTAGGCCTTTGTTACAGCACTACGTGGAAAATTTTGCGGAAGGATTTGGGTGTAAAGCCTTTTAAGATACAGCTGGTGCAAGAACTAAAGCCAGCCGACCTACCACAACGCCGAATTTTTGGTGAATGGGCTCTTGGAAAGCTGGCCGAGGATCCGCTTTTTTATCGAAAAATTGTGTTCAGCGATGAGGCTCATTTTTGGTTGAATGGGTACGTAAATAAGCAAAATTGCCGCATTTGGAGTGAAGATCAGCCAGAAGCATTGCATCCCGAAAAAGCCACTGTTTGGTGCGGTTTATGGGCCGGCGGCATTATTGGGCCATATTTCTTCAAAGATGATGCGAATCGCAGCGTTACTGTCAATGGTGAACGCTACCGAGCGATGATAACAAACTTTTTTTTGTCCGAAATGGAAGTTCTTGGCTTGCATGATATGTGGTTTCAACAAGACGGTGCCACATGCCACACAGCACGCGAAACAATGGCGCAATTGCGAGGCGAGTTTGGTGAACAGTTAATTTCACGTTTCGGGCCGGTCAATTGGCCGCCTAGATCGTGCGATTTGACACCATTAGACTATTTTTTGTGGGGGTATGTCAAGGCTAATGTCTATAGGGACAAGCCCGCTTCGATTGACGCACTGGAAGCCAACATCCATGCATTCATTCGTGAGATACCGGCCGATATGTGTGAAAGAGTATGCCAAAATTGGACTCAACGGAGGGGCTACCTGAGACGCAGCCGCGGTCAACATTTGCATGAAATTATCTTTAAACATTAAATTGCAAGGTTCAAACTATCGATTCAAATAAATATTTCATTCATTTTTTCGAATTTTTTGTGTTTTTTTTTTTTTTTTTAAGTTCTAAACCTCTTAAAAATCACCCACTACATTAATTAAGTGTCCGTCTTTATTATCCAAAGCAAAAAGTGCCATTTTTGCTGCACTTTCCTTAACTTTTTCGAGCATATTGAACGATGATTTCGAAACGAATATTTGGCTTCAGCTCGTCTAAAGTTTGCTGGCGTACACTTTGCTTCTCACATAACCCATACAAAAAGAAGTCCGGATGTGTCAAATCTGGAGATCTGGGTAGGTAGTTAACGTCGCCATTTCTTGGGAGTCCAGGGAATTTTTGTTGCAGAAATATCATTGTTTGATTTGGCATTTCATTGGAACATCTAGTGTGTTGATGAACGGCTTGTCGACGATTTTTCACTGTCCATTGCTCAACAAAACTCGACACCAAACGACGAATAATACCTATTGTCAGATGGGATCTGTTAGCCACGACAACTGAAGGAATGTCATCGTAACTATTACGGCGCGTTATTTCTGGGTGGAGCGATTTCTACTTTATTGAGTTTTCAAAAACATATCCACTCAAGTCAATCGATATATATGTCAAAGTTATTCAATGATTACATAACGACATTAGAGATGGCGCATCGCTATATTTGTCAGAGAAAGAAGTAACTTAAGTTGAACTTTCGACAGCACTGTGTCATATACATTATAACGAAAAGTATTATTATTATTGAACGATGTATGCAGACTTTTTTCAGTTGTGTATTTTTGTAGCTTTCATGTACAATTGTACATATATTAATATGGAGGTATTCACTTTGAGCTTGGCAATTCTACCGCATACAAATACCAATTTTTCCATAATTTATTAGATATATGTAGGTAGGTACTTACCTACAAAAAAAAAAATAATAAAAAAATATAAGAAAAATTGAAGAAAATTTGTATCCATTTGGTGGAATAAAATTCCCATAAATGACGCCTTCTTACAAAGCCAACTATATACTCGTAGATACTTCACGTTTAGCAATATGTGTAACCGTTGAAGAAAATAACGGAAACTTCTATCATCATTTTTGAAAAAGAACAGAGGCTAAGTCACCTCAAGCACCACCATTTCCCGTCAAACATTGCCTTAGAATGAACTTTGAATTCTGACCCTCTCCCTCTCTACTTCCACCTCTGTATTGTTTCCTCTTCATAACTCTCTCCTTGCCTGGGTCGAGCTCGAGACTCGAGACGAGCAAAGTTATTCTCTTCAGGATCAACAAATATGCAGAGCCATTATCTAAAAGAGAATTGTTTGCATTTCATATGAACAAAGTTTTGAGAGGATGATTTTGATGTCAGGGGAGTAGGTATTTTAGGTTGTTATATAATGGATAGAGGGGTTTTATAAATATACCCGTCAGTAAGTTCGTCTTGTGTGTTGGATGGCAAACAACCCAACATTTTCTCGTTTTTCTTCACGTTGCCTTTCAAATGATATAATAATTCTCAAAAAAAAGTGAATATATTATTTATGTAGGTAACAAAAAACAAAATGGTAAAATTTTGGGTTTCATTTTACACACTGTTACGTATTTTATCCTAAACTTTTTTTTGAAAGTGATTTATTGGCGAATTCTGTGGTAAAAAAGAACTCTATGTATGTTTTGAAACAATGGTAGGTTAGGTAGGTACTCATAGTACAAAATAATTTTATGCGTAGAGCCCCCAATACCACGTTATCAAAAAAAATAAATAGTTTAAGTTAACAAATAATTTTTTGAATTCGAAAAAAAAAAAAAAATGGGCACGACTGGATCGTAGAAACTTGCTCTCGTAGCTAACAACGTTAACGTAGCTAGAAATTGATGATGTACAAGTACATATAGCTATAGGTTCCAAAATATTATGATAGCATTAAAAAAAAATTAAATAAATTATTTTATAAATTATAATAAATTTATTATTTTAACCCATTCGGTATGGACGTACAAGTCCATATAAATGTTCTTTGTCTTGTACCACATCCGTAACGAAAGGGTTAATAGAGAGTAAGAGCTCAAAACCAAGTATGCCATCTGATTTGTTTGATAAATATGAATTTATGAAAAAAAATTAAAAATCGTCGGACCGGTTTCTTTATGTATAAAATTTTTCGCTCATTTTCAAAAATAAAATCTAGTACGCCAACATTTAGTATTTCATAAAATACAATTTTACACAAAATAAAAAAAAAAATTATTTGGCCGTTTTCAAGATACTGAATTTAAAAAAAAAAAATCAATATTCTTTTAAAAATCCAAAAATTAATTTTTTTGAAAATTTGTATATGCAAAATTATTTGAATTGTGAAGGAGCTCTTGTATACAAATTTTGCATCAAATCGGAGCAGCCGTCAAGGACAATATTGAAAACAAAAAATCGGTTCTATGACAGGTACCCTTATTAACCGTTATTGGTTAAATTTGTTTTCATCAAAATATTCACCATACCTTAAATAGTAAACGCACATATTTTTATTAAAATTCTTGGAGCCGTTTTCGAGAAAAAAAATTTTTTCTTAACGGTTTTTCAACATTTGTATGGAAGGTACCGTTATTTTTTAATTTAGAAGGATACATTTTTCAAGTATTCTTACAAAATTATAAAAAACTATCTTACACCTAGTTTTGAAAATATTGGCCAAGTCGTTTTCAAAATATTTTGCTAAAAAAAAAAAATTGATTTTTTTTTTTAATTTTCAAAAAAAAATTTGTTTTAAATTTTGGTTCACATTAATATTTATATTTTTTAGAAAATTTTCACCTTAACTGTTTTCGAGAAAGTCAGAAACCAAAAAAAATGGTTCTACTGGAGGAACCTACCCAAAATATTCAATTTTTGAATATAAAAAAATTATTTAAAAGTAGCATTTTCTTATCTAATTTATTTGAATTCTTTTTTTCAACAAAATCCTCGGACCCGTTTTTGAGAAAAATATTATTTTCCTTTTTGGCAAACACTACCAAGTTTGTAGAAAATACCTTCAGCCGTTTAGGCTGTACGGGCGAGGACAGACAGAATTGCGGGACCCTTTTTTCGCGTTCTCTCTCATCTTAATGTTAGGGGAAATTATTATCTCGAGTGTGATTATTTTTTACGAATCCATAACTTACCATATAGTACCTATATCGCAAGTAAAAACACATACTTACATAAAGTGCTTTTCTGCTTTATAAGTTTGTTTAAAGCAGCGTCCACATTACGCCAATCAACATTCTTTATTTACATTGTCGATAAACACGCTTAATATTTTAACCTGTCCGCACATTGCCTGTTAGTGTGTACGTGTTCAAAGGTATACTGACATGTGTTATGTGACATATTTGTCATGTGCCTACCAATAGAGGCACAAAACCCCATGAAGGGTCTATACAAATCAGTTTGTTGATTATTTTGTGGCTTTAATGTTGGGCATCTCCAAGCCCAGTAGGTACATACGTAGGTGGAAACACGCATTTTTTACCGACTCAATTTTTCACGTCCATTAAAAAAAAGCTGCGTTTTTTGTTCTGACCAATTAATTTCAAAACAGAAAACAAAATAGTATCTAATTACACAAATCAAAATACAAAACAAAATATATTGCACGCAGACGCCACAACGGCAATAAAAATTACATCTGTGTTGATCAACACGTTCAGACTAAAAAATTATTGTTCAGTCGACGCAACATTTTGATTTCTTCCCATTTGAATGGGGTTACGTTCAGGTCAACAAAAGTTGATCGGCTCTGTTGATTTACACGTCCGCATTAACTCAACATTTTTGATCAGCACCGTTGACAAACACAAATCCACATAATGTGGACGCTGTTTTAGACCAACATCTTAAGGGAATAAGATCAAACTCGATTCAAACCCACTTCTACCACACCCACTTTTCTTATATCAATCATTTAAGGTATCCTTTGGCAGTTGGCACGTCTTTTTACTTCAAGAGCCCACCAATTCCACTTTCCTTATTATATCTAGTTAAATCTTTGTTTTTTTTTTCAAACATCTTCTGAACAGAAGGAGATTTAAAACCTTAAGCAGAGGTACCTAAACATGAAGAACCATTAACACAAAAATTGAGTTTAAATATTAAAGTCAGACGAACCCCAAAATGAAACCAGTTTTAATTTTAAGAATACCTATGCCCAAAAAAACTCGATAATTTCGCAACCCCCTGTAAAAACAAATGCAAAGAAAACAAGGTGAGAAAGTATTTTAGATACTTCGGGGATTCATGAAATCGCAAAGTAAATTGCATTTGCGAGATGAAATTTTTCAGTCATTCCCCTCATTGAAAATTTATTCCAATTAATGAACATGAGATTTCACATAGAGCCTCTTGTCATACAAAGTAAGCTAAGAGACGCGGGTTTTTGTTCAGAGAATATCGTATTGGGGAAAAATAGGGAAAAAAAACTTGTCATAACAAATTATGTATTATGAAACAAAAAAAAAAAAAAAAAAAAATGTATATCAAGCCTGCTTATTTTTTGTTTTGTGTCAATTAATGTTCTAAGGATGACGACAAAATTTAATTAAAATCAAAAGCCTGAATGGTGATTTAAGGACGAGGCAAGAAGTCATTACCGCGAATAAGATTGCAATGGGCCATTATGGGGATTTAAAGAAGATTTTGTGGAGAGAAAATTTGTTTAAGAGAAAATGCGTGGCTTTCAGTCAAATGTTGAGGAAAATTAGTTTCCATGGTTACAAGGTGTTTTTTGGATTTTATAGTGGAAAAGTGTAGCATTTTCTGATTTTTTAATAAAAGTTCTACCATAAGTATTCGGAATGGAGTTAAGGGCTTAGAGCTTTTTTTTTTAGGTTGTACCTGTCTATTTTTTTAACTGTATTCTTAGCATGACAATAATTTTGTTTAAACTACTATCTTGTTATATTGTCGTGAGGGTTATTTTAATTGAAAAGATGTATTCGTACTAGGTTTGCTCCCAAGAATTGTGTGCAGAAATTGTCAGTCTGTCAAATTTTTGAATATTGAGGATAAAAATTGTTTCAGAGAGAGGAAAACTCCTGGGAACAGTTTGTTGGCAAAAACTTGATGGTAAATTTACGTACCGCAACTTACATTTGACAGACTAGAAATGTCTGGCCAAGGAAGTCAAAAATTAAAATTTATTTTTCTTGATTTTACGACATATTCAGCCCTATCGAGGTATCCGTTCGGAGAAATTTTTTTTCCGATCTATTCGAAATCGGAGAATTTTCTACCGAGGTATCCGTTCCGATTGACAGATCGGACAATCTGCCGATAAAATGTAACGACTATCATCGCATAGCGATGAAGTGCGTTCAGTCCAGAAATATTGACAGTTGTGAGTTAAATTTCTTCCAAAATTCTCCGACAGAAAATAGTCGCGGAAAAAAATATAAATAAATATAATTTTGTTGCGTTAGTGCAATAAACAACGAAAACGACTCAGCAAGAGAGGTTGGTTGAAATAACAAATAGATGATAAAGCAACACTATCCATTTTTGTGGACCAATTTATAAACTTTTATACATCACAAAGATTTTCACTTATTGAACTAATCCGGACGAATGTGTCAAATGAATGCGATTGTAAGCTTTATCTTTTTTGTTCCGAAATGGATACCTCAAACGAAATCTAATTTCCAATCGGAACGGACTATCGTTTCGGAACTTTTTCTCAACGGATACCTCGATAGGGCTGATTGTTATCTATCTGTAAGATCCTTGTTGCCAACTTATACTGGAAAATGTATAAAAAGTAAAAAGTCTACCAATGGTATTAAGTTTTAGCAGAAGGTTCTTTTTTTAGTTAAGAAGGTTTTAATCAGACCAAGTAATGCAACCGAATCAAAGGATAAAATTGTAGCCATGTTTAACATTACACAGTGGAACTACCGCACAAATTATAATTAAAATGCAGAAGCTTCTTAATCTCGTCGACAAAAATTAAACATTTTGTACGAGATTAAAAAGGATTTTTATATAATTATTATTAAAGCTAATATGCTGTCTGTATAAGTGTATACATTACTCAGGCTTAAGACATTATGATTAAAAATATAAGAATCTCTTTGTAATGAGAGAAAAGTATTAAACCACATTTAAAAGGGTAAATAAAACACAGTATAAACTGATTTTAAACCGTTCGTTGGTTATTTTCCTATTTTGATTCCTATACCCTACCTCTTTATGTTTTTCACATCAAGACCAAGCCCCATTCTAACCTAAATCGGTTAATCCTGCTCAAGAGCAGATTAAGTAAAAATTCACTGAACTTAGCTAACCTCCCATTCGTTGCACTTAAAATATATCTATGTATTTTTTTGCTGATAATGCAGTAGCAGCAGCATGTTCCGCACCCTTAGAAATTTAGTTCGAGTCAAGGGACGTTCCAGTTAATGGAGAGTCATACTGAAGAGAAGATTGTTATACAAATAGTACTTTGTCATTCTGAAGTAATTATTTTTATATCAGTAGAATATAAAATGAGCATAACTATTAATACATCTTTTAAAAAGACATCAATACATTTCTTTTACTATTGCGGCCAGGGTTGGCGAAAGTATAGATCAATTGAAGTAATAAATACTTTTTGTAGTAGAGTTGTAAAATATATTAGATTTATTTTACTCCGATGCGAAACGATATTTTTCCTGGTCTCCAAAAAGACAACGAAATGCTTACAAAAAAACAGAGGAAAAATATTCATAGGGAGTTAAACAAATTGCAAATAAATAAAATAAAATTTAACGAAAAAATTAAACAAAAGCCATGTTGTAATGAAAGAAACAACAAATAAAAACACGACCAAACCAAAATGTTATTTTTCTGCACACAATAAATGGTATTTTCGCACAAGCCATTAATTCTGTGCGAAAAGAGAGTGGATACTTGTCAACACAATCTGGTATAATCATCAATTTCGGTGGTCGAACAGCCTATACCACAGAACGAAAAGCACAACGAAATCTTTCGTTTATGATTTCGTCATGTCATTTTTGTTGTATGGGATTTTTCGTTTTACATCAGCAGTGTACTATTTTTTTGAAGAAAAAAATATGGATAAGTTGTACAACTTAAACAAAAAAAACGCATCTTTTTTATTACTATTTCGAATGCTTTCAACGTAGTCTTGAAAAATAAAATTACAAGTAGTTTTCTGGGAACTGAACTGGAACTGGTACACTGAAGTAAAGGTGTCGACTTTGTGTCCGATGGTGGTCTGTTGGTTCTTATCTAAGTGCACCTTAATCAATTGTGTGGCGTCGACCTTGACGCGGATGCGCTTGCCGACAATCTCAGCGGGGAACACCAAATCTTCAAGGATGGCATCGTACACTGCGGTAAGAGTACGGGAACGGGGCCTCTTTTGTTTCAAAGGATTCCTCGACGTCCTGGCTGACTTAGGTAAGGTCTTGCGCTCGCCAACGAACACTACGTGTTTGCCGGAGAATTTCTTCTCCATTTCACTGCTTAGTAGCCCGTAGCGTAATGGTTAGTGCGTTCGACTGTCACGCTGAAGGTCTGGGTTCGCTTCCCAGCCTCGTCCGTCTAAAAACTAAAAAGTTTTTTATCAGGGCTACTGCCTCTTGCGAGGAATTGACAAATCCTCCAAGAGTATCACTTGTCACGAATAAGTGCTTCCCGTCTAGCCGTTCGGATTCAGCATAAAATTGTAGGTCCTTTCCGTTCCTGTCGACAGGCGCTCACAGGAATGGTTGCGAGTTGTTAGTCACTAGGCCCTGGTTCTTCATGAGCAGTTGTGCCACCCGATTTTTATTTTTTTTATTTTTTTACTGCTTTGGAATTACGACACAGATGATAACGACTTTCTTGTTGTTGAACTCAATTTCACGAGCACGGGTTATATGAAGATACCTCAATTGAGGTTTCAACTCGGAATTCACCTCCAGCTCCAATAAGGCTTGAGCAATGGATTTCTCGAACTCATCAGGATCAGCGCCGTTAGGCTTGATAATTTTGTTTCCAATCATCATAGACACTGATTTTAAGAAAAAAAAAAAAACACTCAATGCGTTACTATTGTGATAACATTTACTAACTTCATTTTGTACCATTTTATTGTTATTTTTCAACTAAAATTTGAGAACCAACTTAATTTTGTGCCATTTTAGTGATATTTGATTTTTTTTATTTCAAAGCACAATATCAGCTCAGCTTTTTTAGTATGGTTCGGCATCACTGCACAATTTCTTTTAATACTTAAAAAACATTATCCCCAAAATTGAATTTTTGTTCCTGTTCATTTATTTTAGTCCCAGATTTCATTCTGTGGTCTCTTAACCACACAAATGGATTTCATTCATCTGATTTCTGATCGTCATCCTTCGGTATCACCACACCAAAAAAAACCTCCCTTAACCATAACTACTAACAAAAATTCCTAAATCCTGACGAAATTTCAATTTTTGACTTTTGCGTATATTACCTATACTACAGCGACATAACCAAAATCAGAATCAGAAATTTTAACGGAAATAATTCCTGTCAAAAGGACGATGGAGGATGCCACCAAATATAGATAATACAACCATCAACCAGACTGTAGCCGTCTTGTGCTAGGGCGTATACGTAACATAAACACAGAGCAGATAACATTTTGTTATACGCTCAATCCCTTTTCCTCATCCCTACGCCCAACATCCTTCCTCAGTAACTCGGCGTCGTCGGCGGCATATCCTAATGTGAGGACATCAACATCAACAAGAGTTGCATCATTCAGTGCGAGCGCAACAGAGGGGAGCTTTTGATATAGAAATCGCGTGACATGGCGTTTGTCTGTGTATTTTGTTACTGTAAATTATTTCATCCGCGTAGTCATCGTAGTCCTGCAACAATGTTACACAAAATTACAGTGCACTGGTGCACATCCTTTCGTTTTTGCATCGTGTTTATAGGTCTGGCACGGTTATTTTCTTTTTTTTTTTTGTTTACTATTTTTTTACTTCTCGCTATCCTGCATAGACTGATGGGTTACATGGTTCGTCATCTATCAAAGATAGTGGTGGTGGTATGTTTTGCCTCGCTTTTTTTTTATTGGTTAGTTGTGTTGCATTATCTAGCTTGCTATCTACAACTGACGACTCTTGTATTTTTTTTTCAACAGAGGATGATTTTTTGGTACACGCAGAACTTAGTGCTCCACCGCCACCGCTCTGGCTGGTTGAATAGAAAAAAAAAAGAATATTCTCTGTCATCGCGAGTAGCTCTTTGTCGTTTTCAGCACGAAATTTATTTATTGTGCCGTGATGCTCGTGATGTCCTCTGATGAAATTTTGTTAAATTGAATTGCATTTGTTTTTTTTTCGTTTGTTGTAAATTAAATGTTTTATACGTAGCTTTGATGTAACGTAGAATCAATTGGGACACCAGAAAAAAAATATTTGATAAAATGTGTCTACAATGATTGTTAACAAATTGTTGTAGATAAGAGTTTATGATATGGTTGGAAGTGCTACAATAATACTTCTACCTAAATAAATTGAGCTAAGCTAATTTCAGCTTCGTAAAGTGACTGTATCTGGCTTATTAAATTTTAATAAAAACATAAAATCTGAACAAGGAGATTCGCATTAGATGTGATAAAAAACTATAGTGTAGGTAAGGTCAGTGGAGGTGATGGGTGTTATTATGATATAATACCCATGAAGGTTAATGGATGGTTTTAAGAAAAAATCGACTTAAAAAAAAAAAAAATAATTTTAAAAAACAATGGCAGCACTTATAATATTATGCTTAAGCTTTATTTGAATTCGGAAATTTATTCTTTTATTTCATTTTTGAATGAAGTGGTTAGAGTTTATGAAAAATTAATTTTAAAAAATTAGTTTTCAAAAACATAAGACTAAGTATATCTATCTATCAATAGTATCTACTGTAAGAACCAAAATATTCACCCTTATTACGATTGTCGTGTCACTAAAACGACGGTAAAACGACACGTCCCTGGAGGCGGCAATTGATTTTGTATTAAAACTAATTGTGCAATAATGTTGAGATGGTTGGAGATTGGAGAGAATGTCGAAGATTTGGGTTTATTTAAACGCCAACTATCTCCTCGAGAGCCTTGTTGTTTTGCTGTCGTTATAGTGAAACGACAATTGTAATAGGGGTGATTTACCTTAAACATATTCAAATGAACCTACACTACGTCAAGGTGAAGTAAATAAGCTATTTTGCTTATCCAAGCTCAACCAATTATGAAGTTTTAAGCATACCCTTAAACAAAGGTTTTTGCCTTTAATTTGTAATAAAATATAAAATATACATACACTGCCGGTTATGAGGTTAGAAGACGTAATTTTTGAGAATTGAATTAGAAATATTTCGTGTTATATGCCAAAGCGATGGAAAATTTTGTATGACATGCTTTCCCACTTCAAGAACAAAAACTAACGGCAGCCAAGAGAATAAATGTTAGCTGAGTCATTTTTTTAAAGTAGTTTCATCGTTTCATAATGTTAAAAGCGCATACAAAATTGAAGAAACACAATAGTTTAATAACGAAGGCAGCAATAGGAAATTTTGCCTTGAAATTTAATGACTTAAGCACTCCAGTTGTATGAATAGGAGCATTGTTTTGTTGAAAATCAATGCGGTTTGTCCGAAAATATCGCTGGTTTGCGGGAACAATGCTTCTCGCAACGTTTTGTTGTACCGAGATGACTGGAAATCAGTCATCATTGTATGACTTCGCTGACCTTCCCTGTAGCATATGTACATTGTACACATTCCCGGTTGTGATGACGGTTCAGAAATATTTCCTCTTTTCTCATATCGTAGAAAAATGACTAACCCCCAGTTTCACAGTGGAAGTTTAAACTTAAGATTACCTGAAACTTAACCTGAGTTTAAATTTTTGGTTTAACTAGTCCGGTTTCATAGTGAAATCTGATCTGCAGATCAGTTGAACTTCGTATAACTAGATTTTCTGAAAAAGAGTTGGCAGTATTGTACATTTTTGCTTCGCCAAGTGACGTATTGCAAACAGTGCGTAGTGTTCCTTGTCTATTCTTTCTCTTTCTGAAGAACAAGCGAAACAGCAACAATCATTTTGGATTGTTGATAATTTGTCGACATTTTTTTCAAGTGACACGAACAAAATTAAAAAATTTAAAAAAAACCGATATTGTTGCGAAATAAGGGGACATATCAACTTTAACAGCAGATATGGATTTTCAAATGGAATTGGTTATGAAAAATGAGTAAATAAATTCCATAATGTGTTATGTTAGTGCTCCCAAACGTTCAACTTAGGTTTAAACGGCAGAATGATCTTGGTTAACTTAAACTAAAAATTGAACTCAGTTCAAGGTTTAAACGAAACTGTGAAACCGAATAAATTGTTGATCTGAAGTTTAAACCAAAAGTGGAGTTTAAACTTGCACTGTGAAACTGGAGGTAAAGCCATCTTGTTGAGGAAAAATTAGTTATTTCTGAACCTTCGTCACAACAGGGAAGTAGACGTAATCATATGGGCCTCAATATTCTATAAGGAATTATAAACTTGGAAGTTTAAAGTACAAAGATGACTTGGTACAACAAAACATTTTCAGAAGCATTGTTTCCGCAAACCAACAATATTTTCGGACAAAGCGCCATGGTTTTTCAATAAAATAATGCTCCTTTTCGTAATGAGTTATAGGCATTCGGAAAAAATCTAAAAAATGGTCACCCTGTGACGGTCTTTCGAGTGCCGTGATTACAAATCTTAATTTTTCTTAATTTTTTTAACATATTATTATTGAACCTTGCGTAACCCTGCTAACAATTGCATTCAAAAATTTAAACAAAATTTAAACATCAGTTATATAGAAAATATCACTTTGTCCAACTAAGTACTCAAAATGTTTACATGACCCTAATTCAATGGACTGTAGTGTAAAAAAAATGTACTACAAAACTTTTTCAAGTTACCTTAAAAGTTGGCGAGTTTAATTCTCATTTCAAAATAATATAACATTTTTGAGAAATAACGGAAACAAAAATGTTTTTTTCAAGTAACCCGGTTTTAAGATAATTCCTTTTAATTCATTAAAAAAAAAACTTTGAATGCACTAAATTTAAGTTCGAGGGGGGTAGACATTAATCTAAGTCACTACTACCATGCCCAGAGTACCGCAGGCTATCAGATACCTAGTGCTTCATTCTCTATTATTTTGACTAGTTTTAAATAAAATTCAATTTTTCAACAAAAATTACATCAAAAGTTTATTTAGATTAGCTATAACAAATGTTCAAATCGTTTGCCTCCAACTGCAATGCAAGGCCTACATCTGCTTAAAAAATATTATTTTTCTGATAACTTCCACCACCTACACTATCACCCGTTTTCGTTTCGACGTTGACTTTTGGGACACCCTGTATACAGAAAACTTTTAGTAAATTTTAACTTCTGCACTAAAAAAAAAAACACTTTTTTCGTTAAACAATAGATACAAAAAAAAAAACTGTAGATAAGAGACCCGTAATTTTTCCCACAGTGCCATGGAAAATACGTAGTCGTTCCAAACGTAAAAAAAAAAACTAGGGCTCGGATTTGTATGCTACTATACTACTATAAGAAACTCGCTATATGCGGTTAAGATGTGCACTTAAAAATGGATCATATGCTCCTTAAATATGCATTTAAAACCAGATATTTATTTTACCTTAATTCTGTATTCCTTAAAAAAATCATAAAAATACTGAATCACTACAAAATGCAATTGTAAATAATAAGACTTTTTATGTAGGGGAGAGTGGGGCAAGAAGCATCAGTTACGCTTTAGACGCTCCTAATTTTGTTTCTATTCATAAAAGAGAAGCAAATATTTTTTTAAATAATACTTTAACCTTAAAACTCCATCATAGTAAACAATCAGAATGGTTAAAAAAGTAAATACTTTGATACAAAATTTGATCTCCATGTTCAGAAGAAACTTTAATACCAGCGTTGCCAACCCGTTTAGGCAAAATCATGCCTCATTTCAAAACAAATAATGCCTTTTTCGACGAAATAATGCCTTACTGGATGTTTTTTTTTAGGTATTTAAGATTAAACTAAACTTAAAAACAATTGTACAAGAATAAACAAAAACATTCCTTTATTAGACAAAAAAACAAAACAAATAGATCACAGAAACAATTCTTATACTACGTTTTCATTAGAGCCGAAATGAGGTAATTTCGAAATTAGCTCATTTGGGACGTCAAATTTGTATAGGAAATAACGTTGCAAATGAGCTAATTTCAAAATAACCTCATTTCGGCTCTAATATAAACGTAGTATTAACTTATTGAAAAACTTTGAAGTAATTTAGAAACGATGTTTCGATGCATAGGTATTAAGTCAAAAATAAATATACATATGTAGTTTTAAATATAGGTCGTCGCATTCTAATTCTTAAAATCATACATACGTGGATTTTTGAAACAAAGATATAAGGGTTTCTCGTAATTGAAACTCGTAGCAATTGCGATTCTTTAAAAGCGTCTTTGCGTGAACAATTTCACTCAATGTATGTCAGTCTTTAATATGTTGCTGATCTTTCTTTTTGTTGAAATAAATACACGAAAAAACTCCAACTGTATCCTAGGAAAGCAGCAGGCAAAGAAGATAGTAACCTAGTTTCTGGAAAAAAGGAAATGCTTAAGAACCATCTCTCTTTTTATAACACAGTTGTAATACTTCTTTCCTACTTCTTGCTTAGAATGTTTTACAAAGATGAAAATAAGGTTTTTTAACTAAGATAAAATCTACTATACCTAGAAGAAATGAAAAAAAAACCTTTTTGGAAAAAAATAAGCCTCACAGCCTCAGGCAATGAAAAAAGGCCTAAAAGGCATTAAAAAGCCTCAGTTGGCATCGCTGCAAATTTTTGATTAAATGTTTAGTGTTCACATTTTCACAAGTTAACTAATTCCAAATGAATAAAGTTGAAAGATGAGTTTTAATTTGGCTAAACCTATGCATTTATTATAGAAAAATGCAAAAATATGCATTAAATATAAATTTATAAGAAAATACAAAAATCTTTTCTTAACAATTATTTTTTTATATATAAAATTTGATTAACATTTTTTCAAAACAAAATTTAGTATGCCAAACTTTAACAGCATTAGCTCATTTCCAAGATATTGAATATTCAAAAAATAAAATGATTTCTTTAAATGCTTACCTATTTTGATAAAATAAAATTTTATCAAAATCGTTAAGTTATTAACGAGGAATTTGAAAATCAATATAATGCTATCGTTAATAAGCGTTATTAGTAGATTTTTTGAAACCAAAATATTAACCATACAATTAACTATTCAAAAAGGTTGTACGCTAGGTAAGTACCGTTATTTTTGGATTAAACAAAAATAAATTTCCCTCATAGAGAATCACCTAAAACCATAGTCCAAAGTTTGAAGAAATTCATTTCAGCGGTGTAGGCTCAGGTCGAGGTACAGACAGACAGAGAGAACGAATTGCGGGAGCTAATTCTTTCGAATTCTCTATCATCATTGTTAGATGTGATGAATGTATTAAGTTAGATTTTTTTAACTAATTCCAAATGAATAAGTAAAAAAATGATTTGAATTATGGTATTATCTAATTATCCAAGTTTGCTGATTTATAATGATACATAGTGGACCATCACCTAAAATATTGATTAATAAATTAAACGACTGTAAATAAAATGACGAGGATTAAATTTCGAGCAAGGGTTAAAATTAAAAAAAAAAAAAAAACAAATATCTACACATTGAAATCTTTTTTAAAGGATTAAAACTGTGAAGTACCTAGGTATAAAAAGCACTCAAGCATTCATAGAAGATATATATCTGGGTGCAAGAATTTAACCAAATTCCCCTGGAAATTATATAATTTGCAGCACATCAGTGCAGCTTATTTTATTAATACGTCGGTAGCCATCGACTTAAATCATGTGTCTAAGAAAGGCAACAACAATTCTTACTGAAGAGCTCAATTGTTGTTGTCAGAGCGAAACACATCTGCACTATAGGTCGCAAAAACCTTTTAAATTAATATTTCATATTAAAAAGTGCACTTAACAAAAAAAAAAAAAAAAAAAAAACAATTTTTCTATTGTTATTGTTTATCTTTTTCTTATATGTACAATGTACATAATGTAAGTAGAAAATCCAAAATAATTACTTTCCTTCAATTCAATTTGAGTTACCCATCAAAAAAAAAAATGATAACAATAACAAGGCAATTCAAAAAAAAAAAAAAACAATCCATCTACTTCTCTTGATACACATAAATTAAATCCCAATTTAATCACAACCTTTTAAGAAAAATGAAAGGAGAAAGCCAAACAAAAAAAAAAAAAACAAACTAAATGCTTTCCAAGCAATTTGATCAAAGAAAACCCCAAAATGCCAAAACCATTTTCATTATACAATTCTTCTTTGATTCAATCACAACTTGTCATACCCAATGTCCTGAAACCACGTTGAACAACAATACAATAAAAAAAAAAACATACCATCTGGGTGGATAAAATAGAAAAAAAAAAAAAAAAAAAAAAACACCAACCAACCAAAATTACCAACACCCAAAGATATAACTCTTGTAGCTAGCAAGAGTGTCCCTTTTGCTGTTGCTTGCGTCTCGTTTTGGCCCAGAGGATAACAACTTACAAAATGCAAAAAGGAAAAACCTAAGAAGCTAATTGCATTAATTCTCGCGTTTTCAGCACAAATATAAAAATAAATAAATAAAGAACGAAAAACTGCTGCTCTATTGCCTCCATAATTTGTTTCCTTCTGACAAAAAATAAAGGACGAACAAGAACGAAGAAAAAATAGAGTATAGGTATAGAAAAAAAAAAAAAAAATTGGGATCATAAAACTCCAAGCACAATTTTCAGGTTGAGTACCACCAACTCTTAGCAATCCTAGTCCTAGCCCAACTCCTTCGCCACGACCGCCACTCCTCCGAATGCCTTCCTCACTTCGACCTCGAAAATCCCGCTTTGGTTCTTTTATTTCTATTTTCTCTCTGACAGTGAAGTGAAAATATTTTTACAGCCCCTCCCGTCGACGTCTGTCGTTGTCCTTACGTGCTCGCCATGGCGTCATCGTAGTCGTTTTTTATTCTTGTCGTCTTTTCCGACAGAGGGCAGTTTGTGATTCTGATTCAATTTTGTTTCGTCTGTGTCTTAACTCTTTTTATGTGTTTTGCTTTCTCGTTATTTCGGTTGGGTTTCGTTCGTAATTCGTATACATTTCGGTGTTCAGAGCTGGATTAAATTACTCAGGGTAAAGGTCCTGTTCCTGTGTACAACACAATAGACCTTAAATTACAACCAGTTTGTTTGCAATTTTTTCAGAATACAAATTTTGTTTGCGCACGACTAACTGAAGTTTTGCTGCTCCTCAGCATCCTTAAACGGAACATACTTACAGTATGTATAGACATGGAAGTTTAGTCATTCTCCCAACTCTGATGGGTGATTAGTATGAGAGGCAGAAAGCAAAGCAAGGGAAACCAAAAAAAAAAGAAGAATACTTAAGCTACATCACTTCTGTTTGTAACTATTTACAAAGGACATGCTGAAGCAGGCAGCAAAAGAGCACGCAACTGGTTGGTTGATGATATTTCCGGGCCCTGCAACTGGTGCACATGTTAATGTCCATCAACAGAATACAGGATGTGCAATAAATGGTATACAACAGGAGCAGAAGCACTGAACGAAAGTTTGGTCAAAATAACTTGCTTGCTTTAGAATTATCATAAAGTAAATTGAATTTCGCTTCAGAGCTATCTTTCCTGCCTATATACTCCATCACCATCACTGGGTGTACATTGTAAAATGTACAATACCCTCTGCATTCATAGACGAAAGTTTTCTAAACACACATAGCTTAAGGAACCAAAGGAAATCTGAATTTAATCAGATTTTCAAAAATTTTGGCAAATATTCTCCTTTTTGAAATTGACTTTGTTGTGAGTTTCGAAGAATATATGAATCTTTTGAGTATATGGGAAGAAAAATGTTCTCAAGGTTATTCTCTCGTGATTCACAAAGTCCCTATTAAATTATAATTATAAAAGGGTTTTTTGATAAAGAAGGAGTTTTACAGAATTTAAGAAGTTTGTATGTTTACTCAGCAGGGGGAATTTTAAAGATCCAATAAACGTGATGTTTTTCGGGACGAAGGACTATTTTGGAATCTCTGATAAGTAAGGCCACACATTGTTTTCCATTAGAAGGACACAAAACAGGGACTATGTGTATAAGACGCATAGTAATAGGTATGTTTATCTTTGATGCCAGTTGTTATATCTAACATAATCGATTTCGGTTTAGTTAACACTTGGTAATAAGGACAAAACTAGCTCAAGACGTTTAGTAAACAGCTTATACGTTTTTTTTGGTATTGATATCATTCATATTGTAAAAGAAATTAGGACAAGGGAAATAAAAAAGGGGATATTTTCGAAATAACCCATGGGAGGCTGTAACTACAATGTTTGCAGAAATATGTGTGCGATGTTTAAATGGTAGACATGTGCCTTCAGAAGGACACCGATGGCGTCTACAAGTTTTTGTTTTTTTTTTTTTGAGAACCTCTTTCTTTGAACTCCTTCTAATCATCTAATAACTCATCTAATAACTCAACAGGAATTGTTCGGTGAAAATATTAACTAAAGCACTTCTTCATTCGTTCAATCGATGGAAGCCTCAACTACTGATGGCCATTTTTTCAATGTTCAGTTACACCTCAGATATTACTATGGAGTAAAAGAATGAAAAAACGAGACAATTTTTTTTTTTTTGTTTTTAATGTTTTGAAATCCACCTGAAAAGATGTTTTATAATATTTAAAGTGTTATTTGATAATGATTTTTTAAAATTTTATTCAACGTTGTTCTGAAAGGGACTCTGAACAGGACTTGCTCTCTTCGTCGGAATTTGCACTGTCTACATCTTCTCAGTCATTAGCTTCAGTTTCTAAAATTTCATTGGAAATTGAGTTTGAAATCGGATATTCCAATTCTTTCTTTGCAAAAACATTTTGTTTTTTAACAGAAGAAGGGTTTTTTTGGTAAAACAAAAAAAACAGGAAACAAGAAGATTCTTCAAGTACATCAAAATAAGCAATTTTTAAAGAAAAAGATACAAAATGCAAAAAACACCACATTTTCTAACACGAATCTTTCACGGGAATAAAGAATTTCATTAATATCAAAAACAGTTTTTGTTTTATTTAAAAAAACTTTTGTAGCGCTCTTATTGAAAAACCCGAGACGGCAACATTTCAAAGGTCCTTCCACTTACTCGCATACGCGCGCCGGCCGACGATATTGACATAACCGCTGGCCCACGCAGTCCTTAACTTAAACCAACCTAGCGTTCAAATTGAATTCAGCTAGTTAGGGACCACGCTGGCTGAAAGAAGTTTGTCTCTTAAAGGTCTGATCCACGCGCTGGCTGAACGAAGTTTTTCTTTTTAAGGTCTGATCCACAAAGGACAGAAGCTAGTAAGTACCTTAGCTCAGAAGTCGTGTTTTTATGTTTGTAATGTCAAAAAGTGTAGTAGCTTGTAGCGTAATGGTTAGTGCGTTCATTCTCATCCTCGTCCACCTAAAACCTAAAATGCCTCAATGCCTCTTGCCAGGATTTGACAAATCATCCAGGAGTATCACTTGTCATTAACAAGTGATTCTCGGGTAGTCCTTCGGATTCGGCATAAAATTGTAGGTCTACTCCATTCCTGTCGACAAGCGCACACAGGAGTGGTTGAGAGTTGTAAGTCACTAGCCCTTGGTTTTTAACGAGCTTTTACGCCAACCAATTTATTTATTTAATGTCAAAAGTTGGAGCTTTGATTCTCGAAAGCGCTATGCATATTACATATAGATTAGA
Source organism: Melangyna quadrimaculata (assembly GCA_949320155.1). Lineage (NCBI taxonomy): Eukaryota > Metazoa > Arthropoda > Insecta > Diptera > Syrphidae > Melangyna > Melangyna quadrimaculata. Next base: position 75,772,490 of record OX439483.1, on the reverse strand, counting down.
TGATTTATGAGTTTTACTGAAATCTGAAATTTTATTTTTCTACGCGCAGTTTAAAAAATTGTCCATTATAAGGCTCGTTTCACACACATTCGGTTTCATTCGGTTCGGTCTCTATTCGGTTTGTATTCGGCTGTGCCTGATATGTGTGAAACGATAAAACGGTGCTCTAGGGTTTCTATTAGGTTTTTTTTTTTTTGCCGTTTTATCGTTTCACACGTATCAGGCACAGCCGAATACAAACCGAATAGAGACCAAACCGAATGAAACCGAATGTGTGTGAAACGAGCCTAACAATGTATATTAGCAAACGGTTCATACCACACAGTTCAAGACAACCAGCAATCACCAGACTAATGAAATTTCTAATGAACCAACTAAAACTAATTGCTAAATCTCCGAAATAATTTTCTTTTAAGATACTTTTTGTGTTTCTCTGACAACAATTTCAAAGTATCGGTTTCATAACATTTTTCTCTCTCAATTACAAGACCAAAAAATGAAATCTAATCAAAAGAACTTAAACCTCAAAACTTAATTATATAATAAACAATCATTCTAATATTTCGCAGAAAACTCTTCTAGGAAACCTTTTCAAATGGAGGGCAACTAAATTAATAATTAAGATTTGCTTCTTTTGTTTGGTGTTCTCTCTTAGTACATAATTAAATTTAGCCAATAAATTTGATACCTTCATTAAATAAGTAAATCCTGAGAGAGATACATACCCATCCATATACAGTTTTAATTGAATACCCCATACCCAAAGACTGATCAGCAGCAGCGCAATTAAATGACGAAATCCAAATTATCTGTCTACCCTTCTATCCCTATCTATCTAAAAAAAAAAGTAAGGAATATCAATTTCCTCCGCAATGCGCATATTTGAGGCAAAAATATGAATTAAATGGAACAAACTTTATGATTTAATAAATCCATAAAAAAAAATAACTTCACCCAAACAGTTCAGCATCACAGCATAGGAATTTCGGTATAATAGCAAACTTTTGTTTAGTTTTGAGATTGCAATCAAAAATGTTCCCAGAGTCTATTCCAGGGTAGGTATAGTGCAGTTGTCTATTTGTTTGTTCGTTTGTTTGTTGGTAGATGGCGGCAGTGTTGGAAAGAAGGCTCGACTCAATTCCGGTGAGTGACCACTGCCGGATTAATACCTAACAAAATCCGCGGGATAAAACTCCATCTGTATCGTTGCAAGTTATAAACGAGTTTTTTGTGTTATATTTGTGTATTCTTTTGCATTTATTCACCTTCGTTCCATGCATGCCGTCCCATCCCTATCTATCTGCATCACCACTTCAATTGAAATGAATTTTCTGTCCATTTTCTATTTTTCCAATATGGGATATCTCTGTTCGTGGCATTCAGTTGAGCCAATTTGGACACATACAATTCTGTACGGGGGGAACACACGACGAATGTTGAGTGGAGAGCCCTTTTGTGTGTTCTAGTAGGTACTCGTGAAATATACACCATTACCAATCCTACCTACTGAACGCAGAATTAATCAAAACACAATTGGAATTTAAAATTCAACTATGTATAAAAGAGTGAGTTGTCCCAAATTCGAAATTTAAATCGGAAAAATATTGAATGGCGACGATGTAGATGATGATGGTGATGATGATGATAATGGTGATGACGGAGGTGATGGATGGTCATGCCAATGATGTAGATAGAGGTGTAGACTTAGGGTAGATATAGATGTAGACGTAGATATAGGTGTATGTAGATTGAGATGTAAATGTAGATGTAGATGCAGATGTAGATGTAGATGAAGGTATATGTAGATGTAGATGAAGATGTAGATGTAGATGTAGATGTAGATGTAGATGTAGATGAAGATGTAGATGTAGATGTAGATGTAGATGTAGATGTAGATGTATATGTATATGTAGATGTAGATGTAGATGTAGATGAAGATGTAGATGTAGATGTAGATGTAGATGTAGATGTAGATGTAGATGTAGATGTAGATGTAGATGTAGATGTAGATGTAGATGTAGATGTAGATGTAGATGTAGATGTAGATGTAGATGTAGATGTAGATGTAGATGTAGATGTAGATGTAGATGTAGATGTAGATGTAGATGTAGATGTAGATGTAGATGTAGATGTAGATGTAGATGTAGATGTAGATGTAGATGTAGATGTAGATGTAGATGTAGATGTAGATGTAGATGTAGATGTAGATGTAGATGTAGATGTAGATGTAGATGTAGATGTAGATGTAGATGTAGATGTAGATGTAGATGTAGATGTAGATGTAGATGTAGATGTAGATGTAGATGTAGATGTAGATGTAGATGTAGATGTAGATGTAGATGTAGATGTAGATGTAGATGTAGATGTAGATGTAGATGTAGATGTAGATGTAGATGTAGATGTAGATGTAGATGTAGATGTAGATGTAGATGTAGATGTAGATGTAGATGTAGATGTAGATGTAGATGTAGATGTAGATGTAGATGTAGATGTAGATGTAGATGTAGATGTAGATGTAGATGTAGATGTAGATGTAGATGTAGATGTAGATGTAGATGTAGATGTAGATGTAGATGTAGATGTAGATGTAGATGTAGATGTAGATGTAGATGTAGATGTAGATGTAGATGAAGATGTAGATGCACATAGATGTAAATGTAGATTAAGAAGAGAATGTCGATAGAAAATGATGACCAAACTTGAAGATTGAACATTTAAATATTATCAGGCAAGAACCTGAGCTGAAAGTCTGACCAGTCTGCGTTAAATAAAACTCATACCATCGTCAAATAAAATCAGTTTTTTTTTATGAAAACGATGTTAAAAACAACCATCGCCTTAATGATGATTTGGTGGTAATCATCATACCAATCACATTTCCTATCAAAAAAAGGGTTCATTTTATTTAGAACCTATCAATAATAAAAAAATGGCATGATTTAAAATTCAAATGCTTTGATAATAATGAATTGAAAATGATCAACTTTTATTTTTATTTAAATTGACAGTTTTGTTTGAAGCGTATTCGTGATGGTTAATTTTTTTTTTCTTTTTAACTTTTTTCAGTCCTACAAATATAAGTTTTTTATTATTATTATTTTTTGTGGTTATTAGTTTGAACAGATATAAATTTCCATATGGAAAAGTTTGAATTGGTCCTTGGTTGATAAAATATTTGCCGCTGGATGAAAAACTCATGGAAATTTAATGTATTTTTGATATAAATTTAAGTTTGAACTTTTTTTTGTGACTGATGGTCGACCAATTCGATTTTAAGTGTTGGATAAATGTGAACGTGAATATATGTATTTACAAAAAAAAAAAATATCGACTTGGTAAAATAATAATAATAATTTTTTTTAATAACACTACTTAGTTATTGGTATTCAAAACATCCAAAAATATTTAATTGGTTAGATTGTTTTGTAGGAGAAGGGGGGGGGTTAACAATTTAAAAGTTAGTTTCATTGAAATTCAGTTTGTCGAATAGAGCTATGGGGATAATAAAATAGGTATAATAAATTGAAAAATGTAGCAGGCTTCTGATATAATGATTTACGAGAGATTAATTTCCATAACTTGATTGTTTAGTTGTTGATATGATATTTTTGAAATTTGACTTTAGACTAATTATTATTATGATGTTTAAGTAAATTGGATTTGGGTTTGATTTTCAATAAGGTTCGACTTCTATTAAACATCATGTTTGTTTAAAAAATGAAAGTTAATTAATTTATCACTTTAAACATTCAGCCTTATCGCCAATTCAAGGGGATATTTCTCCCTCAGATTTTGTTTTATTTTTTGGAGGAGGAGGAGTCAAAAACCTCATTCCTCCTTAATTTCATCAATATCCACCCCCCCCCCCCCCGAGAAATAGATTTAATTTTTACTTTTTCGAAAATGGTTAACGATTGGTAAAGCAGAAGAAGCAGTAAAATATGCGAAAGTAAAATACTTAAAGTGTGAGATTAAACATTCATTTCGTAAACTATCTGAAGTGGAATTATCGCTATACGAATAACATATGAGAATTATAAAAAAATATGAACGGCGTGTGTTATGAAAGTTGGTCTCAATTTTTAATTGATTGTGAGTGTAAATTGAGCTTAAAATGAAAATTAAAAAAGAAAAGATCAATTCACAAGAAAAAGTTGGAGTCTTTGCTTTTAGAGGAAAATAAAAAGTATTTAAGTGAAGAAGTGTGTAAGGCTGCAATTATTAATGATTATGTTGTGAACCAATCGAATTTTGGTTTTTCGGAATTGGAAATGGAACTTTTAAACAAAGGGTTTAATTTTGCACCGAAACCTAAAAAAGAACCTTTACTTGATTTGGTGATTGACATTGAAACCATGCTTAAATACAAACCGTTTGATGTTCAAAAAAGTATTAGATCGGCCGCGGTTAGTTTAATATACTCTTATAATGTTAAAGAGCGGAAAATTGTGAAAAATGTTTTCAATGATGCAATCAATTCAATAAAAAAGAAGGATTGTTTTTTCGTTAAGGCTGATAAAGGCAATAAATTGGTGATTCTTGATAAAGACGATTATGATAAAAGAATGCGAAAATTAATAAAAGATGGAAATAACGAAAGAGTCATTAAAAATCCAATCCAAAATCCAGTCATTAAAAATCCAAAAATGATAGAAGAAGTCAACAGCCTAAGAAAAGAAATTGGTGATGTTTTTGGTAAAAAACTGCAGTTTTCTTTAATAGTGCCGAATCCTAAAGTAGCTCGTATTCATGGTTTACCTTAAATCCACAAACCTGGCAATTCGTTAAGGCCAATAATTCCAAGCATAGATACGGCGGGTAGAAAAGTTTCTAAGTGGTTAGTTTGTGAAATGAATTGTTTAAATCCCCTTCGTAGTACCCCTGTTAAAAATTCTTTTGAGTTCTGTAAAAAGATTGAAGTTTGAGTTTTTGAACCGGGGGGTAAAATGTTTTCGTTCGATGTTGTGTCCCTTTTCCCAAGTGTGCCTGTAGATGATGCGATCGAAACATTTAGTGAATATTTGGAAGAAAATAATGTGACAAGTGAAAAAGATCTATTTACACAAAAGCAGCTAAGGTGTGTATGAATCATAGTTTTTTCCAATTTGGGGGTGAATTTTAAAAGTCAACAAAAGGCACTAGTATCGGGAACCCACTTAGTCCATTTGTTGCTGAAATTTACATGGCGAAATTAGAAATGAAATTAAAATCGGAGGGTAAATTACCAAAAGTGTTTCATCGTTATGTTGATGATATTTTTACTGTGTTAAAAGAGTCTGAAAGTGCGGGATTTTTGAGTGTGCTAAATAATCAATGTGAATCCATAAAATTCACAGTTAAAAAAGAAGTAGACGAAAAACTTGCGTTTTTAGATTTAGAATTAACAAGAAGACTCGTAGAAACAGATATCTCAGTGTACCAAAAACCCACTAGTACAAAACGAGTGATAACAAGTGATTCATATTGTCCCATTCAACACAAACATGCTTCTTTCCATTCCATGGTGCATCGTCTTGTTAATCTTCCAGTTTCGTTAGCAAACTATAAAAAAGAATATGACTATATAGTTGAAGTGGCTGGTTTAAATGGTTATTCGAAGACTCTTATTGACTCTATTGTTAAAAAAACACGCGAGGAAAGTGTCTCAAAATAAATATACATCATTATTTAGACAAAGTGTTTTAGATGTCACAAATGAAATGAAAAGAGAAGATTTCAATTATGTTCCGGAAATTATGAACAAATTAAAAAACCCTTTAAAGCAACACAATATTTTGCCTGTTTTTTTTTTTTAAATAATCAAAAACTTAAACATTTGTTTGCGTCTACGAAAGACAAAGTTGTTGATGAACAAAAATCCGGCATATATGCTATAGAATGTGGTGTATGCAAACGACGTTATATTGGCCAAACAAAACGCGGTAGACAAGTGAGATATAAGGAGCATTGTTATTGTACAAAAAAGAACAAATTGACACAACCAGCTTTTGCTCATCATGTTGTAACTGAAGGCCACGGAATTGGAGAAAATGAACACACAGTCAGCTTGAAAAAACATGTAAATAAGTGCAACAGACTGGATGCGTATGAGAGTAATTTTATTGAAAAAGAAACCAATAACTTGAATGCAAAAGAAGGCGAAATTAGATCACCACTGTTCTCTTTGGTATAGCACGTGACCGTTACTTTCGTATATACACTCCCTTGGATGTTAGACTAATCGATGCAAATTAATAATCGAGTTAGTGCCGATGATGATCCCCAAAGGAGCGTTCGAAATGCATTTGCCTTCAATGTAAGTCTTTTTATTGTTTTTGTAATTGACTTTCAATTTTTTTTGTGTGAAACAATAAGGTGCTGTTTATAAACGAGGTGATTAATTTTTTGTGTTAATTTCACTTTTTCCGATAACGATTGGTAAATATCACACCTGATAAAAAATCCGAGGGAAATTTCAAAAAATATAGCTTTTGGCGAAAAAACTACCACAAAAACCTACTTCCAAAACTAAATAATTGAAATTGCAAGATGAACAAAACAAACACTCCATTTGAAATATTCATCAATTAAACAGCTGATGAGTTGCTGTCAATCTCAATACATTAACTTAATTTTACTGCTGGAATACAAGAGTCACGACGCACGGTCGTCCATGCTTACTACTACGCTAGGTAGTTCGCTTCGTTAATTAGTAAAATATAATTATTTGAGCAGGATTTACTACGTTCTCATTTTTAACTTTCAACATTTTTATAAATTCTCTTTTAATTTTGCATAACAAAAAAACTGATATTTGCCTAATTTCGACACTGCAATTTTTTGAAAGGGCTCTTCAACGAGACTTTTTGCTAAGCACACATTATAGCAGTTGGTGTCCAAACTATTGTCAAAGTAAGACTTATAAATGTTCGGTGTGAAGTACAACTTAAGTGCGACTCAAGACAAAATTGACGTTTCTGTAATTTATATTAAAGGTAAAACCGTTAGAGCCTGATTTTAATTTTTTTTTAGCGTCTCACTAGACCGAGTGACATCTTTAACATTTTGACTCCGAAACACTGTGCATGGAGGCAAAGGGAGTAATGCGAAATTGCGAAGAAATTCAGAAATCATAAGAGGTCTCATTAAATTTGAATCAATCTACAAATCTACAATAAACTTGCCAATAAAATGCTTAATCTTTAAACTGAACGACTTCTTATTCTTTCATTCAAGTATCAATCCCCTAAATGATTTAAACCGACAGATGTCACAAAAGAATTTAGCATTTATTCAAACCACTACAGAAAAACAATATTCAATCGATATATCTACAATAAAGGACACGTCTTTCCTCTTCTGATGAAAGCCCAACAATTGTTTTTTTTTTTTTTTTTTTATTATGATGATGGAAAATGAAATTAAGAACGCTGATCAATCACCCCCAATTCATCAAGAACTACAAGAAGTATTATCAACTAGCAATCTTCTTAAGAAAAAGCCTCCCACTAAGTAGTACACGTGTCGTAGATAATAAGTCGATACTGTATAACCATCATCAACGCTACATATCCAACAGTGTTTGGTTGGCGACTTGAGGATCTGTGCTGTACCTATTCCCTCACTCATAAGTGCCAACCCAGAACGTGTTCAATTGATTTTTTCCACTGGTACTCTTTCTCTCTCTCTTAATAAGGACTTCCTCGGGTCCGCCGCCGTCATCGTTGTCGTTGTGTAGCTGGTTTGTAGCTTGAGAACTGCATTTTTCAGCAAAACTTTCCAAGTGCCCTTCAAGTTTTGTTGGTAAGCAGATTGGGGTTGGTGCGGGATTTGAAGAAGAGATTGCCAGCGATGATATTGTCCTTCCAACGAATGAATATTAAAGAAAAAAATATGAAAAAAAAAAAAACTGTACCTTCCCATCGCCGTTTTCGAAAGAAGTTTTCCTTCTCTGTGTACTTGTTACCAGTGAGTACAATGCTCTCTATGGTACTTGTATGCTTGTGCAATTGCTGCAGTAGCTCAAGGATATCTTCAAACACAAACTCACACATACACACACACACCCACATATATATAAAACACAGTGAGTGGAACCACAGAGAAAAGTAATAATAGTAAAACTCCAAAAGTGTCCTTATCGAAAGTGTAAGATTTTGCAGCTTTACCTTCTTTTCTAACGCAACGCGAACTAGAAATTGCTAGAGGCGGGGCGTGGGGACGACAGCGACGGCGATGGCTCCTCGACGAAAAATGAAATGAAATTGTTGAAAAACTTATCCTTATGCCTGCTGCTCCTTACTAAAAAGCAGTTGGGTAATTTTTTGGAGGAAATTTCATTTTGTGAACCATTTTACCGTTCTTTATCCTTCGGTTTAATAGTTTTGTACGATGAAATTGTTTGCTGATGTCTGCTCTTGCCTCACCAACAAAAAAAAAAAAACGGTACCCAAAAAGGCACCAACACAGTATGGAAAGGGATTTGAGGAGGGTATATGGACCATCACTGTTACTAATCCGCACTTTGTATGTGATTGCAATGCGAAACGATGATTTTTTTTTTTTTTTGAAAGGACCACGATTACGACGAGATAAAAATGGATAAGATGGGGTTGGATACTACTGTGGTGGTAGAAAAGGACCTCTATCTGTCTTTATATAAATTTCAAGTGGCCATTGTTTCCAATTAACTGTTAAGAGCATTGTCGATTCGAGGAGATTTTCCTTTTTATATCTCTCGCACAGAGATATCATTTTGCCGTTCAAGTAGCAGCAGTAACATCATAACGCTCCTGGTCCATTTTCTTATTTTATTTCCAAAAGTCATGGCAGTGCAATAAATGTCATGTTCCAGAAAAATAAACGTTTTATCCTTTAAATCAGCAGCTAGCGGTTGTTATATATATTACGAGTATATCAAACTTTGTATAGGGCAGGATTTTCATCCTCAAAGTGCTCGTGTTCATGCTATGCTTCCAGCAGTTTTCAATGATGGCAATGGTGGTGAGTGTTAATGCAACATAAAAAAAGGATACAAATGGACAATCATATTCCCAATTTTTGAGGAATTTATATATTATGTGTGTCGTGTATGGCATGAGCAATTCTAGAGATACAGAAAAAAGATTCAAGGATCCAAAAAACAACAAATACAAATCCCTTTCGCTATCAAAGGGTTGATAGGTATAAACAAAACAAATTAAATGTTATGCAACAACGGAAGTGGAGAATTTTGTGCAAGTGAGTAGGTTTGGATTTGAATTGAAATGTGAAACAAAAAGAAAACATTTTAAAGCTTATATGAAATTTATTAAAAAAAAAATGTTTAAAATTATAATTGTAATTCTTCACGGAAGTGTTTTTATTTTTCGGTTTATTTCATTGATATGAGATTTTTAATTTAAGTTTGTTTTTATTTTTTTTATATTTATTGTGCATTGCAATATTTTCTTTAATTTATTTTTGTATTTATTTCTCCACGCAAAATATGAAAGTTAAAAAATTGATGCTTGAAAATAATATTTGTTTTATATTAAACTAGACGACCCGTGCTCGCGTTGCTTCGCAAAATTTAAAAAATAATATTTTGTTTGCTATAAGTAGGTTTATAATATTAAAGTAGTTTGTTTATATTTGCATACCATCCTACCTACATATGCACCTGTTTTTTTTTTTTAAAGCTTCCGGATACACAATGTTTTTGCAGTGTAAATATGTGAATTGTAAATATGTGAAGCGTTTTTTTAAGACTGAATTCATTTGAATTTATTCATAACAATGTCCCTTTTAAAACATTCGCCAAATACCATTTAATTGCTTTAAAATTGATTGTACCTCTTTCACACGATTGTTTTCCCCGTCATTTTAAGATCTCAATCTTGAAGATCCGACTATTAAAAGTCAAGTTATACGCTTTTTACTCGAACCAAATAATATTTTTCCATCCGTCACATGATCACATGTGACTCTTTGCTTTCTACATAAAATACCTACCTAGTGCACACAAACGCACACACTTTCTTGCAATGGTAGCTTTACATTGTGGCGCTACATATACTATTTTTTTTACCTTTCTATAACTACACAATTGTGCTCAGCCAGCAGGCATGAATTCAGTTTGCGAAAAAAACAAAGCAGCTACCCGTTGATTGCTCTTGAATAGCATTCCTGGAGAGAAATAATTTTAAAAAATTGATAACTTTCAAAAGTTTATATATTTATTACTCAGCTTGTATATTATAATTAAGAAAAGATACCGGTCTTAAAATTTTCGTATGAATGTTGAGTTTATCAAAAAATTGTTATTATTTTAAAATATCAAACCGTTTTGAGTATATGAGTGAATATTTGGCAGAAACTCTTAGAAAAAAGGTGACAAATATTAAAAACAATAATATTTTGAAAATTTAAACAAATTAAGAAATACAAAATAGCCTTAAACCGTCTCATAGACATAAAGAATATTATAAAATTTGTTTCACGTAAATCAGTTTATTATTTTATGAGTTATGCACGAAGGAACAAAATAATTCTTTCGTCTTTATATAATAAGTTAAGATTATAAAACCTTGATTTTTGTTGAGACTGGAGTTATTAAATTTATGTTATTGGATGTTGCATTCTTTTTAAATAAATTTAATTAAATAAAATGAAATAGTATTAATATCTTTTTTTAAATAGCCGGTTTTAGGCTTTTACCGAAGATACAAGACACAAAAAATGAATTTAAGGACAGCCCGTTAGTTTGAACAAACAAACCCGACTTAAACTTAGTCGTATTTAATTTGTTAGGAACATTTGCGATGTAACATTTATAAAACTAAACTGTGGATTTCCCACATCTCCCTCTTCGACATTGAAAGGTAAATAATTGACTAGTCTAACTTATCGAATTTTAAGAATTTATTTACAGAAGTATTTCAAGAACACATAAACCAAGTTATGTACTTGAATATTCAAATAACCTAAACTCAAATTGCGATGAGCATTGGATTAACCCATATTTATTCAGTAGGCATAGGTATTGAAATTAACTAATAAAAAAGTCTTTTTTTCGGGTTATGATTATTATTTAAATCAATCAAAGCACCATAAAACATACTCACGGCAATCAATATTATTCAGAATAAACAGGAAAAAAATAATAATTCAACCGAATTGGAACACTGACTGGGGCGTATACGTAACATTTTTTGTTTTTTGTTATTGATTTGTATTCAACGAGTAAAATAAATTTGTATACAAATATGTATGTATGATTTAATACTTTGAAATATTAAAAGCTAATCCAAACCAGTTATGTACATTCAATAAAAGACTAACCATAAACAGTTATGAGCGAAAAGTTAAGATAATAATGCGTTTAGGCATTGCACACATAATTTTTGGTTAATGAACATCTGTGGGGCAAAACCTTTCCGATGGTACATAATTCTTGAATTTCAGTTGAGTATTTAAGGAAAAAAACGCTGCACAAAGTACATATGTATGTACAGGGTGTCCGCCGGGAAGGTATACTACTTTGTTTGTTTATAATTTTTGATTAAATGAAAGAGAATGGATCTTATGTTTTATTTAATGTCGGCAATTATGTATGGAATACAATATCAGGTAAATGTCCGCCTTTGTTAGTCTCACAAATGCGAGCCCTTTTGAGCACATTTTTCATTACATTCTCTCACATTTCACGCGGTATTTCATTAATTTCATCACGAATATTTTGTGTGAGTTGCTCAAGCGTTTCTGGTTTGTTTGCATAAACATTGCTTTTCAGATATCCCCGGAACAGTCAAATCAGGCGACCGTGGAGGCCAATCAACATCACCATTTCTTGAAATAACTTGTTGTGGAAAGAGGTCTCGCAGTAATTCCATTGTAATCCTGGCTGTATGCGATGTGGCACCGTCTTGTTGATACCACATGTTAATCAAGCCCAAAGCATGCAGTTGTAGCGTTAAAAACTTTTCAATCATATCGCGATATAGCTCCCCATTCACAGCTACCGTTACGCCGTTTTCATTTTCAAAGAAGTAAGGTCCTGACCAAATTGCACACTTTTAATGGATGCAAAGGTGACTGATGAATAATTTGAGGGTTTTCCATTGCCCAGAACCGACTATTCTGTTTATTCACATATGGATTCAAATGGAAAATGTGCCTCGTCACTCATTATGATTTTTTCATGAAAATCGGGGTTGTCATGGGCTAGCTGTAACATCCTATTGGCATATGTACGGCGGCGTTAATGGTCTTGTGGAAGAAGCTCTTGTGTCAACTGAATCTTAATTGGAAACAAATGCAAATCCTTGTGCAAAATTGTGGCCAAAGTTGTTCTTTAAAGACCAAGCTCCTGAGCACGGCGTCGAATTGAGGTTGATGGATTGTTTTGATCACTTCCTTGAGCAGCAGTAATGTTTTCAGCCGATCTTGCAGTACGTTGTGGTGCGTGCTTGGGCCTATCACCTACAGACCCTCTTTCTTCGAAATCATTCACTACACTATAAATAATGCGTTTTATTGGCACGTTGTTTGTCCCAAAAATGTCACGTTACTTTCTCTTCGTCACAGTAATCGATGATTGGTTTTGATAAAATGTTTTAACGATTAAAACACGTTGGTTTATCGGATATTTTTCCATAATAAATTTGCCATGTGTCCACTTCACGACTGCCAAATATTAACTGTCAAAACTAATGTTTACCAAAATGGCGGACACCCTGTATGTACATATATGTATGTACATTACAACTTCTTAGAAAGAATTTCTTGACTGAGCTATATTTATTTTTATAAATGAGGACACTATGGCGTATACGTACTGTATTTTTTTTTTTTCACAGGAACTAGTTCTAAAAAAAAGTTCTAGTAATTGAAGTTGAAACATTTTTTTTCTTTTGGCTAAATGGAGTATAGTGATTGAGACGAGAGGACGACAGAAAGTATCGGTTTGTATCATGAATGACAAAAGTGATTGTAGCGTCGGATTTGGTAATCGGGGGTGAATATTTTTAAATTTATAATTACTCGAAAAAAGCAATTTAAAGAGTTTATTTTATTTTTAATTGAATTTGATCATTATTTATTATATAACAAATAAAAACTCACTTTATTTCTTGGCAAAAATTGCTTCAGATGACACTTACCTAGAAAGAATAAAGATGCAATTAGTAAGCGTTTAAATTAAAAATTGTTTTGATTACAAAATATTAAAATACTAAATAGTCACTGTACTGAAAATTACAGCTAATTATATTTTATTTCAAATTTTTTTTTTGACAACAGATAGGTAAATAACAAAGTTTTTTCAAAACTCAACCTGCATCGTGCCTGATCGGGAAACTATTGATTGCTCAGAACTTGGTCTGGGCCAGTAGCGCAACAATCAGTCACGATGAAGTGCTTGTTTTACCTCCTCGTGGTGGTCCCCGGGCAACTATTTGTGTATCCCAATATACATAAATAGGCCAAAATTACAAGTGCGAAAAGGCCTAGCTTTCTAGGATAGGTTGCGGAGGTTAGCATTCTCCGTAACTGAAATCAACCCGCTACCGAAACCAACACAACGCCTCGGATAATTAATGAGAACTCGTTGACGACTTTTGGCTATTGTACCCGGACAAAGATTGGTTTCTGAAATGTGAAGACGCTTCTTGACGATGGAAAAGAAGGTCCTCAGAATGCCAGATTCCTACAACTAGAGAAGGAATTCATGCGGTATAGGATGGACATCTTAGGGATAAGTGAAGTTAGATGGCTGGGCTCGGGGAAGTTTAAGTCACCAACCCGTAACACTGTACTATTCTATTCCGGAAAAACACCTGGAAGCACTCGGGAATCTGGCGTTGGATTGCTGCTTTCCAAAACAGCTCTCAAAAGCTTAATTTCCTGGGAGCCTTTAGGTGACAGGATCCTGAAAGCCAGGTTCCGGACTAGACTTCGCGTCACCATCATACAGTGTTACGCCCCAATTTTGCTCTCTTCTGACGAGGAGAAGGAGGCCTTTTATAACTGGCTGAGTGCTGCTTATGATAGCGTTCCACGAGGTGATATAATTATGGTGATGGGAGACTTAAATGCCAAGGTTGGCAATGACAACTCTGGGCTAAGGCATGTCATGGGAAAACATGGTGTTGGTAACCGAAACGACAATGGCGAACGATTTGTCGATTACTGCAACGCCAACGGCCTTGTTATTGGAGGGACCATGTTCGAGCATAAGACGTGCCACAAAGTCAGTTGGGTGTCGACTGACAGACAAGCAACTTCCAACCAAATTGACCACTTCGCGATCAGCCGGCGTTTTAGAAGCAGTCTCCAGGACGTCCGTAACAGAAGACGTGCTGACATGGGAATGGCCCGGGACCACCATCTGATGGTTGCTACCGTAAGATTGCGTACAGCTGCAGTTCGGAGATCCCAAGGAAACACTCGAATGCCCAAGTTTAATACAGATAGACTAAAGGATCCCGCAGTGCGCCAACAACTAGGGGACCACCTTTCACAAGGATTGAACACAATCAGCAGCACGGAAACCACATCCATCGAAAATCATTGGTGTGCTGTGAAAAATGTGTTCATATCCGGTGCTGAAAGTATAATCGGCCGGGCGCAAGGGAGAAATAGTGCTTGGCTTTCCGACGAAACTTGGGCAAGGATCGAAGAAAGGAAACCCCTTAAAGCTCGCATCGCAGCTACCCCAGCAGCAGGGAGAAACGAGCTTGAGTCTACGTATCGCATGAAGATGAGGGAAGTTCACCGTAGTGTGCGACGTGATAAGCGTAACTACATCAACGCATTGGCTACAGAAGCAGAAGAAGCCGCTGGTAGGTGTGACAGTAGGACCGTCTACAGAATTACCAAAGAGCTCACTGGTGTCCAGAGCTCTAAACAACACCTGGTTAAAGACACAAACGGATTCCTGCTAATTTCGGATGAGGACTAGCTCATAAGGTGGAGGGAACACTTTTCTGCGGTTTTAAACCGCGTTTTCGCCAGTGAAGTGAACCCTATTCCCACTGAGCTACACGAAGTAACAATTTCCCCAATACGCACCGTACCTCCCAGTATAGAAGAAATTATCACCGCCATCAAAGCACTGAAGAACAACAAAGCGGTTGGACTTGACGGTATTCCTGCAGAGCTCTTAGGAGCAGCTCCAACGACATCGAGCGAGCTACTGCACCCACTTATTAAGAGAGCTTGGGAAACAGAGAGCTTTCCTGAAGAGTGGAAAAAAGGAATGATTGTCAAGCTCCCAAAGAAAGGAGATCTCACACAGTGCGAAAACTGGAGAGGAATATGCGTTCTGCCTGCAGGAGCCAAGATAATAGCAAGGATAGTATTGGACCGAATTAAAGACCACCTCGAAGACACACTCGACGCCGAACAAGCAGGTTTCCGCACTGGATCTTCCTGTGTGGATCACATCAACACCTTGCGGATCATCATCAAACAGTGCGTTGAATACCGATCACCACTTCACCTGCTGTTCATCGATTTTGAAAAGGCGTTCGACAGTGTCAATAGAGAATTTATTTGGCTTGCTTTGCGCAGGAGGGGCATCCCTGATAAATTGATTGCTATTATCAAGGCTACAAATGATGGATCCAAGTGTCACGTTTTGCACAAAGAAAGGCTGTCAGAGGAGTTTGAAATCCAAAGTGGAGTTAGGTAAGGCTGTATACTGTCACCAATACTGTTTCTGTTGGTGATAAGTGACGTACTGCACGCAGCTTTGTCAAATGGAAATGGAGGAATTCAGTGGACTCTGCAATCTCACCTCAAACATCTGGACTACGCGGACGACGTATGCTTACTCTCTCATAGGATCATGGATCTCCATCAAATGACAACAAGGGTGGAGAGAGAAGCAGAAATCGTAGGGGTTAAGACCAACTCGGCAAAAACTAAAAGGATCAGCCTTGGAACTTCCTCATCAATCCAAGTAAATATTTCTGGACAACCGGTAGAGATGGTAGAGGATTTCCAATATCTTGGGAGTATTGTCTCTACGGGTGGTGGAACTGAACTGGACGTAAATAGCCGAATCAGAAAAGCAAAGGCTGCGTTCGGAATGCTGTCCAAAATATGGAGAAACAACTCTTTTAGCTTAAAGACCAAGCTACGACTGTTCCGCTCCAATGTTGAATCCGTTCTGCTTTACGGCTGCAGCACTTGGAAAGTCACTGACACTGTCACTAGAAAGCTGCAAACTTTCGTTAATAGATGTCTACGAAACATCTTGAGGATTTTCTGGCCCAACCGTATCTCCAATGCCGAACTTCATGCGAGAACGGGTCAGGAGCCCATAGACTCCATTATACGAAGAAGAAAGTGGCAGTGGATTGGCCATACGCTTCGAAAAGGCGATCGGTGCATTGCATCTCAAGCAATGCAGTGGAACCCGCTCACACAGGAGGGAAGACAAGTGGGCCGGCCTAGAAGTACATGGCGAAGAACGGTCGAACAGGAATCGGCACGACTGGGGAAAAGTTGGAGAGAGCTGAAATATATTTCAAGAAATCGTACACGATGGCGCGTAGGTGTAGTGGAGGCCCTATGTCCCGTAAGGGAAACATCACGGACGTAATAGGTCCGAGGACCTAAGTAAGTAAGTAACAAAATATGGATTTGCTGAGTTTTGAAAAAACGCACGATTTTTGGGTTCAAAATGTAGGTTGATGCAGTAAGGAAGGTTCTGAATTTATACCTTTTCAATATTATTTTCTTTATTCAAATAGGACATAAAAAACCTTGTCCTGAAAAATTAGCAAAATGGACTTGTTGAGTTTTGCAAAAACGCCCCTCAAATTATTTGTTACTTAAATTGTAGAAGTTTCAATATTTCAATATTCAGAAGTCAATATTTTAAAATAGGAGGTACCTTTCCTACAAAGAAAGTGCATTCTGAAAAATGTTTTGTGTTCGGGTTTGCTCTCTATTTAACTTTCAGGTATAGTATTTTCTTATCTATTTGTGTAGCTTTACTTTTTTAGTTTTTATATTGTACCTATTGTTATATTGTTTTAATATTGTTATTTATCATACCTTGTCGGAGTATTTGACGAAATCGTTCGTTTGGTAAAGAACGTGCATAGTAAAAGAAAGCTTGATTAAATTGAGATTTGAGGTACTTTTAATCCTTTAATCCTCAAAGCTAAAAATGTAATGATCACAGAAAATGAGAACATACTTTCGCTTTTATCATAAAGGAGAATGCCCAAAAATGTATGGGCGAACAACCCAGAGTCGATTAAGAAAAGTCATACATGGTTTGAAAGGACATTAATTGTCGATAACAAATATGGAATCATTTTCTTAAAAAGTTATCCCCGGGACTGAATATGACAATTTAAAATTTTTAAAAACACAGTTGATTCATGTCATTAAAGAGGTTAACCACAAGTCACTAAAATCAGCAGCCACAAGATGATTCTGTCTTTATTCATAAAAATGGCGGATATCACCAATACCGTTACTTAACAGTTTCGAATAAAAGAAGTTACCTACCTAAGTATCGGGTTTTTCAATAAGAGCGCTACAAAAGTTTTTTTTTAAATAAAACAAAAACGGTTTTGGATATCAATGAAATTCTTTATTCCTGTGAAAGTACGTTCGATGCCATTATGTACTGAACTCGATTTCTTTTGCATGGCCACCACGGGCATTCTTGCAGAAGTCCAGACGCTGAACCCAATTTTCGACAGTTTTCAAGCATAAATCGGCCGATACTGCTGCATTTTCACGTTCGATATTCGTACGAAGTTGATCAATCGTCACTGGCTTGTTGGCATAGACCATAGACCTGACGTAGCCCCACAGGAAATAGTCTAACGGCGTCAAATCGCACGACTGAGGCGGCCAAGCAACTGGACCATTTCGTGAGATAACGCGTTCTCCAAACTTGGTTTCCAATAAATTGATTGTGACATTCGCTGTGTGGCTTGTGGTGCCGTCCTGTTGGAATCACATGTCCTGCAAGTCCATATCTTGCGTCAATTTAATCTTGTAAGTATGTAGGCCAAGATCTTTTCGCAAAATTCGCCACAACGACGTCATAGAGATGCTCAACGCTCGAGAACGACGTGTGAGAGACACATTTGGGCTTTCTGCAACTGAAGCCTCAGCGGCAGCAATATTCTCGACACTACGTGCACTTCTTTGTCTCACTGGCACGGGAACATTTTGTACTGTGCCTGTGGATTCAAATTTTTCCACTAGACGCTCAATTGTTGATATGCTAGGACGATTATGACGACCATAAATTGGACGTAGCGCTCCTAACGTTGAGGCCACTGACTCCGAATTTCGGTAGTAAATTTTAATGATTTCGACTCGTTGTTGGCTCGTATATCTTTTCATCATGAAATGGCAAACCTTACTGAAGAGAAATGTCAAAAGAGCGTCGTTTGCTGTCCCTGTTGCTCTACTTTTGTAGCGTCCCTGTTGAAAAACCCTTTATTAAGCATGCCGGACAACAGTTTGAGGAAATAGTATGTGGCGTAAGAATTAAGAACAACTTATAAGTCGTTCGCATACTGTTATACTAATGAATAATTAAGACCTGCCTTTTCCTTAGTATAACTCAATTAAAAAGTACAAGTGACCTCAACTCCAGAAATTATTGTGTTTCCAAGGTATAACAGTGGGCTCTTCAGTCAGTCTGTTATACTCTACTAAGACACAAATTTTGGTCGATGTTTACCGACTCTTATGAAAATCAAAGCAAAAAGATACTGTGTGTGAAAAAACACCATGCATTGCTATTAAAAAATAAATAAATTGTCATAGCCAGTCCCGGGGATAAATTTTTAAGAAAATTATTTTATATTTGATATCTACAGTCAATGCCCTTTCAAACCATATAAGTTTTTTTCTTATCGACTCTGGTTTTTTTTTTTGGGCACTCTCCTTTAAATAATTATATTTATTTTCGTTTGTTTATTCTTGTGTATTTTATGATGATCGAAGAAGCTTGTTAAAGTATTGTTTTTTTGCATGCCAAAAATTTTGTATCTTGAAATATATTAAAAGGAATTTTATTCAAAGGAATATTTATTAGTCTTCATTGTTTTTTTTTTTTTTTAATTTCGTGTGCTTTCGTATGTTTTCAGAAAAATCGCTCATCAGAGTGGAGTTAACTAATTTCATTAAGAAGAAGATAAAGAATAACAATATAAAATTGTTTTTGTTTTTTGTTAAGTGCACTTTTATTGATATTTTAATTTGGAAGGTTTTTGCGACCTATAGTGCAGATGTGTTTCGCTCTGACAACAATAATTGAGCTCTTCAGTAAGAATTGGTGTTGCCTTTCTTAGACTCATGTTTTTAGTCGATGGCTACCGACATATTATATTATATATAATTTCCAGGGGAATTTGGTTAAATTCTTCCACCTAAAGTGTTGTTGTTATCAGAGCGAAACACATCTGCACACTGCACTATAGGTCGCAAAAACCTTCCAAGTTAATTAATTTCATAAATTTGAGATTTGCACACATTTTCTTTAATAGCCAAACTATTGACAATTTCTTAAACTAGAAAAGAAACTAGTTTTCGTTAAAACTAGACCTTGCAATGAATGTAGAGCAAAAAGTATCTGCATTTTTGACGCTTTGAGCATCAATGTAGTTTTGTTTCGTGTTTTAAGAAAATGTAAAAAAAACTAATTTTGAAAATAAATCGGTATTGTTCACTTTGCGAGATGAAACTAGTTTACATTTTCAAATCAGTTTCTAGTTGTGAACATAAATACCAGTTTTGTGTAAGTGACTCGTCTTTATTTCTCAAACAAAAATAATATTAAAAGTAAAAACGTTAGTAACGTCACTTTTGTGTTAGTAAAATAAGTTGTTTGTGCACAATCCCAATAAGATAAAGGTATTTTGACTTGCCAGCAGTATTTGTTGCCCATTTCTTTCCTTAAATTAAGAATTTCTTCTTTAAAATCAAGAGGTATGGATTCCTCAAGATAAAATGAAAAATTTGGATGAAAGGAGACAAATAGACCCAACCGCAAAGAATATGTATGTACATAACCGACAGGAGCTAAAATTAAACCATGCAGCAGAAATTAAATTTGGAAACCTTCACTGGAAGCGAAGTTGAAATGGGCAAAAATGAATTGGATAGGCAAGTCGAGCGTGAACGTTTCATTACCAATCGCCACAGGGAAAGTATTTTTGAAAGAAAAATAAAGCTATTGAACGCTGCATTGCAATGCATATTTTGTCATGTTCATCAACCGACGACGCGACGTTGGTCTTCCTTCAATAATTTTATGGGCAATTGGGAAAACGGGTGAAACAAAAATGCATCAATTACTTCAAAAGGCAAATTCAACGACAAATTGAGTGAAAAAGACGTATGAATCTACATACATATGTACATTAGACTGATTCAAAAATAAAAAAAAAGTCTCCGATTTCCAATGCCAGCTTATAACTTAGATATGAGCAAAATAATAAGCCTGTTAAGAATTCAAATTTTTTAATTAATTTTTAGAGGTCGCTCATCGCTATTTTCTATTTTCCATACGATTTGTATGGGATATTTAAGAATTAAGAAACCAACTTCTTAGTACAAGCAAGAAGTTGGTGATAAATGATAAATTTGCTGAAATGATATAATTTAGTCGGATTCTTTTTAGTTTTATGAGAAAGTTGGTTCATTTCTTAATAAGCCCTATCGAGGTATCCGTTGGGAAAAAGTTCCGAAACGATAGTCCGTTTCGATCGGAACTTAGATTTCGTTCGAGGTATCCACTTCGGAACAAAAAAGATAAAGCATACAATCGCATTCATTTGACACATTCGTCCGGATTAGTTCAATAAGTGAAAATCTTTGTGATGTGTAAAAGTTTATAAATTGGTCCACAAAAATGGATAGTGTTGCTTTATCATCTATTTGATATTTCAACCAACCCTCTTCCTGAATCGTCTTCGTTGTTTATTGCACTAACGAAACAAAATTATATTTATTTATATTTTTTTGCTTACTTTTCTTTAAATATTCCGCAACTATTTTCTGTCAGAGAATTTCGGAAGAAATTTAACGCACAACTGTCAACAATTCTGGACTGAAGTCACTTCATTGCTATGCGATGATAGTCGTTATCGGAAGATTGTCCGATCTGTCAATCGGAACGGGGATACCTCGGTAGAAAATTCTCCGATTTCGAATAAATCGGAAAAAAAATTTCTCCGAACGGATACCTCGATAGGGCTGTATATCTTGAAAAATAAAAGTTCTAGAAACATCCGGTTTTGAGTGTTTGACTAGAAATTAATAAGAGCATTGAATTTTGAAAACAAAAATAATACTTAATAGCGTAAAATTTTGAGAAACTATCGTTTGAATTTTTGTTTTAATTTATTTTTTTTCAGAGTTCTGAGTTTGGATATTATTTTTTCAAAAAGTGTTCACTTAATGAACTTTATTTGAAAGAGAAATAAAAGAAGGGATTTCTAAGTTTGCAAAAAGGTATAACAGGGCGTTGTAAGTGTTACCGTTGTTCTTTAATAATTTAATATTCTGTTTTGAGTCATTTCTTTTTGAAAACTGCCCCTCCCACCTAAACGAGGGGGGTTGATCCCCCCTTCCACACGATTTTTTTTTCTTTTCTCGGATAGACCTACATGATCAAGCTTTTTGTCACACCTTAGGTGAATAACTCTGTATAAAAGCTGGAATTCTCAATAAAGAATACAAAAAACAGTGAAATTAACTATTAGTTCCGCTTTGACCTTTAATAACTTTGGAAGGAGTACATTTATTAGATAAAAAGTGCAAACCTTTTTGTAGAGCAGTTCAGTATTTCAAACGACTTTATACTATTTTAATTAAAATCCAATAGCCCCCATACTCCAAAAAAAATCGGAATACTTCATTACGTGGCATGTGATGGTCAAAATTGTTGAATAATGTCGAATTGGTTGGTGATTGTCAGTAGTATGTAATTCTCGTTGATTTATTTGCTGAATTTTGTCTGTTTTTAATATTTATTTATTTATTTACCTCTATAAGTTACAAAACTATCTTAGACTAAGAATTTAATACAATATAATTATTATAATATATATAATATATATATATAATATATAAACAGAATATATAATATTTTAATCATAAATGGCTTGAAAAATCAAACATTTAAAACTATTTCTAGATCTAGATCGACTATATTTGCATATTTATTGAAATTGACACAAGCATTAGTGATTGGTTCATTTCGTCCATAATTTGTTACATGACGAGAAACAACGTTAAATTCGTTAACTCTCGGTCTAATAGTTCTAGAAGGAGCATATATACCAAACAAGGCTAAAAGAGGACCACAGTCAATATGTCCCGTTATGACATCTCTGGCAAATGTTACATAAAAATAAATTCTTCTACTAGATAGAGGCTTTAAGCCAATTAAAGAACACCTACTATTATATGATGGTTGTGAATCAGACCAATTTAGCTTTCGTAGTGCAAATTTCGTGAATCTTTTTTGAATTTTTTCGAGACGTTGCATATCTTTATTAAATAAAGGGGACCAAATAACACAGCAATATTCTAAAATTGGACGAACTAAAGAAGTATATAAGGATTTCAATGTATAAGGATCTCTAAATTCAGAAGAGTTCCTATATATAAATCCCCACATAGCGTTAGCTCTAGATATAACATAATCTATATGAATATTAAAAGCTAAATTCCAATCAAAAATGACACCTGAATCCTTTTTGCTTGTCACCCTATTTAGAACACTGTTTTAAAGTTTATAATCAAGCGTTATAGGTAATAAGGATTTTGAAAAAGACATGGTAGAGCATTTATCTATATTTAGATGTAATGAGTTGATGCAACACCAATCATTTAATCTATCCATATCACTTTGTAAAACAATACAATCAGCAACAGACTTGATTGATTTGAATATTTTAACATCATCCGCAAACATTAAACAATTTGAAAAATGAATTACAGTGGGAAGATCACTAGCAAGAACAAAAGAGGTCTAAGATGGCTTCCCTGTGGTACACCAGAATAGTTCATTATTTTAAATGATATTTCGTAACCAATTTTTACAAATATGAAACAGTTCAAAAACTAGTTTTGAAGCACTCGAAACTATTATTTCTGGTTATAGGTATTTCTAGTTTTATCCGAAACTAGTTATAAGATTTCAAATTTTGAGTGTCAAAACGTTTTTGAATTATTCTTTTTGACGTAAAACTAGTTTTGAAATGTGTCAATAATATTGCTGTAAGAGTTCTTTGTTATCAAGTGAGGAAAATGTTAGAACAATTTTTGACCACTGTAACTTGCAATCTAAAACAAAAACATATTTTGTTTAATAAGATCGATGCTCACGACCTTATTTTGTCTGTTGTCCTATTTTATATAACTTTCTACCTACATATGTATATGTATGTTTATATAAAATAAGATATCGTTAGCAGTGCCAAATGTGTTAACTGTCAAAATTAACTAGCTATAACAATGTTATTAATAAGGCGCTTTTCAGAAAGTCAAATTTTTAATTCCCTCATAATTAAAATTTAAAAAAGAATAACGCCAACAAATAAAACACAACGAAAGTAATTCTTCTTTTTAAAATCAAAATTTTTGAAGTAGTTCCCAGCTTTAAGATTAAAAATTCAAGAAATGTTATCCCCATTTTGATTATTTGAAAATTTCTCGTTTCTCCAAGAAAACAGATAAGAGAAGTAAATTACCGAAACCAAATTAGCAAAC
This sequence comes from Melangyna quadrimaculata, assembly GCA_949320155.1. Classification (NCBI taxonomy): domain Eukaryota; kingdom Metazoa; phylum Arthropoda; class Insecta; order Diptera; family Syrphidae; genus Melangyna; species Melangyna quadrimaculata. Next base: position 75,748,766 of record OX439483.1, on the reverse strand, counting down.
AACAACACTGATTCAATCATAATAAAAAAAAAACCTTTCAAATCCAAATTCCAGCCTTTTCTTAATGCAAAATATTCTAATTCGCAACACATTTTTAAATCCCCTCTTTCAATTTGTCTAGCATTACAAAATTGTTTTATATTCAATTCCACATAAAAAAAAAAAACAAAAATACCCACACATACAACGGTGAGTGAATAATTTATTTTTTGTTCGCATAATAATTTCACTTTCTGTAGCTTAAAATATGAATTTTAAATCAAAAAAAAAAAAAAAAAAAAAACAATAAAAAACAGAACTCTAAAGAACAAAATCTAAAACAACCCTAGGTACGACATCGTTATCATCAAAGAGTCATCCTTAGGTCACCTGTGCTCTTTTCCTTGCTCATTCTATAAAAAAAAATGTCTCCACACAACATCCCAAACTTTTGCTTCAAGGTATAATATAATTGTAGAATGCGTTAAAAAATAATATTTATATAGAAACGTATCTTTAAAAAGAAATAATAACCACCGCAGAAGAGAATGAACATTTTGAACAGGAAACACGTTCAGTTATGGCAGAAAAAAAAAAACAGGAGGAAGTAGGCGAAAGTACCAGAGAAATGAACCAAAAGATGATGGAGAAAAAAAAAACAACAAAAAAGTAATAGTAGCTCCATTTGAGCGATTGTACAGATAGCACAAGGCAAGGTGTCGTAGCATGTTTCCAGGTAATACACTTTTGGTGGACTTAAAAAAAAAGAATCATATAGACAGTCAGTTTGTGCACAAACAAGGGCTTGCCCATTTCTTTTTTTTTAATTTTTTTTTTTTGGAAGAGTGGAGCACGATATGAAAAATCTTTCCCGTGTCGTTTTTACAAAAAAAAGACTGTTTTTTATTTTGTTATGGGCTTGCAGGAATTTTTGAATGGAAAAGGATTTTTTAATGGTTTATGGTGACATGTCCTGTGATAAGGCTTCAACGGTTTTATTTGGTTATCCAAGAGAAGTGTTTCTTCCATCTACTGTTGTTGTTCTACTTTTTTGTCTATAAACTTTTATAAATTTGTTCAAATTTTTTAATAGGATAATAGAACCTTGAAAATGGAAACAACGACTGACACTTCTGGAAGGTTATATTGATTTTTAACTTAAAAGATTTTTTGTTTGTATAGGCCAACGACCAACGTCAATAGACATAAATCAATCCTTGTAACATCAAAAAACACACTTTTCTAACTTTTCACTTTCGTTTAATTTCAGATCAGTTGTAATTTTTGTTCAGAAAAATTGATTCTTGATTTTAGCAAAACAACAAACGTAAACTTGTTTTCTATAAGCTTTCATAATATAATCATTTTTACTTCCTCAAAAGCCACCAACAAATAAGACATCCCCTAAAATCTTTGACTGTCAATTTTGACATTTCAATTAACTCTACCACTTGAATATTATTTAAGTCCTTCAGTATCTATGTAGGGATAGAAGAAACCCTTCAGTTTGAATTCTCTATTTTATTCCCACTTTGATACTGTTTCGTTAATTTACAATCTTAAGAGTCCTTATTGATGTAAAATACTCCCCAACAATTAAGAGTTGAATTTAGCCTCAAGGTTTTCTATTCATTTATTATCATCGAGAGTCGAGAGTACCTAGATACATACAAACCTACATACAAGGAAGACGACAAGGCAAAAGGCAAAGCAGCGTGAAATAGCTATATAGCAGCAAATAGCGACAGCAAGCAAACGCAAGTCATTTAAATTTAACTTAAGAAGAAATTAATGTGAATTTCCTGAAGCATTTTGTGTTTTGTGCGACAAATTAAATGATTTCCATTTTTGGAAAATAAGGAAGAAAATTAAGACGTTGAACGCCAACGTCATCTCACAACCTATCCAGTACTTTTACCGCTGACGCAAGCAAGCAAGCAGGCAAAAGCAAGTCTTTTCAATTTTCAATTGTTCATGTGGCAAAGACACTCGAACTCGGTAAAGAGGACTTACTGTTTTATATATGTAGTAGTACCCCTGCCTTAGCTATACGTACATAAATATAGAAAGACGAATAACCACAAGAGTCTTCATCGAAAGTAAGGACAAACCATAAACTGTATGGGATTTAAAACACCAACAGTATCCGGTATCAGGCAGTCGAAGGATTCTAAGCCAACCGAAGCCTTGGTAAAATTTTGTTTTTTCTATTTTTGTGTGAAAATCAGAGGATAATATTTTAAGAAATTCTTATCTTTGATCCACTTGGGAGTTTTAGTTTTAAACAATACAATCCAAGAACAGAACATACAAGATACAACAGAATTTTTATGGAATATAGTGATACACAGTGGGGCTTTGGTGGGCGAAATCGGACAATATATTCTTTAAGGAAATTAAAGTAAAGTCCAATTATTACAGCATGAAGCAAGGACGGTGAGTGTAGTGACTCTGTCGGTTGGAGATTTCATTAAGACCTTGGAGGGTGATTTGCTAAAATTAAGATTAAGAGAGACGTAGAACGCTTTCGAAGTGGCAGGACCGGCTATTATACATTTGGGTGGATCATTTTCAGCATTTTTTGCAAATCACTGCATGCAACTTATAATTTATGCTTAAATGGTTTTCTACACTCATCCTTAGCATTTATTTTTGAGTCGGCCTTGGAAAAAAAAAATCGGGAAGCCATCAAAAATTGGTCGTTTTTAAAAAAAATTTGATACAGCTACCTATTATGAACTAGGGTCCGGAACTGTTGGCGAAAAGTAGTAACAGATTCTTGTAAATGGACCAAATACAAATATTTTCCACCATGGAGGTAAGGGTCTATCTCCTTCCGTATGGGTGGAATGGTCAATTTTTAAAAAAATACTTAAAAGTGAAAATTAAGTTTAAAAAATTACTTAAAAAGAATGAAACCACTGATGATAAAGAATGATACATTTTTTGAAATCTAGAAGTCTGTTCTTTTATTTAATTTTAAAATCAAGTTAGTTCAATCAATAGTTTTCGAAAATAATATTTTCAAACTCAAACTTGAAAAAAAAATGAGCTAATTTTTTGGTTCAAAAATGTAGAATTAGGTCTGAAATTGGCTTCCTTTGTAGATAAGTGATTCTATTAATTCTGTATCAAGCACTGAAAACCAGATGGTTTTTCTCCGTCTATTGTTTTAGAAAACACAAAATCACGAAAACTACTAACTCTTTAAAATTATTTGTTTATACTGAAGGAGATAGACCCCTCCCCTCATGGTAAAAAAAATACTTGTATTTGGTCCTTCTACAAGAATCCGTTATTTTTTGTCGCCAACTACTATTCGCACCCGGAATTCAAAATATATCAATTTTTGTGAATAACGTCAAATTGCCATGGCTAACGTTTTTGTTTTTCCTAAGGGCAACCCAAAATAAATGATGATAATGAATTATAAAGCTTATATATATAAGTAGCATAAACCATAACTTGCACGAAGTGATTTGGCCAAAAATGCTGAAAACGATCCACCCTATTATACAGTGACGAATGACGAAAGTTTTATATTGAAGTTTTTTTTTTTTTTTTAATTAGGCGAAAGAGGTAAAATTGTGAACTTTCAACCAGAAAAGTTAATTTTAAGCAATTTTTAACTAGTGCTTGGGACAGAATGGTCTGTCGGAGAAAAATAAAACTTATACAATGACACCTTCCTTAGGCGGCCGGAGACAACATTTTTGTCCATTTGAGCGAGTTATCCGTTCTAGGGAAAAAATTAAAAAATTTCATGCCTGTATTCATTTACTCTGAATTTCTGTGATTTTCTTTGAATTTTATTTTATTTTTGTACGTGAATTTTGAAATACTTGAATAAACTGGATATAAATTCAAAGACAAGAGATGGACATAATCAGCCTTATCGGGAATAAAATCTCCCCCGGATTCTTCCCCCGTATAAGACTCACCAATCATAAACAGTGTTCGAAAAATGGGAAAGAACTCCAATGAATGAAGTAGATATCGTAAATCTATTTTCCGGGGGAAAATTAATGATGTTTCCCTGGAAAAAACTCACTTCAATTTAGTTGGAGAATTTTAAAAATAGAAGCATATAACTATATACCTATTTTTGAAGGTTTTATAGTTTTTTACTTGCTCTAAAGGACAAGTTTAGGTTTCAGTTCAAAAATATATGCATTTTAATAAAATCCAACATTACGCCGTTTACTGAGAAGTCCATTAGTATTGGTAAGTGTGGCTGTACGTCCGCTCTACAACAAACTAGAGACTTAACGGGGAAACGGCTTGGAGAACAAATTGGGCTTGTTTTAACCGATCTATATTTGGTTTTTGTTTTTATACATTTTTAACACATTTTGGAACAAATTCACTTAACACTTTCGGCTTTTTCCCCCTCATAAAGTAACACAGTTTTGCACAGAGAGAGAGAACAAAAATATAACAACAACAAAATAGACAAAAAAATACTTTTTTTTTAACTTTTGAATATTTTTACGCGTTTTCAATACATGATGATTGAATTTTGGATGCAAAATAGATCTTTATCACCACAAATAGTTCAAATAATTAAATAATAATTTTCAAACTTTGACAGATAAATAATTTCAGAATATAAATTCTCTCAGAGTATTTCGAAACTGATTCGAAGTAATTTCAGGGGGAGATTGACGATAGGAGTATTCGACTCCTGGGAAAAATGAATATCCGAAAGAGAACAATCTCCCCCGGAATTGCCGATAAGGCTGAATATTTTTATTGATAAAAAATAACCAATAAAATGGCTCTGTGAACGAGTGTACACGTTTTGAATTAAAAAAAAAAAAAGATATGTATTTAAAAGTATTGCTGAAAAGAACGTGAGAAAATCACATATTACAGAAGTTTTTGTCCGCCTAAGGAAATTAAATTTGCCAAATTACTGCTGATATTCTTTTCCGCGTCCGATTATTGGAGTGTACGCAAAAAATTACATAAAATTTATGGAATTTAAATCTCAGATCCACGGTCGAGAGAATTTATCCGTTGAATGGATCTGTACGCTTGAAGGAGCTTACCGCAATAGGAGGTTTCACTGTAACATACTATTTGTATGAAATTTCGTTGGTTTTGTAAAGAGGCTATTTACAAAAAGTTGATAGTATCCAAGCTATAGAAAAAATGCTCTAAAAAATTACATTTTTCATAATTGTTTTTTAATTTTTAATTCCATGTTCCGTGACAAAATTTTGTAAGCAAACTTCATATTCACAGCCATACAAAAACTACTTCACAACCTGAATTTTTGGCATATTTTAGGGTATCATTAGCTTTATTTGACATCACTAGCCAAACATGTTTAGTGGGGCCTAACGTAAGCCAGAACGGATTTAATCTGTAAAACAGAAAACCCATTTCTTTATAGCACCTAATCCAAGCTAATTTTAATACATATGTTCTTTGGGCAACAATTTAACAATATTTCCCAATCAGGCAGACACTTACTGGCTTTACGACACCTCGTTCTTTGATGCTGTTACGTGATTTTATTGCTTATTTAAGTCGTTTTTAAGTGTCTGGCTGATGTATGAACATATATGTCCCACTGTGTTTCTGCCTGATGGATAATTATTTTTAAACAGAACATTAATACAATAGCTATGATCTTATAACACAAATGACACAATTAGATTAATAGCTTTAAAGTAAGGACCCACTGTAGGTACCTCTCAAAGGAGAATGGGCATTTTGGTCTACCTATTGCCCACAAATGAGATATACATCGTTGGGAAGCTTAGCCCCAGTACATCATTTTTGTGTATGGACACAAAGCTGTAAACCATGGGGCTTAGGAAGTAAATTGCAACAAAGATTGCAACTAGAGGAAAAATGAATTGCAACATTGTTCCATTGAAACGACAGTATTGGTCATTTTGGATGAACTGAATAGATCCAAAAATAAAGGATCATTTATATAAATGACAAATAATAGAGAATAGTAGTATGGTTGACGAATAATTCGCTTAACAGATGAAAATTCTACTTTTTTTATTCGATTTAGCGAATGAAATGAATGGGAATAATTGTGCGTCTAGTGTCCACAACTGAAATACACAACATTGGAAGCTTAGTTCAACAGCATTGTGTTTGAATATGGGCACAGAACTGTACGCCATGAGGTTTAGGCAGAATATAGCAAAATATAAAACAATTCGTCTATGTTGATTCGAATTTGCAAAGCGTTTTTTTTTTATATTTTCGGTCGCTTATTAAAGCCAACTCCCATTGTTTAGGACAAACAAAATACTCGTACGTTGGTACACTCCATATTTCCTAACCATTTTCATAGGTCTAGTTTTTGAGCACTAGGTAGACCAGGTCCATTTATAATTTAAATTTGTAGGTAGGTTGTCTTTGCATATTTAGCGAAGTTGTACGATTTTTAGCCACCATTTTGAAAAACGTATATAAACAAATAAATCGTGGACAATTCATAGAACTAAAAATGTTAACATATTAACGGATATAAAATAAGACTTTCTGCCTATTTACATATAACAGTTAATTCAGAGCAAAAGTGTTGCTTTTAATTTTTTCTTTAAAAAACGCCATTAGGAAGTCATGAGACAAAAGCTGAAAAAGTAGAACTTTATAGCGCTCTTAGACTATAAATCCTTTTAAGAATATTGCTGTATACATAAAAGAAAGACGAATTTTTCTTTTTTACGATAAATCTTTTTATCGTACAAAAATACGTTTTTTTAAATGGCAGATGAAACCCCATTCCGTACAGTGGCACCATTTTGTGTGTATTCTGTAGAACTGACCCACCAAGCAGTTTCGATCATAAAAAAACCTCCGCCGATTGTTAACGAGAAACTGTCAGAAAGGTCAAAGGAATTATAAAAAGATATTCTTCTTTGATATATTTGGTTTGAAAAAAAAAAAAAAAAAAATATTTTTAAATGCAATAAAAAACCGGTCAATTCGTTAAAAAGACATACTTGAATAAGTCACAAATATGGCAGCTATTTCAAAAAATTTAAAACGCTTTTTTCTGACGTGCCATATTTGCTTGTAAGAACTTGAGATGCAGAGATGCAGTAATATTTCAGTTGTGCTAAAAACACATGCAAGAATTTTTATCAAATTCGTCGAAGCGTGTCTCGAGAAACCCATTGAGCTTAAATGAAAATTCGAATGTATATTGTAGGGAAGAACATAAAAAAGTTTATATTCACCCAATGTTAATCAAACAGGTCAACTCAAAATAGCTTTGTTACAGCTTCTTTAATCTTCCTCTGTAAAGCTTCGTTTTAGTTTCGTTCCCGACAAAAATCGTTCAAAACATTAATTAAAGATTCTTTATAGGTATAATGATAAATAAGAAAACATAATTAAAAAAAACCCGTTAAGAAGCTTAATTACCACTTCGGTTGCTTGCTTCAGTAAAAAGGTAGAAGCATACGAATATGAATTAAAACCCAACTATAGACTTATCTACCCCACTGTAACAAGAGGCGGCGGTGCTGGGGTAAAGCATACCCCAATAGACAAAATGGCTATAAAGTTAAAACGAACAGACAAAACGATATCGAGTGTCATGTTTTTTTTTTTAAAGAGAGCAACAAAACATTTGAAAATACTTGTGTGCTTTGGTAGGTTTGGTTTGCTTAATCCCCGGGAGAACAATTAAAACTTCCGAAACAGTAAAATGTTCTCTTTTTCTTTTCCTTCTCGCACTTATTTAAGGACGTTGAGGGCGATAGATGATGAGAGAACAACTCACAGAAAAGCAACTTGAAACAAATTTTTGTGTGTTTTTGAGTGCCAGACGTTTACCACCATCATTATCAGGAATAACAAAAGCAACAACACCATTTATAAAATCCCCACTTCACTTCACCCGACCAAGCAAAAGCAACAAACTAACACCAACCACCAGAACAACCGGTAAAAGGGTGGAAGCATTTAAAATCCAACATTTAATCATTTAATTGTTAATTATTATTATTATAAACAACTTGCGGTTGTTCTAATGGTTGAGTCATTTCCATTGTCTCTTTTATATATAAACCCTTTTTGCCTGACGAAAGAGGAGGGCATGGGGGTTGGGGGTAGATTTTTAGTGCAGGCTGGGAAATGAATGAGTGAAAAGGTTAGATAGGATAACCCTGTCCTCTAGTAGACTATTGTCCTCAAATAAATGGGAAACAAAGGAAAAGAGGGGAGCACAAATTCAATTAACTCTCCGAATGTGGTTCTATATAAAATGCACGCAGTGGATTAATTTTTTTTAGTATTACTCTCCCGCACCACCACCATCACATCGCGTCGGTAAGTCGTCCTCGTCTAATGGATTAGGGAAGATTTAAATCTAGATTGGAATTTTACTGCGTTTCATTAAAAAAAAAAAATAACAACAATTGGGACAAGTAAAATGCAGAACCGGGATGGAATTGAGTTTGTCGTCATTGTCGTCGGTCTTCGTTATATGTATATGTACATATATGAATGGAAGTCTCGCATGATGATGAAGCCCTTAAGTTGTTTGCTGCGTGATGGCAGTGGCACTTTATGTTGCAAGTTGATGGAATCCCTCTCGTGCACAAGGATTCCATCAGACGTGCGACGGCTGACGCGACGTGATGTTGTGAAAAGACAACAAGAAATTTAGCGAAAGAGCTTATTGAAGTTTTTCATTTTTTAGTTTCGCTTGATTTCGCGGAGTCACTCGGAATCAATTTAGGGAATAAAATGCCTCTAGTTGTGACAAGAAAGAAAAAAATAACAACGATTCAACGGCGAAATGGGATACAAATTTATATAAAAGCTTCATACTTTTTGTGTGGTGACTGGTGAGTTACACTTTAGCTAGAAGATTCAAAGAGATTGAAATGTTTTATGTTCTGCGTGTACTCGGGGTTTTACTTTTGTATATGAACTTTGTTTTGTTTTTACCTATTTAGCCTACCGGTGACAGGGTAATATTAGTACGTACTTAGTACTTATCTGTTGTTGAACTTTTAAGCCTTAAGTTTCAATAACAAAGTTAAATGTACTTCTAGAATTAGGGGAAGTTTTTTTTTTATCTTGGTGTTAGAAATTTGATTAGAAGAAAAATAACTCTATTGACTAAACATTTTCATTTAGTAGGAAAGTCCCCTCTCTCTCTCTCTACTTGCACCAAACTCGTCCGAGGCCAATTTACTGTGCTGAAGATTTAGTTATGGCCCATTCATAATTTTGTTCTCTATTTTTTTTTAAATGGAACCTTACCCTCTTTAATGCCAAAGGACACCCAGCTAATAGCATCCAATGTCTCCTGATTTAGCATGAAAATTAAAGCTCTTGGCCTGATTTCGTAGTTTTGTTCGTCAACATGACTTCCGAATCTGCATTCGGAAAGCCGAGATCAATTGCTCTTAGGAAATTCGACCTTTTTTTTACTCAAACCCGGGCCTGAAAAATTTGTTCAGACCTTGGGTCTGGTTGGGAAAGTCGTTTTGGCCCCTACGTGTTCTTTTTTTTTGTTTTGGCCGATCTTTGCCTTGGATCAGTTAAGGGTGTTTTGATACCGGAAATGAAGAAGAGTTAACCACTTGAATTTTGAGTCTGAATTTCGGCAAATTGAGAAAGCACTTAGAAGTCTACATGGTCCAGCGACCTTCTCTCCACTTCAGCTTACTGCTAATCTTTCAATTGAATCGGACTGCTATTGGCCTAGACGATTTTGTGTGCTTTTTTTAATCCAGCGAATCCAGCCAGCGTGTTCTTGCATTGCTTTACATCTTGGGCTTCTTAATGGATATGGATGTGATCGGAGCATGAATCGAGTACTTTCACTTCATCTTTCTTTGACTACTTGGACCAGCGTTATCGAGTATTTCGATCACTGGAAATCGACCTCTTTGCTGTTTGTCGTTGTTTTGGAACATGACACCATGGCATTTAATTTCGCCTGTTCTGGCCGATGGCTTGTTTTTGTAGGTTAACAAATTGGCAAGAAGATTTTGGGCACTGTTAAACCATTTCCAGACCCTTCTTCTTTAATTCACTTTGCTCATAGCTGCGTTCTGCTCTCTAAGCATCTTAGATCCGCTTTGAGAGCTTCACTTCACTTCATTACTCTGCATTTTTGATGCAACAGGTTGTTCTTGATCAGATGCCACCGATTCAGCCATCGATCTTCCAAAAAGACAGTAACACCTTGCGTCATCCAGGCCGACGGTAGTATAGAATCGCAATTAACCAAAACATTTCTGAGTCAAGTTTACTTTTTGGTTCTGACAGTGTAAGGGTTCTCGCCAAAGATTCGTCTCTAGGGGTTATTTGTTGTCTGTCCTATAACAGGGTTTTCGACCAAAGTAACTTTTGCGTTACTGAGCTGGCGAAGGACTGATAGCGGTCTTCGAAAAGATTCGTTTTCTTCATCCGACGCCATCACTTTTCTCCGCTCAATAGTGCAGAATCATTGAATTTACCAAAGGTGAATGGCGACGCTATGAGCAGTTTAGTAAGAAAAATTCTGCAATTTTCGGTACAGGTCTGTATTAATGCTAAGTGAAGGGGTAGAACGACGGTGACCTATTCAAGAGGAAATATTATGTAGAACGCCTCGAGACGGGAATTGAATCTACCCCAACACCACTACCGTGGAAGAGGAGCTCCACCAGTTTATATAATGAGCATTGTTAGATGGATACTTTTGTTGGTTGAGACCTAGATTCGCCCAAGCTTCTAACCTGACAGTAATTGATTATACAATAAGATTATTTAAATGACGTTAATGGTCAGGGGAAACCGTGTCCCAAAATAATAATATAATTTTCCTTCATACATTTTTATTATTTTCATTTGGGACGAATGTTAGACGTAAAGAACTAAAAGAATTAAATGAAACCTCACCCAAAGTATTTTTAACAATTCCACTCAAAATTGTATTCTCTTCTCCAACAGAAGCTCTCATGTCTTATTATTCATTGCCTATTAAATCACCATTTTTTAAACTCTCTTCAATAATAAATAAAACAAAAGAGAAAAATCCGTAACCAATCAGTCAATCCTTTCGCCCATAAACCCTTGAAATATCCATCCCTGATACAAGCTATCTACCTTCCTACACACAATACACTTTTAACTGTTATTTGAGAACTTCATGAGAACATCACAACAATGGCCGCAATCATTCCCAGATGTGCATACTTCCGGGGGCCTACATATCATTTGCACTCTCTTTTTCTGCACACACACATAGATAGAAACAGATAGATCGTTTAAATTTTATGTCCTGTGGTCATTTTTTAACAAAAAAATAAAATTAAAATAAAAGCAAAAGGATGAGAAAAAAGAAATTACACAATCTCCAGTGAAATTTCGCTATCACATTCCATATTCCACACAACAAGGACGACGACATCCGTGCGGTGTATATAGGTTTACTGCCAACAGGAAATTCCGGAACAGAATACTGAGAGTTTAATAACAGCCGGACATGTCTTGCCACGTTTAAGTAGTAGTTTCCTCCCCAAAGTCATACCTACCTATACACAACTCTGATGGAATAACGGAGAAGAAAACCCTCTGCGAGGAAGGTACACACCTACATAGATATTTTATTATAGACATCACTATAGGATGCGGTCTATATGGCTATGACTTTTGGGTAAGAGAAACGCATAAAAATGCGGACATGATGATGGTCTTCTGGTATTGTCCTTCGTTTAACTCCTTATGCATGCATATCTATGGTTTATGTGTGTTGTATGTTATGTAGGTAATTCCACTTCATATACATAACTCTACCACCGGCACGACCGACCGACCGACATGACGACGACGAAGGCGTCTTTCCTGTGTGATGTGGTTGATGGAAATATTATGAACGTCATTGTTATTGTCTTTTTCTGGTTAAACAAAATGGAAAAAAAAAGAAACGATGTCATCATTTTTTTTTTTATCGTTTCGTGTTATAAAACGGGCAAAACGGCTTGCTGCACGTCCTTTTTCCTCGAACATCCTCTGCCAAATCGGAGGAACGTTGAGCAAACGGAAATAATTGCTTTTTAAATGAGAAATTTCTGGTTGGATTTTTTTTTCTTCTTCAGTTGGTAGCAGCAAGCCTAGGCGACTTGGCTTGTTTCTTTTTTATTGTTTAAGCCGACACGTACAGTGGGGACGCCGATAGGAGCTTTTGGAACGAATTCAAAAAATCAATGATGACTTAAGAGTGTTACGTATTAACAACGTAATAAATCGACCAATATCTTAAACGTGGAGCAAATGTCGGATCTGACCATTTTCTTGTTGCGCAAAATTCAAACCCAGATTGTCGAACGTAAATTAATTCGACGTTAGAAGTTTTAGCACATCTTAAGTTGTCAGAGTCTACAAAGATCAGCTCAGCGAGAAGTTCTTCGTACCTTACTAAACGCCACCTACAATTATTCGTGATTCCAGTATTTCGGGATTGTTAAGAAGCTTAAATCGCAGCAGGGTACCAGGAACCGAAGAGAAAGAAAAATTAAAATTGCGTAAATCTTAAGCAGACGACAGTATATATGCCTCCGAAAATACTGCAGCTTAAAATAATAGCAGCGAGGAAGGAATATCGAGAACATCTTTTTAGGAAAGAAGAGGACATACAGAGTTGCCCGATCGATGAGTCTCGCCATCGAAACAACCCACGGATCAACTGGATGCTGGTCTTAAACTAGAACACCGGAACTTGAAAGGACAAAGATAACACAGTTAACAAATCATGGAAGAAATAGAAGATGCGGTCAAGAAGCATTCCCCGAAGCTACTAAGTGAACATCATTTATAGCGAGTGAAAGGGCAAGAAAAAAAATTAAATTTAAGGCAGGGAAGGCCCATTCTACCATCAAGAAGAGCCAGAATTAACTATAAAAATCTTAAGAACAACAAGATTATAAGATCAAATGGATTTCCAGCGTAGTTCTTCGAATGCGAGGGATGTTTTGACTCATTAACCAATTATGGTTGGAGCTCGGAGGTTTAAGACTTGAATACTGCAAATCTCCCATCTACATACAAACAAAAATCTTGCCACAACCAGCAAGACATAATCTCCGCTAAGCTTGGAATAAAGATCCTATCAAAGGAAATGAGTCTCAAGCCGTTCTTTAATCGACAACTGCTAGTACAGCTTCCGGTCCGGCAGATCGATCATATACGAAATATATACACAATATCATTTGATCAACTTCAAAGTTGCATTGATCGTCAAGAGCTCTACTCAATCTTCTATGATTATATGATTTTGAAGTTCTTATATAGACCGAGAGCTGGCAACGGATTATTCGCCCTCATCGGAATATGGATGAAACTTTGAGCACCGACAGAGTTAGGGCCGTCAAAGAAAAAACGCCTGAACAGTTGTGGAAACTTATTTCCAAAATCAGGGCTCAGTTTAAAATTGTTATAGAGCTCTTCGACCTTGGTCATCATAATCGTTCAACTGAACGCAGTATTTGTGAAACCATCACCAAATTCTGAACCAATTCAACACTATTGATCATTCATCCAACAACCAGAGTGCGTAGAGCTCGTAATAATGCGAAAATATTGGTGGAGAAGCAGAGTGTTCGTGAAAACCGTGATGATTATTGACAAAAATTCAAAATGTTGGTGTAGCTGGTTTATAGCTTCAACAGGTCGGATGTCGCTTTATTCCAGACAGCTCACGATTCCATCGCTTTATTGAGGAAACTTTGGTTTTTTGAGTAATTCACGACGTTGTTTATGTGCATTCAAGAGGACACAAGCGTCCAGAGGTTTTTCTCAGAACACACCTTTGTGTACCAAGTCCTACTCTCACCTCGTAGTGGTAAACATCGGGTGTCTAGTACCTCAGCTGAAGATGGGGTTTTTCCCTGTGGAAAGTTGTTGGGGACAGCCAACGAGAGAGGGGTTAGAGTTCCCACTTTCATCCAGGTGGCAGCAGACGAATTCCCCAGATGGATTCAATTGTGGCGTCTACAGTTCCCGTCAGGCTGAACTACTTAGTGAACACGGGCTACTTCCACATATTCAGAGCTTAGGCCTATAAGGAGTGATTAATCTGGCTCCCCGTCCTTGGAGTTTTGCTAAGGATCTGGTCCTCCAAGTTGGAGGTCATGCCGTCGGGGTGACTTCCCGGCCACGTAAAGATTATTTAGTTGCGAAACAACAACAAGCCTCATATACGGACAGATTAACTGATCAAGAACCAAGTAAACGAAATGAGGAGAACGAATTTTGGATATGTACCTACGTGTAATGTATTGTCACTATGAGGCCACGTGCAGCTCAACAACAAGTGGAGGCCCTAGACTTCTGCAAAGCAGATATCACCGCCATCCAAGAAGTGTGATGGGACTGCTGACACGAACAAAAGTAGCGTTTATTTGGATGTGGATTTGTCGTTGGAAGCAGACTTAGGCAAGAAGTCTTGAGTTTCAACTATTTGAACGAGCGCAGCGTGGCAATCCGCATCAATGCGTGCTGTACAGTGATATTGACCTAGTTATAAAAGTGAAAAGGCAACTACTCAGATGGAAGGGTCGTGTAGAGCGGATGGACAACAATGATCCGGCGCGAAGTCCTTGAATCCATCCCCGAGGGACGGCGGCGCAGTAAAGGAATACCGCGAAACAGGTGGCGCAGGCAAGCGGAAGAAGACCTCAACCAACTTGGCGTGCGAAACTGGAAACAGCTAGCTAGGGACAGGCTGCAAAAGGCTTGCTTGTTGAGGTAGTACCACCATAAGTATTTTCTCTTACGAACTTTAAAAAAAATTTAGACTTTTGGGTTTTCCACATTAAAGTCTTATTCTTTAGGGTTGTAATTACCAAACGGTAATTAAGCATTTGCAGAAAGAAACTTTCAAGAAATATTGTATTCAAGAAAAAAATTTATTAATAAACTTAATTTGGGTCGATAATTACCGCCCTTAGTACAAAGGAACGTACAAACATTCAAATTTCCATATAGAGATCTTATTTCATTCCAAATATAAATCTTGTATGCCCTACAGTGGCGCAGCACTTTTTTATTTTAATTTTGCACCCTTATCACGACAACAGCGATTTGCATGTTGCTAAAAAAAAGAAGCGTTATTTCTCTCTGCTGACAGGTTTGCATCATCGATGCGAAATTTGTAGATACATCAAGGGCGTGTCAGGAAAATTAAAAACTCGGTTATTACTTTTAAAACGCGAAAAAAATATCCAGATATTAAAGTATTTTTTTTTTTCTTCTTGAGAGAAGAAGATATATGAGGTGTCCTTCCTCCTACATAACTTTAACTACTTACCACTAAGGTTTTAAACAGCTATGAAACTTTCGTTCAGTTTTCGCTATTTTGTTCGATTTTTTTTTTAAACTTGTGCCATAGGAAAAGTGTTTGGAGTGACTTTGTCTATATTTTGTGTGTGATAGTGTGTGTATGTGTATGCCACCATCTCTCACCTCTGACAGGTGAAGTTATTAAAAATGCACACGTAATTAGCGAGATGGCGCTACTCCTGCCAAGCAAATGTCACTGTCGCCGTTACCGTCACCATCACCATCATCATCGTCGTCGGCATTGTAGTTGGTTGGTTGTTGTTGTTATTACATTCTGGTAGTAAAATGTCGGAATGCATTCACTTCACAATGTTACAAGGTTTTTGAGAGGCTAAAAGGACACTGAGCGGTTTGCCGTGCAGGAATTTCGTCGTCGTTGGCGTAGGTAAAAGTGTAGGTAGTCGTCGTCGTCGTCGTCGTGACCGTGGAGGAAGGATGTGTGTTTCACAACTTGTAAGTACACATGTCGCTCAGAAAACCCTTCAAATATACTATGCAGTGCGAACTCGTTAGTTGGTGAGGGGTGCCAACTACCCCCTCTCTCTCGCTTCTATTAATGAAGAAGAACAAGCTGTAGATGGTGCAACTAATGTAGGTAGGTATGTGGAAAAATGCATTTCTGGGCAAGATTGAAGGAGAAATAAAGATGATAAAAAAAAGAAAGCAAAATCTAACGTAATTGTACCAAAGTCACGTTGCATGTAGGTAGTTGTTGTTAAATGAGCTTTTTAGTATAGGAACTATACAAACACACGTAGCTAAAGGCGTGTGTTTGTTGGGGGGAAGGGTAGGGCAGGGGAGGTGAAGGTAGACGTTCTTTTGAGGTAAGTGTCCTTGTGAACAGGGCCATATAATTAATACGAAGTGCCCACTTTGTTCTATCACATCAAAAGGTGGATGGGTGTAAGGATATGACATAGTGCATGACAACATTCCATTTTGTGTACATAGGTGGGTATGTGGTCGTGTATTTGTCATCTTTGACATTCAATATAGCACAGGTATAGTCTCCTGCTACCCTTCTATGTATATTATTATTGTGTGTAGTCCTAGATTTGTAGGCGCAGAGGAAATTGGATTTATTATACGTGGGCATATAGCCAGTAAAAGCGCGGAAGTATGAAAACTTAAAAAAACCTTGTTTCCTTTCTTTTGTTTTATGAACTTTACGTACACAACATGATGTAGATATGTAGGTATACTCTGTATGCGTACATAAAGGGACTTTGTTGACAAAGTAGCTGCTGACTTCAAGCTCCCCACAAATCCTTAGCACTATACCTACATGGATGAAGGAGTTTCTCTATTGAAACGAGCTAACTCCTTAAAAGCACTTAAAAGCAGTTACTTTGAAGGGAGGATCTAGATGCAGGATGCATGCAATAGTAACAAAACAAAAAAAAATTAAAGAGAAAAAAAAATTGAAAACATTGTAATGCGCCACATAGAGATTCCCTAGAGATGTTGCTATACAAAATACACAAAGCCAAACCCAACAGCCCCTAAAACCACCCCCTGTCATCGCATCCTTCATATTGTATCAAGGACGACGACGTCGTCGACTGTGAAAATTGTGAAATTGATTGATGCCAGCGAAGAACATACTAGGATTGTATAAATATAATATAGTTATAGTGTGCGTGTGTGTGTGGATATACTATAAGGACACACATTGGTTAGGTATAGGAATATGATTAATTACTTGGGATGCTTTTGAGTGGAAGTTAAAAAGCTGTTAAGGGTTATGTTGATGCTGATGTTATCATTTTGTGTTAATTTTTTGTTGCTTTCGGATTCTAATGACTGAAAGTGCAGAACACATACCTACAATAAAAAACAAAACAAAATCTCAATAGGTTTTTGTTTAATTAATTGAAAGTGGAGAACCATTTTGTTCTACTAACACTTATCTGACTTGTCTACAACAATTTCCTTCATACGAAAATAATAGATATCTAGCTACACTTATATTGAACTGAACATAAGTATATAACAAATGAATGCTGACATATTCATTTGAACTCAATTTGTGCGTTAATCGATAAGAATGAAGATATAAAGATACGTCACACAAATATGTCTGTATACATTTAAACACACACATTAAACATGTTATATTGTATACTATTTCTTGTATATTATACAAATAAATTGTGGCGGAAGATGATGATGATGATTATTTTAATTTGCAACCACATTTGTGTTGGCAGCATTAATTAGTCAAATGGATATGATAAACTTATTGAGTTTGTGGTTCTTTTAGGGATAATAATGCATTAAAAGATATTTTCCAAGAAACAATTGTTAAGATGTATGTATTTTGATATTCTCCTAGCCGCAGATAAAGTTGAAATTGATTGAATCAAAGCACAAAGCGTTCAAACAAAACCAACGAATCCATCAATGATCAGATCATCAGTGCGAAGGAACACATCATACAAATTAATCTGTTTATTATAGTTTGGACTTCAATCAAACCATCTTATAGAAGAAAAATGTGAAAATTAAACAAAAGCAACCGAAAACCCATGGATGGAGGGATTTCCTTTAAGCTGGGATGGCTTTAATTATCTGTACAATTTAAATGTCGACAAATACTTTAACAAAATCTCAAAAGTTTGTGTATAGAACTTGCTGGCATTGAGTAAGTTTTGCTATACTTGCATGAATTTTCTTCAAACATGGTATGTAATATTTTTTATATGGGATGATTCGCCTTCGAGGCAAAAAGCTAGAGCGTGTAGGTTGAGTCGTGACAAGAAAAGAATCGTATAGGAGGGGTTTATACCCCCGTTTAACCAGGATTTCGTTTTCTATAACGCATAGAGAAATATTAAAGTGCGAAACCCCTAAGTTTTAACCATATTTAAGCAGACAATCTAAAACCATCATGCTTATAGGAGAACTATCTGTGTTTATTTCATTGAAAATAAAATACCAACTTGAGTACAAAAATAAAAACATCAAAACAACATATTTTTCAGAATTCTCCTAACCAAAAACATTTATCAAAAAATTGGCAGACACATACAATTTACCTTTTTCAATAGAACGTCACACTGGGGATAACCCCAGTTCCACAGTGGGAGTTTAAACTTAACATCAGTTGAACCTTAAAATGAGTTTAAATTTTTGGTTTAACTCGTCCGGTTTCAAGCCTAGTACGCTGCTGATGCGAAACGAAATTTTCCTGCGGTCTCCAAAAAGACAACGAAATGCTTACGAAAACACAGCGGAAAAATATTTATGGAGAGTTTAAATAAATTGCAAATAAATAAACAGAAATTTAACGAACCAATCAAACAAAAACAGTGCTGTAATGAAAAACACGAACAAACCCAAATGTCAGTTTTCCGCACATAATTAATGGTCCGGGCAATTAATTCATTGCGAAAAGAGAGTGGAGACTTGTCAACACAATCTGGTATAATCATCAATTTCGCTGGTCGAACAGCGTACCACAGAACGAAAAGGACAACGAAATTTTTCGTTTATGATTTCGTCATGTCATTTTTGTATGGGATTTTTCGTTTCGCATCAGCAGCGAACTAGGCTTCACAGTGAAATATCTGATCTTCAGATCAGTTGAACTTTGTTGAACTAGATTTTATGAAAAAGGGTTGGCAGCATTGTAGGTTTTTGCTTCGCCAAGTGACGTAGTATTGCAAACAGTACGTAGCTTTCCTTGTCTATTCTTTCTCTTTCTGCAGCAAAGAACACGCGGAACAACAAACAATTATTTTGGGTTGTTGATAATCTTTCGACATTTTTTTTATTCAAGTGACACGAACAAAATGAAAAAAAAAAAAAATTTAAAAATAAACCAATAATTGTGCAAAAAAAAAGAGAAATAATAACTTTTCAACAGCAGACATAGATTTGCTGATGGAATTGGTTATGAACAGGGCAAGGACTTTGCCTATTTTTTTTGCGTGATCGTAAGAGGGTATCGACTGTATACAAACACGATTCATTCCTCCTGATTCAAAATATATGTATTTTATTTTGCCTTTTTTACCCGTTAGTGTCTTTTTTGTCAACTTTGACTTGGTTGCTTTTTTTTATCAACATGAACAAAAAATCTTCAAAAAAAATTCTACAAATACAAACTGCATGTAGTGTTTCCATTTCCATTTGAGATTATTTCACTTAAAAAGATGATCCTAACACAATCTAAAGCGCACAGAAAACAAATTTGCTTGCCTTCAATACAAGAAAAAGAAAGCAGGTAGTGTAGACTGTATATAGAGTTACTATGATCTTTTCTCAATTAAATTTCTTGTCCTTTTTTTGTTTTTTTACTCATAAAAACTAGATCTTTGCGTTTCTCTATGAATGATCGTGCATTTATTTGCACTCTGCACTGCAAATATTTGCAAATAATTGCAAATGAAGTGTTGAAAAAGTTCAATACTGTTTTTAATGTAAATCGTGGACTTAAAACTGTTGAGAAAATGCTGTAATAAATGGCGACGTCAACTTCACACTTTTCGAAAACGTTAAAGTGAATGGTGTAGAGACTAGCTCCACTTGTTTCTGCTCAAGTAGAAAGGTTCTTTAGCTCATTTAAGGCGCTTCTAAGAGACAATCGTGGAAGGCTGTTACCTGAGAACTTCAAAAAGCTGTTGCTATTGTAATTAGACGTTAAGTTATGTTTATATTCTTTTTATTTAATAAATGCCTTTTTTTGCCTTTTTAAGAATTTTTGTTTGCCTTCAAAATCCTTTCCCTGGTTATGAAGAACAAGTAAATAAATTCCATAAAAGACGGAGAGCTGGCTTGATTGTTGCCTATATACTAAATACTTACATTATTTTGTTTAAATTATATGTATCGAATTCCAATCTCTGTTGGCCAATAACTTTTTTCACACAGCGGTTTGGTATGAGCTGCCATAGTAAGTATTCATAAACACAAAAATACCTTTTCAACGACATACATATGTCTCATTGTTATTGGTTATGTAGACCGTTTTGTTTAGTTCTCCTTTACCATTTAAAAGATGTAACGTATGCGAAAAACTTTTATTTTCGACATTTAACACTATGAAAATAGTAATATATATATTGCAACTTATGATTCTTGTGGAAAAAAACCGTCATAATCTTTTTTGTAATGAATATCATGATGTATGAAATGAATCTTTGCCGTAGAAAAAAATGGGGTACTAAAATAAAGATAATTGCATTTCAAAATATTTATTTGGATTTTGTGAGGCAGAAATAATGCAATTTTCCTGGTTTAACAGTGCACTTTTGAAACACGTCTACCGCGGTGTAAGACTCTACTTTTTCGCCTGCCATTTTGGATTTTGCTCTCTATATACATAAGTTTTAACAAACAAAATAAATCGGTATCCATGTTCCTTATGATTTTTTTTTTTACCAAAATTTGACAATTTTGACGACGTCTGCCGGGCACTTAGCCTCTCGCAAGCCGTCTGCCATTTTGTGTCACGTTTCTTGACGATGGACAGAACATATTTGCTCTATCAGAATCCATGTACCTACCTTATATTTTTTTTCACCTAAATTTGAAAACTTTGACCCCCCGCCCACCGCATTAAGCCTCTGAATCGCGCTGGCAGACGTGCATATTTGTGCTCAGCTACTCCGAATGATTCTCTCCAGTAAAAATCATTCGTGTACCGATGACTTAATTTTGTTTGTAGCCAACTCTTAAACTATAATGTATTATGTATAGTGGTCCCAAACGTTGAACTTAGGTTTAAACGGAACAATGCTGTCGTTTAACTTAAACTACAAATTTAACTCAGTTCAAGGTTAAAACGAAACTGTGAAACTGAATAAATTGTTGAACTGAAGTTTAAACCAAAAGTGATGGAGTTTAAACTCCAACTGCGAAACTGGGGATTATAGTTTACAAAACAAGTTCACCACATTTGTATATGTTCACCCAAATTTACCCCATTGAAATTTTAAATTTCAAAAAATTTAAATTTAATTTAATTTAATTTCCTTTTATACTATACTTTTTTATATTTTCATAATTTACAGTACAAAGGTTATGCTTTTTTTCGGAGGCATTTTTTTTACTTTTGTCATGATAACATTTTTGTAACGGTAAATACAATACACTATAAAATGATGACTAGTCGGTTGCCGTTCAAATTCCAATCCATATTCAAATCCAAAAGCATCATAATTCATAACTTTTAAGTTATTGTAAATAAAAAAAAAAAAAAACTAAGGAGTGACGTTCCGAGCTTTAAGGATGTTCAAATTTTAAATATCTAACATTTCTTCTACAGTTGGTGGTAATTCAAAGGTCTTAAATGCTGTTATTGAAAAGGCACTTTTTACTTTTTTCATGATAACTTTTTATTTTTAGCAACGTTGAATAAAAAAAACAAAAGTGATGTACCCAGATTTTGAGACCACAGTTCGATAGTGCATCAAATTTTCAAAATCGAACAAGATTTATGGTGCTGTTGACTGTCCAAAATACGGTACCTACTCAAATTGTCTGCAAAGGTATGAAGGTAGTTTTTGGTTTAATAAAGTTGATGCTCGCTACAAACCATCTTGAAAAAATTTAGTAGTGTTTTTAAGACGAAAATAATTAAGTTCCAAGAGATGGCCTTGATCAAACAAAAAAGGGAATCTTGGTCTACCTTAATACGTATCTACCTATGTATAAGAGTTTCTTAAAATCACCGCCGCAGAAGAAAACCATGGGTTCCAGAGGTCATTTCAAGTTGAAAAACTTAAGAGGTAATTTGCTTGTTTTCGCTCCGTTTTCGACTTGTAATGGTTTTTATGATTTTTATTTGTTTTCCCTTTAACTTTGCCAAACTACAACTGATTTTATTTTGTTGTATTTTTGAACAACAACAACAACTTAAAGGCGCTACCACCAATTGCTTGGCTGGAGATATAGCTATTTCGTGCTTTGCCACTTTTGCACTCATCAGTCTCCTTTTTGTGGTGCTGAGCTTTAATCCAATTTTAAGGAGACTGATGAGTGCAAAAGTGGCAAAGCACGAAATAGCTATATCTCCAGCCAAACAATTGGTGGTAGCGCCTTTAAGTTGTTGTTCAAAAATTCAATGAAATTGACGGAATAAAGAATGGTCAAGCCTAATAAGCTGACATTCTAGTACGAATAGTACAATAATAATAATAATTATTTTGTTGGTTTGTTTTCAGTTTTTTTAATAATTTTAAATGTATTTTTAGGTAAAAGCTGTTATGTATTTTTAAGAACACAAATTGGGCTTTCATAATAATAAAAAAAAAATAAATAATACTTAACGTATTTTAAAAAAAAATCATATCGAAGTCAAAAAACCAACCTAAAAATGCTTAAACAATGCGTTTGATAATAAATTGTGGGAAAACCGTTATCCCCACAGAAAAAAGTTGTATGACAGATAAAAATTTCTAACTGTTCTTGATTAAAAAAAAAAAATTAAAATCAGTTGTAGTTTGGCAAAGTTAAAGGGAAAACCAATAAAAATCATAAAAGCCGTTGTAAGTCGAAAACGGAGCGAGAATGAGCAAATTACCTCTTAAGGTTTTCCATTTGAAATGATTTCAGGAAGCCATGCTTTTCTTCTGCGGTGGTGATTTTGGGACGCCCTGTATATTTAGAATTGTTCCCTTGCAATAAATGAAGTACATTTGCGGAAACAGTGTGAAAAAATCAATCATCAACGGATAAGTACATCACTCATCCCATCGCACACAGTCCCCATTCAGAACGACACTCTTTCCCTTTCGAATTTTATGCTCATATGAAAAAAAAAGAAAACACACTCAAAATTCCCGGGGGATTTCCGGTTGTTGAAAATTTCCTTCTCTTCCTGATCAATTTACTCGAACACATGTTGACCCGACAATAAATATTTATCATGCCAAATATTCATCCTGAGTTAGCATATTTCTTATAATATATCCTATATCTTGCCTATACCTACATAATGATGTTTTAGAAGACCCTTTTCCATCCTTCTATAATCCCTATCAATGTGACATAGCTTTAGGTACGGTGAATAAAACACATTCCCTTGATCCTTGCAAAGGATAGAATTATATGTTTACAAAATAGCTCTGGGTTGTCTTGTCCGGTCGGCCGGTAGTGGTGGTGGGGAGAGGTGGTTGAGTTGATATTATTTATGATAAGCAAATCTAAAGAACTGGAAATATTAAGGACTAATCGAAATAGGCCAAATTCCAAAAGTTACGATATTCATACAGCTGTTGGGGTTCACTGGTGTTTTGTATGTGTTTGTGTATATCAGCCAACAACCACAAAAAAGGAATAATATCCGTCGTTGCCGTGCGTATGGATGCAGACGTCACTCTTTTTTTTTTTTGGGTGTAAAAGTGGATTCTTTCTTAGTAGTTTGCTTCTTTGGTTTTAATTCCGTTCCATCTATTTGCATTTTAACATTTGTACGCTTGTCCAGACTCTATAGTCTTGGCACACCTCAGTAGAGTACCTATACAACAGTCATGTGGTGGCAAGGTGAAGTGCAGTTGTCCTTCAACTCAGCCCAGGTCAGACTAAGGATGCTGATGTTCCACCTATTTATACATGCGGTCAGCAGGAAGGGAGGATTCCAGCCAGCACCTGGATCCAATTCTCCTTCCTCGTATCCTTTGGCTCATACAAATTTTCTACAGAAATCAGCAAAAAGTAGCCGGTTTACTGTATTGCACGCCTGATGGACGTGTACGGTACGGTGCTATTGCGACACTGGCCATTTAGTGATGGACGGACATTTACCTAACGTCAGCTTTCACCCGATACACACCTATAACCTCTTGGCTAAGGCCAAAGTTATTTAAATCCTCGACGAAGCCTATAATTCGAGTGATTTATGACCAACTCAGGGATCTAGAGGTGACTGAAGGTTGGGTATTAAATTTACCTCCGAAACGGTACACCTTTATCTAGCTACCTAACATACACACAGTGCCTGGCGAAGAAAGGGAGAGGAAAAATTTTCCCTGAATGGACTGCAAAGTATTTTCATAACAAAAGCCCTTGTATGTGCGTGAAGGATGTTTGTCCTGGAAACGGCCGGGCCACCACGTGAAAGGGGACGGTACCAGGAAAGGGAAAGAAAGATGGAGTGCATAGAGTCGGTCGGATGGTGGTCGGTGGTCCGACTAACATATTAGTTGGATCACCATTTGTGAAATTTTCTGTACCTATACTACCTACCCTATTGCTCTCTTTTTGGTGGGGGGCAAATGATGGATTGTGTAAGCTCTCCATACCGAACAAGGGCACGGTGTGGTGGGGTTTGGTCTTTCTGTCGGATGTTAATCATTTTGCCACGTTTCGGTAGCCGTCAGAACTTGAGTAATGTGGTGAGAAAGAGAGATAGCAGATAGAAGCGAGAAGGAACAGAGTACGCGGACGTGAATAAGGCATTGGTTTGTGTTATAAATCGACAAAGGATGAACAGAGAACGTTCTGTATAGAATTCAGTTTTGTCAGTGCGGTTCTAATAAGCTCTTCAAATTAATGTGATTTTGTTAGATTTGATGATTAGGTGATGGGAGTGGTGTTGTTTGCTTTTTAAGGGTATGTAGGTATGTAGAATGATTTTCAGAGGAGTTCAAATTTGAATATGAAGCATTATGCGCTCACACACATTTTAATTAAAACGCTAATTGACGTTGGATTAGGTCATATCTGTAATTACTTACTGGAGTTATATGGTTGTAGGAATTTGATTAAGAAATCAGCCACTTACCTGAAACAAAAAGAAAATATTTGATTAATATTAAAAAAATTATAATTTTTTAATGTTTTAAATTAATATTTAAAATGTTTTCATGATTCTAATGAGATTTAACGCCACGACCGACGCAATCGCATTTCATTCCTTCCTTCATTTTCTGTTTAAATAAAGTTGCTCTGTTGAACATTTTATGAAACCTTTTCAAACTTAAAGTTTTTAATAAAAAAAATGTTAAACTAATTTTTTCTTTCCAAAAAGGTTATTAAATACTATTTTTCTTTTTTAATTTCTTACTTATTCTTAGTCAAAAACCGGACAGTTCAAGGACTTTTACATTTTAAAATATTAAAAATCAATGAAACCAATTACTTTAGTAAAAATAAAAGAAAAAACCAAGCTGACGATAAATCAACCCGTTCATGAAATGTTCATTAGTCAGATTCTTCTTGGTTTTTGCGACAGTTTTGGTTCCTTTTTTTTTGAATGGTGTGAACAGTAAAAGCCCTAGAACCATCTGGTTTTCAGTGTTTGACTGATGATTAGGGCTGGTCACGAGACGAGAAAAGTCTCGGTGTCGGTCTCGCATGACGAGACCGAGTGGAGACAGCCTTTAAAGCATCCGAGACAAGACCGAAACGAGACTGTATATGTATAGGTTATGTTAGAAGGGGTGATGAAGCGGCAAGCCGAATCATCTCACTCGGATCTCAGTGGATCCATTGTGCTCCCCGGGAGCTGACTTGGGTAGGAGAAAGAATGGGTGAGGAGAGGACATTGTGGGTATCAGGTAGGGGTTATGGTGGAAGGAGCCTCCCTGAACCATCCTGAAATCTGAATGAATTTCATGATGTTTGCAGGTGACAAAATAGATACGCTATCTAATTCGTCGAAAAAGTATTCTCCGAGAGTTGATCTTCTGTTTCTAGCTGAGCTGGGGCATTCGCAGATGAAGTGGTATGAGCCCTGCACCGCCCCCTCGTCTTGACACCCTCTACATAGGTCAGATAAGCTGATGCCAATTCTGTTCAAGTGGGTTCCCATGGAGCTGTGACCCGTGAGTACACCAACTAAAAGGGTTAATTGGGGCCTGTTTAGCTTGAGTAAATAGTGTGTTTTATTCTTAGGTAGCGGCCATAAAGTCCTTGAGACCCAACAGGTATCAAGTGTTGGCCACCGGTCGTTTGTGGCTTTTGAA
Source organism: Melangyna quadrimaculata (assembly GCA_949320155.1). Classification (NCBI taxonomy): domain Eukaryota; kingdom Metazoa; phylum Arthropoda; class Insecta; order Diptera; family Syrphidae; genus Melangyna; species Melangyna quadrimaculata. The sequence goes on along the minus strand of OX439483.1, from coordinate 75,722,553 downwards.
ACTGTTGTGAATTCTATATTTTTCTTGTTCTAGAGGCCCAAGTACCCATGGTATGACTTTGCGCGGTTCGGGGTGTTGCCCCGAAAAATGTCACTATGTCCTGGGACCCAACGAAGGGTTACTGTGTTTGCTGGGCCCAACGATCTTAGTTCGCTGCGACAGCAATCAATCAGTTTGGATTTTGTGACAATTGATGATATGGCTTTGATTGCAGCCTGACTATCTATGAAGAAATCAATGTGCTCACCCGTCAATTCAAGCGTGGAGAGATGCTTTGCCGCTTCACATACTGCAAGGACCTCTGCTTGAAAAACGCGACAGAAGTTCGGAAGTTTTTTCGACTTGTTTAAGGGTGGGTTTTCTGGAAAGATGCAAGACCCTACCCCCTTGTCTGATGTGGACCCGTCAGTAAATACCGAGACATTATCTACGTTTGTGACCCGGTTTTTCTTCCAGAGTTCTCTTGATGGAAAGTCTGCAAGTGCAACTGGGTTGAAATCAATGTGCGGTAAGATGTAGTCAGTTTGTATATTGATATCGGTAAAGTTAATTATCATCTTGTGACCATTGTGGCCCTTTTTCAAATTTTTGCACTCTTTTAACCGAAGAGCACTATTGACCGCCAGCTCTTTTGTAAAAAGATCAAGTGGGGCAAGCGAAAGGAAAGTTTCTAGGGCTGCGGTTGGTGTAGTTCTCATGGCACTTGTTGTACCTACACACGCTAGTCGTTGTATTTTTGTCATGGTTTTGAGATTGGTGGTTTTGTCAAGTGCTGGCCACCAGACCAAACATGCATACGTTAATATTGGCCGTATGATGGCTGTATACATCCAATCGATGGTTTTAAGGCTGGGCCCCCATCTCCTACCAAAAATTCTATTGCAAGTATAGACGCCTTTTTCTTACGTTCTTTAATTTTTTCTTTCCAGTTTAGTTTACGATCAATTATCAATCCAAGAAATTTTGCCGTGCCCGTGATATGGAGCAGTGTCCCATTTATAGTGGGAGAGTTAATAGTTGGAAAATTATGCTTTCTCGCAAACAAAACCAATTCAGTTTTAAGTGGCTTGACATTAAGCTGTTGGCCCAAATACTGAGCTTGTCAAGGGCGGTTTGCAAGAGATCACGGAGTGTGGAAACAAATTTTCCAGAGGTCAATATCACTATGTCGTCTGCGTATGCCACGACTTTGACACTTCTTTGGTTTAGATCGACCAAAACCTGATAAACAACCAGGAGCCAAAGTAGTGGTGACAATACCCCTCCCTGCGGTGTACCCCTACATTTCCTGACTTTAAGTTTACTGTCGCCCATTTCCACATTTACAAGTCTTGTTTGGAGCATAGAATCCATCCAGTTTGACAACAATGGGTCAATGCCCGTAGAGTCTAGGGCTTGCCGAATTTATTTACTTTCGACATTATTGAAGGCCCCTTCAATATCTAAGAAAGCTCCTAGAATGAATTCTTTATAATGGATTGATTCTTCAATTGTGCCGACCACCTCATGAAAAGCTGTCTCCACAGATTTGCCCTTCATATACGTATGCTGGGCCTGTGAGAGAACCGAGACTGTATATTTGCACCGAAATTTGACGAGAGTCGCATTTTAAAAATGCTAGTAAATAATTTATCTAATTTCATTTAAATATGTATTTCCTCCTATACATATTCAATCTATAGACGCTGTTCAAATTCGACTGACTCATTCGAATTTTTTGACTTTACAAAAGAAAACGTCAACAAAAATCCACAAGTTTAAAAAAAAAAATTTTTTTTCGTTTTCTTTTATCAAATCAAAACATTTCGGAGGAGTCAGTCGAATGTGAGCACCGTCATAGGGGCGCAAATTATATACATATCGAGAATATTTCGTTCCAAAAGTCAACTGACCGAAATGAGACTGAGACGAGACCGGGACGAGACTACAAATTTAAATTTTCTCGTCAAAAAGGCGAGACTGAGATTAATATGCGACTGAAAAACTCTTTTGTTGCTTGGTAAACATGCCAAATGAAACATTAATACCAAATTCCATTTTTAGCCAATTATTTTAAAATGGTTTTGGGTAATATTTAACTTGTTGTAGTTAAAAAAAATCACCACTCCATAAAGACTTTAAATTTCTACAGGATACTTGTATCTTTCCAGTTTTGGTCGCTTTAGAATCAGATTGATTTAGAGATAGATTGTATTATAATTAATTTTTCAGCTTGTTAAACTTCCGCCTGCCTCTCCACTCCACCTCTTTAAAGCATCTATACAAAAAGCCAATGAGGGTATTTTGGGTCACTCCGGATAAGTTGTAGAGGATGAAATTCTGCGTCAATACCAGCAATAAAATTTCATGAATTAATTTGTTCCCGGTCAGATCATATGCGTACTTTTTGTTAAATATTTTTTTTTTTTTTTTTTTATTTATAATATTTCTCCTTAATTTGTATACATATTTCATATTTTAAAAAGCTATTGGTAGACTAATTCTAATTCTAATGATTATGCACAGCACGGCATTATGATTTCGACATGCACTACCAGTCTTAATTTGTCCGCCTTTTCCTTTATTCTTATATTTTATGAATAAATATTTTAAAAATTTTCAAACTCTAATTTTTCATTCGAACTTAAAGTGATAATTCATAGTTGGAACAGTCAAGTCATTCGCTTTTCGTATATTTTGTCAAAGGTCGTCTTTTTTTTTTGGATAATTTACATATCATTCGAATCGATAGTCTAATATTCCATGACTTCAGAACTGTTGCAATTTATGAGGAGTACTGTTGAAAATTAGAAGGAATAATTTAATTTTAAAATTTTCTCAGAACATATTCGCTTATAAAACAAATAAGTTTTCCTATATTTGACTGTAGAATTTTCATATACATAAAATTCATTTCAAATGTCATTTCATAGCAAATAAGTTGCAAGATAAGTTGTCACTTACATAGAAAGACAGATCTACAAATAATATCATCACCAGAATATACAGTTCTATATAATGGAAGACATATTTTAAATTTACACACTTAACTCCAGGAACGAACTTTAAGAGCCTCCTTAATATGACACATTATTTTACGGCGCGGCGTCACCATTGTCACCATACCCTCCATCACCATCAACTGAACTCTCATATAGATTTATCATCGAATTTACACTTCCTCTTACTTTTCTAACATTTATAAGCTCGTAAATCGGCAACTAAATGTCTAGGATCCCCTAAACGTTTTCAAACTTAAATTCATATCCACCCTTTTTGGTGTGACTGGTTTTGGCAAAAACGTTTTGACACTTCACTTCTAGAGCTCACGCGTAACGTTATCATCGTCATCATCATCATCATCATCATCATCATCATCATTTGAACAACCCCTAACCTCAAAAAGTGCAGCCATAGGAGGGTTTATAAAAATTACTTATATTTATATATTCAAGAACGCTCGAGCGATTTTTCATCATCAACATCACCATCACTATCATCATCGTCGTGTTGTTTTTTTTTCTTTTCTTCTTTTTTTTTTTGGAAGGAATAGAAGGAAATGAACGACACGCTGTGGCAACGTGGCATCAGGCAACATCTCGAGTGTGGTATAAGCTACCCAGCACTAAACGTAAAATATAATATCTGTGCTGATCTTTTAAAGGCCTTATTTTCAGCAAGGAGAGAGAAAGATGCAGGCTCAAACTCTGAGTTGTAAGGGTTCTAAATTGAAAATAAAATAAAAAAATAAATGAAAAAATATGAATATCTATCTACTTGTCTCGGTAAAGTTAACCAAGGAGGGCACAGCACACACAACAACAACATCCGACTTTTAGAAGAAAATTAATTTATGATTTATATTTTGCTTGTTTGCGCGGTACAACAACAGCGAAAGCACCTGCACGAAAAAAAAGGCGATATGATGCTTGGAAAGTTTAAACTATGCGTGGCACCTAGCGTCTCACTGTCACTTATAAAGATGTACCCACATACCACATCATGGCGAATGTGTTATACCCCCTGGAAGTGTATATCACACGAAAGGTGACTATACACACATACATAACACACATATGTGCGACAGAAACTTGACTGCGAAATTTTGACCTGGGAGGGTGGTATGGAAACACATTTAACGACGAATAATTTACTTTGCATAAATATCCATTTCAACTTTATTGCCTGTCTTCGTTTCGTGTTATTAATTTTATCATAAATAAAGTGCTCTTGAAATAGGGATGACTATTTTGGTTTTGCAAAAAATTTAACAGGAGAGAAAAAAACAGCAACAAACATTGTGATTTTTGCGGTTAACGCAGCATTGAAAAACTAATTTGCAGTATATTTAGATGAAAAGTAATAAATGAATACGGGTGGGATGACATATGCGCTGTTTTATTTAACCTTTAAAATGCATGCTATAGAATAAGCCAATTGCGATTTTACGAATACGAATATTTTCATTTTATAATGGAGTTACATATTTCAGCCGTGAGTGCAATAGTATCCTAACTGCAATTTTATCGAAATTGAGTTTATTACGAAAATTGAATCTGTACTTACTAAATCACATTTCTGCATTAAAATTTGTTACATTTTCGGCTTCATGTCATAGTTACAGGCCAAACACATCAAAATTAAAAGCTTGAGTGCAGGAGTGGCCAATCTACCATCTAGCCCACTTTTGCGCTCGCATATTTGATTTTATGGTTTGAAACTTTAAGTAAGGTCACTTATTTTACTATTTGACCAGTGGGTACCCTGATAATCTCCCTCGATAAGCCATGAAAAGTTGAAGAGTTTTATACTAAAGTTAATGGTGCAGCTATTGCTGCCATAACGAAGAGAGTGAGTGCATTACGTGTATATAAAATCTTATCCGAACTATGGAGTTGATAAGATTAATCCTAAGTTTCTTGTCAGCGGACATTCATATTCACAGACCGACTAAGATTTTGAGTTGCTTGAGAACAAATATTTTCCAAATATTTACTCCCCGATAATTGAATAGAAGTCATAAGCTCAGTGGAAAAAAACATTTAATGTCATACAAATGAACAAAGACCAATTTTTCTCCACTTTGAAACTGAAAAAAAAAAAAAAATTCAAATAGAAAAATCTCTATAGAAGGACTTAAGGTTAACTGGCTCAAGAAGCTTGAGCTTCAATATTTAAAGACCGACCCTTTCTTAATATTTTTTAATTATTCTCTTGAAGAAATTTTTCAATTTCAAATTATTTTACTTCGAAAACAATAAGTGTAAGCCTAGCAAGCCTCAACCTAAAAACTTTATACCCCGATGAAAGACCTACCTATATAAGCACGGAGACGAATAAGGATTTGCTGGTCCTTCTGCAGTTTGTACCGTCAATACTTCACAATTTTTACACTGATCTTAGGAATAATAATTCTATTGCAAATATCGCAAAGGCTTTTATGAATCTTGACACTTCTGAAAGTGAAAACAAATGTTAAATTTCAACTTTATTAACAAATAACTAAATTAATAAATAAAATAAAAATACAAAATACAAAATACATAAAAAACATGTTTTATTTACAAATCTTTGGCCTATCTTTTCAATTTTTTAACTTTTTTACATTTTTCCTGTTGCCTATCTGACTTTGAAATCAGTTATAATGGTATTTTGAAGGATTATGAACCAAAAATCAAAACCCTGTTATTTGTTGAGCATATTACAAAAATAAAATCAAAGTTATCTTTCTTTGTCTGAAAACTACAAATGTTTAAATATAACCTGTTTCTTATTTTTGCACTACTGAAAATAATGAAAAATGCAGTTAGGCCACTATTGCACACACGACCTCATAGTTAGGCCCCTGCTTTCGTAGCTGGTAACTGGTCTGATTTCATGATCCCTTCAAATAATAAATTCCCTTTAAAAAAAAAATAAATTCAATATTGTCCACCCGGGCGTATACGCACTTTTTTTATTGAATTTTTATCTATTTTTTCTTTAATTTAAAAGTTAACTAATAATGAGAACTTTTGAAGAATGTTCTAATTAATATGCATATGAATGTTTGTATATGTTTAATAATCATCTTCTGCTACTTCACTAACGCGTTTAAAATATACTCACAGATTTTATTAGAAAATATTGGAGTAATTTTTTACTAACTGCAATTCTTGGTGTGCATGTACATTGTAGAGTGATTTATTTACATTTAAATGTTCTCATGAATTATTAATTATTTAGTTAAATGACTTTTTACTACAACGAAAGTGTTAAGACATACCTTGAAGAAGTGTGCTTAAAATGTCAGAAACGTGGATGTCCTTTCAATTTTTTGAATTGGAGTGCAGTAGTTAATTGTTAATATTAAGCAAAGATTAAGTCGAAAGTATATACATTTGTGTAGGTACTCCTAAATTAAATGACATGCGCTGTTTTATTTAACTTTTAAAATGCATGCTATAGAATTAGCCAATTTAGATTTTACGAATTCGAACATTTTTATTTTAGAACGGAGTTACATATAGTAAGGCCCCTGCTTTAATCTTTCCTAGCTGGTAACTGGTCTGATTTCATGACCCCTTCAAATAATAAATTCCCGTTAAAAAAAAAATTCAATATTGTCCACCCGGGCGTATACGCACTTTTTTATTGAATTTTTATCTATTTTGTATTTAATTTTTGTATGGCAAATAAATTTTTACTATATTTTTAAATACAGTTTGTCAGCTAAGCCACCATGATTTTGTTGGTTTGATGGCTTTGGCAGGGTATTTTAAAGGTACTTTGTGTGTGTATTATTTAGAATATCAATTTATGTATTTTTGTATGTGACAATACTTTAACAGTCATATTCTTTCTTTCGCAAACCGTGTCACAAACAACTTGCCAGTAAATAAAGTCAAAACATCAGTACCGTGAATCACAAAACCGTGTTGTCAAAACTTGCGTGGAAATAAAATAATTTAGTAGTTATTTGTTGTTTAAGTGACCTTTATTATTTAAGTAATTCGAAGCTGATTTCAATTATGACCTACAGCCCGCTGAAATTAGCTTCGAATTACTAAAATAATTTAGCTCAATACACTTTTTAAATTCAGACGGTACTAATACTCCAACAAAGAAAAAAAAAAACAATTCTCACCTGGAAAAACAGTTTTGAAACAAAAAAACAGCTTTGAAGAAAGAAAAAGATAGTTAAAGACGTCACAAATGACGAGAGAAACAACAAATCACAAAAATGGAGATAACAGAGTTAAATACAAAAAAAACGAAAGATCCTGAACGGTTCGACGGATTTGCATTAAATTTGGTGTGGTGTTTTTATGGATTCCCTACAGGACATGTCATCTATAGATCAGTTCTAATAATATCTACTGCATACCCCGTTTTTACCGAAAAAAGAAAATCGAATAATAGAAATAAAGTTATGTTTTTTTTTTAAGATTGCCTTTTTATACTTATTTTCGTATAGTCTCTCATATCTCGTTGCCGGCTGGTTGATTTTATCATAATTTTTGGATTCGGTACTTCTAAGTTATACAGGAAATATTGTATTTAAAATTTATACGAATAACAAAAAAAAATTAATAAAATCAGAGAAAATCTTTTTTTTTTCAAAATTTGTTTGTTTAAGGGCCAATTTTTCAATAGTCAGTTAAACCTCGGATAGTTTTTATTTTTTCAGATTAGATTAGATTAGAATAGATTTATTAATTCATAAGTTATATTTACAAAAACATTTGAGATTAAACTTAAATCTTTTGAGGCATGGCCGTAAGGGCCGTCAGCCTCGAATAGTTTTTATTCATCGCATAAAACAAGAATTTTTTCGTGATGCTATAGTATTTATTCCACTGATAATTTAACTGATGATTGAAAAATCGGCTCTAAATCAAACAAAATCAAAATTTCTATTTTAACAGGTTTTTATTATTTATTCCTTAATGGCATACAAGATACAATTCTGATTCTGATGATTCTGTCTTCATTTATGCGTGTCGCAACAGTTTCAAAAAACAAATAGTTTCCTAAGCATGCCGTACCAGGACAACTACTGTTTGAGGAAATAGCATGTGCGTACGAATTAAGTATAACTTATAAATCATTCGCATTTTGTTACATTAATGAATAATTAAGACCTACCTTTCTGTTACTATGCAACTTTAAAATCCCGAAATGAAAACGAAAAGGGGAAACTAAGAATTTTCCAGCGGCAGTGGTGAAATTCCTAAATGTTTTGGATTCATAACTTACTCCGGAATTTGTTTATTGATTTCTAGGACAAGAGTACGAGACTATTAACGTATTAAATTGAAGCACCCAGTGCAACAACCAGATAACTCCACTTTTTTGCGAAATATGTTTCTTAATGCAGAAATACAAAGAAAAAAATCCTGCGTCGTTCTGTGTAAAAAAACACATCTACGATGACCCTTAGGTAAGGAAACTCGGTTTTTCTCATGGAGTTGTCTTGTTTTTGCACCGCTCTTCAAACACTGATAATAGTAAATAATGAGATTTACAGTTTTTGCTTAGAATATAATGTTCTGTTTGAAAATAAATCAGTTGGTTGAGTCACCATGGACCATTAACGACATTCGACATAGAAATACAACCTGCATGGTGACCCCTTTAAGCCAAAACTGCTCTATAGAAATAATCTTTCCCCCAACCCCATGAAATATTAGGATGTCATAAACTTGGCGCAAAAGTATGTTCCTCCAGCAGATATGCCTTTTTACAATAATTTGATCAAGAAGCTGAAAACTCAGATTACGAAGATGACAATGAGGGTCCCCTCTAATTCTCACCAAAATCGGTGCAAAAACAGGACAATTCCAAAAACAAATTTATTTTTTTTTTACTTAAATATAGATTTTTTTAATATGTCTTTGAATTAAATAAATTAGTTTTGATGGTTTATTTTCGAAATAAATCAATATTGTGCAATTATTTTGATTTCTTATTTTTGAGATAGTTTTTTTTTTTTTCAATTTCCTCAACATATTAAAAAGTGGAGTTATCCGGTTGTTGCATTGGCTGCTTCTTTGTAATAATGATTGGGGTCAAAAAATTTATTTGGGCAATATTTTCATTTTTTAATTTATTTCTGCGCGATAAAATATTTTTTGTGCAATAATTACAAATCGATTTTGGCGCTTTTGCCTTGGGCGTTATTGCCTAACGCCATTTGTAACAGTTAACACATTTTCGCAGTAAAAGAACGCAATATTCAAGGCACATGTATTTCCTCCTATACCCTCATATACAGTATACCTCAAATTCCAAACAAAATGTAGCGCCCCTATTCTAACAATTTTTTTTTCGAAATCTTGTATTTTTAAGCATTGCCTTTTGAAATTCAGTTTTAGAAAAATAGTTTTCAAAGCCTTATCCTTAGAAACTTTCTATTACGAAACTTTTGCGGATTACCATGTGCCCATGTTTTTAATCATTAGGTACTGTTCTTTTCTGTACTGCCATCACCACCAATATGTTGTATACAATATGTTGTATCGACTCTGGGTTATTATTGGGCACTCTATTTTCCTACAATAATCTTTAAAGACTAACTTAATCAATTATGGTAGTTTAATATTAGTAGAAAAATAACTTTTTGTTGTATTTTATTAAATCTTTTGATTTAAAAATATTGGCGCAGAATTTTAAACAGCCTATTATTAAGGATTTAGTATGATACTACATAACATTTTACTAATTCTTTAACAGTTTACTAAAATTATCTTAATTTTAAATACTTTTTAACTATGCAGTATCATACTTAACTAATTTCCTTCATAAAATTCAGCTAAACCCGTAAAAAAAGTGCCAGCTCGTGCAAAAAATTCACAAACACCCCTGATGTTGACAATTTTTAACGCCAAAGTGTCGTATGGATTTAGTACGATACTAAAAAGATAAAATAGCCATTTGGTGATTTTAACTTTAGTAAAATGTTAGGAGATATTATGATGCTAAACTCGTTTAAAATAAGCAAAATACACTTTTTAATTTAAAGGGTCCGCCAAATAACTTTTTTTTTTTTTTTGAAAATGCATCATCAACATCGAGTGTAGCTTCGGCTGTGTGGCACGTAGCGCCGTCCTGTTGAAACCAAATGTTGCCGATATCCTCCTCTTCAATTTTTCTGAACGAAAATTCGTTCAGCATGGCCCGATAACGATTGCCATTGACTGTAACGGCCACTCCTTGCTCAGTTGAAGAAAAATGGCCCAATTATGCCTCTACACCAAAATCCGCACCAAACAGTGACTCGTTTTGATGGTATCGGCTTTTCAATGTATGCGTGCGGGTTTTCTGTGCCCCAAATGCGACAATTTTGCTTGTTTACATACCCGCCAAGATCGAAATGAGCTTCATCTGAAATGATGATTTTTTTGGCAAAATCGGCAAAGTAATTTCGCAATATTTCCCAGCGTTGTTCAACCGTATACACAATCATATTCGTTCAGCAGAAGGATAAAACTAATTATCTGTAAAATCAGACATGAGCTAGTATTACCATTCACGAAATAAGCACTAGTTGAAAAAACGTTAGATGGCGGACCCTTTAGTATTATACTAAAAATGATTTAACATCGTACTAAATCGACTAAAATTTTGCGCCATTGATTTCAGACTAATGTTCTTAATTTAATTAATAAAAGTCCGTTTTCGAGAAATTAACTTTACTGACAGTTCTCTGGGAAGATTGGAGAGTAAATATTTCATTATCACTAAAAACTTCGTTGGATGTGTAGTGTTTTGCTTGAGCGATAAAAAGGGCGATATGAGATGGTTTACTCATTTATTCCTTATGTTTTACATGTATGTTGGTTGTTGTAAGTTCTGAGTCAACATCCCCGTATGGGGGTCAATTCCCGATCTGTGATGTTGTGAAGTGATAAATTTGTTCACAGCTTTACATTGTAATTCGATTCTGGATATGTGAAAAAGTAAAATCAAATGTCATACACTCTTCACATGATAAATTTTTTATCACAACCAAATATTCTGCGAAGCCGCAGTGAAGAAGAATGATGCAGACCAAAACGAAGTCCGAAACAAGATAATTGAGTTGAATTCAGTCTACGTTGCATTGAATCAAGGAATGGCATTTTAGTTTTGATGCATAAATAATGTTGTTTTGATTTTGAAAGAAAGGCCACAATATTTTGAAACTATATACAAATCTACATTTTTGTACGTACCTACTATTGTACATGTATACATGTGTACATACATATTTACATACCTTTATAAATTTATTATTTTTCTTCAAACAAGAAGATATGTGTTAACAATATTTAATTATCTTTGTTCAATATGGCGCCTTTTATTTATTATAACAAAACGGAACAAAATATTGATAACTTTTACAAAAACAGAGCATTCCAACGAGCAAAACAATATAACACATGACATAATTTCTTTCCGACTTCAAATAAGAACATGAAATGTAAGGATGCAACATGAAATTGTGTATCTTGATTGAACATTTTACTTTCTGATTTGATGTCTGGAGAGAACTTGTGTATAGTGTGTATCCATTTCTAACAGGATCAATCATTTAGTACCTACATTTTAAAACACACTTTGGCAGAAATTTATAATAATTAGTACCAGAATCGCGTAAGGCATTCCAGTGAAGTGATAAAATGAAAAATTGCTGTGAAAACAGAAATGATATCTTTTTTATCACTTCACAGATCATAAATTGACCCTCTGGAGGATAAAACTGGCATAGTAAGCATCAGGTTATTTTCAGATGTGATGATGAAACACTAGAGTTTTATACAAATTTCAAGTTTTCTCCAGATTTAAATAATTACACCAAACTCTAAACAACAATTATTTCAGAAGTTTTCCCTTCAAACCCTTAGGCGCTAAACTTGACACAAGTGAGTTCAACGATTTAGTTTTCCCGGGCCTATTCAAAAAGACATTAGGTTATATTCTTTCGGCTCAAATTTATGTACGAAAATGCAAAACTTGCCTTTGTGTAGCATAACTTTATTGTTTCCATCTCAAGTTAAACTAAAGATGAAAGGCAAGAACACCACCAGCATGTATCTCTTCTTTTGTTTTTATTACAAAACAAAAAAAAAAATAACACAAATTCATAGTATCAACTTCAAAGGACCTTAAGATTTACCCTCATAAAAATCAAATTTCTAAGAAGTTGGTAGAAAGTACTCGTATAGGTACTATACTTTGTTTCCTTCTCAAACAACAAAGACAATATAAGGCACTACCTATTCTTCTCGTTCAATGCAAAGTGGCTTTAAACACTCTCGTCTTTCTTATTAATCCTACTTACACCTGTGTATATATACTAAGCTCTCCCTCCCCACTTGCTACAGTAAATTTTTCCAAAAGATTTCTCTTTTCAAATTTACATTTATTTCGCAAATAAGAAAATAAAAAAAAAAAGAATAAGAAAATCACAAAGGAAGGTGTCCTGAATATTGGTATAAGCAAAAATTTAGAATTTATAAAATATTTAATATAAGTACAGTACAATCTCTCTATTCTGAATAATTGTACACTGTTAAACACTTTTGGTTCACTGTGTACTACTCGATGATTGATTGTTTAGGAGCCCAAGTACACGATGTGGTGTTTAAAAAAATAATATGTATATGATCTAGTAAAACAATTTTTTCTATAGAAAATCTTAGAAGTCGAAGGACTGAGTGCATTTTAATATCTTAACATTTTAAAAGGTTAAACAAAAACTAAGTAAAGTCAAAAACTGGTTCATTTTTAAGCATCTCACCCTACCAACGATTTTTTTTTATCAAAATTGAAATTGAATTTTTCAACAATAAACTTTGAAAAGTGCACAGAAAATACAATTTTGTACGTTTCATATTTAACACCATTTGCAAAAAAGCAAAAGATTAGCTTTAAGATTTTTTAAACTCCGAAAGTTATTATAAATAAATAGTATGGCCTGGCCGGTTAAGCGAGCTTGTACTGAACCGAATCCCCATCAAGCAGAACAATTTTAATTTTCAAAGTGAAGTTATATTTGTGGTGGCGTCATCATCATCATCGTATCGTCGTCGGTCGGTCTAGTCACCTTATCCTGTGCGGGTATTACAGCCCACGTTATGCGCTCTCACATGCGGTGGCGGCGTTAGCCAACCGTTTGACTTAATTTCTTCATCCTGCCTACAACCTTTTACCGAAATCGATGTAACAAGATAGCCTGTGGTGGTTGGGTTATGTTAAGAATGTATTGTAAGTAAATCTCCTGGGCCCTTCTCCTCTCCTCGGTTATCATATATCTATCTGTAGATCCCTGCCTTTCGTATTTGGATGATGAGAATGTTCATATACCATCATATCCTTCTTCCACTTGGCTGCCTATAATCGGTTTTGGAAAGATGAACCTATATGATATACTTATACCTTCCTATATTCCTCGTACCAAACCTGGTTAAGAGGTATTTTGAGGGTTAAGCAAAACAACAACAGAAAAAAAAAATATATAAAATCTCTGGCCTAAGGAAGGAAGCTTTTTTCAACCTTTTGACGTTTCAGTTCCATGATTATGCATGAGCATAATATCAAATTACAAACAAGTGCATGTCTGGATAACACAGATGGCCCGGTTTTTATGAGCCATCAGAGCCTGTGTTACCTGAAACCGTTTTTATTATATTATTTTTTATGAGACCCACTATATGCATGGCTCTTTGTTTTAGGACCAAGGTGCTGGTGGCATCATATCCTTGAAAATATCGATGGCACCATCATACATGTGTATGGAGTAGTTGCCTTTCTCTTGTTCCATCCATTTCACTTGGTGTATGATTGCCATTTCCATCGCCTCCACTGCGCCGCGCCGCCGCACAGTGGTCCGTTTGTGGAATTCTGTGGAAAAAAAATCTTTTCCCACGCCAATTCTTGACGGAAATTAATGAAATTTGGTACACTTAATGATTTGGGGACGCAAAATTCAGTAGTACTGGTCTATATATTTGTACTCGAAATGGGGGCTTCACAATTTCAAACCCAGGAATCTTATGAAATTTATGTTTAAAATGTCTAAGGATATGTGCCGAAATGTGTACTAAAACATAAAAATGGTTCCAACACAGATATGTTTCAAATTTTTAGAATTAAAATTTATAAGAATTGATTTGTTTGATATTGCTTTAACTTCGTTTATTTAAACAATAGTGCAAAATAATACCTGTGCAAAAATTGTTAGTTTTTCTTTTATTGCATCATTGAACCTTATGTAGAACTAAGGATCCTGATAGATCCCAGTTGTAAAATAATCTTCAAATAACCGTTATTTAAAAAATAGTTGAAAAGGTTAATAGGTATACATAACGGCTATTTAAAGGTTATTGTACAATTGCAAACTATTAAAATTCTTAGTTTGATATCAGTTTCAAAAGTTGTAATAATAAAAAAAAATTCAATAATTGTACAGATTTTATTTTACACTATTTCGAACTTTTCAGAAGAAGGAGTAATTGAACGAAAATTTTGTTTATCAACTTTCAATCAAGAGAATTGTCAAAATTGTATGAGGTTCGATCGGACTTGGTCAAAAAAAAATTTCCATAAAAAAAATTAAAGGTATATAATAACACGAAACAATTCTAATCCCTAATGAAATTGGCGGAACATTTTGGATTAAATTTTCTAAATTTGGTACATATCTATATTGGAACCATTTTTATATTTTAGTACACATCCGAATGTGCATATCTGAAGACATTTCAAACATAAATTTCATAAAAGATTCCTAGCTTTGAAAAGGCTTTCTTTGGAACTGGAACCAAAATAAAATGTGTAAGTGTACCAAATTTCATTAATTTCGGTCAAGAAATGGCGTGGGAAAAGATTTTTGTCCACAGAATTCAACAAACGGACCACTGTGCGCCGGCGCCGCACGTCAGACATTGAATTGGAACTGTGAGAGTACTGGTGTCTGTGATTGGAAACAAATTTCTCTCTAAACCATTCAAATGCATCCACTGATTCCCATTCAATACACTTCATGTGCGTCATAGGATTTTGATTTAATTTCGTCCCAATAAATTGTCATTGGCAGGGATCTGTAGCTCTGTATACTCGTTGAAAACATCATCGCACAGGCATCAGCACAGGCTCGAGTCTATCAGCTCTCATTTTGCAATTTGGGTGACTGAATGAAGTCAGTATGTCGGTTTGGGCTTTGAATATGTGAAACCTGACATTGAGCAGCAGCAGCAGCAGTAGAATATCGTTTTTGCTGCAAACAATTTTACAAGGATTTAGGTACATAGATATGCAATGGAACTAAGTACTTCGTTCCAATGATGTATACCTACATATCTTGCAAAATGAGTGCGACAGGAACATTGTGAAGCAATCACATAAAATTCCCAACGAATATAGTTAGTTTATGACGTCTCTCAGGGTTTAACGAGACTGCATATAGTTTTCATTTGCAAAGAAGGGTCGGGTGCTCTGCCTCCATCATCTCCTCTTGAGTCTGTGAGGGGTAACTCTTCTATCTAAATGAACTTGTATGTTTGGAATTCACCTGTGAATAGAAACTGTCTTAAATGTGACAAAAACTTAATCCATTTCGGTGTGCAAAAGTATAGTGGAAGAATCCAGCATCAGGAACAGAGCAAAATATACGTAGCAGTGATTCATCATAACAACAAAACAGCAGACATACTTGAAACAGTCCATTAGTCAATGCCAGAAACTTTTCAGGACCATGTTTCTCTCTGTTTCTCTCTCTCTGGCATTCATATTCAATTAAGTCATATTTACAGGACAAGTGATTTTGACATATTATACCTATGGTGGAGATGGATGATGGTGGTGATCGACTGGTTGTGTTGGTTTTAATGTCGAAATACAAAAAAACTTGTATGGGTGGATTGGGACTTATTTTACTTACTTATTCTTCTTACACAATATTGGTACCTTCTTTACCTGATTTGATTGAATCCTTCATTTTTTTTTTTTTTGGGGAAAATGGACATATCTGACAGATTAACTGTAACTTTTCACCCCTTTTAATCCATTATAGAGGTGATGTTAATGTTCATTTGGACTTTTCCCACAAAAAGACACATATTCGTAGACAAATACGAAGTATGTATTCTCGAGAGCTTTGTATATCCATTCAAGTTGTGTTTTGTGTTGATTTTGATGGTTTGCTCTTTCTAGACTATTCGAATATAAATCGATTTGAAGATCTTTCTTTATAATCCATAGATAGTCCATTAGATTGTTCAAGAATTCAATATTATGGAGTAAAGATGGAATATTCCTTTGGGAGAAACTTTGCCATTAAATTATTATGGGAAAAGTTTTTTGTTATGTCTTGTAAGAATGTGTCTGGGATTAATTGAAAGATCCATTAAATCTGTTTAATTTTATTAGAAGCAAATTCAATTTTGCTTTTTTGTGGGTTTACTAACGATTATTAATTTACCTTTACCGCCCTAACCAGTTATAGCCTATCTATGACTGGTCTTTGATATTTAAGGTTAGTTCTTGAAATATGACATGTAGTATGGGGATTCAAAAGAATTGACTTTGTCGCACATGATGACAAAAGTAGGTACTATACCTTAATTGAACTTGACAAAAATTACTAGGAAATGTCCTTCATCATTAATTATTGAAAGTTGACTGCTGAAGATTTTCTGGATGGATTGAAAAGAATGGAAATATAGAAGATACTATTTTCAAAATATTAAATCTATCTATATAATTTTGAAAGAACGTGTTTCAAAGGATTTTTGCTTAAAGCCATAAAAGTTTTGACATCTTTATCAGAGGATACACTATTTTAGATGGACATATGATTGTGGATCTGAATTTGGAAGAAATGCTGTAAATTCAATTATAATATCTTCATATGAATAAGTTTTTAAATATTCTAAAGTTATTGGTTAGTTAAGAGCAGAAACTAGGAGAGTTTTTACACTTTGGTTTTCATCGTGTTTCCAAAAATAAAATTCACGATTTAACCGCACGAACTTAATCTCGTGGTTCAAGGCTTATATTTGTCTCAAGCATTGATGAAGGGAAGGGATTTTATTTCGGAATTAAAATAAGTTGTTTACGATAAGTTGTTCAAAAATAGTTCAATTGAAAAGAATCACAAGTGACCTCAACTCCAGAAATTAATAAGCTTCGTCTTCGTTAAAATAATTTTTTCTGTAACGAGGCGTTCCTAGAAATACCCGACCTAACAAAGAAAAAATTATTATTTTCGGAAAAATACTTCTTTTTTTCTCTTCTCTACTCTCAGTCCTCTTTTAGTTGGATACATATTTTTAACAATGTGCAAGAGCTTCTGTACCCTCTTTATAGGAAAAAGTGTTAAAATCCTACAAAATAGCTATCAATTGCAGATTCAACATGTTCATTTTTGACGAATCTCTTATTACCAACAACATTTTTTTCAGATTGAGAACAGGCAATAATCCGAGGGTACTTAATCTGGTGAATAGCGTAGAATCCAAACTATAATTTATTGATTTTTGTCATATCCTGACAAAACAAGTGAAAACTAGAGTATTGTCTGAGTGAAACAATTTTATTTTCATCCAATGTGGACATTTTTTGTCTGTATCTCTACAATCATCCAATGAAACAAATTCGCATGGTATTTTCCGTTTATTGTTCTTCATTAAAAAAATAAAATAAATCAAAATCATCCCAAGCACCACCACAAAGAACGGAGACATAAAGTTGTCTGCAAATTGAACAGTATTCAGCTTCTTTAGAGCCGATTTGTGCTTTACAGTCCACTGTTTTTACTACTGCTTCATATCATTGTAAATTGATAGACTCAATCCTGTTTCATCCACGGTCACAATTCTGCTTTATAAATGTGAAACTTCGACCAAGACTCGGTTAAAACACCATCACTATTGTGTTTTTGTTCGATTTTGAGTAATAGCGGCAGCTAACTTGCGGCCACATTTTTCAGGTCAAAATTATGGGTTAATATGTAATGATCAGCACCTTGCCTGCAAGCCCACACACTTTCTCTCGACGTCATCCCATACCAATTTGTGAAATTTTTAACCATTTTCGGATGACACACCTCACTTTTTTAACTACTGAAATGTTGATCTTGGCAGCTCTCACGGCCTTGTAAAAATGTTGTATCTCAATATTTAGGGTTGCGAAGAGTAGATCAGATCATTCTTGACTAAAATCTCGCTCCGCTTTGTAATTGGTTGGACTAAGACCTTTCAAATGCAAATATTCTTTCACGTAACGGTAAACATTTTATCTATGCTTACAAATCTATAGTGATAGGGTTCACTTTATATGGCTGCCAACGGAACAATAAGCAACGTGCTGTCATCAAACTTCAAACTTCTAAAAGTGCTAATTTCTAACATGGTACTTATTTCTTAAAAACAACCTCCTTCTATAGGTCAGGTCGGATACTTCTTGGACTGCTCTCGTAGGAGGTCGGGTTATGTACAAACTTTGCATTCAGTTGTTTTCTAAAATATGAAACGTTAACGAGTTATATGTACGTGAAATACGAGCATTTTCTTAATTTTACTCGTGCGCGTTTTGAAATGTTGAAATCTTATCGGTGTGTCGTTTGAAAAAAAAAAAAAAAATACAATACAGTTTTTTTTTGGTGGATGGTATGATCTACGAATTTTCAATCAATTTTTTTTCGATAACAGAAATTTTGAAGTAATATACAAAAAAAACAGATTTCTAGTGCCAACAAAAAGATAATGGGGCGTATTTATAGTCATCTTAAAGCTGGGTCTAAGTTAAACATAGGTTTAGTTGAATTTTCGGACGTTGATTCTATTTTTTATAAGTTTATCATTTCAAAATATTTGAAGCGATTTGTGTAGTATACCAAGTTAATTATCTTATAAAAATATAAAACCAACAATTTGTAATTAAAATCGGTCTGTATTCATTGAGCCAAAATTGTCTTAACTGTAGCTTAGTTAAACCTGGGACTATCTGCGACTATGACTATGCCCCAATTGCAATTAAAAATCTTCACTTAGATGGGACACTTTTTTTATAAATTTTTCCAACAAATCATTTAAAAGAAACTACTGAATCAAAAAAAAAAAAAAAAAATAAGGTCACATTTTAAGCTCTGACTATGAGCAGGTTTTCTTTTTTTCATCTTTCATATTAAAATTAAATGTGAAAATGTCGTTCTATTAGAAAACAAATTTTTGAAAATGTTGAATTTTCAATTTGTTTTGAGTGCGTTAGTTTTTGAATTAATGTTTTTAAACTTCTTTTATTTACTTATTGAAGATGTTTTGGTACAGGGTGGGCCAAAAGTCACTACCTAATTTAAAGTGATGATAACTTTTATAAATTTAATTTTTATTAATAATTTATTTTAGAATCACAAAGTATGGTTCATGGAGATTTGTTTGGGTTTAAGATGTAATATAATGTCCTTCAAATGATCACCAGCTTCATGCACACAGAGACACGAGCTCTTTCTAGAGCGTTTTCCATAACACTTCGTAGGACATCTGGGCTCAGCGCCTGTATTTTACCACGAATGTTCTCCTTCAGCTGCAGGATAGTGGTGGGTTTATTTATGTTCAGTTTACCCTTCAGATAACCCCACAGAAAATAGTCTGGTGCAGTCAAATCCAGAGAACGTGGAGGCCAATAGAATACCGAATTTTTTTTGGAAATTAAAATTTCACTTAGTAGCGCCATTGTGCCGCGAGCAGTGTGTGCATCAGTAGATCCATACTGCTGAAACCACATCTCAGGACTATCAGCAATCACTGGCCTCAAAAAATGTTCCATCATACCCCGATACCTTTCAGCATTTATGGTAACAGTATTGGCGGAATCGTCTTCAAAGAAGAATGGCCAAATAAAATTTTCTGATGTTACACCACACCAGACAGTGCACTTAAGTGGACGCAAATCCCGCGGATGGATCAACCTTGGGTTCTCCGTACCCCATATACGGCAATTTTGTTTATTAATGAATCCATTTGAAATTAGCTTCATCTTTCACTATGAGATGACGATGAAGATCAAAGACTTGATTTCTTTTCTCAACGCGACGAAATGGCTCTAGGAAAAATTTCGGTTACTTCTGCATTATACCTTCCGTCGATTCCCTATGATCACAAGATAGTGGACTAGGGTTCTGGTGGGGGTTTGTGGTGCACAGCGGCCGGATGATCATCCAATCAGATCAGTGGACGCTCCAGTGCCAGCCAACGAACTGCCTAGTGGGCTAACTGTGGATGGTGCGGGTGCGGGTGCTAATCTGGTTGAGTGAGTGATCCACTTTCTGATGATTGTGCTAAAAGCTTACAACAAAATTCTATTCTAAACTAAATAAAAAGGGACGATATCCTGAGGATATGCCCATATTTTCTCTCTTCAATTCCATCCACAGGTTCAAACGAGTTATGGTATCAAAACGGCGCACTTCAGCGCTAATTGGGCTATGGGCTAGACTGCCGGTGGCCGCCATTTCTACCTACCTACTTATGAGATGACGCCGATAAGCGATATAAGGGTTAAAATAATAGGGTGATTATTATCAAAATAAAATTCAATTAGTTTGGTCCTCTCCAAAGGGCTGTTATTCATTTTATTAAATCTCCCAAATTTTCTTTATAAGCACCTTCAAAAAGAAAAGAAAAAAAAAAAAAAAAAAAAAAAAGAAAAACAGAAGAGTTATGATTTTTTCAAATTGGGAAGTGACTTTTGGCCCACCCTATAGTTTCCGAAATAATATTTATTTTTCCAAGCTCCTCGTCCTCCTCTCCACCCCTTTATTAGTACCAGAATGGTGTTGAAAATGTCAAAAGTACTACATCAATAAAACCCTGTACTAGTTTTTTTTTTTGTTTTTTTTTTTATAGTTTTTTTTTTTTTTTGTTAAATATTGAAATGCATAATTTGTTGTGCTATTCAGAAGTACTTGTAGGCAAACTTTTAATACAACTATGTTGAGCCATTAATGAAATATGCGTAGCAAAATAACACAAAATTACAAAAAAAAATATATATTTTAAATGCTAGTATCATTTTGAAAGGTCTCCACTTTTTGTTTGTGCTCAATTATTTGCAAGTTGTTGATTTTATCGGTGAACATTTTGAATGAAAAAACAACAACTTAAGTATTCTACCACCAAGTTATTTGTTTGGCTGAAGTTTTAGCTATTTCACGAGTGCCAACCCGATCATCAGACTTCTTTGTGTGGTAATGAGTAATGAATTTTGATGCATTTTTGTAATGCAATAAAAGTTATTAATGTTAGGAAAAAATGTTCCGAGTTTTCTAACGAAGAAATTTGTTTTTTATTCATGTAAATCTGTTGATAATTGGTCATGATATTGCCAATTGTTGAGCGCGCGCTCAATTGAGGAAGCGCGAGACGGAAGAACGTGATTTTTAGCTAAACAGTCAGAGATATTGTGAAAATTGTTATAAAAGAAATTATTCTCTATATTCTGACAAATATTTTCGTTTGTATTTTTTCTCAATTGAATAATTAGATTCGGAGATATACACAGAAACGTAGACTTAGGATAAGATTTTTAACATTCACATGGTTAAAGAAGACCAATTTACTCGATTTTCCACACGATAAAGCATAAAACAAGTATTTTTAGTTTTTACTCCTGATAATAACTAATAAAAGCGGTTTTCAATTTTTTATTTATAGCGTCTAGTTTTAAAGATATAAATTTTTTTAAGGCATGACAGATTTATTCCACATTACAATTTTTTAATATAATAACAACTTGTGCTTATACAGGGTGATTTGCATAAGGTGTCAAAAAAGGCTAGGTAGGTTGGACTTAGACAAGAAAAAAATCTTGTGAGGGGGGGTCTATTTCCCCCCGTTTAGGCAGGAGGGGCAATTTTCAAAAAAAAAAAATCACTTAAAACAGAAAAACAATATTAAAAAATAACGGTAATACTTACAGAGTCATGCTATACTATTTTGAAAAGCCAAAAATCTATTCTTTAATATTATTTTCAAATAAAGTTGTTGGAGTGAACAGTTTTTGAAAAATTAATTTTCAAACTCAAAATTTTGAAAAAAAAAGAATAAAAACAAAATTTCAAACTAATTTTTTTCAAAATTGTACGTTATAAAATACTATTTTTGTTGTCAAAACTCAATGCTCTTATTAATTTTAAGTCAATCACCGAAAACCACATGGATCTAGGACTTTTAATTTTCAAGACATGAACAAATAAATGAAGCAACTTTCTCATCAAACTGAGAAGAATCCGGCTAAATGATCATTTCAGCAATCAGTTGATTTATCATCAACCTCGTTTTTGCTTGTTTATAAATAAGATGCTGGTTTCTTTATTTCTTAATATCTTGAAAAGTCATAGTCCTAGAACCTGGCGGTTTTTAGTGTTTGACTAAAAATTAATAAGAGCATTG
The DNA here is from genome assembly GCA_949320155.1 of Melangyna quadrimaculata. Taxonomy (NCBI): domain Eukaryota; kingdom Metazoa; phylum Arthropoda; class Insecta; order Diptera; family Syrphidae; genus Melangyna; species Melangyna quadrimaculata. The sequence goes on along the minus strand of OX439483.1, from coordinate 75,700,159 downwards.
AGTTTTGAAAACAAAGATAGCTCCTAGACTATAAACAATTACCTAAAATAATTTATTCATAAAAAAAACTAGTTGAAACAAATATTTGTGACTAAAAAAAGCATTTTTTTAATTTTCCTGATGTAAACTCCGTACGGAAAAAATTCTGTACGGAATTTATGTACATCAGGAAAATTAAAATGCCTTTTCTAGACACAAATATTTGTTTCAAATAGTATTTTTTTTTATGGATAAATTATTTCAGGGAATTATTTATTGATCCTTTGATCCTTTTTATATTCCAAATCGTATCTTAACAAATAAAATTATCAAAAAGAATATTTTTTACTGCTGCGTTTTCCTGATAGCTGTAACCGGCACCTGAGGCTATTATTTATGTACAAAAATAAGAGTGGAGACTTTTTTTTTTTAAATCAGGTAAAATTATCAATTTTGCTTATCCACCAGCGTGATTTGCAGAACAAAGACGGAAGGAAACTTTTTGTTAACGATTTCGATGTCTCGTTTTTGTATGTCTTTTTCGTTCTGCATCAACAGCGTCATTAGAGATAAATATTAAAAATGTTCAAATACTTCAATAATAGTTTTTGATGAACCTCACTTGACTCAAAACGAATTGTCAGAATTTGTCAAATTTGTTGAATAATTCTTGTGCTACATACTGTTTTTATTATACTTTCCAATATAAATCAACCATTCAGTAATTTAATTTAACATTTTGAATTTCTGTTTGCACCATTTACCGAATATGTTTCTACATGTACACATACGAGCATATCTATAGGCTAAAGTTTACACATGATTTCGAAGCTATTCTTTATGTTATGTCCAAATACATCCCCATTTACAAATAAAAAAATGCTAAAAACAACATTTATTCCAAAAGTGACAATTCATTCGCAGCATTTAATATCCATTTACGATATCAGCGAGAGAGAGAAAAAACTCGCTGGTTTGCGTCATAAGAATTACTTCATTTAGTGAATAATATAACCATTAACCGTCATATAAGAGGACAAGGGCGGATTGACCTCTAGGTCAAACCTTTGTTTCGAGTGGCCCTGAGCCAACATAAGTTTCGGACCCTGTGATATATTTACGCCCTTACCTACAATTTTGTGGTGAAGTTGCAAAAAGAATTATACTTCTTCGAATAAACCGCAAAATACCTTCTTCAATTTCAAAAAAATTTCCGATGTCTTGATGCTGATTTTTCAGAAGGAATATTTGAATTTCAAGGAATCTAGGTAAGTGTCTTCGAGGGGAAATGAATGAATTATGCTTCGCGATTGTTGAAATTAATCAAAACGAATCGAATTATAGCACAAATCTGTCAACAGAAAATTAAATTAAATACAGTTCCTAGTATTGGGTCCCCAAATAACTTGGGCCTTCAGGCAGTTGGTGGTTTGCCTTATTAATAACCCGCTTCTGGGTAGGACTGTTTTTCAGTCACTAATTAATATCTGTTTCTGTACGTTATTCCTATATATGTACGAGTATTTGGTTATTTATTTATTGATTAGTTGAGTGTGTCCCTGTGATATGTCATGTTTTTTCTATGACATCTCTCCCTCGCCCAATGCTCCCTCCTCTCCAGGCAGCGCGCTGGTATGGCGTTGGTAAATTGGAAAAAAATGTTTGGCTTAATTGATTGTGCACTGACAGATATCAGGATTACATCATTTTATATTAATGGAGGAGGAAAACATCCACAAATTCACCCATTAGGCCTATAAGAGACAGTTTAGGAATGTAAATATAACCTCCCCTCTTGTCCTCCCATCAAACACAAAATCAAATGAGATGAGCAAAGCAAAGCAAGATGGACATGAAATAAATAACATTTCGACAATTTCTCTTGTGACATTCGTTAACTTTTTGGCGATTGGATGGAATGGCGAAGTGTGTGTTCGTTCTTCCCATTTTCGTCGTCTTCTAAATATAAATCAAGTTGTATTTAGGTAAAACACCAATCTTAAGGTCCTTTCAAATGTGTATCGATAGATTGAGGAGGATTGTTTGGAGTTTATTGTGTGATGCTGATGGTTGCAGATTACCATTATCATTACCGTTTTTACCTTTTCGAGTACGAGTACCAGAATTAAGGGAAACACAGGAGACAATCATGAAAATTTTATTAGCAATCAATAACATTTGGCAATGTACAAATCACACACTTATCCCAAGAAGACATACTATTGGAAGGAACAGACACCACCTTAGTGGCGGATATTCGCTAGTCAATAGGGAGAATCAGAGCTTTCGACCTTAATATATAATGGGAGTTTGTGTTTACTTTTAATACCATTTGTCTTTAAAGATTTATGTGCTATTTGTTATAAGGTGTGAGCTGTGAGTCCAGAGACGACAAAATGTCCTTGGTTTTCATTCTTTTGTGTACCTATAAACAAAGTTATGTCCTTAGCGATTTGCAATTTGGATGGTGTTATGGTAGTTGAAGGAAATCGCTTAAACTGTGATTCCCTGTGGAGGTGTAATGAATAGATTACAAGGGAATTTACTCGTTCTCTATCTCCCTGTCTCTTTGCCACCCTCTTAAATATTTGTTAATATGTATACTTCTCAAGTCTTGTGATGGTTTAAATTAAAGCTTTACGTGCTTATTCACTTCAATTCCCAGTGCCACCTCGACAAAAGGTGATAATTTATTCTTATGAGTTAGAAGGTTTTGTTTTTATATAGCCAGTAGAGTTGATGTTGTTCTTGTTTTCCCCACAGGGTGTAGGTATTCAAGCGAAAATTAGCTCCTTTTTTTTATTTTGTTTGAGGAAAAACATTAACAGAGAAAAACAAAACTAACATTGACTTAGTTGCTATAGGGGCATAACTGTTATTTTTATTTTTCGGTTCAGAGTGAAGCACGACGACTTAATGGGGACGCCCAGTGGTGTTTACAGAATTCCATTAAGTCGCTAAGGCTTTTGTTATGTAGTTATACTATCATCAACTATATAAGGCAAAATTAAGATGTGCCAAAGGAAGTTAACTTGGAATGTGTGTGGTTTTGTTACTGTTATTAGATTTTTGTGTTTTATATTATATACATATATCTAGATGTGGTTGTAATTAGGCAGAAAGCGAAATTATATTGTACGTGAGGCTAGAGTTTTGGTTTAATGTGTATAATTGTGCACACGCAACACTAGGTTACTTTGTTTTATTTTTTGGAAATGAATTTGGTTGAAATCAACTTGTTTTTATGTCGAGTAATTACGGTGGACACTCCTATCAGGAGCGGCAGTCGACTTAAAACCAACGACATATGATTCTTAAGGAAATTCATAAAGTTGGTCTTAATTCTCAAAATTCTCTGGTAATAAACCAGAGACTAACACTGGAAAAATGTTCAATTTCCAAGTCTAACTCTAAAATTTAATACGATAGAAGTTAGAGGACACATAAATCTGTTACGAAACCTATTGAAAACTTCCAAAAACAATTGATATATGGCTAAAGTAGCTTTGATATTTAAGTTCAGAAAACTATTTAGGGATCGCAAAAAATGGACCTTTTCGGCTTTTTAAATCCAAGATTAATTTGATTTTCGCTTTTTGAAATGCTGAAATTGATTAAAAATGTATGAATTTTGAAAAATAATACTGAACAAATCTGAACCATTAAGTCATTGCTCTTAAAATTGTCAGTGATGGGATTAACGCCTTGTCAAATAGGAGAGAGGGACGGACGGTGACTTGATATTTTCACCAAAATACACAGTGGATTGAGAATAAGGTGAATTTCTCATGAAATTCCATGGTTAGCATCCAATTGAAAATGGAGAATAGAGAAAAGAATGGTACCTGTAGGGCCCGAGCCCCAACTTACAAACAGCAGTCAAACACTATACCCACTGTGTCATTGCACCCGAAGTATGCGGATTAAAAACTGATAAAGTTAAAGGACCATGGGAACTTTTGTACGGACCCTGAATCACTTTTAACAGTTCGTCAATAGTGATAAAACATAATGTTAATGTCATATAAAAGTTCATAGAATGTATTTACTTTATTTCACTGTTTATAGCATAAATAAAATAAATTGGGTGGCACAACGTCGACAGGAATGGAACGGACCTACAATTTTATGCCAAATCCGAACGCCGAGACGAGAAGCACTTATTCGTGACAAGTGATCAACTTGGAGGATTTGTCAATTACTCGCAAGAGGCAGTAGGCCTGAAAAAAACGAACCCAGACCTCCAGCACTAACCATTACGCTACGGACTACTACACTGTTTATAGCAGCTCAATTCAAATCGCGAAAATAGCGTTTTGCATGAAAAATGGCAACACTCACAAACAAATGATTTACCTACCTCTTTTGAAAGCCACAAGTCTTTTCTTTTATTTTGTTTTTTAATCAAGTTGTTTCTATCAACCGATTTTAAGAAAATCATTTTCAAATTCAAAAATATTGACGAAAAAAAAAATACCTACCGATTTGTTTTCACCAAAATTGGGAATTTTATTTATACATTAGCTTGGAGCATGGATTTCCCTTATTTATTTTGAATCGAGCACGAGATAGTTTACAAAATACTATGAAAGAGGTCACAATAAGAAATAATTTAAGTTTCTAAATTTATAAAAATTAAGTTTTAAGCTTTCCTCACTGGGAACCAAAATGTTTTTTAGTTAAGTACTTATAATTGGTTTTTATTTCTAATAACGAATTATCTTTAAAATTTGATGTGTATGAGATTAGTAGGGCCTTTCCGAAAATTAATATTAAAATATTCGGATACAGGGTTACCTGGTAATTGTAAATTTTGTAAATCAATGTAAATAAAATAAAAACTAAATTTATAAAAAAAACTAAGTTAAATTGTATTTTATTTTATTTTTGATTTTATTTTTAAAAATATTTAAACCAGTATCACAACTTTAACTTATATTGGTAATTGCTTTCGGAGTGTATCTACTCCATCATCAGGCGAATGACAAAAAAAAAGTGAGTCGTATATTTTAATATGAACTTTCGGAAAGCTCAGGGTTGCCGCAAGCTTTAATTAGAATCGAATTTGTGTTTCACGAATAACATCCGTATTTTTGATTATATCGAGAACAAAAACGAGTTTCCTTAGTGATACTTTTGATATTTTGTGTAGTTATAACAAATAACAATTCTTACAAGTGGTATAGAAAATCCAAATATGGACAACATATTTTCAAAATGGTGGAACTCAGTAATTTCAAATAGCGACAGCCCTGCAAATTAATGGTGAAATATTATTCAAGCTATAGAAAACTATGTCAGCAAAAATATACCAATTAGTCTAAGATTTGGCGTACGAAAATGAACCAAAAAAAAAATTATATGAGTCGAAAGGTGTATTTCTGATGAAAGAAATGCAAGTCTGGCAGTCCCTGGTGGCGGCTGTAAGGTGGGAGGGGCGATTTTCTAAAAAATTGACTTAAAACAGAAAAAAATTATTAAAAAACAACGGTAACATGTACAATGCCCTGTTATATTTTAATGAAAGGCCAGAAGTCCCTTCTTTCATTTCCTTTTTAAATAAAGTTCTTTCAATGAATAGTTTTTGAAATATTAATATTTGAACTCAAAATTTTGAAAAAAAAATTTAAAAAATGGTAAAAAATATTTTCTCCGCAAAATTTCACGTAATTAAGTACTATTTTTGTTTCCAAAATTCAATGCCCTTATCAATTTGTAGTCAAAAACTGAAAACGAGATGGTTCTAGGACTTTTACTTTTTAAGATATTAAAAAGTAAATGAACCAGGTTTTTCATAAAAATAAGACAAATCCGGCTAAATTCTTATTTCAGCAACTAGTTAAAATAGGACAAACATGCGGAAAAATTCTTACATTTTTGAAACTTGGTGGGAATATTGGATTAACCATAAGAATAAAGAATCAAAAGAGTCCATAAAAATATCTGTATCCCACGGGTGTTTTTTGGAGGGGGTAAGGGAGAGGTATGAGGTATGAGGGGAAATGGGGGAGGTACGACTTATGGAAATTAAAAAATTATGTTGATACAATGTGGACATATATACATGATTTTAGGGTATTTTCCAATTCCGAATCTAATGGCATCAAAAACTGGTAAAACTAAAACTAAAACTGGTAAACTATTAATAAATACCTTGAAAGAAATGGTACATTGATGAAAATTTGTATAAACATTCAATTTGGCATTCGACAAACGAAACATTTTTAAAAAAATTCATCCTATTCATGGGATAGGTGTTATGATCAAAATTTCATACCTTCTCTTTCCCTTAAGAAAAACACCCTTTCGTCATAGATATTTGAATGTACTCTTTTGATCCTTTATTCTCATGCCAAATTGAATAATTATACAAATTTTCATCAATGTACCATTCTTTTCAAGGTATTTTTTACTAGTTTACCAGTTTTACTGAAAAACAGTCATCTCTGTATAAAATGGACCATAACTTTTTTTAGGATGATTTTATCGCCTTAATTTTGTTGCCATTAGATTCGGAATTGAAAAAATACCCTAAAATCATGTATCATATGTCCAAAATGTATCAACATATTTTTTTAATTTCCATTAGTCATACCTCCCCCTTTCCCCCTCCAAAAAGCACCCGCGGGATACAGATATTTGTATGGACTCTTTTGATTCTTTATTCTTTTGGTTAATCCGACATTCCCACCACGTTTCAAAAATGTAAGAATTTTTTCCGCATGTTTGTCCTATTTTAACTGGTTGCTGAAATAATAATTTAGCCGGATTTGTCTTATTTTTATGAAAAACCTGGTTCATTTACTTTTTAATATCTTAAAAAGTAAAAGTCCTAGAACCATCCGGTTTTCAGTTTTTGACTACAAATTGATAAAGGCATTGAATTTTGGAAACAAAAGTAGTACTTAACTACGTGAAATTTATCAAACAAAAATATTTTTTACCAATTTTTTAATTTTTTTTTTTTTTTTTCAAAATTTTGAGTTCAAACATTAATATTTCAAAAACTATTCATTGAAAGGACTTTATTTAAAAAGAAAATGAAAGAAGGCACTCCTGGCCTTTCATTAAAATAAAACAGGGCATTGTACATGTTACCGTTGTTTTTTAATAATTTTTTTTCTGTTGTAAGTCAATTTTTTAGAAAATTGCCCCTCCCACCTTACAGCCGCCACCAGGGACTGCCAGACTTGCATTTCTTTTATCAGCCTTAATACACCTTTCGACTCATATAATTTTTTTTTGGTTCATTTTCGTACGCCAAATCTGCTGCGGGCTCTTGGTCTAAATGAATTGCACTAACATGTTTCTGCATATGCATTATGCTTCTAGGAATCTAACTACTGTAAAAGTTAGATTATAAATTGCAATCAAGTTTGAACTTTGCTCAAAGAGAAAATAAGACAACGAACCATTATCCATCAAAATAATTGTTATTTAGGGTTAATTTTTCAAAAGTCCATTTAAACCTTAGATATTAGGTACCAGGCTGGAAAAATGCTAAGTTTCTGTCTAGTTTGGGCAAGGCTCCTCTAAGTTTTCAGTAGGGTAAATATAGACAAGGAAAACTTGTCAGATATTTAACAAGCCCTTGCTGGATTTCAGTACCAAACATTTAGACGAGGAAAACTTTAAAACACTCGTGAAGCAATCTCTAGTAAAAAGTTGTTTGACACGTTTCGGGACCCAATCAGGAATATCTCTTGTACACCAACAAAACAAATTGTATAAGCACCATGCAATATCAGAACCATACGACACTTTTTTCTCTCTTTCCTTTGTCTTCTTTTTCGTATCACACTTTACTAGATGAATTGTGTCGTTTTAACTAATATCACGTTTAATATAAAATTGTCATTAAGAACACTTCATTAGTTTTTAATTCATTCACTCGCCTTTAGTTAACTGGTTCGCTTTAAATTGCTGCTTTAAATTTATATGCTTTTTAAAAATATCCTTGGGATTTTAATTTTATTTTGACTGGTGAACTATCAATTTAGCACTAAATCAAGTTTAAAATAGCGTCTGTTTGTTCACTCTCAATTAGCGTTGACAGTCATTTTTGTGTTTGCTTATTTTATTTGTAATCTGAAAGTGTGATTTGAATAACCAAAACCGGCAAAGTTGTAAAAAACCCTTCTGGTGGAAATACAAACTATACTTTTCAGAATATTTTTGGTACACTGAATAAAAATCCAGCCCCTAAATAATTTCTTTAGGTTTTTCGCTATATTGCAATCAAAAATCCATGCAAAACAGTTTTTTTCCACTTTAATATTGGAGAATTTCAAAAACCGAACGTTATAGGGTAATTTTGAGGTCTGCTTGGTATTCAGTGCATTGAAAAATTAAAATAGTTGTAGATTGTTGAAGGTTTTTCACATCTTGTTTGCTTTTGATTCCCACATCGCACTTTATGATTACAAAAAAAAAGCAAACAAAATATCGACTGTGAACGCGTGATTGAGAGTGAATACAAGGAATCAGTTCGTTAACTATCTATTATGGCTCAATATCCTCCTTAAAAAGTGGATTTTGTCGTTTTAGCTAAAACCAATTTTAAATTAATTAAACAATTAGTTAATAGAGGAAACTTCATTTTAAATCGTGAAGGGAGGGTGAATAAATTCAAATATTTAAAATCGATCAATTTCTAATTTTTAATAGCAAATTTAAATTTAATGGAAAGCGAATAAATTAAGCTTAAGTTGTTCTACCTAAAAAGCCAAGTAGATAAAATCCGGTTCTTTGTTGTATGTATTTGTTATGCAGTATGAAATGAAACTTCTTCACTTTCGGCATTGACATTTTGTAAAGCGAGTTAGCCCAGTGGTAGCGCATTGGACTGACATTCAGAAGATCGCGGGATCAAGTCCCAAATAGGCCAGCTTTTGTTTTTTTTTTTTTTGCCTGACGAGGCAAAAGGGTTCATAATCGCCAAAGCCCTTGTTCTTGCCTTTGCTAAATCTTGCTAGTGCCTTGCAAGAATCTATGTAAAACTCTCTAGTGCCCTATCGAAAACTAGATTGTTCTTCTGCGCGGGTAATTATTCTTCGAATAAAACAAAAATGAGTTCATCTTGCTTTAGTATTTATTCATAATAGTTTAACTGATGATCGAAAAATTTGCTCCAGTCTACTTATTGGGCATTTAATCCCCCAAATTATTTTAATAACCGCTCATAAGATATTCCCCGAAGAAATACAATAAAAATCCAAAATTATTTTTCAAACATTTATTATGCCAGAAAAAAAGCATTGTTCAAAAATTCATCAGGCATGGGTAAAATATTTTTAATTTTACCTTTCTAAAGCCTAGTGCCCATACAAAAATGTAATGACGAAATCATAAACGAAAAATTTCGTTGTGCTTTTCGTTCTGTGTTACGCTGTTCGACCAACGAATTTAATGGTTATACCAGATTGCTTTGACAAGTCTCAAGTCTATTTCGCACAGAGTTAATTACCCGGTCAATTAATATTATGCGGAAAACTGACATTTGGATTCATAGTTTTTCGCTGTGTTTTCGTAAGCAATTCGTTGTATTTTTGGTGACCACATGAACATTTCGTTTCGCATCAGCAGCGTACTAGACTTAAAAACAAAAAATTTCAGTCAAACATCATCCTGGGTTGGAATCGGCTAAGGTGATATGTGATGAGTGATAGTCATTATCGACAAATTTCGTCTGCGTAAGGTGACTGTCACAAGTGATAATCATATTTTTGTGACTATTTTCTGTGACAGCTATTTAGCTACCACTTTCATGTTAAACTATTTATGTATGCTATATTTTCTGCATTTTCAAGTCGAAGTACTTTATATTTGAATAAATTTATATTCAAAGAATGAATATCTACCTAGTGTTTTTATTTCTAAAACTTTTGAGCCTTAAAATAAAATTTGTCATGAAAGAGCTTTTTTTACACATTATTTACCTACATCCTACAAGTATGTAGGCATAGTTTTATTAAATTATTATGTCCAATGAGGTTCACATTTCATTACAAATCTATTCAAAAGTGCATTGAATAGTCACGTATTTTTTATTAAGAATTAAAATAAATTGATTTCAGTGAATAGTTGCAAAAATTAACAAAAACAATTGTGCTTTTATTCAAGAAAAAAACTAACCTCCAATAATGGATGCAGTTCGCAGCGCGGGTTTCTTTAAATCAGCAAGGAAACACATCGGCGACGATGTGGTTTAATCACTTGAACTGGAAACTAATTTATATTTTGCACAATTTTGCTTAATTTTCTTGCAATTATTCACTAAAATTGTTTAATTGTTTAAATTATTGTTTAAATAAATTTGGCGACTGCAATAAAGAAAACCTTCAAATTGACTTGAGAGAAATGTCAAATCTTGCTAACATGTGGGAAACTCAATATTTTCCCTCAAAGTGATACCAAATTTGCACTATTTTTTGGTGATCACTTTACGCAGATGGAAAATCAAATACTATCACATGTGACTGTCACAAATGTGATGATCACAAATCACATTACGCGATTCCACCCCTGATTCATTGCGATTCTTTTTCTCACACGTCTATTTTCCTCCTTAAGAAACCTTTCGATTGCAAAAAAAAAAAAAGAATATTTCTCTCCCTCTCTCTGTTAAGAAAATAGCGAAAAAGGAGTTCTTAAGTCAAGATGTCGCAAAACCGAATTTGAGCTTTTCATTATATTATATTTGAACGATGAAAAAAGTTTTCCCCAACGCCGAATTAATTTCCAATAGGAACCATGAGTTTTGACTTAATATACAAAACTATATTGACCTGATAATGACTTCACAATTTTAGACAGCAGTATTCTACCAATCCTCCAATGCAATATGGATTGGATCAAATATCCGACTAGGTAGGTTCCTATACGATTCAGATAAAACCGGAATCATCTCATATAATGCAGAGATATATTATCAAATTAAATCTATGATAATGCTTATGCCTGATGAAAAACTCTGCACTTGCATTCCTTCAGAGAGTTTTTATACCTATATGTATAGGTATATGAGTTTTGTGAATTGCAACACGTAAATGGATTCCAATTCCACAATTAAACCTTAACACTGGATCAACATTTTTCAAAAAAGACCAACATCATTTTATGAATTTTCTCTAACTTAATTCGAACCACTTTACCTCTAGGTAGTTACACAAACTACATCCCACCAATTTTGGATTTGAATCAATTTGACTATATCAGCGCCCCCGGATGATGTGAACAAGCCTTAAAACTCTCAACCACAATCACGTAAAAAGCATTCTTGTTTTGTTTTTTGCTTCCCATACTGTGTATTGCATTTTATTTGTTTTGCCGCAATTTCATGTGTTGATGTGTAAATCATCAACATTTTTATCCCCTCTCGATAATCATGGATGCACACGACTCAACCTCAAAAACATTGAAATCCAATCGAAATGGAATTCTATTTATGGCCGCTGTCGAAAGTAACACAACTATTGAAATTCAGGGAATCCGTTCCCTGTATGATATGCGAAAGAGATATTGGACACGAAATGGTGGTGGTGAGGGTCCTTGTGTATGTGGCAAGGTGGACGTTTTTTTTTTTTTTTAATTTTTTGAAATTCCTACATGCATTGTTCTGTGGTGAGTTAAATCAGTGTTTGCACTCCAACGTAAGACTACTGCTGCAGGCAGCATATCATAAAGGGTTGTGCTGTGCATTCCTCTTTTCCACAATCAGAGTCCTATTTGATCCTAGATTTCTACTTTTTTGTTGGTAGGTACTGAGTACTGACAAAGAATTTGAAGGTGGGAAACATTGAAAAATTCATTTTCTCTAGTTGCAATGTGAATTGAAATAAACACTCGAATCGAACATAGCGCAAAGGAAAACGATACTCAGGTCGGAGTGAGACCGAAATCGAATTGAGAGTTTGACGACCGACAAAGTGACGTTTGGATATCCTGAAAATGTCGTTTTGTCATTGATTTATATAGGAGTATCAGTATATATCTACAACAACAAGCCACAACATGGATAATTTCAATTTTGGTATTTTTCAAAAAGAAAACACTTATAGCATGAGATCATACATTGTGTTGCAGTGTATATCATCTGGATGAGTGTATATTGAAGTTGTGTTACTCTGGGAAAGGATTTCAAGGACTTACCTACCAAAGGATGAGAGCAATCTAAGAGCACGTATAAGTGAGTTGGTTGAAGCTGAAGGATGTCGGATGGACAGGGGTTCCCTGAGGGTATGTCAGGGATATCTATCTATCCATCCAGTGATAGACGGCGACATTTTCCAACGAAATACACAGTTTTTTTTTTTATAAAAAGAAAACAGAAACAAGATACTTTTGAATCCTTAAAAAAAAAATAAAGAAACTAAATATCTTTGTATCCCTCTTGCTATCTATCTAACGAGGTTGAAAAAGATTTTAGGGTATCATAGATGTAATGAATATTTAAGATTTTTTTTTTTTTAACTTCTCTTCGTTAAATTATTATATTAATATTATCAAAGAAAATTAAGATTCTAAAATATTCAATTTAAACGGAAAAAAACCTAAGGAATTGAGATCTTATTAGCGAAAGGGAGTGAATACTGAATTTCATTTTATATTCAAAATTGGGGGATGGTATAAGCATAATGCATAAGGTATGTAAGTGGTTCTCTATATTTTAAAAGCATTTGTTTATGTGTGTCTAATTTGAAGTCAGAATATTGCCTTGATATAGAAAATTAGAATATTTAGCTATAGATATCTACTTGTTAAGTATTTTCTGATTGAATTAATTGAGATGAAAAAAGCTTCGTTCTATTATTTCAACTTTCATTTCGAAATAGAACACGAATTGAAAATTAATTGAGTTTAGTAGGGAAATGGATTATTTTTCATTTTTGAGGGGATATGGATATTTTAAAATTAAATTAAATTGAGTATAGGAAATATTAAAAAGGAAACATTTTAGTCATACAAATCATAATGGGCCCTACTAATAATCAATTTTAGTAACGATTTAAATATTTAAGTAAAATGGGCCATAATTGTATGGGCTCCAAATAATAAACCAACCATGGTATGACTTAAATATTAAGGTGGACCCTAAATAATAAATATTACATAGTATGGTCTCTAAAATATTAAACATAACATGTATGGTTAATTGTTTACAGTCCATATAATTATGGCCTATTTTTCTTAAATATTTAAGTCGTTACTAAATTTGATTATTGGTAGGGCCCAATGTAATGAAACGGAATGCTGGAGACTTTCGAATTATAACAGTTGGATTATTATGTTGAAGCCAAATAAAAAAAGGACTTTGTAAATGCATTGGCAAAATTATTTAATGGAATAGGGATGGAAAATTTCAGTGGAACTTCATTAGCGAAGCTTCATGGGAAAAGTAAATGAAGGTTTTTTTAGGATAAATTGTTTGGTTTTCATTTCAACTTTAACAATAAAATGATGTTCATTTTTTTTTTGATTTTGATGCTAAGTGCACAACTTATGATGTCTTTGATGCACTTTTTTAATCTTAGAAACCAAATTCTAATAAATCTTGAAAAATTCCTTCCACAAAATTTTAAAGCCCGATATATAATCAAAATCTTACAATTTAACATTTTTAAAAAACTCATTTTCGATGAAAATAATTAGCGCTGGCCACAAGACGAGAAAAGTCTCGGTCTCGATTTTAAATATTTATTTTCTTCTGCACGTATTCAAACTATAATCGAAAATATTTCGTTCCAATAATCAACAAGTTGGCCGGAATTATTTTTCGGAGACGAGACCGAGACGAGACTTAATTATACGGGACCGAGACGAGACTGAAAATTTTCAATTTTAACGAGATTGAGACGAGACTTACAAAAGTCTCGTGGCCAGCCCTAAAAATAATATCATAATAATATATTTATAGCTGCTTAATCATTTAAATTTTTTCTTTAACATCAGAATAACGCGTTAAATTCTATTCTGAAATTGAAATTCCTTGCGGCAAGACTTTATTTCAATGCCAATAGAATTTGTACATACACGTCTCAAAACGTCTGTTTTTACTTTGATAAAAGTGGCACTAATATTGCACGTCCAAACAATGGATACATTTTGATAAATATCCAAATTTTTGGTAGCGGTTTCAACTTTGACTCAGCATATCCCAGTGCCAATCGTAGCTGACGGTATAAACTTTCTATTAATTAGGCGATTCTCGGCAAACTGAAACTTTTTGTATTTAAATACTTTTTTTAACTAAACTGTAATTTCTTAAAATGTTTATTGCAACTACAATTTGTGTAAATTACGGTTTTATACAAATCTATAGAATCAATTTGATGGTGAAGACAATTCAACCAAAAAAACAGTCGGTTGGTACACAGTAAGCTTATCAAAATGTCCTTCTTTAACTTTTGTTAAATAGATCTTACTTAAGATAAATAAGTGTAAATACATTATGGGGCGTATTCATAGTCATATTAGACCTGGGTCTAAGTTAATCATAGCTTTGGTGAATTTTCGGACGTTGATTCTATTTTTTTAAGTTTGTCATTTCTACCAAGTTTATTATCTTATAAAAATATAAAACCAACAATTTGTAATTAAAATTGGTCTGTATTCATTGAGCCAAAATTGTCTTAAACTGTAGTTTAGTTAAGCCTGGGTCTATCTGCGACTATGAATATGCCCCTATAAGTTTATAGGTATAAAACTTTGATTTAAATAATCAATGTGTCAATGATTTTTGCACATACTTTTTTTTGTTCACACTACAGATTCAATGGAGAAAAAATTAACATTTAATATTTTTTTAATTCTCTGTGCACTGTGCACATTAAAATATAATATTTATAATATTTATTTTTTTATTTCTATATGTAAAACAAATGTCATTACAGTAGGTAGGGCATTTTCCAACCCTGAACCTCACTTTGTATCTCGTTCCGAAAGTCAATCCTATTGAAAATTATTGTTTTTTGTTTCGTTTTTGAATGAGCACTTAGGTATCTACCTATGAACTTTATGTTTAGCAAACAAAAGCAATTTTTAATAGGATTGATTTTCGCAACAAGATGAATGAGGAGCTTTGAATTTACCAGCTATTTTGTTATGACTCGGCTTGAATGTAAACAAAAAGAACTTTACTTAAACTATGTAGGTATGTTTATGCGGAAAATCTAATTGCATTACAACACAGTCCAACAAAAAACTCTCTCTCCATTTCGGTGTTTTTAAAATTGTAATTGATCAGAAATTTTACGAAAATGGTTGTTTCACAAATGATTCGTGGTACTCTGTCATACTCATAAGCATTTAAACAACATACAATTATTATTAACGAACCAAACTATTTTTACCTGTCGTTAATTCTTTTCGGAAAATTCATTCATTGACTGTGAGTGGTTTTTTGCTAACTCTCAGTGGTACTTTATAGTTAATTAATAAACATTAACATTATAAACATTAAGGCTAGGCGCGCATATGCAACTTTCAGTCAATAAACAGTTTGGTTGCTAAAATGAATCACATGCTCTCAAATGAGAGTGCGCGCACATGCAAAAACTATTTAGTCAACGATTGGAGCAACCAAACAGTTTGTGTTTTGACACAAACTAAACTATCACCCCAAATGAGTTGCTTTGCTTGTGCGTGCGGTAGATATTCATCGCCGCAGTCGAGCTTTAGTGAGGAAGCACAGTTATAACTTCGATTATAATGATCAGATCTTTAAGGTTAAGGTCTTTAAATAAAGAAGAAATGTCAGGCTACATTCTGTATACAAATTATTGGGAAGGGGCAACAAATTTCATACTAAAATGGTGTTTAAAGACCTCATCAATTTGATTTTCCATTACATTTTTGCATAAAAGCTTGAAAAAAAGCCGATTTGGCCACTTTATGAGGCTTATAACTTGAGTTAAATTTGTTGGATATTTATAAACGAAGTACTCAATTATTGTTAAAATATCAGGCTATGCAGAAAATATTACTAAAAAGGTGATTGAGTGAAAAATCAAGTCGATTCCTGGCATTAGAAAATTCAAAAGTTGGTAAAAAAGTTGCTTATGTGCGCGGACATCGATCAAATAGTGAATCAACTATTTAATTTCGGTAAGAGTTGCATGTGCGCGCTTAGCCTAACATCAAACAAATTGCCTGTGTGCTGAGAATCACCCTGTTCTAAACTAAGTAGATTTATCAATTGATTTGTTGTTTAAAAAATTGTATTTTAAATTTTTTATTTTACGAGAATATAAGCTCCTGTTCAGTAAATTTGTTTCTGCTATGGGATTTAGTTTTTCATTTAAATTAATATATTTTAATTGGAATAACTTTTCTACACACACAGAGTTAATGAATTGGTGTGGGGAATAACATAACAAGGGCCATGTAGAAAAATATCTTATTTTTTAATAAGTATATTTTTCAATTAAGAATTTTGATAACTATTAAGTCATGAATAAATTATGATGCAGACAAATAAAATAACGGTTAAGGCTTAACGGTTTTTCTTAAAAATATATTTTGTACTTGCATAGTTCCCTTTGATTTTCCTTGGCCGATTCAATTATTTTTATACATTTTGTCAGACAATCAAACCTAATCTTGTTTATTTGCGCCGCAAAAAAGTCGTTTTAATAATCATACATATTTAAATAATTGGCCTTTTTTGTCAAATTGTTTATGGAATGGATCGAAATGTATGGATGGATGGCTGTGTAGCCTAAGATCCATTAGACACATTTTTGGAAGACAATAAAATAACTTAAGATCATAATTGTTTAGGATAATGCAATTGGATCGATATCTTCAGTTAGGAAGTTATGTAGAAAATTGAATGAGTACATTTCTTCTTAACTGTTTTTATGTAAGATATGTTCATATCCAAGAAAAAGCGTTTGCTTTTATTTGCGGGGAACGTTGGATGTCTTTATTTTTTTTTTTTTTTTAATTATTAAACATTTTACGACCTCAAATAGAAAAGTGTTCTTGAAATCTTAAATATTAGAATTGTGTAAAAAAAGAATAAAGAAAAAGAATTAGCTGATTTTATAAGGCCTGGTCTCATTAATTTTTTTTACACGCTATCAGTACTGCTTATTGCAAGTATTTGTAACATTACATAGTACGATGGAAGTCGAGATGAAAAATATCAGGGTTCCGAGAACTATGACTTCTAACGATCAAATGAGTTTCGTCTCAAAGAACCGGTGAATCAATGCAACCAACCAGGAGTTGGTATAAAAACAGAACATCGGTTACTCTGCGACGTTTTTCCAGAGATGTCATATTTAAAAGAATAAGGCGATTGCTATAAGGAGGAAGATGATTGGGATCATTCCAATTCAGATGTCTTAATGCAAAACGCACAAATTTACGCTGGACAGATTTGATGCGATTAATGTGTACAGAGTAGTGGGGTGAACATACAGTACTCGCATATTCTAAGTGGGGACGAACAAAAGAGTTGTAGAGGCAAGATGTAAAGTGGCTACACGAAAATTCATTGCAAGCATTGCATTAGCTTTATTGAAGATTTTCTCAATGTGGCATCGATTGGCAATTTGAAACATTCAAAAAAAGATTGTTATGTAAACACTAATCATACAAAATATTTAGGTCATTTTGAAGAGATACGGAATTAGACTGGTTTTTGATGATCTTAAATAACTTAATATCATCAGCGGAGATAGGTACCCTACAGGATTTAACTATCGAAACAACATCATTGATAGCAATTATAAAGAGAAGTGGTCCAATGTGACCACCTTGAGGTACACCAGAGTCCGCAGTTATTGAATCAGAATGGTAAATTTATAAACAGAAATCAAACAATTTTTGTAGAAAGTATAATGATATTTTTTGGAATATGTATTTCGAAATACATTAATTTAAAAACATTATAGGTAACTATAGAATAGTTAAATATTATTTAAACAGCTTTTCCGTCTGACTCCTATACATACATGGAATGATATTATTAAAATTCTATTTTGAATATTTATACATAGTGAACTTCATAAAAACACAAAGTATCCCAAATTTATTAAAAACAGTACAATACTACCATAACGATAAGATTATTTCCTTTCTTCGTTACCTTTTGATTATTAATTTTCAAGTTACCTTAAACCCACAAGAGCTAACTTTAATTTTTAACGTTAAGTTTTGACTATTTCAATAAGAAGAATAAAAACTAAATACAATTTTAAAAATTTAAGAAGATCACCCCCATTTTTGTCTGATTTTTTAAGATTGGAAAATTATCTGAAGAAGGATTATAAGTACATCCGAAACGTCTAATTGAAACCAACAGATTATTGTAAAATCTAACTGTTGTTGCTACTTTTCCTTTTCTTGTCTAATCTTAAGCGACTCCATCAATTTTATGTTCCAGCCTACACTAGACTTAAATGAATTAAACAATTTAAAGCAGAGAGAGTGTATAGCAACTCAGCTACATTTTTACACCGAAAACCGAAACAGAATTCTTTAAAATAATTTAGTTTGTTATTGTTTTGCGTGTTAAAATTTTGCTGAGTTCCTATAAACTCTATAAAAAAACCAAGTCTTATGTTGTTATCTGCATCTTCCTAGGAAGACTTTGTTATATTACAAATAAATACAAAATATAATATTCTATACATAAGGGAACTTACCAGCAACTAAAATTAGCGACCACTTAAATATTTAAATACTAGCCGACCCGTGCTCGCGTTGCTTCGCAATCTTTAAAAAATAATATTTTGTTAAGTTTGCTATCCCTGAGTACATAATATTTAAGGAGTTTGTTTTATATTTGCATACCTTCCTACCTACATACATATTTTTTTTTAAAGCTTCCGGATACACAATGTTTTGTAGTGTAGCCATTTTGTAAATATGTGAAGCGCTTTTTAAGACTGAATTCATTTGATTTTATTTATAACATTTTCCCTTTTAAAATATTCGACAAACACCATTCAATTGCTTTAATATTAATTGTATCTCTTTCTTTTAATACACACGATTGTAAACTGTTTTTTCCCGTTATTTTAAGGTCTCAATCTTGAAGATCCGACCATTAGAATTCAAGTTATACGCTTTTAACTCGAACATTTTTTTTTCCACCCCGAAACACCTTCTTTTATATATAAAAGCGATGCATGGCGATTGCCGATTATAAGAGATACACAATACGCAAATAATTTGATCATATAATGTGACTCTTTTCTTCCTACATACCATACCTACCTAATTCACACGCATACACTTTCTTGCTACAAGGGTAGCTTTACGTTTTGGCGCTACATAGCTATACTATTTGCTCAGCTTGTGTATATGAATAAGAAAAGATATAGGTCTGAAAAATTTCGTAAGAATGTTGAGTTTATCAAAAAATTCTTATTATTTTAAAATATCAACCCCTTCTGAGTGTATGAGTGAATATTTGGGACAAACTTTTAGAAAAAAAGGTGACAAAAAATAAAAAAAAAAAAAAAAAAATTCTGAATAAAATTAAGAAATAAAAAATATCCTTAAACCGTCTCATAAGCATAAAGAATATTACAAAATTTGTTTCACGTAAATCAGTTAATTATTTAATGAGTTATGCGCGAAGGAACAAAATAATTCTTTCGTCCTTATGCAATAGTTAAGATTAAGATTAAGATATGTACATTCTACACTCAATAAGAAACTACATTGTATGTTTCATAGTTAAGATTGCAAACCATGTGGTTTTTATTATGTAAGAAGTATTTAAGAAATACTACGTATGGTTTATTATTTAGAGTACATACCATTGTGGTCCTGTTTACTCAAATATTTTAGACGTCGCTAAATTTGATTATTGGTAAGGCCCAATGTATAGGGATTTTGTTTTGTTTTTGTAAGTAAATTTAAGTAAATTTATCTTTAAGCCAATTTCGGTTTCTCAAAATCATTAATAAATTTAGCATTATCAATATGTGTGAAAGATAAATGGTAACTTCAGACCAAAGAGTATTGTTTAGACAAAACATTTTGGCGAATAGAAAATGTTGATTTAACAGTGAAATTTCAAAAAAGCAAAAATAATTTTCCTGATGAAATATGAATTTCCCCAAAAATTAACTGCGTTTCCATGTATCTTATTTGTATAAACAAAACACAAATGTTGTATCTATGTAATGCCATATCTGACTCGATAATTCTTCTTGGTATATAATTTAAACTGAAACCGCAATATCAATGGTAAGTCCCGGAATGTTCTGGACTCAAATGAAGCAGCAGGCAATTGCCTTTAGTTTGAGTCCGAAAATATGTATTCTATGTTGTGGTTTTTCTAAAAACGAGAGCAGAAATAACTATTTATGCTTTATAAATACGGGGTACTTGATATTAAACTTAAGAATTCATATAACTTTTAATTTTATTTATGTATGCATATATTTATTAGCGGATACATATATATTTGTTTATACCTTGCCATACATAAATCCCTTTATATATTTATATACAAAAAGTTTAAATTTACATAAATTATTATTTGTTTGTATTTTAAGTTTTAAAGTTAAGAACTTCAATTTGACTTTAGTGGGCTAGTTAAAGCTATCATTGAAACGCATAATTAAAAATTTTAAGTATTAATTTTGGAAGGTTTTGATGGACAAATAAATGATTACTTTGATGTCAATTTATATTTCTAGCAAAACAAATTATGTAGTTCAATTTGCCCAAGCTTTCCTCATAAAATTTAACAATGATGAACTGATTATTTATTTTTATTCTTTGTCTTGCTTTCTTTAGTTCATTTAAATTAAAAATGGTATTCTGTTAATTTTAACCAACATGTTATTAAATTATTATTCGGCTCACCCTTATAAAATGAAATATAACACGGTTAAAAGTTTTATACGAAAAGTATTTACTTTTAGTCATATTTATTTTTATATTGGGAAAGTAATATTAATAGGATGAAAAACATTTTGACTAAAAACAATTATCCGAATCATGTGATTAATAGTTTAATTAAATCTGTTCATAATGAAAATAGTAATGCACGAATAAAAGCACCTACAAATTATGATAGAAGAAGCTACCAATTCCTATCCTCAACACAAGAAGAAACTAATATTACAAATAATAAAATTTACTCAGCTTTAACATATATTCCTGTACTAAGTGAGTCCTTAGCGAAGAAATGTGAATATTTTGTTCCTGAGATAAAAGCTGCTATAAAACCAACTAAACAACTGTCTCATTTCTTTGACAATACAAATTCTACAATTGAAAAATCAAATAATAGTAGACGTATATTCGATTCCATGTAATGATTGCCCAAAAATATACATAGGATAAACAATTCAAAAACTAGGATCACGTATTAATCAACATAAAAATGAATGCAAAAAAGTTCTTGATGGTTCTTCTAAAACAAATCTAGCAGCATTAGCTGAATATGTTAAACAAAACGGACATCCTTTTGACTTTGAAGAGGAAAACATTTTAAAATTTAAAAAACATACATTTAAATTACATGTTCATGAAGTAAATCAAATTATTAATGCCTTACCAATCTTTAAAAAAATAATAACATTATGGATGGGTAACATATGGACAGACATTTCAGACATCTCAAACTTAATAATTAAAAATTCGATGATGGTTTCCAATGACAAGGCTGTAACTTGTGCCGTATAATTTAATTTTGTGTTTAATTTTACTTAAATTTTATATTATTATCATAGCTAATTATTTTATTTTGCTTGATTTTATTTTATTTCATTTCATTTTATTTCATTTTATTTTATTTTATTTTATTTTATTTTATTTTATTTTGTTTTATTTTAATTTGCTTGATTTTATTTTGCTTGATTTTATTTTATATTATTTTATTTGTACCTTTCATGTTTATTCGTATCTGTTTAATTTAATTGTATTTCAATGTTATTTATTTTAATTCATAAAATGAGTAAATTTAATTTTCATTTTTTCTCTTACCTTGATTTTCATCTTTGCCCGGATCAATCGACCAAACATGGTTTTCTGTCTCTCAAATGCACTTGGCGCAGTAAAAAAAACTTTTTCACTTAGTGTCATTTTTTTTCCAACAAATAGAATGAAGGGATTTACGGATATAACATTTTTCTTAGTACAAAACTTTGCCAACAAAAATCTTTCTCCTTCTCTCTTGTTACACTAAGATTCAAAGTTCTTATTTGATTTCATCAAACCAAACAACAACAAAAAAAAAAAAAAATGATAAAAGAGCTGTACGTTAATCAATTGAAGAACTTATTCTTCTTAGGACTTCTTTTTGGGCAAACAACAACAAAAAAATACTGCACTTTCGGTCCATAAATTTCACAAAATAAATCGACTCATTAATATTTTTCGCAAGAAAAGATGCCGATTATTTTTTTGGTTCATTTCAAGTTCCATAGTTCGGCATTAAACACAAAGAAGTAGGATAAAGTTTGAACTCAGCTCGAACACTTAAACTTTAACACTTTACAGTTAAAATTCACAAAAAAAAAAAATAAATAAAACACAAAATGGTCATAGATCGTCGTACATATGCATGCAAGTTTGTATAATAAAACGAACAACGTCTCGTGAGGAACTTTTTTAATTGAAAGTAATTAACATTAATTCAGTGTTAGTTCGGTAGTTAAGTCTCGGTGGTTGGTTTCGGTTCGAAGAGTGGGCTTTTGTTCGTCGTCATGAAGTTTATGGCACACAACGGGGACTACTTTAATAGTTATGTCACAGTTTCTCTTCGTCCTCGTCCTCGTCGACGAGACCTGGGCTAGGAAGACACAGATGGAAAAAAAATCTATATGTGATCCTTGTAATTTGACACGCAGTCATGCCCACCTTTGCGATGAATAGGGGGGACTGTTGGTTCTCCCTGCTTCCACATGAGGGGGACTTTATATGTACTTCTGGCACTATGCAGTTCCAAAGCCAACCACACCAGAAGCAGCTTCGACTACTCGTACTTAAGCCATGATGACGGGGACACACACAAACAAATCAGGTTCTTGTGAAATGGCATCCTCAAAAACATAGATATCACTATTGCTCCCCGGTGCGCTATACCTTGGTATGCGGTGGTGAAAGTCTCTTGCGGAGTCAGATCAACTGAAGGATTATGCTGACGACTCTAGTGGTTCTCCAGAATCTTTCCATTTTTTTTTGTTCGTCAATCCTTTTGTTCTGAGAGTCCTTTTTATAATTTTTTTGTATCCTCCAATTCATTTGCAGCGAAACAGAAGAACAAACACTGTTCAAAAATTCACAAGTCCTATTTTCCTTTTTTTTTGTATTAGGAAGTACACCAGGAGGTGGATATTGAAATTATACTCCTGGTGGTATACGAGCGAGCGACGTTCAACTCACTCCGAGAACTTGCGACCGACTAAATGAAAACTCAGCTGTGCGGTTCTATTTGAATGAACTTCAGCCTGGGGGCGATAAGAGGCCACAAAATTCCAGCACAAGTACCAGCAGAAGCAGCAGGAACAGCAGAAATGGCAGCAGCAGCAGCTACAACGACCGAGAACACATTGTGTATGCCGTGGAACGTTGCCGGTGAAATGAGGGCTGAAATGTGTGCTGTTTGTGGTAAGGGCGCGGGCGCACTTTTAGCAGGTTCCTCTTTCTCTTTCCTTCGGTTGGTTGGTTCGGTTGTTATTTTTCTCCTTGAAAATTGGAAACCCTCGGAATGTGTAGCTTTTTTGTCTCAACCTATCGTCCTGGTTTTCGCAGGATGCAGGCTGCACAGCAAACTGACTGGATATGGATAACTGAAAACACTACATCACCAGGCCAGACTGCTGAACGTTTAATTTTTTTTTTTTTGTTATTTCCTCAGTTTTTCGATTAGAATACTGTGTGGTCGTATCGTCGTCGGTCGTCTCCCTGGCGCCAACATAAGAGTTGCCATTTTTTTAAAAAGAAAAAAGCTCATTTTTGTGGGAGTATAAGAGACAGAATTGATATGCGCAGGTCTGATTGTAGGCGATGGAGCTTTTTAGTGCCTGGTAGTGTCCCCGATGAATTGAGTACATGCATATGTTTCGTGTGAAACGAGTTCAACCGCACCAGAAAGTCAAATATGTGTGTCGTCTGTTGCAGAAAATAACAGCAACTAGCTAAAGCAACCCCTTGGCAATATAAGAGAGAGAGAAAGAGAGAGACAGGGAGAGAGAAAGTTGGTTGGGGGTGCAAGTGGAACTAATGACGATGCCGAACGACCTTTAGCAAATTGGTGACATTTTAAGATGACTGTATACAAATGCAACTATCAGTGTGTCTATGCCGAGTGGAGTTGACTCCCAGGATGAAGTGTTAATTTTTCATTTAGTTTACAATGTCTACTCGTACACTATAGTGTCATTCATGCCCCAGGTAGAGTGATGTTTGCTCTGAGGGTGACGATTTCAAGTTATTTCATTTCATTCTTCGTTTTTCTAACTTTTTTTAGGTTTTAAAAGGTCATACACTGGTTTTGTTCTACATTATTATTTGTTTTGTATTCAATAGATTTTAAATAAAAAAGTTTGAATATTTATTTATTTGTAATTCTTTGACATTATTTTTTGTTCACTCAACTTTGACTTGCAAATTAAAGCAGACACACTTAAATAAACTGAGATTTATTCCATTTAATCCGGCTTCTTTCACTTTAATGAGCGCGGACAGAATCTTTATTGGAGCTTACATGGTTATTTCGAATGTAATTTTGATTTTGTTTGAACTGGAATAATTTGTTTTGCTTGGAGTGTTTTACAAAAAATTATATTTGTCAACATATTCATTAATGTATTTCCAGTCCTGGAAAATAATCGCGGTATGCCTATGCAATACAAAAATTCACTGCCTTTTGAGATTTACCTACAGACTTCCATTTAGCTGGGATTAATTTATTGATATAGAGACAAGAAAACTCAACCTTTGCCGATCCGTTTTCTGCCATGAGCTCTAATTTCCGAGATAAATTAATTGAGATAAAATAAAATTTTCTTAAAAATTAAATAAAAGGGTATTATTGCTAAGTTGACGTCAGCTTAGCATGACATCCTTTATCTAACAAACGAAATAGAAATTGACTATTTCGCTGCGTAACTAATTTGAAATTAATTATTTTTGGGGCCGATTTTTCAATCATCAGTTTAACTATCAGAGGAATAAATACCATAGCAACAGAAACCATGTTTTGATTTATTCGAAGAATAAGTACTATCTGAGTACATACTACTGACTATTTAAAAATTGGCCCTTAAACATCTATAGTCGTGTTTTAGGCTAGGTGCAAATTGAGACGCGATCGACGCGACACAGCACAGCACGAGTTTTTGTAAACAATATAAATCAATACAACAACAAATATTGATAGAGCGAAACGACATGACTTGACGCGTGTTTTCCGAAAATCGCGTGACACCGTGATCGAAACACAGTTTTCCTTGCGAGAACGGCGCGTGTTTGTTTTTTACAGTAAAAAAATTAAATATAAAATTGTCGTTGGTTTTGAAAATAAAAAATCGTTTGCTTTTTTTTAAATTTATTTTTTTTTTTCAATTATCAATATATCACACGATCTTTGCTTCAATTAATTTGTATTTTGACACGAGACACGCGAATCAATATGCGTAGAACAGCATGACGCGATTGTGTAATCGTGTCGTGCGACGCTCGTCAGGTCACGTCACACGTTTCGGACGCGGCTCAATATGCGCCTAGTCTTATGAGAAAGTGTATAGAAACTCAGCAAAAAGTTTACACGCAAAACAATAACACAACAAATTATTATTCAGATTTGTGTTTGCATTTTCTGGGTAAAAATATTGCTGAGTTGCTTTACACTCTCTCAAAAAACATGGCTAGTATCTGCTCTTGGGGCGTTTATATTCATTTTTGAGAAAATGTACCTTCTAAGTTTAGGTCAAGATAACAGATAGCTTTGTGTTTCGGAATCCAAAACGCAATTCATTCTTGTTTCTGTAACTAATTGGTCTAAACTGGTATAAAAGGCAAGGTCATGTGACCAATAAAGGTTTGGTAACTTGTCCATACCGAATCATGACGGCTTTCAATTAACGGCAATTTATGTCGGAATTAAAAAAAAAAAAAACTTTATGGTAAACTGGGGCACATTCATCATCGGGGCACATTCGTCAAAGCTATTTTCGATTGAATGCACTCTGAGTTAAGAAATGAAAATAGCGCTGAATACTTCCATAACTGAATTCATGAACACACTCTTAGTTTGACGTTTGTAGTTTCGCGCACAAAAAAGTTATGTGTTGTTTTTGGTTTTTGTGATCTACGGTATAATTTTGGCTAAAGGGTATGTAAGTGATTTTCAAAGTGAAAAATTAATTCTAGAAAATGCAGGTTTCACTCAGTTCCTAGTTCAATTGGAAATAAGTGAAATAAAATTAAGAAAAAGCCTTTTTTTTAGTTGTGATAAAAAAATGTGACTATTTTGAAAGGTCGGGGTAGATTCAGCATTTTGATTGAGGAACATTCAGCAGGTGCCAAATGTACCTCGGGATTTTCAAAATTTTTCTATATTTTAATTTTTACAGATATGGTTTAAAATTATAAAAATTTTCATAACTAAACATGAATTTTTTTTTAATTCTATTTTAAATTGTATTAAAAAAAATCAAATAATTTGAAAGAATTTGAGTTCCTAAACATGTGTTCAATAGAATTCGCTAAACAGCTCTAAACGGGTGAATAGTTATGCTGTGTATAAGAATTTATGTAGCCTCTATACAAAGTTGCACAAAATAGTGATTTATAATACATTTTCCCACCCAGTATAGTTATACAGGCTTTGTGTCAAATAAAGTAGCAAAAAGTAGAAATCTATTACGTTTTGCTTCCAAAACTGACAACGGGACGCAGCTGTTTCTGAAAAATCAAAAAAAAATAATTTTGTCGACGATAGGGTTTTTTTTTGATGTTTTTTTAATTTCTTTTGTTGTTATAGTTATCGAGTTGTTTTGTTTCTTTTTTTTCTGTTTTCAAATATAATAAAATGTATTCAAAAGAAAAGAATGGGTATTTGTTGATTTTTTGAATGAATTATTCCATTCAGTCACAGCGTGACATTTTTGTTGAGAAAAATATAAGAGTGGCTCTTATTTCTATTTCTCCGTAAACTGATCAACGTGATTTTGTGTATAATTTTATTGAAATTGCTTAACGTTATAAGCCATAGCAGTTGAAGAGTTGTAAAATGTTGATAGAAGTTCTTCAAATTTCGCACGTATATTATGCAGAATCTATAAAATAATGAGTGTACAAAAGATTTTCCTTGTCTTTTTAAAACAATATTCCAACAAAATTAACAATTACTAAACACAAAAACATATCTATCTATTGTTTGTATTAATTAATATTAAAATTATGAGTGAGATTTCAACACAAACATTGCACAAATACACATTATTATACATTATTGATGTTGTGTGTAAGTCAAAGTGACATTTCGATACTAAACAGCCTTTATGTAGGCTAAGGCTCTAAGCAACCTCCAAACAAGTTTAGCTTATATTGCATCTATACAACGTCACAAACGTTTTATAAATCACGTTTTTGCGTTCAGATGCATTTATAAATAATACTGGTGATGTTTTTCTTTTATATTTTTTTATGTTGTCCTGAAGTAATTTTTGTTTTTGATTTGTTTAAATTGTATTTCAAAAGAAAAATATAAAATACTATGAACGTACTCTTCACATATTTTTTTAAAGTTTTCTCAATGCTGAATGATCCCCATCGAATGACGAAAGTGCCCCGGCCCGCGACACTTTCATTAAACAAAGGTGAATTTTATAAAAGGCTAAAATTACAATCTGGTAAATAAAATCAAAAATATTTCCAAAAACTATTCATAGATATTGAAACTACCCGTTAAGCCAAAAAAAAATATGTTCACATTATAAAAAAGGTAATATAGGCGTAAGACAAAAAAGTAACGAATGAGCCCCAGTTTACCATACTTTGAACCAGCTCCCGCTTTGAATGTTCTTGTACCTTCTGAAAAAGTATAAAACTTGCCAAACTTTGCTTTAATGTTAAGTTTAAATCATTTGAACCCAATCAAATAAGGCTTAAATAAAATACAAAATTAAATCTGTTTTTTTTTTTTTTTTGTTTATTTGCAAATAGTTAATTTACCCCCAAAACCCCCCCGCGTTCGCGCCTGGTACAGGGGTTTTTGGACTTGCAGGTTGAATGGCGAAAAATTCGGGTTCATAGCTAATTTCTTGTAACTATCAGTTTTTTTTTTCTGTTTTTAAAAATGAGTTTGTAAAAATTGTAGCTTCTACAATTCCAAACTCAAAAAACTTAAACATTTCTTCTTTTAGAAGAATGGATTTCAAGAAAAACCTTGGACAACAGTTTTTTTGTTTTAATGTGATATTTTTTCAATACCCGTGCCGTTTATTTAATTTACCACCCGTTCAAAATAAACTGCAACACAACGACAAGCTCGAATACTATTTTCACTATGCACTATGATTGGGAAGTTGAGCAATGTTAGCGATTTACGTTCTCTGATGAGTGCAAAATGTGTCAAACAAAACTTTGTTGTTTTTGAGAGACTTACGGTTTTTAAGACACCAAGGAAAACTTCTAACGCCCTCTTTTCCAAGATGGCACAGCCACTAAACCTTTATACACATACAATAATCTTTTTCTACCCAAAAAGCAAAGATCGGTCAAAATTTTGTAACATTTCTATGGACTTGCCTTTTAAATATGCTTCATTTGTGCAATAAAACAAATTGTTTACTTCAAGATTCCATATGGTTTTTTGATTATCAATCAAAATAGAAACCTATGCACTTTAAAGTTAAACACACTTTATTGTTATTTCCTTGGATTGTGGGACTATGTGGGTCTTATTTTCCAAAAACTCTTCAAATATTTCATATCTAGGCAAAAAACTTCATAATTTATATATGTATGTATGTGAATATGGGTACTTCCTATACCTACAAACCTTACACACACATCGTCCATCACATAAAATCATAACTATATAACTGCTCTTTGGTCTGTTTTCCAGGATATACATATGGGAGGTGATATTTGCTTAAACATTTATAGAGAATGCCCTAAGCAATAAGCATACCAATTATTTTATAGCCCAATCTATGTAGAAATCATCTTTCGAAGTTGATGGCTGGTTTATACAGTTCGACGTATCAATCTGAATAAGCTTGAAATTTAGTGCTTCGGTATAGTCTTCGCAAAAGGGTAGTTTTTGTTGTGCGTGTGTTTGGTCTATAGTGAAGAGACGAACGGAAGTACCAACTCTCATATCAAAAGAGATATTTTGTGAACACCGAATGATATTGGCAATTTAATGGCAACAGGTGCAACTAAAATAATAAATTCTGCTACACTACTACTTTTGTTGCGTACCTTCATTCTACAATCTACCCAACTTTACACCCCGTATCACTGGATTGATATAACATATTGTTAAACTATAATTTTTTTTTTGAAGTTAATGCTTCTACAAATAACTTAAAATTATTATTCATAGAAACAGTAGGGGTATTCATGCAACGTCCTAAAACACTGGATAAGTTTACGATTTGGTTAATGAGCTGTCAAATTTTGTATGGACTCTTATGTTTTACGGGTTGCTACTTCCTACTAAACCCCAAAATTTACGACCTTTTTTCATTTTTTGCCTAAGAAGTCAACAAAATATACACTTTTTGCAGAAAATTACCTTCTACACTTTTTAGAACATAAAATTTACTACAAAAATGGTCTACAAAATCTAGAAATGAAAAATTGTATTTTATTTTTGTATGAATTAATTTTCTTGTATAATTTTCACAATACTTAAAAACCAAAGGAGTTGGTTAAAGCCGTAAAAACAATTACTTATTACTAAAAAATTAATTTATTATTATCATTTCATTAAATACATTTAAGTTTTGTTGTACAAAATAAAAATTAAAATAATGTCAAGGTAAACATAATAAAAATTGAAAAAAATGGCTTACTTTGAGCGACCGTATTTTGGATGATTTTTTTTTAAACACTTTTTAAAATAAGTCACTTTAAAGGAAATTTTATTGTCTTTCTTTTATGTGGACAATTTCTAAACCTATCTCTGCTGGAAAAAGTTATAGGCAAATAAGTAAACAAAAAACAAAAAAAAAAATCGATTAACACTTAAAAAATGTATTTAAATTTTTTTGGATAGGCCAAGTGTATAGTAAATTTTATTCTCTACAGAAAGGTTTTCAGAATTTTCACAAAATTTAGCTTGGTTTTCAAGTTATATGCAAAAAACCAAAAAGGGTTGCAGTTACCCCCCCCCCACAAAATTGCACCCTCTCGTAATAAAACGCTCCGTGGTTTTTTTTATCTTCCATGAGTCATTGAATGACTTTTACAATAAAAACCCTGGAACGTCTTCTATATGACATAATCAATAGTCTATTAGTGGCTTCATGTAATATGACATGTATAATTTCATCACGCTCTAGCTGGTGCATTTTCTCGCCAAGTGGTGAAGCTTAGGTTTTCTACAATTACAGGCATGGTTTATGAGTTACAAGCAAAACTCTAACGAGAGAACTGTGTTTTCCAAAAAGTACGAAATATTGGCCTTTTTTCACCGTATGTACTCTAGTGGCTAAACCGTTTATTTTACAAAAAAAAAATGTGAAGACCAATTTTGAAGGAAGTTAAAAGATATGTATATTGATTCAATAATTCAACAAGTCCAATTAAACAATGCTCAGTCTTCAACTTGGCTGATTTATTTCAGTAGTATATAGAAAAAACACTCATATGTTAACAATGCCAGGCCACGGGTAAACAAAATTTCCAACAATTCTTGATTAGAAATTCTAATTGGGTTGGATATAGTTCAAAATTGATTTTCTCTGTAAAATTGATGTAAGTTGGACTGAACTTAATAAAAATTGCGTCTTGACAAGGCCCTCACTGTCAATTGAAGAGTCCAAGTGAGGACGCCGGGACGAAACGCCAATGAATCAAGAAATTTTATGTTCTATAAAGTGTTGAAGGTAATTTTTTCAAAAAAGTGTATATTTTCTTGACCTTTTGGCAAAAAACTGAAAAAAGGTCGAACATTTTAAGGTTTTTTGCGATTTTCGCTGTGAAGCCATGTACGTAGGAAGAAGCAAAGTTGAAATTCGGATTCAGCGACCCCTAAAACATAAAAGGCGAGTGAGAAAAAAAACTTCTATATTTTTTCCTGACCAAAACACCATTTGACTGGACTCTACCGCACGCAATAGTTTACACAAATCAAGAAACCGACATTATGGGCGAACCATAGAATTTTTTTTGTATTCGCTCATTTTCGTCCGACCACTACCGTGAGCCGACGACTATTGTAGTTCCATCGTGTATCTTGCATTTTGTTTATCGTTCCGAGGCATTCGGCTCTGATTTCGCGTTTAAAAATAACTTCGACGTCAAAACACGTCTACTCTGTCACACACCAAATCTGTCAAATAAACGAACAGCTGATTCAATTACACAGCATTTAACCAAATGAATTATAAGGTCGTTCATGCAAACTTTTGTGTAAACTTAACATTTTACAAAATTTGTAAACTTACGACGCACGTTGCATGAATACCCTTACTAAAATAAAAAGAAGAAAGAATTTACAGACGCCGAGTGTATTTGAAAAAGAATAAGTTAGCATCTTTCACATAAAAGGGACATAGAACTACAAACATCTCCACCACATTTAGAATATTATTTGTCTATCTTATGCATATTTCCAGGGTAAACCCCTTTCCTTTTGCAAATGTCGAATTGAAAAGCAATAATTGTGGTTGTGTTTTGGGGGAGGAAAACAAGAATACTTTTGGTCATATCGAAGCTGGTACGAAAATGTTTATGCAAAATCAAAGCTTAAGTTTATCTCCATTGCCACAGAATTTTATTGTTATACTTGAATCAACTTTATATAGCTAAGCTATACGCATAAACTTGAACTAAGTCTTAAAATATGCTTGTGCATATTTGAAGAAATTCAAGCAGAGAACACTTGGCAATTATTAAACTCTTTGATTGGTGCAACTATCAAAAAATGCATTAATTAATAAACTTACATAAACTAAAAAAGGCTTTTTGAAATAATTGTCTAAAGAAAAGTTTACTTCAGATAAAGCTTTAAAAGAAAAAACGAAGAAGTACCAAAATTAAGTGCTATAAATAGTTAAGTTTTATTTGGTTCAGTTTTAAAACTAAGTATTTATTATGAATTCCTTATGGGGATTCATAATCTCTTATATTTAGTTTTCACTTCTTCCTTGCAGAAATTTATTAGAGTCCTCTATATCAGATCTGTGTACCTGACCTGTAGTCAAACAATTATACATGTTTTAAATTACACATGTACATATGTATATTCACATGTATTTCTAAGTACACATGTATTTCTTAAACACGAGTGTCTGTTTATAAATACACTTTTTTATAATTCTAATTTTACCGATATGCCTGTAAGACCTACGGTCGTTTAAATGCAATTCACGGCAGTTGTTCGAAGCGATATAGAAGGATTTGAACACGCATGTATAGTACATGCCTATTTCTAATTACATGTGCGTTTCTTAATACATGTGTATTTCTCAATACACCATCATTGCTTTTTCATGACCTTGGAAGCAAGAAGGGGAAAGGTTTTTTTTTTTTTTAGTGTAGCACTGAACAAGAACTAATTCCGTTCAACATAGAAGAATACATCTTTGGAACAAGAGGCGAAATATAGCGTATTTTGCGTATTTGAAGATCATCAAGTATCGTTAAGAATAAAACTGACTTATTCTTGCAAGATTTCCATGGGAAATTGAAAAGCATGAAGTCTAGTTACGTACATGTTTAAAAATGTCGAAAATTGTTTTGTTGTATTAGGTACGTTTTACTTAATTTTTTCTTATCTAAGAATTTTCTTCTTCAAATATGACCGATGGCGTGGCCGTCCGGTGGCATAACAGGTCAATTTCGCTCGTTCAAACTTATTTCTATTTTCCTCAGTTGCATTGGTTTTGTTACATCGGAAATTTAGTATCATATCTTGGAATCGTCTTAACAGCTCTTCGTACCACGAGTTTCCTTTCGATTTAGTGCATAGTGACCAGTTCAAGTTCTGGAAGAAATTGTTGAGACAGTCCTAGTTGGCTTTTTGGTATTTGTATAGCTATATGGTTCGCGTACAGATTTTAGTTTCTAACTGAAATACTTCTGGACGAGAAATTGGCTCAAATAAGACAATGCCCAAGCCGCGTAAAGTTAGCATGACAACTTTCGAAAAAGTGAAATCTGAGTATGCCATTCATTGCCGAGTAATTGCCGTAAATATCGCGTGGAATCAAAACAATTGCCGCGCTACTGGTTTGCCCACAAAGGGCAATCCTGCTAACTTTATATAAAGTTAGCATGACACTTTTTTATTTTTAGGCAAAAATAACTTTTGAGTATGCAAGAAGTTGCCAAATAATTGCCGTAAATATGCCATGAAGTGTAAAAAAATTGCCGCGCCCTTCGTTTGCCCAAAAAGGGCAATCCAGCTAACTTACGCGTAAAGTTAGCATGACATTTTTTTTATTCATAGTCCAAAAAAAATTTAAGGACCCGAGTAATTGCCGTAAATAAGCCGTGAAAAGACAAAAATTGCCGCGCCCTTCGTTTGCCCAAAAAGGGCAAAAAAACGGGTTTCTGGCTATTTTTGGTGCAAAATAACTTTTGAGTATACCAGTAGTTGCCAAATAACCTCTGTAAATTTACTGTAAAAGAAAAAAATATCCCGCGCCCATGGTTTGCCCATAAATGGCAAAAAAACATTTCCAGGCTAATTTGTGTGTAAAGTTAGCATGATACTTGTTTATTTTTAGGTAAAAAAAACTTCTTAGTATGCCAAGAACTGCCGAATAATTGCCGTAAATAAGCCGTGTTGATTTTTTCCATTTTAAAATTAAGCAATTATTATAAGGACCAAAGTTTATTTTTAAATCAGTTTAATTATTTCTCGCGACCTTCTTTAAACATGTTCTTATTTTATACAATGTAGCCTACGTTTATATTCTTACATTCACAGGCATAAGTTAAAATAATTATATATTCTCACATTCAAAAATGGTTGTAGAAACGCAAGTTGTAACAACAGATATCCAAAGGTTTGCTGCTCAGCGTTGCCACTTCAAAAAAAGAGGAGCGTAGTGTATCAAAAAAAAAAAAAAAATACAGTAGGTATCAACATTGGATCTTTTTGCAGAAGAATTTTTATATATCAAAAAACATAAAGAAATGATCTTTAACTTAAATCTTTATCTTAAACTTTGTACATTAACAAAAATTTATTTTTAAACAAGTATTACAGTCCAGGCAAATAAGATGTTGGCATGGATGTAACATTAGTATGTTTGAGTATAATCAATAAAGATAAGATTTTTGTGGGATTCGATCACAAATAAAATAGGTAAACAATGAGAATATGACATCGGAAGTTAATCATCGGAAGTGTCATGCTAACCTTACGCAAATTAGCCTGAAAATGATTTTTTGCTCTTTATGGGCAAACGAAGGGAGCGGCAATTTTTTTTCTTCACGGCTTATTTACGGCAATTATTCAGCAATTCTTGGCATACTCAGAAGTTTTTTTTAGCTAAAAATAAAAAAGTGTCATGCTAACTTTACACGTAAATTAGCCTGAAAATGGTTTTTTGCCCTTTATGGGCAAACCATAAGCGCGGGATATTTTTTTCTTTTACAGTAAATTTACAAAGATTATTTGGCAACTACTGGTATACTCAAGTTATTTTGCACCAAAAATAGCCAGAAGCCCATTTTTGGCCCTTTTTGGGCAAACGAAGGGAGCGGCAATTTTTGTCTTTTCACGGCTTATTTACGGCAATTATTCGGCAATTACTCGCGTCCTTAAAATTTTTTTTGGACTACGAATAAAAAAGTGTCATGCTAACTTTACGCGTAAGCTAGCTGGATTGCCCTTTTGGATTGTCTTTTCACGGCTTATTTGCGGCAATTATTCGGCAATTACTCGCGTCCTTAAATTTTTTTTTGGACTATGAATAAAAAAGTGTCATGGTAACTTTACGCGTAAGTTAGCTGGATTGCCTTTCTTGGGCAAACGAAGGGCGCGGCAATTTTTTTCGCTTGACGGCTTATTTACCGCAATTATTCGGCAATTACTGCCATCCTTAAAACTTTTTTTGGACTAAGAATTAAAAAGTGTAAAGTTAGTAGGATTGCCCTTTTTGGGCAAACCATGGGCACGGCAATTTTTTGCTCTTCACGGCTTATTTACCGCAATTATTCGGCAATTAATGGCATCCTCAATTATTTTTGGGCTACTAATAAAAAAGTCTCATGCTAACTTTACGCGTGGGCAAACGAAAGGCGCGGCAATTTTTTTCTCTTTACGGCATATTTACGGCAACTTCTTGCATACTCAAAAGTTAGTGTCATGCTTACTTTATATAACTTTATATAAAGTTAGCAGGATTGCCCTTTGTGGGCAAACCAGTAGCGCGGCAATTTTTTTGATTTCACGGCATATTTACGGCAATAATTAGCATACTTAGATTTCACTTTTTCGAAAGTTGTCATGCTAACTTTACGCGACTCAATGTCAGATGCGCCTGGGAAAAAAAAAATACTCAGGATTATTTACAAAGATGAGCGTGAGATGAGGTTGTTTAAAGCTGTGGTCAGTGGATGAGTGAGTGGACAAAGAAATTTTCTTAATTGTTCGTCTGAAGTGGGTGGTTATAGTGAAAGCGTTGGAATTCACATAAACACCACTTTTTTAATACCACACTTAACTCATTTGCCATTGTTCACCATAAGTTCTTCTGAACGCTTGAACAAAATCAAATTCATTCCAACGATGAATCTGTTCGGTCGAACTGGAGTAGATTCTGGCGAACAATTAGTGTGCAGTATATAATTGTACTACGCTAACACACCCTAGCCACATAGAATTGGATACATTGAAATCGACTGTGACAATCAGCCCTGCACAAATTCCATCGTTATCGGAAGAATTTTACGAATTCTGAAAAAACCTGAAATCACCAAATCCGTTCGTAGTTGCAATTTGTATGGGATTTTCTACTACGATGGATTCTGTGATCCGTTTTTTAGGGATTCGTAAGAAGTTTCCGATAACGGTGGAATTCGTGATAGGGCTGAATAATTTCACTTTGCGAATACTATAGGAAACAATTCTCTAGATAAGCGTGCCATCATGTTTAAATTATTTCAGGACACCATATACACTTGTTGACCTATTCGGGGAACGTCCGGGATAGGTTTATTAGGTATCCGTTATTGCCAAAGACCATTTTATGTTCTTTTGGACTTGAATTTTATCCAATATGATTCACCTCAAATAACAAACCAATGCAAATTCTTTTATTAACTTTTATCTTCTTCGGAATACGTGTAAATGTTCAAAAGCGCTTCGTAGATAAGTTTTGGAAAACTCAAAGCTCCAAAGAAACGGAGGTATTATAATAGTTTTTTAATCTAAAACTAAACTAATCATGTTATTTACATAACAGAATCAAATCAAGATTTTATGTTTTCTGTGGCAAATATTCTACAATATTGTCTATTCAGCAAGACACCTACAGCGGGGCCTTACATCACCTTAAAACTGTCAAAATAATAATAATTATTTGTTACTAAAACATGATTTTTTCGCTTATTTTAGCTGTTTTTAATGTCTGGCTGATGAATACGCCCCACTGTAGATGTGCAGCTGATGGGGAATTATTTTTAAACAGTTGCCCAAAAAACATACATATTAGCTTCAAAACTACAACGTAAATGGTACGATTAGTTTGACATATTTCAAGGGTCTGGCGCACGTTAGGCCCCACTGTAGATGTCTGGCAAGTGTCCAAGTTTTTTTAAGTCGAAATTGTGTATCTTTATAAATTGAACTAATTTTTTTTTTTAAACAACTAAGTTCCTTTCTTTGGCGTATAGTAAACTTCCCCAAAAGGTTTGCCTTATTTTACACGAATATTTCTCCTATAGCTTAATTCGTATACTTCAAAAGCTATAGAGTAAGAGCCCAGGGCCGCCAGACATACGTCATTTTATCAAAGCTAAGATTTTTTCCTTGAACAGATACTATGGTAGCTAAGAACAAATGGATACTAAGAATCTTCAATCCGGGTGCAATTAAGAGGTAGCGAGTGTTAAAGTTGCATACAAATGTTGTAACATTGCGTTATTTTATCAAAGCTGAATTTTTGATATGTCTAAGGGGGTTGTGTCATTAACTTTATTGGACACTTGCCAGAAATCTACAGCGGGGCCTAACGTGAGCCAGACCCTTGAAATATGTCAAACTAATCGTGCCATTTACGTTGTAGTTTTAAAGCTAATATTTATATGTTTTTTGGGCAACTGTTTAAAAATAATTCCCCATCAGCAGTGGGGCGTATTCATCAGCCAGACATTTAAAAACAGCTAAAATAAGCGAAAAAATCACGTTTTAGTTACAAATAATTATTATTATTTTGACAGTTTTAAGGTGATGTAAGGCCCCGCTGTAGGTGTCTTGCTGAATAGAAAATATTGTAGAATATTTGCCACAGAAAACATAAAATCTTGATTTGATTCTGTTATGTAAATGGCACGATTAGTTTGACAGATTTTAAGTGTCTGGCTCACGTTAGGTCCCACTGTAGATGTCTGGAAAGTGTCAAATAAATTAAATGACACCATCCCCTAACACATATCAAAAATTCAGCTCTGATAAAATAACGCAATGTTGCAACATTTGTATGCAACTTTAACACTCGCTTCCTCTTAATTGCACCCGGATTGAAGATTCTTAGTATCCATTTTTTCTTAGCTACCACAGTATCTGTTCGCAGAAAAAATCTTAGCTTTGATAAAATGACGGATGTCTGGCGGCCCTGGGCTCTTAGTCTACTACTATTTTTCACATTTTCACAATTTGTTGCATATTTACTGGCGCGGTTATGGTACCAACCAGTTCGCTTGCATATTTGTCTAAAATATCTGCGATGAGATTGCGAAATTGTACATTTTGTTGTGGTGATGGTTGAATAGTGCAGTCAATACTACTGCAACAAAAGTGTTCACTTCGCACAAAAAAAGGATAAAAAAAAACAACAATCAGTCCTTCTTTATTCATGAACTTCTACCCCCAGCTTTCCACTTTATATCCCCCGCGTAAGTAATCTGTAGAATGAGGGGGATTAAATTAATTGGTGTAAGTAAGCAGAAAAAAGTAGGGCTGGCCACGAGACGAGACTCTGCGATACTTTTGTAAGTCTCGTCTCGGTCTCGTTAAAATCGAAAATTTTCAGTCTCGTCTCGGTCTCGTGTCGGTCTCGTATAATTAATTATCGTCTCGGTCTCGTCTCCAAAAAAATACGATTTTCGGACAAACTGTTGATTATTGGAACGAAATATTTTCGATTATCGTTTGAATATGTGCAGAAGAAAATAAATATTTACCTTAAATTGGATTTTTTAATTTATAAGACTCTCTTTAAATTTCGGTTCACATATACAGTCTCGTCTCCGTCGCTTAAAAGGCAGTCTCGTCTAGGTCTCGTCATATGAGACCGAGATTGAGACCGAGACTTTTCTCGTCTAGTGACCAGCCCTAGAAAAAAGGGCACGGTGTAAAAACATATTAAAAAAGTACGGGTAGAGTACAGAAAAAAAAACTCTCTCCGTGGCAACATCCTTCTGGCATTTTAAATCTCATTAAACATTTAATTTCTGGTCTACGCGCTTAATTACAAAATGCAATACTTAAAGTGGCGGCAAGCAGCTTTTCTCTCTTTTTTTTTTATTTTTTGCTATAGATTTACCGTAAAAGTGGATAAATTCAATTGAATTGGACATCACACGTACAAAAATTATATTGACCGGTTGAAGGACGACCAGCGCATCACCAATCGGGGGTTTGGTTTGGTTGAAGCTGCTGGAGTTGTGAATTGATAGCGATGCCATATGACAAACAATGCCATCGTAAAAGCAGATACATAGATAGGTACTACACTGATTGGAGGTGCGGGGGAACAAATAGCCCATCAGGATAGAATTCCACTGTCATTTATTTGACATAATTTAATGCCGATGCCATTTTGCGTCGTCCTTTCTTGGTTATGTGTATTGCACAGACAACCATGTCGTTCAATCTCAGGTGACACCATGATGAAATGGCAGATGCAGCGAACTCCCTCCGCTCGCCATCGGTCCTGACATTGTCCCCGACCACGTTGATGTGGTGGTGAAGTCCTTCAGCAATATATCTATATACGATCCAGCAGGTGGTGGTGAAAGGAATAGTGAAATAGGTGCGGTGTTACCCTTTTCCATTTTTTTTTTTAATTCTTTCTCTGACTCGAAATAGGGGGTGTTGGTGTGCAGAAACGCAAAAGAATTTACAACCGCAACGTCGCCACGAAAACAATTAACTTTTCCGAGGATTTATTACAAACCGGGGAGTGAGTGAAGGGTGGCAAAAAAGGCAGGGTGGAATTTTATCAAATAAGAAGGACAATATTTGTTGCAATAGCCGCGATGGCGATGGTAAGAACGGCAATAGAACTCATCGGAAATGAGCTTAGGGATTGGTATTGGCAAAGAACATTACTCTTTGGTAAATTATTTAAATGAAATTGAAAATACGAGCTCTAGGTATATGAGAGGGTAAGGTAAACGCTGCACATATGAGTTAATCATTAAAAAGCATGTTAGGAATGCATGTATGTACTTATGTATTTTGGT
Source organism: Melangyna quadrimaculata (assembly GCA_949320155.1). NCBI lineage: Eukaryota > Metazoa > Arthropoda > Insecta > Diptera > Syrphidae > Melangyna > Melangyna quadrimaculata. The sequence continues at coordinate 75,660,382 of OX439483.1, read as the reverse complement.
ATCTATGTGTGCCTATCTGGTTAGGGATATGATAAATTATGTAGGTTGTAATCAGTCAAAATATGAAGATATTTGTATATCTTTCAAAATATAATATAGCTGACAGGGACGCATATATGTGTCTTGTACTGTATACCTATGGATCTGTGCGCCACTAGGCTTAGCCCGTGAGGTCCACAGCCACACAAAATGTGCCTTTACTAAAAAAAAAAAATAATAATAATAGTAGTGCATAGTTTAAATTAAATAAATACTAAATTTTCATCTTTTCTCTAGAATCAAACATTTTGAAAAAGGTTGGTTTTTGTTTATCCATAAGATTTTCAAAAATTTCATTAGATATTCGTCAGAAATGGGTAGAGGCAAGCGCTGCACTCCAGAACAGCGTAAACTCATTTAAAGACTGATTTTGGAAGGCAAAACTTATTTTTAAGTTCAAAATCAAGTTGGCTGCTCACCAACAACGGTAAGAAGCGCCATTAAATACTTCCCGAAGTCAGAAACTCGCGGGCGGAAGCCGGTAATGTCATAGAAGTTGAAAAAAATGCGTCCGCAGTCATTCCAAAATAAATCCATTTACGCCAGCAATACTAGTATTGAATAGGTTCGTAGACGTTTACGAGAAATAGTAATGCCGCCCACAGTCCGCGAAATGTGCCTTTGCTGACAAAAAAAAACTTGTGAACAAGAGAATATTTGCAAAAAAAACCTTGACTGACCTGCATCAAAGTGGAGGAACATTCTGTGGTCAGATGAGTCTAAGATTAGTGTTATATGGTGGCAAGGGATCTCGTCAATATGTTAGACGGCTACCACATACGGCATACTCGTATAATTCATGTTTCACAGCCACCAAGACTTTTAAACACGGAGGATCCAGTATAATAGTTTGGGCAAGTTTTTAATTTTGTGTTGTTGGCCCCATATATCGAATTGAGGGTATCATGGATCAGCATGTTTATATCATGGAAGAGATAAAGTTACCATTTGTTGAGTATGAAATGCCACTGAAATGGGTCTATCAGCAAGATAATGACCCAAAACATACTACCAAACATGCGAAGCAGTGGTTCCGGGCAAACAAATTTAATGGGGCGTATTCATATCACTGAGGGAAAAAATGCAATCTAAAATTAAATACGATCGTATTTGATCTAAAGTATTTTAAATGAAGTGGAGCATTTTTATTTTGACGTTAATTTGAATATGCGACGTAATTTTAATTAGGTTCAACCTAGTTTCAAAGTAAAACGTTTTTATTTATACATTGAAATCAACTTTTGTGCATTTACATTCCGTTCAACGTTGTTTTAGAGTGAAACGTTATCATTCTTACATTGAGATCCACATTTAAAGTGTGTTCAACCTTGTTTCAAAGTGAAACGTATTCATTTTTACATTGAAATCCACATTTTATATTGCGATCCACTTTTATGACATTTAAAGTGCCATCAACGTAGTTTCAAAGTGTTGCATAGTTAAGTAAACCTCAATTTGTTTGTATTTGTAAGCTTAATATAAAAAATTTCGAGAGCGCGTTGTTGTTATTCGAAGGAGCTCCCTTACATTTGTGAACAAATTAAACGCGCACTCAAAATTCAATTTCATATAATCGAAAAACAATATTTAATTATTTTTCCTATGTATCACATGTGTCACAAATAAATGATTCACCACAAAAATGAAATGTGTCGATCATGAATATACATTTGTCTTTGTCTTACAAAAATTTAAACAAATAGGCGTGGCGTGGGTAGCCATTTTGAATCAATACCTAACCAAGCGAAGTTCAATCTACGTTGATTCGAAGTAGATAAATGTTGTTTTAAAAGATGGATGAATTTGATTTACCTATGATTCCACTTTAATTCAACATATAAACGTAAGTATGGAACCACTTTTAAATAAAGTCGCTCCACTTTAATTTAAGAATTTTCGGCGTTGGCGCCAAATCGTTAGAATCAAAGTTGTTTGCTTTGATTTTACGCTGTTTTTTCTCTGTGTAGTCATTTTAGAGCTGTGTCTGAGTTAAAAATTGGTTTAGTTGAATTTTCGGACGTTGGTTCTTTTTTTTTTTAAGTTTATCATTTCAAAATATTTGAAGCTATTTGTGTAGTATACCAAGTAAGTTATCCTATAAAAATATAAAACCAACAATTTGTAATTAAAATCAGTCTGTATTCATTAAGCCAAAATTGTCTTAAACTGTAGTTTAGTTAAACCTGGGTCTATCTGCGACTATGAATATGCCCCAATGTGATCGAATGCCCTGCACTGTCTCCAGACTTCAACCCAATCGAGATGGGATGTTAGAAAATAAGTTGAAATATAACATCGTTCAAATGGCCGCCGCGGGTTCGCTGGATGGCGCGGATTCGAAAGGTCCAGTTTTCGATGATATGGCGCATAAATCAGGCTGAATTTGACCGATGGCATCGATTATGTTGTCTTTGAGGGCCGCGGTGGTTTGCGCCTTATTCGCATAGACCTGTGACTTAAGAAAGCCCCACAAGAAAAAGTCCAAATGGGTCAAATCACACGATCTTGGTGGCCAATTCACCTTGCATAGGCGCGAGATAACCATGCCATGAAACCGCTGGTGCAGAATATCGATTGTGTCTTGAGCTGTGTAGCGCGTAGCGCCATCCTGTTGAAACCATATGTCTTCGGTGTATATATCATCCAATTCAGGCAACAAGAAGTTGGTGATCATCGATTGCCGTTGACGGTGATGGCCTGGCCAGCATTATTTTCGAAGAAGTACGGACCAATGACGCCTCCAGCCCAAAATCCCCACCAAACAGTAACTTTATTTGGATGCATTGGCACCTCGTGAATCTCGCGTGAATTGGTGTCGTCCCAAATCCGGCAATTCAGCTTATTCACATACCCATTCATCCAAAAATGGACCTCATCGCTAAAGATGATTTTTTAACCAAAATTGGGATCAACAGAACACCCATTTTGACAATAAAGTTTTATCATTTGCACGTGCTGCTCAACGCTGTAACTCACCACCATGATTTGTCTTTAGTAAGTGATTAAAATATATTATTATATTTTGACAGAAAGTAAAGGAAACAATATGGCCGCCACGAGTTGTCAAAATCAACCCGTCCCTATTGGAAAACCCTTTCCATACTTGATTGATCAATTTTGTTTCCAAAAACATTATTAACAATCCGGATTGACGCAATCTAGATACTTTCAAATATTTCACTGCGTTAAAGTAACAACTCTAATTGTCAAAAAATCCGACAGAAAATTTGTTTGATGAATTTATAACCACAATGTGAAAATGTGGTTCGCAGGTAAAAACGGCGTATATCCACAAAGTCTGGCAATTAAGTTTACACTTTAAAAATGATGTATCACTTAAGATCTTAATATCGACGATTCGATTGATATAACTTTAGATATAAATGTATGTACGACTTTTAAGAAAACCCTATCGGCTTGTATTTAAGTTTGTTCACAAAGTAAACAATCAAAAGACAATAAAAAACAAAAAAAAAACGAGAAATGACCAAACTGTGATTTTGGGTTAGTTTTTAACTTTTCATAAAAAATAATCTGCACGACTGGATCTCGCAAACTTGCTTTTGTAACACAACTTGATGTTGCGTTAGCATTTAACGTATATAAATTAATAAATAAATAAATAAATAAAACACCATGAAGGGTTTTTATTAATACAAATTCTATATACTACTGAAATACATCAGCCAAGTTTAGAAGACTGAGCATTATTTAATTGGACTTGTTGAATTATTGATTCAAATCCTTAAAAATTGGCGTTTCGTCCCGGCGTTCACAACTTTTTTTGGAAGGGAATTTAATTTTCTTTCACTTTGTCGTATTGTTTTTGCCTCTATTATGCTTAGTTTCCGAAATAAGGAAGAAAAACTACAAAAGGGGACCTTTACCCCCCTCTCCTGTCTAAGGCTTGCGGCCCTGGGCTGGGGACTTTGATTATGTTATACCTTAGGGTCCCCTCTACCATTAACACAGTACCTTTAGTGGCTTGCTTCGCAGGTTCAAGAAATTATTCATTCATTAACCTCATTAAAAAAAAATGCCCCTCCCCTCTAAAGGGGGGGGAGAAAGCACCCCTATCTATGGAAAATACATTTTGTATTGTGTTCCTTTAAAAAAACGTTATCATTTTTTGGCGCCATATGAAAACAACTCTTGCTATTTAAATTTTGCCTAATTTAGTATACATCAACTTTTTCGTATAGTTTCGGATATATAGAAAAAAAAGAGAAATTATAACTCCCTTCTTAGCTTCACGACATGATGAAACAACAGTGAATGACTGTGTATTAACGCGTTTTGTTTTTTCCAAGTAAATTGGTCAGAAAACGGTCAATATCTAAGACAATAACAGGTTTTTTAGATTCTCCTTTATTTTTGAACCTAGAAAAAATGTGAATATATGTTTTTATAGAGATAATTTAATTGTCTCTAATTAAGTAGTATAGACTTTTCCGCTAACATGCTAGGCTGTGGAAATATTCACGAAAATCTAAAAAGGGGTACCTTGAACTCCCCCTCCTGAGTTTAGCTCGCGGCCCTGGGCTGGAGACTTTGGGTATGTTATACCTGGGGGTAACCCCTACAATTTAAGATAAAATAATCCAGAGAGCACTCTTTTTTGCATTTATTTTATAATTTTGAGTCTTCGTTGACTAGGCTAAAAGGGCTGTCGAATAATAATAAAAAAAAAAAAAAATAGGATGAATTACATCAGACCTAAAATTATTCTCATTATAGCATAACTTCAATTGACCATCGTCATGTTTTTCCCATAAAGAGCATGACTATGCGACAGGATCTTATAACAGAGCTGTCCCATAAGACGACTCGTTGAAAATCGATGATAAAGGAAACATTTAAGGATTATTTATCTCCCTATTCATTTTTGTATTTTTTTTTTTTTTTGAAACTTCGGTCAAAACATAAAACTCTTTCCTTTGACATAATTTTAATGTTTTTTTTTCGTCGTCCTTTTTTAGTCCTTTCCGTAGTTGCTTTGATGAGAAAGGAAAAACAGACATTCGCAACCTGCTTTGCAATTCATCCACATTTTGCGGGTTCATTGGCCAATTGGTGGCAGTGGGAAAGGAGGAATGGAATATATAAGGGCGGCATTCAAGAGATGATGATGTTTTCAAGTTTCCTACCCCCAAACCGTTGGCATATTTTAACTTAATGACTTTTCTGATAAAAGACGAGTGGAGTAGATTTTCGTTTTTTTTTTTTTTGAAAAATGTTTTATTTACTTCTAAATATTTGATGTGGCTTGGAAATGAGGGGACACAACTTTCCATCTATCTAACCATCCTCCTATCTACTTCCACAAGTTATTTCTTTTTTTTTTCTCGAGGTCATTACGTCAAATTGGATTTGTATGAATTTTTCATTTGATTTCATGTAAATTTTTAAACTTGGTTTTCCCAACAACAACGAAGAAAAAAATCAAAATAATAACCAGAGGTAATTACAGCGAAAATTGAGTCACTTCCTTTTTCTTCTGCCTGATATGCCAGGCTAGGCCGGGCAGGACATCGGGATGATTTTTCTTAGAGGCCGTGCTTCTTTATAAATACTTTACTTACTACATTTTATAATGAGATACTATTTTATAGACAGGAACTCATTAAATTAAGACATCCTTTAAGACTCACAAATTAAAAATGTAACACTGGAATGACGTTTCGTAACCTTGGGTCCTTGGAGCTGGAGAAGGGGATGGTGGGGGAGGGTGGGGGGCGATATTCTTTTACTTCTTGTTTTATATAAAACGAGACTTTTGATAAAGTGTCATTTGTGAAAATGAAAAAGCGAACGAAAGACATCACCGAAGCATCAGTGAGTGAGTAATGGTGTGTGTAAATAAAATGGAGAAAAGACAATTTGTAGATTAAATAGATATTTTATCTAATAAAAAGGGTTGGCTGTTTATTTATTTATAAGTTACAAAATGTTCATCATCAAAGCTGGCGGAGGGATTTACAAAATTACGTTTGGTTGGACGTTGACTGAGCTGTCTGTTACTTTGCAACCCCATTTTGGGGATTTGGAGCGAGTATCGCTAAAAGAAAGTGTCTTAACAGGGTAATTATATAGAATGCTTGATAAATTAATTTGTGCTTAACAGATGTTATTTGAATTTGAAATAAAAAGAAAAAAGATGAACTGAAGGAATTTTAGATTAGAATCAGATTAGTCTATAGAGGACGCAGTCTGATCGGTGCACTGGCGCAAAGAAAAAAGTTTGTTTTGTGGGTTTTATGTTTATGTACCTGCACTCCTGTGGCTATATAAATAAATGTACTTATCACAGCCTAAGTGATAAATACATATAAATTTTACATACATACTAGGCATTCATGCAAGGATCTTAAACACTGGACAAGGCTTTGGCCACGCACTGAGCGACAAGTTCACAAGCAAATCAATAACAATTATTGCGGAGATAGGTCCGTCGCTCTGTCGTTCAGGAACGACGTGTTTTCAATTCTGTTCTACATATTATTTAAATAAAAAGTTCAAGTGACCTCAACTCCAGAAATTATTGTGTTTCGCCCAAGGTATAACAGTGGGCCCTTCAGTCAGTCTGTTATACCCTGCTAAGGCACAAATTTTGGTTGATGTTTACTGACTCTTATAAAAATCACAGCAAGAAGACACTGTGAATTTTATTATTCTAGGGGAATTTGTTTAAATTCGTGCACCCAGAAAATAATTAAAATAATTGTCTTAGTAGGGAATAACCAGAATGACTGAAGAGCCCACCGTTATACCTTGGGCGAAACACAATCATTTCTGGAGTTGAGGTCACTTGAACTTTTTATTTGAATTTTATTCATTCACTCCACTTAAAACCGAAGTAATTTTAATATTTAAATTTCTTTTTTTTTTACATATTATTTATTTAATTATTAATTTTTAATCCTGAGCGACGAGAGAATGTAGGTACTCAATTTTCTCAATTGTAAACAAATTTTGAGAAAGTTGCTTGGAAACGGCAATTTATTGTTATTGTTTTGCTTAAACTTATTAGTTTCGGAAAGGGTTTTGGAGGTAGTCGTTCGTCATACATCTACAGAAAATTCAACCGCGAGTATTCGTTTTGTTTAAAATCATGACCGATATGGTATGTTAGATAAAATTCCAATTTCTGCACCATATAGCGAACCCCACAAGTGGAACCTTAGGCGAAGCAGTTGAGTGGGAGAGTTGTGGTCCCCCTCGAGATCATGACAATCGCCGGTATAGCACCATATAGCGAACCCCACAAGTGGAACCTTAGGCGAAGCAGTTGAGTGGGAGAGTTGTGGTCCCCCTCGAGATCATGACAATCGCCGGTATAGCACCATATAGCGAACCCCACAAGTGGAACCTTAGGCGAAGCAGTTGAGTGGGAGAGTTGTGGTCGAGATCATGACAATCGCCGGTAATATGAAGAAGAAAAATAGTGGAATTTCAAGTTCTTTAAACAATAGGAAAACGTTATGCTATATTTACTCATTATTGTGAAGTGGCATACAATTTCCTAAAATAGGGATCTTAGAGTGACCCGTTAATTTGATTATTTCTATTGTTTATTCAAATGTTACTGACATATTACAAAAAAAAAACAAAATTTTACACGATTATTTATCTAACCGTCATTTAAGAATATGTTAGTAGTTCTATAGATGTTAGTCTTACAGGAAAAACGCTAGGGCCACTTGAACCAAATTATCACCAATCAAATCGATGTTCATAAAATAGTTAGGTACATTAAGAGGTATCTTCATAAATTTCGAGCATTTATTGTATGGACCACAAAGTCGCGTTCAAAATACTCGAAGCTTAAATATCGAATGAAGTGGTTAACACACAATATTGAGTAATGTTTTTATTTCAGCTTTCTAATTGACTAAGGCCCAGTTTTTCAGTGTTGGGTAAAACCCGAGTTAGTTAACTCTGGAAATAGATCTATCTAGGAAGGTATTTTTTAAATGATGATGAATGCAGAATGCGTTAAAAACCACGGAAGATAAAATATCTTAAACAGTTTTTGAGTCAATCCAAAGTTATTTCACCAAATTTGGTGAGTTAACTCGGATTTAACTTTAACCCCGCACTGAAAAACTGGCCCTAAATAATTATTTTTTTTTTTTTTTTTTGACGAACAGCTGATTACATAGGGCCTTCCAAAACAATTAAAAGTAAACACACAATATTGGTAAACTTCCACGATGCGACAAACACACACCAGATTCATATTTATAAAAGTGAGATTTGTGAGAAAATGTTCATTTCAACCATTTCTTTTATTTTGTTTATTTGAAAGAAAAAAAATCCTAAAGCCATCCGGTATTTGAGTGTTTAACTAAGAATTGATAAGAGCATTGCATTTTTAAAACAAACATAGCACTCACTCAAATACGTAATAGCATTGTAAGTGTAAGCATTGTTTTAAAATATTTGTTTTCTGTTTTAAGTCAATTTGTTTACCAAACTTCCCCTCCTTCTTAAAGGGGGCGGAACAGTCCCCCACCCATATGATTTTTACTTGCAATACACGTAGATAATAATTTTCAATAACATTACGATTAAAGAGAACGCGAAAAAAGTGGTCCGGCAATTCTGTCTGTCTGTTATAGAAAAAATTGTTTGGTTTTCAAATTTCTTTCTTGGATACACTGATTTCAACCAAATTTTGTATGTAAGAGGTCCTTTACAATTTTAACAATTTTGCATATAGGTAAAATTTTTCGAAAAAATAATTTTTGGATTTTGAAAAGAATATTGATTTTTTTTTTGGAAAATTCAATATCTTGAAAATGGGTCAATGAATATTTTTTTAACAATCAGACGGAGCGAAAGCTATGCAGCCTAACTGCAAGTGTTATCACGAGAAAACACTTTTGAATGAAATTTAATTCTTGACCAGTGTCAAATCTTTCATACAATTACCCTCCTTACAGATATACAACGAATTTTTGCGGTGATAAGGGAGAGAAGAAAAAGAAAGAACCCGAATGAATAACATCTAACTTGTGTGTGGCTTGTAAAAATGCTAGTTGTCCCAATGCAATTGTAAATTAGAAAAACCTTCATTTGGATGGGCACGATCAGGTGACCTCGGTGGTGCAATGCGTAGTGCAACGGCCTCTGAGGTAGCTTGGTCTAGGTTCGAATCCAGTTGACGGCAAAAACAATTTATAAAATTAAAATTGGAACTATAGACTAAGCACCACTAAAAGGAATCTGATGATTGGTGTGGCAGCCATGAAATTTCAATAATTTCAGCCAAATGTAATACTCGGTGGTAGCCAACACAAGTGGTTGTTGTTCATTCAAAACCTTGAATATTTTTTTAATTTTGTGTAAAATTGTATTTTATTTAATTCTAAATGTTGGCATACCAAATTCTATTTTTAAAAATGTTCAAGAATTTTTATATATGTAAAAAAATTAATTTTAAAGAAAACCGCTCTAACGATTTTCGAAATTTTGTATTCATAAATTCATATTTATCAAACAAATCAGATGGAATACTTTTTTTTTAGTTCTATCGGTTTTAGATTAAAAATAGATTTTAACGGCCTTAAATCCTTAAAAATTGGCGTTTCGTCCAGGCGTTCTCACTTGCACTATTCAGTTGACAGACTTGTCAAGACGCAATTATTATTAAGTTCAGTCCAGCTTACATCAATTTTACAGCGAAAATCAATTGTGAACTACATATATTCAACCCAATTAGAATATCTCATCAAGAATTGTTGGAAATTTTGTTACCCGGGGCCTGGCATTGTTTACATATAATGGTTTTTTTTAACAACATTACCTCTACAGACTTACAGCAAGTTAGCTGTATCAAAAATTGTAAAAATCGATTTCTCGATTTAGTTTATTCTTCCGACGCTGTTAGTGGTAGAATCTGTGGTAGAATCTACTTCTGCTATATCTAACATAGCTGGGTATCATCCTCCTTTGAACATCTTTCTTGACTTGAGCGGTCATTTACCCAGTAATAGTAATACTCAAGACCACTCATGTGTTTTTGATTTTCGTAAGGCAAATTTTCAGTTGCTATCTGATAGATAACGTACTTCTGGTATTGATAATATACCAATCTCAGGTGACATTGACGATGCAGTTTCTTATTTTTATCTAGTTTTGAAAAACTGTTAAAATGACATAGTTACCCAAAAATAATCCAAATACTCAAGCATAAACCATCCATGGTATACAAAAGAGCTCAAAATTCTCCGCAAAAAAAGAAATAGAACTTGGAAAAATTACATAAAAAGTTTGTCTTTGCAAAACTATGAAATTTATATTTCACTTTTTGAAGAATTTAAAAACCTCTCCAATCATTTATACAACGAATACCTGAAAACTATGGAAAGTTCAATTAAGCTTGAACCCAAAAGTTTTTGGAAATTTGTTAACTTAAAAAAGAAATCTGGTGGATATCCACTCAATTTTATTTTTAATAATAATATTTTAAAGAGTACCCCAGAAATTTGTGAGGCATTTGCTAATAATTTTCGTCAATCATTTATTGACACTCCAATCAATGTCGATGAGGATTACTTCCGTTATTTACACGATTGTCCGCAGGCTACATTTAACAATATTCATTTCGATATTGACAAAGTTTTACATTATCTCTCTATACTTCATTCAGATTTCTCACCAGGACCAGACGGTATCCTTCCAAATGTTTTGAATAAATGTAAATCAATCTTAGCATCCCCCTTCTAAATATCTTTGCCCTGTCTCTAAGATTAGGAAAATTTCCCAGTATTTGGAAGAAGGCATTTATCACCCCAGTTTTTAAAAAAGGTGACAAATCAGATATTGCTAAATACAGACCAATCTCTAAACTATCTTGCATTCCGAAGCTTTTTGAGCAAGTGATGTGCGATAGTTTGACAATCAACTGTAAAAATATAATTTGCAAACAACAACATGGTTTTATGCAGAAGCGATCGACGGTGACTAATTTACTTGTATTTATGCACAGGTGCTCAAATACTTTAGAACGTGGTCAAGAGCTTGACTGTATCTATACAGACTACTCCAAGGCTTTTGATCAATTATCCCATGAAATTATCACGTTTAAACTTAAAGCGTTTGGATTTCCTCATGGATTCATCGCTTGGATTTCATCATATCTGCAGATTAAATTTAGAGAATCTTTCTCCAACTCTTTTATTGCTAAATCGGGGGTTCCTCAGGGTAGTCATTTAGGACCTCTCCTTTTTATATTAGCTATTAATGATGTCCCTTTGTGTATACGTAATAGCGAAATTCTTATTTTTGCAGATGATATGAACATTTTCAAAAGTATTGCATTCGCCAGTGATCGATTGCTTCTGCAAGATAATATTAACAATTTCGTTATATGGTGGCATAAAAACGGTTTGAATCTGAACCCAATTAAATGTCAAGCCATGACTTTTTCTGAATAAAGGATTCCAAGTTCATATAATTATAAAATTTCCGAACATGTTTTAACTCGTGTTCAATGTTTTAAAGACCTTGGAGTTAATTTTACATTTACGCTTTTTCGGAACACATCAATTTTATTGTTAAAAAGCCAACTCTATGTTGGGATTTGTACGGCGATGGGGTAAGGAATTTCAAGATCCTTACATAACCCTCGCTCTTTACAACTGCTTAGTTCGACCCCACATTGAATATGCATCTCAGATATGGGCTCCTTTCTACGAAGTTCATAAAAATAGGATAGAAGCAGAAGCAGAAGCAGTATATTTTATTCGTTTCGCGTTGAAGGGATTACAATGGGCAGATTCTTATAACCTTCCGCCTTACGAGCATCGAATAAATCTTCTTCAGATCCAAACTTTGTCTCAACGGAGGATCAGTAATGATATTGTATTCGCACACCAACTTATATGTGGTGTTATCGATGCGCCCGATTTATAAAATTGCTTAAGTTTCAACTTTCGTGGAGGGGCCCACAGCCTTCGCAGTCTGGATTTGATGAATTTACCCCAGCATCGTACTAATTAGGGAATTTTATGCATTCCCGTATGTGCAAGCTATTAAATTTAAATGAAGGTATTTTTGACATCAATATTAATAAAATTAAACTTAAAAGTGTATTGAAGACCAGTATACCACGCTCATAAATGTTTGTATAAGTCACAATTTTTGTGTTATTATTGTTTTATGTTTTTGTTCATGATTATCTCATTTTGTGTTGAGAATCCGTGCTCCTTAGTGTTTTTTGTAGTCTGTCTGTTACTACTAACTACTAACACTGCACTAAGTGTTGAGCCGGTGTACACATTTTTGTGTTGGCAATTCTTCTGTCGTAAGTTGCAGCTTGATTTAAGATCTCTTTGACAAAGATCTGACAGTGTAAAAAAAAAAAATAATAATAATACAAACTCTATATACCTACTACTGAAATACATCAGCTAAGTAGAAGACTTAGGGCCAGTTTGTTCACAGTGGGTTAAATTTAGTATGTGACTTTCATAGGCTTTAATTACCTAACGCTAATCAACCGAAATTGGCTGATTAGTGAAATCAATGATTAGCAACTCATACTTTGATTTTTTAAACAAAATATTTGAGGATTTCCCAGCTCCACTAATCATGGATTAAAGATAATCAGCCGTGAACAAACTGGCCCTTAGCATTATTTAATTGGACTTGTTGAATTATTGATTCAAAATAGCTTTTAACGGCCTTTATTCCTTAAAAATTGGCGTTTCGTCCCAGATATTCGCTGTAAAATTGATGTAAGCTCGACAGAACTTTATAAAAATTGCGTCTTAACTAGGCCCTCACTGTCAACTGAAGAGTCCAAGTGAGAACGCCGGGACGAAACGCCAATTTTTAAGGACTAAAGGCCGTTAAAAGCTATTTTGAATCAATAATTCAACAAGTCCAATTAAATATTGCTAAGTCTTCTACTTGGCTGATGTATTTCAGTAGTAGATAAGCTCGCATTAACAACTTTTTTTCTAGCAACCATAATGTATTAAAGCATTATTTCAAAAAATCACGAAAAGACAATAATACCGGTTCTTAGCTCTTTACTCTTCAATGACTAATTTGACGGAAAATATTTTGAACATATTTTGTAGATTTTAATATTTTCTAGAAAAATAAGTATGACTTTCTTTTTTAAGGTATAATGGACCTCTTGCAAGATATTGGGACTTCAAAAATGGTCAAACTTAAAAATATAGGAATTTTTAATAAATCTCTTGAAACGAATGTGAATTTTCCAACATGTTATGAAATTTTACGATTATAAATCGTTCTACAAGTAAATGTAATTGAAATTGTCACATTAATTATATCTGCATCAGGACCTCAATTAAGACGTCTGATAGAATCTGAAGCGAGACCCATGTTTTAAGATGAACTAGCACCATCTTGCATTACCACAGTTCTTTGTTTAACTTTCCTTAAAATTCTTACTGAAACATTTTCGATGCCTAAAAACGCCTATAGGAATATCGAGTACAATACTTTTAAATACATTTAACAAAAGCTATTTAAAAGATTCATTTAAAGATACAAAAAAAAAGATTTTCATGATTTCTAAAAACACAATATTTATTTTTTTTAAATCCTGCAACAAAAAAAGGATAACTCTAATTTACGACAGAAAAAAAAAATAATTTAAAAAGTCTTGTAGCTTAATTGACAAGACAACTGTCGTTTAAACCCCATCATCAAATCCACTTTAACAACAACAAAAAAGAGAAAAACCTTTTTTAGTATTAGGCAATAAAAAGCAGACAAATAAATAAATACACACAAACAAAATTGGTAGATACATATTAAAAAAAAAAATACCCTCAAAAGCAATTGTGTAATTAAAGAAAGGATTCCGTCATTATAATAAAATCTTGAATATTGATTGCTTCTTTATACCCAAAAAAGTTATGAATCCTTGTTTCTTCCTTCGTCTTCGTCTCGAATGTACGTATACATATATACGAAGGTACCTTCTATAATAAAGCAACCAAAAGTTAATTCAGTAAACGATCATAAAATAAAAAAAAACGCTCTTCTATTACTCTAAATCCCTTTTAAGCTCCACTGCTCTAATTATTCATCTCTGCCCCTTATGCCACCACAAAAAGTATCTGATTACTTTTTGCTGGCCGTTAGCGTCGTCGTCGCTGTCATCGTGTTTTTATATTTGAACGTAGTATAAGGGTGCTGTGATGGTATTTGGTAGAGATTTTTTTATCCAAAACATATTTTCCCATCCAGTGCGCACACCTCTTTAATAATCAATTTAACCGCAAACAACGAACGAAACCCCAAGACGCCTGTACTCTAGATTTTCGAATAACCATCAACCACACGAGAATATACATATAGAAAGAGAGGGAAGGAAGCTTTCAGAAGCTTCAATTGAATGCAGCCCCATGGCCAGTTCCTGGAACTCGAGTCTCAACTGGTTATGACTTGCAATGTTTTCAGACACAATTATGAGGGTGGTATGGTTTGAACCCCCCGGGGACTTTAAGTGCATGCATGCATCGTGCACCCGAATCACTACAGAGAAAAAAAAAGAACACACAAAGATTTTAAGAAATGTCCTTCTTTGTTTTCAAGGCAGCAGCAGCATCAGGCAATCGTCGTCGGTGGTCGTATTTTCAATTCGTTCCTGGTGGTTGATATCCTGGATGGTCGGGCCTGGCGTTGTTGTCGCTCCTAATTCCTGGCTTTCATATATATTTTCACTGCTGTTGCTGCTGTGTCATCATGGCCAAGCCAAGCAATGATGATGGTCTTGGTTTGGGTTATATTTTTGTGGTGAAATGCGTGAAATTTGAGACTTTTTCTCCATTGTGTCCCGTAGTTTATTTACATAATATACTTTTAGTGAACGCGCGTTGGCAAAACTGTGTCCTTGCACAAACACATAAAGCGCATAAGCTAAGTGCGAGAGAACCGAAGGAAGGAACAAAACCAATGAAGTATGTCGGTGTGTACTGTTGTGGAGGTGGATGTATGTGTTGAAATCAACCCGCTTTGAACTGGGGATGGATTTCTGCACAATAATGTGTGCAAACACGAAATGACAATGACAAGGAGGACAGGACAATGAAAGGCGAGGGCAACAACGCAACAAGGACGAAACCAAACTGTCATTTAATATCCGCAATTAAAGTGGTCATCAATCAAAAAACACTGAAGCTCAAATTTCTTCCCAACCATCCAAATCTCCGCACATCTATATAGCTATCCCCATCCACATCCACATCAAGTTTCAACAACCAGCAGGAACAGCAACAGCAGTTCCATCGGGTTCATCCGTCCTGCATTTACACATCGGGTCCGAGTTATTGTGCTCGTTATCAGTGTGTCCTGATGGCCTTCCGCCGAGCGCTGATGATGGTTGGTGCTGGAACAATAAAAAAACAACAACAGCAAACATATTTGTTATTGTTTTATCTAGATGCACACACTGGATAAGGACGTCTTTTTTGTGTGATCTTACACAATGTGTCGTCCATTCTATCCAAACATTATGCTGGTTTAAGAGAAGAGCTGGGGACAACGGACAGTGCAGGACAGGACAGGACAGGACAGGATAAACAGGACACCTTGGTGGTCGATATATATCGAGGAATCGCATGTGACATCAAACAATTCAAAGAACGTGACGATATCATTAGTGCGCTCCTGCTGGCCGTAGGTACAAGGACCAACAGGACGACATCGATGAAGACCACTACTATCAACACAATCCTCGAACTCTTCCGTCTTACTTCGCTTCGCCTCACTTCGCATCCTTGATTGGACAGGCACATTCCTATAACGTTATACCAACATCCGAGTTCGCAGTTCCGAGTCCCCAGTATACCTATTTACATCCTACAAGCTTTGGGATATTTAATTGGAAAAGGAAGAGAACATCAATGTAAGAAGAGGAGGATACAATACAGTCCTAGTCCTTAACACATTATCTCCTATGGGTTCGCCAGGAGTTTTGCTCTCCAAATACCATATTACTATCCCACAATGCCACCACACCGTACCGCCGCGCCAGCTGGCCGGCGCTATCGCCACGTGTGTATCCTGTGTATCCAGAGTGTGGTGATTGAATTGAAGGAAGTTTTTCGTCCTAGTCCTAATTAGAAAATCGAGAAAATGCATTTAGCTGT
Organism: Melangyna quadrimaculata; assembly: GCA_949320155.1. Taxonomy (NCBI): domain Eukaryota; kingdom Metazoa; phylum Arthropoda; class Insecta; order Diptera; family Syrphidae; genus Melangyna; species Melangyna quadrimaculata. The sequence continues at coordinate 75,644,204 of OX439483.1, read as the reverse complement.
GTTTTTAAGTGAAGGCTTCGTGTTGCTTGTTCTGGTCGGTTGGGGTTTGTCTTGTGGGATCCTGTGGAATGTAATTTCACTAAGTAACAGCGAGAAGCGAGCAATTGAACAGCTAGCTCTAGAAATGGATAAAAATAAACTGCAAAGAAGCATCAGAGCAGAGGAAAAAGTAAATTGTCGTTTGAGTTCTGAGAACAAAGAAGTTCTTTTTAAACTGTTCAAACATTAGATTACATCGCACTATGTGTAGTGTATGTATATAAATGTCGGTATGGTAAGGTATGTTGAATGTTTTTCTAATGAAGAAGGGATAATTTATAAGTGTAGGTACAAAATGTGGTATTATTGTATTTAAAGGTGATGTGTTTTTTTTTTTAACTTAAACTTTTAATAACATAATACTACAAGCTCTTAAAGCAACAGATACCTATGAAACTTCTTGATGTTTGTTCGAAAGGATAAGGAAGTTATTTTTTCAATATTTGTGTAATTTCCATGAAGTTTTGAAAGTTTTTCCATTTTCAACTCTATAATCCTAAAGTTCTTTTGCAAATCATAACCAGTTAAAGAAAGAGCAAACAAAAATGTGGTGAACGTGATCCCTGGGTCGTAAGCTGAACATTTCTAGTTATTATACTTGAGAATCTTCAAAGTAATTAAGAATTTGGCTGAAAATGTAAAAATTGATTTCAATATCTTAAACGAATCGTAACTTAGATCGTAATTATTTCATAAAGAATTGTGAGACCAACATTTTGAATTCTCTGCGATATTAGTCGAGGAAAATTAGCTTTTTACAAGGAAAAAATTAGTTCGAGGCCGAAATTTGGTATGAACATTGGTAATGGGACTTTTTATAGACTGAGAAAGTTCCTCATCGATCCGAGGACCGCTACCTCAGTTACAAGGGGTCAAAGGTCATGAAAATTACACTACAATCTTGTAGCTGAGGAAATTTCCACAAAAATTCTTGTATACATTTTCCCGTAACATTTACCGTTAAAAAGTTATAGCAGTTCAAACAATCGAAAGTATCGTGAAATTAGCCCTTTTTGCACTATCTGCCACACCACCATAGAGGTCAAGTGCCCAGGTGCGTTTTTTTATGTGGTATCCCCAGGAGGCTTATTTCACTTTTTTATGCAAATAAAATTTAGTCAACATTAGATACTAATCAATGTTTGAATGACGATGGTTGGATGTTGTAGGACGCGGGTAGTCACTGAGTGGCGTCAACACGGCGATGTCCAGTGATGTAACGAATACTACACATCAATTGTGCTTATTTTACCTCCAAGTGGTAACCATCGGGTACTGGTCTCGTCCATCCGGACTTGACTTGCCAAACAAATAAGCGCGAGTGTTGAACAAGAGACAAAAATAGCAACACTATAAATACTCTGTCGGAAATGACTGGCTGTATAAGTCGGCTGAAGTCCTAGACGAGCCCATCAGAAGGAAGGTGTGCGGCGGATGAATTCATCAGAATCAACGGTGTCACCAACAGTATGGACGACAGAGACCTTACGTGAGCTACTCTGAAATATTTAGAGCTGAGGTCGGTAAGGAATTTCAGTACTAGCCAGGGTGCTGAAAAAGAGATGGTGGCGGATGAACCCTTCAAGGGTCAACGGCAGCACTCATATCCCCGTAGTGGGCTACTGGTATCGGATTATCCGGCCTGCTGTCCTAAGGCTACACAAGGATCCGGCCCTCCGGGTCTGGGGGTCGTGTGACGGGTTGGCAACCTACCACATGTAAAGAAATCAACCGCTTCGAATCGGCAACTACAGCCTCGGATAAGGAATGATCAAACGATGACGACTTTTGGCTATCGAACAAGGACAAAGATTGGATTCTGGAATGTTAAAACTCTTCTCGATCACCGCGAAGAAGGCCCTAACAACGCCAGATTCCTCCAACTTGAGAAAGAATTCCTACGGTACAACCTAGACATCTTGGGTCTGAGTGAAGTGAGATGGTTGAGCGCAGGGCAGGTGGATTCACCTTCGAAAAGCACTTTCTTAATTTACTCCGGAAAACCAGTTGGAAGCTCCCGATGTTCCGGCGTAGGTTTAATGTTGACTCCAAAGGCGCGGCAAAGTCTTATAACCTGGAAACCCATCAACGACAGGATATTGACAGCCAGGTTCCAGAGTAAACTAAGAAAAATCACCATCATCCAGTGCTATGCCCCAACTGAGGAAGCGTCGGATGCCGAGAAGGACGAATTTTACAGCCAACTTAGCGCGGTTTTCAGAAGCTCGCCGAATGGAGACATCACTATCGTAATGGGAGATCTTAATGCTAAGGTTGGCCAGGACAACACAGCGTTGAAGCGTTGAAGCACGTTCTGGAGAGCGGTTTGTTGACTTCTGTAACGCAAATCAGCTAGTCATTGGAGGTACTCTGTTCGAGCATAGGATCTCGCACAAGATAAGTTGGTTATCCACAGATCGTCAATGTACAGCGAACTTAATCGATCACTTTGCTATTAGCAAGCGCTTTAAAAATTGTCTTCTCGACGTCCGAAACAGACGCGGTGCTGATGTAGGGTTAGCTCGCGATCACCATCTTATGCTTGCCTACATTCGTCTTCGAATTGCTTCAGTGGATGGAAATCGGCAAAACTTCCTGCGTACACCCAGGTACAATACCGACAGATTACGGGATCCTACAGTGCGCGAAAGATATAAGGACCGCCTCGCCGCAGAAGCAGAAGTCATCAGCATTGCCACGCCAGAAAATGCAGACCAACACTGGAGCAATGTGAAAAAGGCCTTTGCATCTGCCGCAACTGAGTCTGTGGGTATAAGGCAGAGAAGCCAAAGCACATGGCTTTCTGCAGATACATGGAGCAAGATTGAAGAAAGGAACGCGATTAGATCCCAACTTGCGGCTGCCCCAGTAGGTGAGAGATTTAACATCGAGTCTCAGTACCGTAGGAAAAGGAAAGAAGTGCAGCGTAGTGTCAGACGTGACAAAAGGAGGCGCGTAAATGTTCTCGCAGAACAGGCAGAGGAAGAAGCATCAAGGTGCGACAGTGGTACCGTCTACAAGATAACCAAGGAATTGGTTGGAAACAACAACTCCCGGAAACAACACCTCGTCAAGGATGTAGACGGCACCCTGCTAGTTACGGATGAGGATCAGCTCAGGAGATGGAAGGAACATTTTGCTAGCGTGCTCAACCACATAGGCGATAGCGGAGGTGTTCCAGCCCCTAACCCAAATGAGCTATTCGTAGAAACTAGTTCCCGTATTCGCACCTGCCCTCCCAGTTTAGCCGAGATAACATCAGCAATCAAATGCCTCAAGAACAACAAAGCGGTAGGTTTGGACGGAATTCCCGCTGAGCTCTACCAAGCAGATCCACAAACAGCAGCGAAGTTGCTACACCCCTTAATAGCACAGGCATGGGAGAACGAAAGTTTCCCCATTGAATGGAAAAAAGGGATGATCGTCAAACTGCCAAAAAAGGGAAATCTTACGGATTGCGGAAACTGGAGAGGGATCTGTGTCCTCCCCGCGGTGGCAAAGATAATGGCGAAAATAATCTTGGAACGAATCAAAGAACATCTCGATTCTACTCTCGACAAAGAGCAAATAGGATTTCGTGCAGGCTCATCCTGCATTGATCACATCAACACCTTGAGGATCATAATAGAACAATGCGTGGAGTTCCGTTCCCCTCTTCATTTGCTCTTCATCGACTTCGAAAAGGCTTTCGATAGTTTGAATTGAGATTTCATTTGGTCAGCTTTACGTAGGAGAGGAGTACCCGAGAAGATTATCGCCGTTATAAAGGCTACCTACGAGGGTGCATCGTGCCAAGTCTTACACAACGGAAAGGTATCAGAGGACTTCAATATCCATAGCGGAGTTCGTCAAGGATGTTTGCTATCTCCGCTACTTTTCCTGGTGGTTATAGGGGATGTCCTTCATGCAGCTCTAGCCGAGCAAGCGCGTGGAATTCGATGGACGATGTTTTCGTTCCTGCAACATCTTGATTACGCTGACGATATTTGTTTGCTCTCGCACAACATTATGGATCTTCACCATATGGTGACTAATCTGGAATGCGAGGCAAACAAAGTTGGTTTGAGGATCAACACCGGGAAAACAAAAATCCTCAACATTTCTGAATCTTCTTCTCAAGTTGTCGTTGCGGGACAGCAGGTTGAAGCGGTGGACAACTTCCTGTAGCTCGGTAGTGTTGTCTCAAAAGACGGCGGTGGTACGGATGAAGATGTTAACTGCCGAATCGGCAAAGCTAAAGCTGCTTTCGGCATGCTGTCTAAAGTTTGGAGGAGCAACGTCTACAGTACGAAGACCAAGCTGCGACTGTTCCGGTCGAACGTAGAGTCAGTACTACTATATGGGTGTAGTACATGGAAAGTGACCGCCTCTGTCACAAGGAAACTACAAACTTTCGAAAATAGATGTCTCCGAAACATCCTAAGGATTTTTTGGCCGAACACCATCTCCAACCAAGAACTCCTTCGGAGAACGGGCCAAAGTCCTATTGACATCGTGATTAGGAAAAGAAAGTGGCAGTGGATTGGTCACACCCTACGTCGTGGTGCAGACTCTATTGCAAGACATGCAATGGAGTGGGATCCACTCATCCAAGATGGCAGAAGACCTGGAGGCCAGAGAAAATCTTGGCGCAGAACAGTCGACAAGGAATCACAAAAGCTCGGTAAAAGTTGGGGAGAGCTTAAATACATTTCCAGAAACCGAACGAGATGGCGTGTAGCGGTAGTTGACGCCCTGTGCCCCTTAGAGGGGTCAAGGATCTAAGTAAGTAAGTAATGTTTGAAAGTCTGATTGTTTTGTTATGGCGTGGTAAGATATGCCTCATCACTAATGTCCTCTTCATACGGATCAATTTGAATTGAGTTTGTACCTACATGTCTGTCCATGGCATTGCCCACAAAGTATTGAACATTTTAACTCCCCTTTTCGATAACTACAATTAGAACCACAACCTTAACTACAATTACGAAAAAATTGTTGTAAGAAGTTCATCAGGTGCTGGTTGGAGCAGAGTGGTAATAGGCTCCAAAACATTATTTCTCAATACCCATCCCCAGCTTTCAGGATTAGTACTATTTCTTCCGAGCCAACTTTTTACTTGATAGTAAATAGGGTAGATACTTGTACAGCCTTGTTGAGCCTGGTCAATCGGACAAATGTGAAATAATTAAGTGCATTGTTACGATCTTCTTTTCCATGTGCTTTGTAAAATGCTAGAAGTAGACGTATACCGTTTTCATAAATAATACTTCGGCATATTTTAAGAGATCTTCAACATTTTCGAAAAGCTTGAAGAATTTTAATTTGCCTTTGTTGTAAAGAGCAGAAGTTGAATCACAACCAGTAAATGCATGCAAAAATAAGATGTGGGCTTGACATTTTGGGTAAGTGGCTAAACTTTGAGTACAACATAATTTAGATTAACCTTGTTTTTAAATCTTTTTTATTGCTTTTAAGTCAACATCCTCTCCTAAAACAATACTCTTGCGTATCTCAGCACAATCTATGGCCGTTTTGATAATCAAAACGTCAGCATCATTTTTGGCTTGCCTCACTAGGACGTTAGGAGCCTTAATCCTTTCAGAAAGCGTAGCAATGAGTCGACTTCTGTTGTTTGCATTAGCGAGAAATTGTTGTTGGGAAGTTGACGCCGTCATTGATGTATCAAAAAAAATATCTGCTGATGAAGGAGCTGAAACACACCAACAACGCTGCTCGGAAGCTTTTATATTTTTTCGCTGATCTTTATAGCCATCGAACACAATGATGACATGTTTTCTAAAATGTTTTTGTATAATAAGTGTAGCTATCAAAAATTGCGTTAAATGAGTTCTCTCAATTCCATATTACACGATGCAGTAAAAACCCTCCATCGATAATGTAAATAATAATTAATAATAGGGTGGCACAACGGCTCGTGAAGAACCAGGGCCTAGTGACTCACAACTCACAATGTCACCTGTCTCTCACTTTTCGATCGCTATTTTTATAAACAGTGTTCAAGTGAAATAACCAGTTGCATTCCTCCCCTTAAACAATTCAACCGTAATACTCGCGCTTTTAGGAATGCTCATCAGTTTACCCTTGAGCCCAATTTCGGACGTACTATTAAGTATAGGGATTCTTTCTTTAGTCGCACAACAGGAATGCGGAATGCTTTACCTGACCCTATTTCCCCCCCCCCCATTTTGATATTCAGAACTTCAAAACCAATGTGCATCGGTATCTCCTTTTAAATCCTTCCTTATTTTCCTAAGGCTCGCACTGTGCTAGTCATAACTAAGGGTAGTAAGAACCCCTTTAGTGCGCGGCATGTTTAAAAAAAAAAAAAAAACTCTCAACCTTTCCTATGTGCGCCTGTCGACAGGAATGGAAGGGACTTACAATTTTATGCCGAATCCGAACGGCTAGACGAGAAGCACTTATTCGTGACAAGTCAGGAGGATTTTTCAATTGCTAGCAAGAGGCAGTAGCCGTGAAAAAAGTTTAGTTTTTAGGTGGACGAGGCTGGGAAGCGAACCCAGACCTCCAGCGTGACAGTCGAACGCACTAACCATTACGCTACGGGCTACTACCTACTACTCGATGATGTATGTTACGTTTTTATAATCGATATCTTCTTCAACTGGCTATGATAATTCATAAAGGGCAGATTTTTTTATTTTTCGCATTCCAACCTCGTCAAAAAGTGACAACGGATAAGGAGCCAGCTCGTACGTTAAAAATGTCAGCAGTTGGTCTTCAAAAAAATTTTCGAATTGGTTAATAATATTTCGGACCTAAAAATTAATATTAAATAAATACGCGTGCAATACTTACGATTCTTTGATTAGCAGTAAGTTTTTAACGGTAAGTGCTACGGACAAGATAACAACAACCATATCTGTGGAAAATTATCTCGGCTACAAGTTTGTGCATAAATTTTTTCTCTAAACCAAACAGTTTTTGAGTTACTTAAAAAAAAAAAAACACACCTTCATGGCCGATTATTGTCGCAAAAATTTAAATTAATAAATTTTACGACCCGAGTGATTCTTTGAACTGCTATAACTTTTTAACGGTAAATGCTATGGACAAAATGTTTATAAGCAATTTTGAGGGAAATCGCCTCAGCTACAAGTTTGTAATATAAATATTTTTTCTTTACCAAACCAAGTTTCAAGTTATTTTCAAAAAACCCATTTTCATGACCTTTGACCCCTTGTAACTGACCTAGCGGTCATCGGATTGATGAGGAACTCTATCAGTTTATAAAGAGTACCATTACCAATTATCACACCAAATTTCAGCCTCGAACTAATTTTTTCCTTTCCTTGGCATTTTTTTGTCTATTCTTACTGGACTATATAGGTAAGAATTCTGGGTTTCGAAATTAAGCATGACCAATATTCAGTTTTTAATATTTTTTTTAAATACTGTATGACTAAAATTCGGTATTTTAGAATTTATTACTTCAAAATTCTGTACCTATAACACCTATAACACCAAAGTGAGCTTACCGACACACAATAACACCTTAGAGCTTACCATAAAGCGTGTATGCAAGTCCTTGGGTCAATGCGTCTGGAGATCACCGTAATTGTAAAAGAAGAAAATCAAACCACGAAAAACAGGAGCATGCCAGTGTCGACAACTTGGAGACATATTCCGCGGTTTAAAATTTTTCGAAAAATTTAGAGCATTATGGAAGTGCTTGCTAATATAAGAGGCACTACCCCGCCAGGCAGTTCCATTGCTATGCATGGTACTGATCCTGGGTCGATCAGAAATGGTCGGGTCAGAGCTAAACGGATTCCGGGGGCTAGAAAAGTAATGCAACAAATTGGACAGAATTTAAGAGTGGCGAGTTGGAACGTTGCAACTGGCGTTGGGACTAAGAAGGCGAATATACATATTGTGCGTACAAGACACAAAATGGCAAAACACTGGAAACGGCTCGATTCTTGCACGTTAAGACAAAGGCATACAAGATGTTCTACTACGGAAAGAAAATAACAAAAATGGAATCGCTATCATCCTTGCGGAGGAATTGATTGGTAACGTCTTGGCTATTTCGAAGTCCAGTGACCGTTTGATGTCTCTAAAATTGGTGATGCAATGAAATGTGTGAAATATTGTCAGCGATTATGCTCCCCAAATTGGATGTGAACAACCGGAAAAAGATGCGTTTAGGTTAGACTTTCACAATCACATTAAAAACATCCCGGAAGATGAGCTTCTGTTTGTGGGAGGAGATTTGATTGGACATGTTGAGAAATCTAACGAGGATTATGAGGACTGTCATGGTGGTTTGGAGTACGGAACTAGGAACCCTCCTGCTGAAAAAATCCTAAACATGTGCAGATCATATGGCCTTATCGTGTTAAATGTTCATCAAACAACAAAAGCACCTTATCATTTCGAGCAGTGGTGGAAATGAAACTCAGATCGATTACCATCTGGTACCCAGTTTCATGAAGCCGCAAGTCAAAGATTGCAAAGTGATTTTAGGTGAACCGATCGCCCCACAACACCGTCTTCTGCTGACAGAATTTTGTTTGGAGACGAGGAAGACTAACAAATAAACAGAGGGTTCTAGAGGATCAAGTGGTACAATTTGGATAAAATAAAAGGCGAAGCGTTTGTCTCTTTTATGAAAGATTATCTGTATAAAAACATCGACAAACAAGCAAATAAAGGGTGTGGAGTACAAAAAAAGGTGGGACTCTCTGCAAGAAACCTGCCTGCGGGAAGCAAAATAACTATTAGGAATTGTCAGAGGACACTACCAACACGACAAAGAAACATGGTGGTGGAATGATGAAGCCAAAGCAGTAATAACTAGAAAAAAAAAACGGCTTTCAAAGCTTGGCTAACTTGCCCCTATCATAACATAGATGAAAAAGCACGCCTTGGAGTGGTTTACAGACGTTGCAAGAAAGAAGCAAAGAAGCAGGGAGTACGAAGAGCATGTATCGGGAGCTTGAGGAAATATCTGCACTGGCTGCTGATGCAAACCAAGTTATTCAGGAACATAATTGTGATTGGAAGTGATTAAAAATAATCTTTCCGTCGGCTTTTTTTGGTCACTGTAGTTTTTGCAATGAAACAATTAAGTTACATTAGCTTTCCCGACGTTTCGGCAGGGGTTGCTGCCTTCTTCAGGGGAACTTTATTTGGACAACAAGAAAAATTTAATAAAACTGTGTTTAAATTTAAACTGACATTTAAAATTATTGTATCTAATAATTGTAATATTATTTACAAAAGTAAAGAAATAACCACTTCAAACGAAGTTTAGTCTATGGAATTTAAACAAGGAGTAAAGAAACTGAAAGAATACTGTGTTATGATGAGACAAGAGAACAATAGATGGCAGAGAAAAAAAAAAAAAAACATCTCTGCCATCTATTGTTCTCTTGTCTCATCATAACACAGTATTCTTTCAGTTTCTTTACTCCTTGTTTAAATTCCATAGACTAAACTTCGTTTGAAGTGGTTATTTCTTTACTTTTGTAAATAATATTACAATTATTAGATACAATAATTTTAAATGTCAGTTTAAATTTAAACACAGTTTTATTAAATTTTTCTTGTTGTCCAAATAAAGTTCCCCTGAAGAAGGCAGCAACCCCTGCCGAAACGTCGGGAAAGCTAATGTAACTTAATTGTTTCATTGCAAAAACTACAGTGACCAAAAAAAGCCGACGGAAAGATTATTTTTAATCACTTCCAATCACAATTATTAATTCCAAATTGGTCAATAAATCATTTTTAGTTATTCAGGAACTGCGACATGCCAACATGAACAAGGGCGCAACTATTTTCAAAATCGCCGCACAGAGAAGGAAAAATGCTCAGGAGACTCGTTCACCAAAACTCATTAACAACGCTCAAGGCCAACTCCTTGTAGATGACAACAAAATTCTTCACAGATGGCAAGAGTATTGTAAAGGACTTTAAAATGAACAATTTCCGAGGAGATACTTTCCAACAGCTGCACCTAACAATGAAGAAGTCGCCGACATCACGTTCGAAGAAGTCAGTGATGCAGTGAAAAACTCCAAAAAGGGAAAAGCGATTGCGCCAGACGGGATACCATCTGAGTTCTGAAAAAAGACGGGAGACATCGAATCTAGATGGCTCATGATTCTCATATCCAAACTTATCTGCGGCCGACGACCGAATGCCTAATCAGTGGAGGGAAAGTAACCTTCTGCCAATCTACAAGGGGAAGGGTGATACACGAAATTGCGACAGCTACCATTCGAGCAAGCTGATGTCACACACCATAAAGATCGCTGAGCGTGTATTAGATGGCCGCCTACGAAAAATAATACGGCTATCTGACGACTTGTGCGGGTTTGTTTCGGGTAAGACAACCACAGATGCTATTCAGAGTTCAATAACCAGAATGGAAAAATATCAGGATTCCTTGAGAGATTTGCATATTGTATTGGTTGATTTTGAAAAAAGCATTCGACACCACGGGATCTGATATGGGTTGCACTTAGGCAACGACGAAAGTCTACGTGCGGGTGTTCATGGACATGTACGAGCAAGTCAAAACAAAGGTAAGATGTCCCGCAGAAAGAGTTCCCAATTAGAGTAGGTGTGCACCAGGGAAGCGTCTTGAATCCTTTGCTCTTTATTACTGTCCTTGACTTTCTGCTTGAGGATAAGGTGACGGACCCCAAAGTGAATCAGTTATTCTTTGCTGACGATGGAGCCATCATAAGTGAAGATTCTGTGTCCTTGCAACGAGCATTTGATGTATGGGTGAATGTTCTGGAGGGAAATGGATAGCGGATAAGCGCTAAAAAGACCGAATACCTATGCTGTCCATTTTCTGATCCACACAGGCCTATTCCGGACATATATTTGAATGGAAAAGTGTTTCCAAAGTGCGAAAAGTTTAAATATCTTGGATAAATGAGCAATAGCAAAGGATCTTGTGATGACGACATCAAACATTGCGTAAGCGTAGGATGGATGAAGTGGCGGGAAAACTCTGCCATCTTCTGTAATAGAAAAATGCCCCTAAGCAGAAAGGAAAGCTCTTCACGGTAGTTGTTCGTTCGGCGCTTACATACGGTTCAAAGTGTTGGACAATGTACAAGAAGCATGAGAGTAAATTGACGGCAGCTGAAATGACGATGCTTCGCAGGACAGCAGGGGTGACTAAGCGCGATCGAATAAGAAGCAGTATCCGAAGAAGCCTACACGTCAAAAATACCATCATGGACAAAATACAACATGACAAACTTAGCTGGTACTGTCATGTACAAGGAATATGCCATGAGAACCCAGTACAAAAGGCAATAGCACAAGACGTTCAAACCGTATCGCGGAAGAAAGACAGGCGTAAAAACTCCTGGATGTAACAAATGCAACGAAGCCTGCATTAAGTTGGCCTTAGACATGGAACAATCCAAAACCGGGAGGCCTGTCGACGTTTTCTGAGGTCAACCCGGCCTTGACCTCAGGTGAAACAGTTGAGTGCGGGATTTGTGGTCCCCCTCGAGATCATGACAATCGCCGGCTAAATGAAGAAGAAGATATTTTTATATGTTTATTAATTATACTGCACAAATAGCTTAATATATTTTGAAATGATAAACTTAAAAAAATAGAATCAGAATCCGCAAATTCAACTTAACCTAGGTTTAACTTAGACACAGTTTAAAAATGACTATGAAGACGCCCAATTATGTTTGTGTTTTCAGTGTAAAAATTTCGCTGAGTTGCTATACGCTCTCTCAAGAAATACAGCTAATGTGGTATGAAATTAATCGGCCAGTTTTAAAAAATATTTACATAAATATTTAGCTTGATATGTATTAACTTTGAAGATCCGACAGTTAGAATCGAAGTTTAAAGATTTCGTACCAAACTATTTGAAGGTGTCATAAAACCTAGATAAGTAAGGCCAAATTTCTTGAATACAAAAAAAAAATAAAACCCTTAGTAGATTCGCTTTGAAAAGGTTAAATAAGGCAAGATACCGACAATTAGCTTTTACTTCTAACTTAACTTTAAACAAGTAGACTGTATCTGTCTTCGCTTAGATTAATAGATTTCCAATAAGAAAAACAATACAAATTATTATAAATACATTTTAACAAGTAGGTAATTACTACCATAGAAATCATTAAAACATCGAAGAATTTTGTTTTAATGTTATCTGGTAATGAGAGATGTATCAGTGGGTAAAAATGTTGCTTTGAAGATAATTGATTTCATATTGGTAGAGCCTAAGGAAACAAAACATAACTCGGCAAAAAAAAAAAATACAAAAGAAGAAAAACAAATAAAAGCTTTAAGCGTTTCTTCATCGACCAAGAATCGTTCCAAGAGGATTTTTGACAGCCGAAAATAACATTGAACTTGAAGCAATTTCCGGTCTGTAGTTCAATTTATATTAAATAAAAAAAAAAAAAACATCATCATCTCCTTAACAATATTAACCATTCTATAGATATAATTATACTTATGAATTAAACGACCACGATGTTCCTTGCAAAAGGAAGCCTCTTATTAAAAAAGAAAAAAAAAAAACAACAGTCCTCAACTACCTCCACCCCTACCCCATTTTCAAATCAGTGCACAACACTACGCCAACGAATCCATCCTGGCGTTTGTTCAAACAAAAGAACGAACGAAGGACAACACATATCACACGTAGGAATTCCCAGTTTGTTTGTGTGGTGCAAAATTCCATCAGGGATGAAGAACAACAATTGAACTGCTTACTCTTGGCACTCTACTGTCACAGCAGCTCACATAGAAATCAATTCGTCGAGGCTTTACCATGATTATGCCCCTCTCCCCTCTTTTGCTTCTGTAGTCCACATATACTCTCATTCAACTCAAATGTCAAATCATTCAATTTCCGAGCTCGCAGCAACATCAGCATCAGCAGCAACCTTTCTCTAAAACCCCCAGGAAACTCGAGCGTATACCGCAAATATTCAGATGTGTGCCCATTTCGATAACCACAATATAATCGTCCAGATTTTTCACACAATTTATAAAATTAAGGAGTAGGGCTGAAAAGTCGATGGTGATGAGCCGTACAAGCTTAGTCGAACGTACTTGATCTTTAGACTTAAGGAATAAAAATGAAATTATGTAGGTCGAAGCTCACTCTTTTTCAACTTAATGGGGTAATCAGCTTCGTATTGGGTCAAAAACTCTATCTCATAACTTTTTGGTGCCTAAAATGTCGGCTTGGACTCGTATCTCACTTGGACGGGGACTTTTTACCTTCTTAATTGTGCTTTAAGCTTCGACTTGGAGCGGGAACTCTATCCCAACTTACTAGTGTCTTAAGCTTCGGCTTGCATCATGATCTTTATCTGAATTGGCTTCTTGAACTTCGACTTGGTTCGGGGACTCTGACCCAACTTAATTTTGCATACAGCTTCGGCTAGGGCAGAGAAGTCATATAAAAATTAAATTGTCCGTTAAGATTCAGCTTGGGCCGGGAACTCTTTCTCAACTTAATTGTGCATTTGGCTTCAGCTCAGCGTTATTGCATTCACAGCGACGGCTTTGGCAGACGTGGTGGCGAATTTATCGCCAACATTGAGCGAATAAATACCATTACTTCAGTCGAGAAAATTTTCCAATCCCAGAACCCAGACACAGAAAGGAAGACTTCACAAGCTCAAAACTTTTTCATAAAACCAATACTTCTCCTAAAAAAACAAGTACAAAATAGAAGAAAAAAAAACACAACAATGGAAAAAGCCATCATTTCGTACGTGGGCGGTGCACTATGGGACCAAATGCTCAACACCATCTCAAAAATCCATAACTTCTTTGTTTATAAATATTTTTTCTTTGAAATTTTGCACACGTATGCTTGAATAACCAAGAATTGAAATAAAGAAAAAAATTTAATTCGAAATACATTATTTTCTTTGTTTTAAATAATATAAAACATAAAAGTTGTAGATCTTGTTCAATCTGTATGTGTAAATCATGTTGAAACAAGAACTATTCGACCGATTTTGATGAAATTTTTACAGTGTACTTCTGTAACCGATGAAAATATTTCAAGGCATTTTTTATAAAATAAGCCCACTGCCACGCCCATTTGTTTGATATATCATTATTTGACATGACTAGGAAGTCAAACAAAATTAACTGAGTTTTTTTTTTAAGTTGGCATGAGATTTGTAATTTTTCCGCCCACTTCTCAGCCGCTTTCTACTCCCTTTTTATGTGTTTCTGAATTTTTTCTTATTTAACGTCCTTTAAAAGAACAAATTTTGCTATTAAGCTTTATATTCCAAGTCCTTATTGGAAAGAAAATTCCTTAAGTAAATGGACTGCGTTTTTGAGAGGTCAGTTTAAATGTAGATACCTAAAGCCTTTTCCTTCATTTAGGACGATACACCATCTGACTTCCGTAAAAGATTTTGAAGCAGATTTTTTTTTCGCATCTTTTTGCATAATTCTAAGGAAAGTTATAAACAAGCTTCATCATCAAACTCGATTCCACGTTCCTGATTCTCAGAGCATTCTTCATAAGGATTTAAGGGCCTACCACGTTCTCCAGATATATTTTCACATGTAGAGGTCAAGGAGCTACACGAATCCAGTAAAAATCTGAAGTCATCATTAAGCCAGAATGGGTTCTCACTCTCAAAGGGATCTGGTTTCTCTGGTCTCTGGACTTTATCCCATCGTTGCTTACATTTCGAGACTAATTATTTTTGAATACTTTTTATAACTATAACCCCTATTGCTATTTGGGATTGTTGATTTATAGTTGATAAATATTGAAATTCGAAAATAAACCACCCAACCGAAAAAAGTTTTGGTCATTGGGAATAATGCAGACCGTTGTGAATTATAAAAATTTGACAAATATCAATCCAAAATATCATTATTATATGCAAATCGCAATATTTGTGTATATCAACGTCGGATTCCGTTAAAATAAAATGTTCCATCAAATAATCAACCATTTAACAATATTTTTTACAGTCTATAATTAATTAATTTACACAGGTCGCGTCCATTACACATGAACTATTTCATTGTTTTTTTATTTTTGTAAATAAAATAAATATGTAGGTACAAAATAGATCAAGTGCTTTAATGAGAATAAAAGTTTAATACATTATGAATCCTGCCTCTTTTCGCCTACTTTTGTTGTTGCTTTTGATCTTATTGAGTCAGTTTCCATGTTTTATGCGGCTCTCTTCTTTTGTTAACAGTTAAATTTTAATACAGTTCATACCTAGTTCAATAACATTATTTTTAATGTTAATTTGTAGATACGCAAATTGTCTTCCTCTCTGTTTTAATGTGTGACTAACACATATAATTAGGGTGAAATTTGTAAATTTCGATCAACTACCTCTAAAATCTATGTAAATATGTTTAAAAAAAATCATGAATTTTTGTTTAATATTGATATTATACCTAAGACGATGGAAATTTTAAATGGGAAGTTATTGTTTTTGTTTTTTTTTTTTTAAATATCAATGTTTGAATTTTTATAACTTTGGTAATAACCGACGAACAAATTTAAAATTTAGCACCATGTATAGGTGTGTAAGAAATTATATTTTAAAATTTTTTAAACAGTTATATTTTTTTATTCTAGACATACACCATTTTTTTTACAATTTTGAATTAGAAGTAAGAAAACAATGGTCTTAGAAGTTTTCTATAACACAGTTTTATATATCTTAAAAGTGACTATAGTTGTGTCAAATTTAAATTTTTTTCAGTCGATATTACTAAAGTTATAAGAATTCGAAGTTTTATTTTAAAGACTTATTTTTTTTTTTCTCATGATACTTTTTTGCTTCTAAGACATAAAAGCGCAAATATGCGCAAAATTTTATTTTATTTCCTTAATTAACAATATTTTTAGAATACAAAACAAGCAATATCTTAGCGGAGGCAGCCGGAGGCAACAGAGAAGACAAAACAAAACAAAATAAAATATAACGCATTTTACTCATAATGTTTTATTATTTTACTGTTACGATAAGGTGTAACAAAAGTAACGGTTTTGTAAAGAAGAATAATTGGACTTTTCAAAAATGTATAACATTAATTAAATCTGTTCAGAAACTTACGAAATAATTGACTTCAAACATTCAATTCTTATAATTAGAAATTATATATAATATCGAACTGTCACCTTTAAAGTTCATTTAAAGTACTTATAAAAACACAGGATCAAAAAAAAAAGTATTGTGTCGTAAAGAACCACTTTTCTAGTATGTAAATCCATCATTATGTTTTTGAAACTACGAAATTCGTCAAAACCATTTTTGAGATGGATTTCATCATTTGGTCCCATAGTGCGGTGGTGGTGTGCTGTTAGGTAGATTTTATGAAGGTAGTTAAAAAAGCAAAAAAAAAATCGATGACGGTGATTGGAAAATGAAATCAAAGGGGAGCTTTCTCTGCACGGGAAAACAAAACGATTAAAAAAAAAACAAACAAACAAAAAAAAAAATAAATAAAACAAAAGAAAAGGAATCTCAATTGCGGATCAAAATGGAACGACGACGTTGAAAAAAAAAAAATTGTTAAAAACGCAAATGCCGCACCACCAATGAGACCTCTTCCCGGTAACCACGATTCGGGGGTAAATAACAGAATCATGGTTTATTCCATCCATTTTTTTCTTCTTAGAGGGTTAAAATTCGCTTCATTCCCCTCCAAGTGCTCTGTGGATTGTTATGTGTGGAATTTAGGGATCGATGACTTCATTCAATCGAACATCCTTTTACCACCGACCGGTGCGGTGCAGTGGGCCGCGGAGCACCGCACATTGTTTTTTGTGTTTCATTCGGGAATTTGTTGTTGTTTTAATATTTTTTTTTAACACTGAAACAACGTTGTTATGTAGGTAATTTTAAACTGGCTCCTGACTTTGACCATCAAAAAGCTACCGATATATCTAGGCAATAATCCTTTTGCTATCAGGTGAGGTAGGATTTATTATATATGCCAACCGGAGGGTTTTTATTTTTCGAAATTTTTCTCGGTAATTTAATAATGCAACGAAGTTAAATGATTTTTTTTTTTTTTATTTTCATAGATTCACATCGCGTAACCATTGATTGACAGACATTTATTCAAGTTTGATGAGGTTGAGGCAGGACGCAACTGACTGAATGAGACTTATTGTGGCTGGACATAAATTAACATATTTAAATATTAAAATGAATATTTTAAGAGTGAAAATACTCAATTCAGTGAACTGATAAATCCGGCTTTAATAATATTCAAGTGGATACTGATTAAATATTAAAAACAAAATTTGAGAACAAAAAACTGATAATCAAGGTCGGAGTAGTTTTTGATATCAATAGCATATACAAAATTAATTTAAGTGAAAGATAAATAAATCATGTTTCTTGCCAAAGCCATTTGACCGATTTGGATCGAATTTTCAAATTTTGTCTTATAATATTCTAGGCTATTTGATTGCAAATTTTGAGCACAATTGGACAATTTTGTACATATTTTTTTGAGCGCTTCAAAATTACTTAGTTTTTTCAGAATTGTTGTTTTTACTCATGGTTAGATAGCAACTCAAATATAACATACATGAACTTTAAACTAATGTGGTCTTTTAGAAAATTTTATAACAAACAAGAATATAGTGGATGATTTTTGCCTAAGTTGCATATTTCCAAAGTTATAAAGGAAAATGTCGGAAAAAACTGAGTACTTTTTGCGTTTTTTTTACTGTTGCATTTTTCCTACAGAGAGCACAGGTTTTTCGAAGTTGCAAACTTAGCTACAGACTACTCTAACATGCCCCAACAACATATCAAAAATGCAGAACTACATCGTACTTTGCGAATTTATTGTCGAATTTGACTGGGCATAATAGCTGGCAGCAGATTTTGTGCGTGAAAGGAAACTAAAAGATATTAATAGTATAAGTAGTCCTGGTGAAGGTGATAACTGATAGCGAATACGTTCGTCTGTCTGAAGTGTCCCCGTTACCACGCAAAAGTGCATCAAAAGCACAATTTTTCTGAAAATATAAATCGGGTGGGAAACCATTTCAAATGTAATACAAATTGACGCACTCAACTCCCTTATTACAAATAAGGTTTCGAAAGACGTCTATGTGGCTCCAAAAACCAGGCAGACGTTCCCGAAAACACGATTTTTTTTTGGCGCTTTTAGGCTTTTGGGAAACCACCTCGAATTGTTCGCAAATATTTAGACCTTGACTCCCTGAGTTTGAATATGTACGTGACAGACGTCTAAGTGGCCCAAAGCCCCCGAAAGACGTCCCTGAAAACGCGTTATTTTTGCGTTTTTTGTTAAAAAGGAAATGTCTTGAAATGTGTCACAAATGAAAGATATTGACCCCCTGAGTGCGAATATGTACATGACAGACGACTTAGTGGCCCCAAAACCCCCGACAGACGCGATTAAAGTTTTTAGATAATTGATGCATTCCACCAAAATGTATCGCAATCGGAAGGTGTTGACTACCAGAGTAGTAAAAAGGAGTTTATAGTGTCAGTCGGGAAGTAAATCGCGAAATTTTTATTTTATTTTTTTAGTAATAGGATTTTCAGGAAATCTACTTGAAATGTATCCCAATCAAAAGGTCTGACCCAAAAAAAATTTAAACGTAAGTGACAGAAGTTTGAGAGGCCCCAAACATCTGACAGCCGCGATATAATTAGCGGATGTTATTATTTTTTTTAAATTGCAAATAGTGGTAGCTTCTTCAAATGTTTACCAATTAAAAGGTTTTGACTCAAGAAAGTGAAAATATAAGTTACAGGCGTTTGAGTTACGCCAAACTTCTGAAAAGCGCGATAAAAGTGGAGGAGTGGAGTTATTACAGTTTATCAATTAGATTATAGATACAAATATCTTGAAATGTATCTCAATTTAAGGGGCTTGGTTCCCTGAATTGGAAAATGTAACTGATAGTTGTTTTGAGAGCATCATGGTATATATTTTTTAAATTCACTGAAGTGGTAATACCTCTGACAATACAAATTGGAAAATCGCTATTTTCAAACCCCCGCCAAAGGCTGAAAAAGAAACCTGCCAGACATTTTGTTTTAGATACCACGATGTATGCATCCACAAACCCTCATACTCATATTTTGGTTATCAATCCACTCCCAATATTTGCTGTCGGCTCTTAGACTAAAAAGTTTGAAGCAAAATATAATAGGTTGGTATGTGATTGTGTAAGTTTTTTCGATTAGACGTTTTCATATCGAATGACTCATGATAACCGAAAGAACGCAATATGATAATTTTTAATTTGGTAAACCAAAGCTAAGCTAAGAAAATCTACCGTTTCCTGTTCAAAGCCCTCTAAGAACAAGACCCGCAAACTGTAAATAAAATTTCGGAAAATATGAATAGAAGAACCGTAGCAAAATTTCTTTACATAAACAAAGAGGTTAGCGCAAAACATTTCTTAAAAAGATCAATGAAAAAATCTTTAGTGGAACACCAAAAATTGTGCTATAAAAGTGCAAACATTTTTCTAAAATTACTTTGTTTTTTTAAAAAACTTACAAGATTAAGGGAAGGTTAGTTAATGGACCTGTTATTGTTTTTGTTCAATAACCCTTCTTAAAAAGTGACAACACGTCAGCGCAATTCAAATAATCATCGGACTATCCTATAAAAATACTGAAATGTGCTAAAATAGGTATGATCAATGATGAAATAGTCAACACTAAACCAGCGGGAGCGGGTCATAATACTGTTTTTCAAAATTCTGTATGACAAAATTCTGTGTGGTCAAAATACTGTAAGACCATAATTCTGTATGTCTTTATAATGTAAATACAAAATTCTGTACGTCAAAACACTGTATGAACAAAATAAAAATGTAGTAGTAGCCCGTAGCATAATGGTTAGTGCGTTCAACTGTCACGCTGGAGATCTGGGATCGCTTCCCAGCCTCGTCCACCTAAAAACTAAAAAGTTTTTTTTCAGGGCTACTGCCTCTTGCAAGGAATTGAAAAATCCTCCAGGAGTATCACTTGTCACGAATAAGTGCTTCTCGTCTAGCCGTTCGGATTCGGCATACAATTGTAGGTCCCTTCCATTCCTGTCGAAAGGCGCACACAGGAATGGTTGCGAGTTGTTAGTCACTAGGCCCTGGTTCTTCATGAGCCGTTGTACCACCCGGTTTATTATTATTTTTTTTTTTTTAAACAAAAATGTACTATAACAAATTGATATACAAATTGACATTGACCAAAAAAGAGGAGAAAACTCAGTAAATAATTTTAGAGGGAAAATTAAGTGAACGAAATAGAAGTAAATAAGAATAGAATTTTGTTTTATCTCTCCTTTTCCCTTAGCTCCTAACTAGGTACCTATTACTCAACAGTTGAAGCGTGCTTCTTTATCAATTTCTTGCATTATCTCAGGTGGTGCTAAAAAAATTATGAGGTCATTATAAAACCTCTATAAAATAATCTGTATTTCAGAGTTCTGTAAAAATGCTGTAAAAGAAATATCGTTTTGATAATGTAAAAAAGTGTTCGCGCACTTTCTTACATTATCAAAACAATATTTCTTTTACAGCATTTTTACAGAGTTTTGATGTACAGAATTTTGAAATACAGTATTTTGACCAACCAGAATTTTGCTATACAGAATTTTGACATACAATATTTTGCTCATACAGCATTTTGCACATAAAGAATTTTGACATACAGTATTTTGGCATACAGTATTTTGAATACAGGATTTTGCCACATACAGTATTTCAACCCCAACCCTAAACCAACTTTAATTCCTTGAAGCCTAAGCTTAAATCTATATTCTTCATATTTTCCGGCAGTTTTTTAATTCAAAGATATTTTTATTTAATGAACATTCATTAAACGAAACAAATAATGTTAAATAAAGGATGGCAAAGGACTATGTTAATTTTTTGTTTTTTCTATATTTTGCAATCTTTCTTCGTCTTCAAGACAATCAAACCTCTTCTACGATAAAACCAGCTAGAACAATAAAAAAAAATGTCTACCCTTGACTTCTGCTGTACCTATTGTTCAAATTTTACCGGTACGGTGGTGGTAACCGCTGCTAGCTGACTTAATTAAAAACCAACCATTGTCCTGCAACAATTACAATAACAACAAAACACAACAAGAAAAAGGAAGAAGACATATTTTTAGTGAGTTTTTTTTTGTTGATAAAATATAAATAGTCTAAAACATTTTCTACCGCAAAAACGTGGTGTACCTTAAATTCTGGCCGTTTGATGGAAGAAGAAAGATGAAATAAAACAACAACAACAAAATAAACTAACTAACCTAAAAAAGAAATCACACAGATTAAAGCAGTACAAAAGGAAATCATTGTCCTTTCTACAATAATGATGGACTTTTCAAGAAGGCAGGACGAGGGAACACTTACTGGTACATATAATAACCGTTCATCCCTCTGTGGGACAACAAAAAAGTTTCATTTACCTACTTAACTCCCCCTCTCCCTATCCTATTCACTTGGAATAATTACAACTTCGCGTGCCGTCCACTCAAAATAAAATAAAAGAAAAAAAGAAAGAAAAAAAGAAAAAAAAAAGAATAAGAACAAGAATGTACATAACAAAAATAACAACCCTGGAATAAAGAATTGAAAAATAGAATTTCATCCTGTCCACTCGTAGAACTCGGAGTAGAGTATATCCACTAGGACAGTTTGTTTCGATTCGTTTGCTGGAGCGCGCACTCACTCTCAAACTTAATTTCCCAGATAAAATTTTCAACTGGAATTAAAAGTTTTAATTAACAGCACGAACGGTGGTACCATCTTCATCATCATCATCGTTCCCCCGATAATGCTCCTGTTGTTGCTGCTGTCTGAAATGGTTTTTCTGCAGCAACCCATATATGTATAGACTAGAGATGAATATTCTGTGAGAAGAGAGACACTGTCGCACAACACAACGTTTAACATAATGACATCCTGTTCTCTATTTCAATTCCAAGTTCTAGCCTGTAGCCCGGAAATAGTTTTCCATTTTGTACCGTCACCAAACACTGCCACAGTCAGTCTTTGCCGCCACCGAACTCAGAAAGGAAATGAAACCTGCCACCCTTTTGTTTCAAACATTTAAATCTTAAATATGCTGCTGTTTAATAAGGAATTGGAAATTGCTCCAGAGAATATTGTTTAAAAAAAAAAACAATTAAAGTGGCGCCCAATGTTGGAACTGCTCTCCACTACTAATGTATGAATGAATGTACATTGAAATCATCAGCTACTGGTACTTCTACTGTCCAGTTAGGAAAAAAGGGGTGACGAGCGATGGATATAATTTAAAATTTTATCGAAAAGATTGGATTAGGATGACGGACGACAGGACTCCCAAGGACTCTTCTACATTTCGCTGATAGAGAGCAGTGGACGACAAAAAAAAAACTATACCTAGGGCAGTTGGAGGAGAAAAAAATTAAAATTCTTAAATGAGTTTTGCGAAGTGAGGACCCATCGTGGATTAATGTAGAGGAAAAAGTAAGTGATTGAAAGCGTCTTTTCATTTTTATACACTTGAACAAAAGGTTTGGCAAAAAGTTTTCTTCCTGCACTATCTACCCCGCCTCGCAGAGGACAAATTTTATTTTATCCACCTTATGAGGGATGACGGTTTATTATTTTTTTTTTTTTTTTTTCAATATTATTTTTTATTCTTTCTCACAAAAGTTTATATGTATGTATATTTAAACCTATTCATTTTTTCTTTGAAGTAAAAAGGATATGGAAAAGTTTGATAACACTGGCTTTTGAGGCATAAAGCCCAAAAGGAAAGAAAAAAATTCTGCAAGAATCTAGATGGAATAAGTGGATACGAAGGCGCGATTGATTGAGGAATACCTACCTACTGCAAAAAAAAAAAAACAATCAGAATGCATTTTGCGCTTTGAATCTATTCTATGCAGATGCAGATACTTTAAGAGATAAACTGATTGACTTTTTTTCATAGCAAAAGCACTGAAGGGAAAAATTGAATTGGATTACTTTGGCATTATAGAAATACATGCATTTGGCTTAGCAAATTTGTTAAGACAAGAAAAATTTTTAAAGATTACAAAGAAATTTAATTTAATACTCACGGTTTATTTTAAATATGAGTTTCGATTTTTTAACTTACCTGAAAGAAATGAAAAATTAAATTTGTTAGCATTTCCAAGGAAAAAAATTAATAAATAAATAAATATATAAATTAGTAAATGTTAAATTATTTGTAAGTGCAATTTTATACTATTAGCACTGTTTTAACTTCAAAACTATTAGCCTTAGAATCAAGAGAACCAATTTTAGTTCATCAACAAACTCTAGTGTCCAGTTTTATTAATTAACCTGCTGAATGTTAATAGCAGCAGAATTTCATTGCTCTTTGCAAGAAAATGCTTACAGAAAATGGTTATAGTCATATATAGCTTAGAAGATACCAGGTTAAATTAACTAAACATTTACAGCCGTATTAATAAAAAACGCTTATTCCACCTTTATTCCATGAGTTTACAAAACCATGGAATAAGAGTTAGTCCATGGAAATTTCCTATTAATAAAAACAAAACGAAAATCTACTACAATAAGTAGATCAAGTTACCGAACACACCTAATAATTCTGTCAGAGTTATTATCATTTGTTTGACACGTCTGATTATTATTCCTTCGCTAAACCAACATGTTCGGTGGTTAAACTTAGTAAACGTCATTTAGATGAAATTTTGTTTTTTAAATAACATTTTGTACTTAGTCCTTGGAATAAGGTTAACCCTTCCCTATTCCACGTTTATAAATTTGGCTGTAGATAAATTATCAGGTTGTTATTTTTCAAAGCGGTTGATCGTCGCAATTATTTAACGAAATACCATATTTGACCGTCCTGTTAAAAGAACAGAAGTTAATTGTAAAATCTAAATGATGTTTAGTTCAACCCAAACATCTTGACAAGCAATCTCAAAGTTTAATATAATCAGTAGCCGTGCTAAGTTTGCACGAGAATAAGGATGAATTTACATGGTGAGATGTAATTTTAACAATGCTCACTTGTGTATTTTACCTGACCCTTTGTAATTGTAAACCAATGGGAATGTTACCATTGCATGAAAATCATGAACTGGATGAAGAATCAAGCTCTCCCATAATATTGCTTTTTTTTAACCAGCCAAAAATTTGCGTTTCGTCAGGTCGATCTCACTTAAACTTATAAGCGGCCTATTTTTATTTTTAATTCGACAACTTTTTAAAATTTGTCTAGGAGATCTATAACAATTGTTTAAACTTGTTTCATCAAGTGGGAAATTTCACAATTTCTGTAACTGGAAACAGCAAGAGTTAAGAAAATGTAGAATAAACTTGTTGAATAATTGGTAAATTTCAACCAACGGTTTCGGACTAGTTGAAGGTAAACAAGTTAGAAATAAATACTTGCAGCAGTGTTAATCAACTGATAGCATCGGAAAATTCGTTTAGAATTTATTTAGTGGTCAAGAGTTTTGTTTAATCAGAGCCAAAGATAGACAAAAGTTTTTAAATAAAGAATTAACTTTGAAATAGAACCCCATTTTTATTAAAAAATTTCGTGTATCCGTAGAAGTTGTTGATTGTGTAACCGAAAGTCTTTCCCAGCAATTACGTTCCCCCACTAATAAAAGTAAAGCACTTAGTGTAAGAGAGAAAATATTGATAGCCTTTGCATTGGTTTGGAACTGGATCTCAATACCATGCTATAGGTGACGTTCATGGTGTTCATAAAATGACAGTTTTTCGATGTGTAAAAGAAGTCACATTTGCAATAAATGAAATTGAATTTTCAAAACAAGTGTGATGCCCTGAAATTGTGGGAGTTCAACTTACTATAAGTGAATCATCTCGGTATATTTACTTGTTCAACAAGTGATGGGAAATTTGTTCTATTGACAATTGTTACGGTTTTTATCGTGTTACAGAAATGATTTTCACTTGTTTGACAAACAAAATTGAAGAAGTAATTGTTGGCTAGTTGACTTGTTGTTCTGTGTTACAGGCCCCAGGTGTCATGTGAGTGGCCTTTACACAATTTTTGGTAGTTTCACTTCATCTTACATAGATTTTTTTTAACTATGAACAGGGGCCTATAATACAGAGCAATAACTCAACTAGTCATTATTACTTGTTGATAATAGGCAGAATTTTTAAATGCAGAATTTTTAAAAGCAGAATTTTGAAACCAGAATTTGGACCCACTCGCTATTTTTTCCCTTGCACATAGTGCTTTATTTTTACTAGTTGTGGACCGTAATTAGTGAGAGAGACTTTCGGTTACACAAGCACCAACTTTCTACGGGCACACAAAATTTTTCAATAAATATGGGGTTCTATTCCAAAGTTAATTCTTTCTTTAAACATTTTTATCTGTCTCTGGCTCTCATTCAAAATCAAAAAAAGAAAAAAAAAAAAAAAAAAAAAACATTTTTTGAACAAAACTCTTGACCACTAAATAAATTCTAAGCGATGGTTGAAATTTATCAACTATTCAACAAGTTTATTCTACTTTTTCTTAACTCTTGTTGTTTTCCAGTTACAGAAACGGTGGAATTGTGAAATTTTCCACTTGTTGAAAGAAGCTAAAACAATTGTTATAGTTCTCCTAGACTTGTTGTTCCGTGTTACACAACTTTAAAGAAGTTGTCGAATTTCACTTGTTCAACAAGCACTTTATGTATTGTGTTAAAGGGCCCAGGAATTTCTTCATTATTACACTAAAAATGATAACATCGTAGAACATTAACACGAAGTTTTGTTTAAAAAAAAAAAAAACAGACATAGTTTTAAATTATCCCCAGTCAGTTTTTTTATGAAACGTTAAGCCAACAGGCTTTGTAGTAAAATATTAATTTACATGAGAACACATAATAGCAGACATTTGGTTTAAAACATGTCGTCAAAGCCTTTCAATTTTTTTATATTTACAAGAATTTCATAGTGAAATAAGATTGCTTGGGATTGAATCAATCATGATTTTATCAAAATAGATTATGAATATAATTTTATCTAAACCGCGTAAATGTTCAGCTAACCTTCTCTCAGTGCGGTCGTGTTTTATTTTACTTCGTCAATAATGTCAAATACAAAATGCTTCAAATCTCTTCTACAAGAAGGAAAAGCTATAAAGTGTATTTTATTCTGCGGAAAATCATTTCATAGACCATGTTTAAATTTATCCGATGAAGTAATAAATTGTATTTAAAAGAAAAATTCATATATCTCTTATCGATGTGATGAGTGTGTTAAGACCCATTATGTGTTTGCTCTCAAAAGTCAATGAACTTTTGCCCGTTGTTGATGTGCTATGCCGAAAAGACTTAAAAGACATTAATTAACAATTATATAGGCGTTTGCAAAGAAAAATACAGAACCAATGCAAATCAAATGGGAGGTCAAAGTACACCTATTTACATTGATAATAGTAATGCTCATAAGGTCGGCGATGGTGATGGTGATTGATGATGATGCTGCTGGTGCTATAGAGAAATCGAAACACGAATGTATTGAACATTCAAACCAATATTTCTTGTGATTCAAAGGCGTTTTGGACTTTTTTAAATAGCAAAAAACGATCTACTGCTCTTCAGGAAAATATGGTGTTCGATGGCCAAACATCAAATGATTTACAGAGTTCATGTGAACTTTTTTCCGAATTCTTTAAATCGGTGTATGTTGACCATTCAGCATTAAATCTTTATCAAAAAGAAATTTATTCTACGAGTAATGCTAACATTCCTATGCTTCAACTTTTTGAATCTGACATCTTAAATGGTATTTCAAAACTCAAATCTAGTTTGAATCCTGGTCCGGATGGAATTCCATCTTGTTTTCTGAAGCAATGCAAGTTTTCTCTAGCTTTACCACTTCTGATTATTTTTAATAAATCTCTTTCTACTGGAATATTTTTAAATCAGTGGAAGTTTTGTTATGAAATCCCGATTTACAAAGCAGGACCAAAAAATTTGGTAGTAAGCTACCGTGCAATTTCTTATATTTCTGCAATCCCTAAGCTATTTGAGCTAATAGTTAAAGACCATTTGTATTTTAATATAAAAGAAGACATTCGTGCTGAACAGCATGGATTTATGTCAGGTAAATACATCTCAACAAATCTCATGCTTTACTGTAAGTATGTCACCGATTCCTTTGAATCTGGGTACCAAGTAGATACTATTTACACCGATTTTTCAAAAGCTTTTGATGCAATTAGTTATAAAATTCTTATAGCTAACCTGCAAGGCTACAGAAGCAGAAGAAGCCGCTAGTAGGTGTGAAAGTAGGACCGCCTACAGAATTACCAAAGAGCTCACTGGTATCCAGAGCTCTAAACAACCCCTGGTTAAAAACACAAACGGATCCCTGCTAATTTCGGATGAGGATCAGCTCAAAAGGTGGAGGGAACAGTTTTCTGCGGTTTTAAGCCGCGTTTTCGCCAGTGAAGTGAACCCTATTCCCACTGAGCCACCCGAAGTAACAATTTCCCGAATACGCACCGTATCCCCCAGTAAAGAAGAAATTATCACCGCCATAAAAGCACTGAAGAACAACAAAGCGGTTGGACTTGGCGGTATTCCTGCAGAGCTTTTAGGAGCAGCCCCAATAACATCGAGCGAGCTACTGTACCCACTTATTAAGAGAGCTTGGGGAACAGAGAGCTTTCCCGAAGAGTGGAAAAATGAATGATTGTCAAGCTCCCAAAGAAAGGAGATCTCACACAGTGCGAAAACTGGAGAGGAATTTGCGTTCTGCCTGCAGTAGCCAAGATAATAGCAAAAGGATAGTATTGGACCGAATTAAAGACCACCTCGAAGACACACTCGACGCTGAACAAGCAGGATTCCGCACTGGATCTTCCTGTGTGGATCACATCAACACCTTGCGGATCATCATCGAACAGTGCGTTGAATATCGATCACCACTTCACCTGTTGTTCATCGATTTTGAAAAGGTGTTCGACAGTGTCAATAGATTATTTATTTGGCTTGATTTGCGCAGGAGGGGCATTCCAGATAAATTGATGGCAATTATCAAGGCTACATATGATGGATCCAAATGTCACGTTTTGAACAAAGGAAGGCTGTCAGAGGAGTGGGGTAAGGCGAGGCTGTAAACTGTACTGTTCCTGTTGGTGAAAAGTGACTTACTGCACGTAGCTTTGTCAAATGGAAATGGAGAATTCAGTGGACTCTGCAATCTCACCTCAAACATCTGGACTACGCGGAAGACGTATGCTTACTCTCTCATAGGATCGTGGATCTCCATCAAATGACAACAGGGGTGGAGAGAGAAGCAGAAATCGTAGGGCTTAAGATCAACTCGGCAAAAACTAAAAGGATCAGCCTTGGAACTTCCTCATCAATCCAAGTAAATATTTCTGGACAACCGGTAGAGATGGTAGAGGATTTCCAATATTTTGGAAGTATTGTCTCTACGGGTGGCGGAACTGAACTGGACGTCAACAGCCGAATCAGGAAAGCAAAGGCTGCGTTCGGAATGCTGTCCAAAATACGGAGAAACAACTCTTTTAGCTTAAAGACCAAGCTATGACTGTTCCGCTCCAATGTTGAATCCGTTCTGCTTTACGGGTGCAGCACTTGGAAAGTCACTGACACTGTCACTAGAAAGCTGTCAACGTTCGTTAATAGATGTCTACGAAACATCTTGAGGATTTTCTGGCACAACCGTATCTCCAATACCGAACTTCATGCGAGAACGGGTCAGGAGCCCATAGACTCCATTATACGAAGAAGAAAGTGGCAGTGGATTGGCCATACGCTTCGAAAAGGCGATCGGTGCATTGAATTTCAAGCAATGCAGTGGAACCCGTTCACATAGGAGGGAAGACAAGTGGGCCGTCCTTGAAATACATGGCGAAGAACGGTCGAACAGGAATCGGCACGACGGGGGAAAAGTTGGAGAGAGCTGATACATATTTCCAGAAATCGTACACGATGGCGCGTAGGAGTAATGGAGGCACTTTGTCCCGTAAGGGAAACATCACGGACGTAATAGGTCCGAGGACTTAAGTAAGTAAGTAATGTGTGAAATTAGGAAGTTGAATATCTAATACCATTTAAGTTTTATCTGGCGTTCCTAAGGGAAGTCACCTTGGGCCTCTTCTTTTTAACATTTTCGTAAATGATATCCCATTTCTTCTTAAAAAGCATTCTGTTTAATGTATGCTGATGACATACAAATTTTTCTATGTATCAACAATAGAATCGATTTGGAAAATCTTCAAAATGATTTAGCTGCTTGGTGTGAAAGAAATGTTCTTCTTTTGAATATTAAGAAATATTATGTTTTTACTGCACAATTCTTGATGACAAATCGGAGATTCGTGATCTTGGAGTCATTTTTGATCCAATGTTGTCATTTTCTTTACATGTAGATTATATTATTGCTAGGGCAAATTCTATCCTGGTTTTCATAAAGCGAAACTGCAGTGAGTTCTCCAACCCTTATGCATTAAAATCGGTGTACATGTCATTTGTTCGTACAATTCTTGAATAGAGCTCAATTGTATGGTCTTCTCTTCCTCTATTGGGATTACTCATATTGAAAGAGTTCAAAAGGCTTTCACAAGTCAGACAACTAAAGTGGAGAATAGATACTTCGTCATATGTGACAAGGTGTGACTTGAATCTTTAAAAAAAGGCGTTCTGTTCAGTGCATATTGTTTGTCCATGATGTATTTTCATATCGTATTAAATGTCCACGATTGTAGCTTGTTTCGAAATTTATGTTCCGGAAAGAAAATTACGTTTTCGTCGCTTTTTTAATTATCCAAAACATAAATATAATTATGGTTGCAATGAACCGTTTTCCAGATGCATAAAACTCTTTAATTCTATATTTGCAATGAACTTGATCTATCAATAAACAGATTGGAAAATAAAATAAAATTGAATAATATTATACATTAGTATAAGTTACCTATTTATTTATATATATTAAATTGAATTGTTAGTAGTCTGTAAGATTTTTTTAAAATCCGTAGATGAATAAACAAATAAATAAATAAAATTCTTATTTCTTTTTTGCATATCTATATTAGACAGTGCATCTTGTAAATTTAACGAGACACTTGTTATAACTTTTCCTGATGTTTTCCTCTTAGTGAAGCCAAAAGCATTTTAAAAAATTTTAACGAATTGTGCCAGGGTGCACTATCTTGTCTCAAAGAACAAGCTAGTATGGTTTTTTGGCACATTAAAACATTCAATTCCATCTTCTCTAAGCTGCTTCCTAACAGTTTATTGATTTAAGCGATAGTAAATTTATACTGCTCGTTATCGAAGTTCGTCAACATCATAAAGACATGGGATTTAATATATTTTAGCAAACATTGAAATAGTTTTCTAATAAAAATCCTATACCTATGTATACTATTTAATCGAAAAAAAACAGTGATAAAATCACAGTTTAAAGCTTTAACAACAAAGCATGCCATAACAACGCCCCTATTTTGCCGTAGTTGCTTCACTTTATTGTGTATTATACCTATATAAACAATCATACACATGCATATGTACATATATAAATGTATTTAAGTTCAAATTGTAAAACAAAAGACACAATCACAACAATTCCCATGAAATCTTAGAGTGAAAAGGACATATTGCAGAAAGGATATCACTGTGCGCTTAGCGTAACGGAGGCAAACAAAAAATAAACAAAAGGACAGCTTATAGCTCAATGCAGCAGTAACGTCTTCTTCGTTCTTGGTCTTTTGTTCTGCCACAAACAACAAGCTAGTCAACAACAACAACAATAACAACACACAGTAAAAAAAGGATGTTCACTGATGGTAAATGCCACTTAACAGCCAACAGCTTGGTATCAGCTTTATTTTTATATACATATACTTATATACATAGATACATACATATGTATTGTATATCTTTCCCTCATCCCTAAAATGTTTCAAAAAAACAAAATATCAACTTTATGGTGGTTGCACAGGGTGTATTAGGGACAGCAAACAAATTTCTTACCCGCAAGAAGGTGCATCAAGTGCAGTGGCGGGCGTAGCTTAAACAATATCTAGAGAATTCATATTACAAAGTAATAATGGCTGGGGTACCACAGGGAAGTGTTTTGGGTCCAATAAGTTTTATACGAGTACAAAAATAAGGAACTAGGAGAACCGTTTGTTGTACATATTATGGTAAAATGAACCATATGCATTGGACCTGCAGTTTACACTAAAAAAATGTTTACCAAATAACATAATAAGGATTAATAGGATAAGTAAATTGATGAAACAATTTCAGAAAATTTGTATCACAGGCAAACCACCTGAGGCCTCATCACGTAAAACAAAAACAATCAATCGATATCGTTTTGGAGATAGCTGTCTTTATTTTTCTCTACTGAAGTGATAGAGACAGCAATATTGAAAACTATATCGTCCTATCGTTTTTGTTTTACGTGATGAGGCCTCTGATTTTTTTAAAATAAGAATAATAATTATTTTCATCTATTTGAATCGATCAATGAAATCATTATGGACGGAGAGCTGGCTACAAAAAAAAATGAGTCATCGTTACACGATTGATTTTTACTGAAGAGAATCAATCAGAATAGCTGAGTAACAGTAACAGTAACTACGCCACTGATACTAAGGGGCATAGAAAACCAAACTCCATTCTCTCAACCACCGGATATCCGATTGTGTATACAAAAACGAAAAAAAAAAGAACACGAATATAACACATTGCCAAATGCCAAGGATATGTAATGATCCTTTTAATGGGTTGTAACAATGCGCGCCCTGAGAGAAAATACATTTTATCAGGGCAAAAGTTGAATTGGACACAAAGAATACATACAAAAAAAAGGACAGCTAAAACGGAGTCTCTCTTACTTCGAGGATTTTCAGGATTCAAGATTTGAGCTTCGTCGAATGAAACTGACGAAGTCGTATAACCCTGACAAAAAGTAATTTTATACAACGTTGATGTTGATGATGATTATTATGATGATGTCGGTGTGTGATGCAGCGACAAGCAAGACGAACGGCCACATCTTCTTGCAATTGTGTTTGCGTTGATGTATGTTGCGAATAATAAAAATCCTTTTAAGATTTTCCTCCCGCCCTCATTCACTTGCTATATAACATTCTTAAGCATGGGATCCTGACTTTTTCGGTATATTTTTTGTCATGTTGTCATAGTTGCAGCCAGCGCCCCCGCGCCGCCGTGACACACTGCATAAAATGCAAGGGGACAAATGAATCACGGACAGTGCACTTTATATGTATATGTCATGTCAGGGATTTTATGACACAATCCCGTCCATTGTGGACATAATGAAATTAACACCGGAAAAGCACTCTCTCACGTGTGTGACAAAAACAAAAGGCACTATGGCAGCGGGCGGGGCGTTGAAGTGTGGTGGCCGTGCATTGTTTTTCGCTAAATTTAATTGCCAAGTGATTTTCCCGTACATAGGATTTTTTGAAAACCCTCAATGCAGGAAGTGCATCCTGCTCTTTAATCCCTCTTAAAAGTACCGCCTTCATGCACTAGAGACTAGATCCAGATGTCGAAAGACTATCCATATCGTAAATCACGACCATGGGTAGGGTATCCCCGACATCCACATACACGTCATCATCATCGTTTTCCAGCTCATCTCTGGCGTCGATGCGATGCGCGATATTGGGACTAACAAGCCAACAGAACAACAGAAAATCCCTCACATAGGCGAATGTGAGGAAAAAACGTCGAGTCGAGGACAACAACGTTCATGCTGGACGTACAGAAAAAAAAAATAAACTAGAATCTCAAAGCGATTTGGAAAATGCAAATGTCAGCCCCGGCCTCGATGTAAAACGATATGGCCTAGGCTCCACTGGCTTGGCTTTGGATTGAGTATATATTTTTTTAAATATTTCAAAAGCGAGAGTTCAGCAAAAACGTGCTGGAACGCTTTCACCACAGCCTACCCTCGATATGTACACACAGCATCCTTTTTCAGTCCAATGTGTATTCTTTGCGGGAAACAAAGAGGATTGGGCTCGAAACACGGACAATAAGGAGCAACAGACTGTGGTCACTCGAACACACTCCTAGCACTCCTCCTGATGGAAGTAGCATGAGGTTTCGAGCCTCATTTCAATTTACCCATCCATCCATCTAAATTCGACTCCTCACGACCAACAGAACTCGACGACGACGACGACAACGTGAACGCTTTGCAGTCAATTTGCAGGGCGATCACAAACGACGACGGATGGACGGACGGGACGAAGACGGAGTGAGGACAGGACGAGCGACCCGACTGAAGCAATTTGAAATTCACATTTTGTGCGTAACAAGTTTCCTGGCGCCACATCGACCAGCACTTGTTTATTCATTTGTTGAATTTCTTCCTCGTTTTTATGTGTAATCTTGAGTTTTTTTTTGTTCTCCTTGCTCCAAATTGTGTCCTTCTATTTGTTTTTCTTCTCTGCGTCGCCATTTGTGAGGGGCAGGGCGGGCGGCAGAGGGGATGAAACAGAAACAGGACTAAAAAGGATATAGACAGAGAATTGCAAATATTATAATATGACTATGGGGGGGGTGATACTTCGGGTGATGGGTTAGTGTGTATACTCAAAACTGATGTCATCAAGTAGTGAAGATGGAAATTATATTGATGCTTCGTTAGAAGTATCTATAAAAGTATCTGAAAGAACCAGAGGAAAATGAAGTAGTATAATCTCCAGAGGGCATAGTTGTAAAAGATTATGTGATAGCTACGCGGACACTTTATTTGAATACTTTTTTTTAAGTTCTTATGTTGAGAAGGAGAATATGTATTTGTATGGACAAATAAAAGCCTTGTGAAGTGTAAAATTAAAGAGAATTCAAAGTAGGAGGGAAATAGTATTGAGGTTGAGGAGACACACAATGTTGAAGCTGAACGCTAAAGGCAGAAAGTAATATTTCATTAAAGAGTTTAGCAGAATTGGATAAATCTTTATTTATTGAACTGTCAAGTAATTGCTTTAACAAAAGAATTTAAAGCAAATGGTATTTCCTTTATTCAAGTAATAAAAAGATATTGATGGTAGGGTTATTTCGTCGTATATCTGATACTACAAAATAAGAAAACAGAATTAAAGGAGATGTAACTAACGGGTTCTACATGAAAAACTTTTTGTATTTAAAATTAAAACAAACCAGAGACGACATCCTTCTCCAAGAAATAATTAATTTGGAGGTTGGATTCAAAAAGTATATTGTAAAAAAGGAATTCCGGCTGCTTTCATCAAATCTTCCAATAATCATTAAAATAATTTTGTATTCAATCGCAAATATACATATAAGCATCGCGAATTTTTGTTTGGTGTTTGACAAAAAAAAAAAAGAAAATAAAAAAATGGTTTAGCATAAGTTCCCACGTCGTTTTTCATGTAGCATGTGGGTGCCAACTAGTTTTTCTAAATTCTATCCCTGTTGATTTCCATTTTGTTATCTCGTAATAAAATGAAAAATAAACATGCGATATAAAATGGTGGGAAGTTGAAAAATTAATAAATTGAAGGACGAGAAATTGTTAAATAAATCACAGGGGAACACACATCCTGCGGCGATAACCAAAAAATACTTTTCAGAAGGTTTTTTTTTTGTTCTGAATTCGAATCTGAGCTCAGAATTGCTGGATTTGGATTGACTCAGGTTTTCGAGATGTCCTAGCCTAAAAAGTGTGCTTTTTGTTATTTTTCAGGTTAATTTAAAAATTATTACGGCATTTGACTAATCTAATACTAATCTCTCCTTTTAACAAAAAAAAAAAAAAAAAATATCTGGATCTTTACAATACTTTGGAAATCATTAATTAGTTTAAAAAGTCTCCGCCTCCCCATAGTTATAACTCTCGAATAAGCAAAATAATGAACAAATCACACATTCTAACTTCCGATTTCTCAAAGACAATTTGAAATTCAATTTTTGAACAGAAGATTAGTAGTTTCATATCCCGTAATGATTTTTTTGGGGAAAATGTAATTGCTGGTTAAAATTACCCTCCTAAATAATGAAAAACTCGTTTTTCGGAACTTTTAGAATAGGATATCTCGAAAACCTGAGCCAATTTATCAATTCTTAGGTCAGAATCGAATTTAGCACGGACGTTTTTTTGCACTTTTAGACTAAGATATTTCGAAAAACTGAGCCAATCCAAAAATTCTGAAATTGGATTCGAATTCAGGATATTCAAAGCATTCAGAAGAGTATAATCTTTTTTGCAATTCACCCACGATTACAGATTTAGTACTATATCACGTACTAGATGAATGTTTTAGTGGAATGGAAGAGAGGCCTACGCTTGTCGCTAAGTATGTAGATGACATTTTTGCCGTGATAGACAAACGAAACATTGAAAAAGTGCAGCTGATCCTTAACGGATTCCACCCGAAAATCTAGTTTACTGTGGAAATGGAACATAACAGTTCAATAGCAATTTTGGACGTAAAAATCCATCGTGAAAACAACCGTCTATTGTTTGACTGGTACCAAAAACTGCATCGGGAATATTAGTCAATTTTCGTTCTAACCAAGCGAGGCACATAGTTATGAACACTGCATCTAATCTCGTCAGTAAAGTTTTCGCACTCAGGGACGAACAATTTCACTCTGCCAATGAGAAAAAAATCACAAAAATCTTGAGTGACAATGGTTTTCCAAAATTCTATAATTCGTGGTCAACTTCAGAAACACAATTGCGAAATTCCAAGCGAAGACACTAAATACCCGAATAATGGTTAATACAAAAGTATAGTTTACATTCCAAGACTGACTGAGAATTTTCAAGAAGTGATAAACCAAAAACTAACAGATGTTCGCCTGGCCTTCAAATCAAATAAAATACTGAGTCAGCTTTTGACAAAACTTAAAAAGAAACCGGATAAGGATAAAGTTACTGATGTCAATTACAAAATAAATTGTAAGGGTAAACCTAATGCACCATGCAACTACTGTTACATCGGAACTACAAAACAATTTATTAAACAGCGAATTTCTAATCATAAATCGGATAACAAATCAAACAATCCTGGGAAGACAGCCCTGGCGAGCCACAGTATCGAAAACGGTCACTCTCCAGATTTTGAAGGTGTTAAATTCCTACAGACAGAGAAACATGTTTCGAAACGATACACCCTAGAAACATTACACATCAACAACAACAACAACAACAACAACAACAACAACAACAACAACAACAACAACAACAACAACAACAACAACAACAACAACAACAACAACAACAACAACAACAACAACAACAACAACAACAACAACAACAACAACAACAACAACAACAACAACAACAACAACAACAACAACAACAACAACAACAACAACAACAACAACAACAACAACAACAACAACAACAACAACAACAACAACAACAACAACAACAACAACAACAACAACAACAACAACAACAACAACAACAACAACAACAACAACAACAACAACAACAACAACAACAACAACAACAACAACAACAACAACAACAACAACAACAACAACAACAACAACAACAACAACAACAACAACAACAACAACAACAACAACAACAACAACAACAACAACAACAACAACAACAACAACAACAACAACAACAACAACAACAACAACAACAACAACAACAACAACAACAACAACAACAACAACAACAACAACAACAACAACAACAACAACAACAACAACAACAACAACAACAACAACAACAACAACAACAACAACAACAACAACAACAACAACAACAACAACAACAACAACAACAACAACAACAACAACAACAACAACAACAACAACAACAACAACAACAACAACAACAACAACAACAACAACAACAACAACAACAACAACAACAACAACAACAACAACAACAACAACAACAACAACAACAACAACAACAACAACAACAACATGAACAGAAAACAAGACACCCAAAACATCTCTGCCATCTATTGTTCTCTTGTCTCATCATAAAACAATCACCACTATTGCGATTGTCAATCGTTGATTGATAGTTGATAAATATTGAAATTCGATTTAAATCCACCCAACCGAACAAAGTTTTGGTGATTGAAAATGATGCAGACCGTTGTGAATTATAAGAAAATTAACAAATATCAATGAATAGTTGATCAAATTTTCAATAAATTGAGTTTTAAAATCCAAAATATCAATATTTATCATCTATCAATCAATAATTGACGATCGCAATAGGGGTGAATGTTCTTTCAGTTTCCTTACTCTTTGTTTAAATTTTCATAGACTAAACTTCGTTTGAAGTGGTTTTTCCACATTTGTAAATAATATTACAATTATTACATACAATAATTTTAAATGTCAGTTTAAATTTAAACACAGTTTTATTAAAGTGAGTGTATTTTGTATTGTTTCAATTATTGTTATTATAATGTAAACAATGTATTTTTTCTTCTTGTCCAATTAAAGAAGGCAGCAACCCCTGCCGAAACGTCGGGAAAGCTAATGTAACTTAATTGTTTCATTGCAAAAACTACAGTGACCAAAAAAAACCGACGGAAAGATTATTTTTAATCACTTCCAATCACAATTATTATTTTGGTATTTGTGTTAATTTGAAAATGATGCGATACCGCAGTCAAAAGTTACAGCCGTTTTGATATTTGTATTCATTTTAATAACAATTTAGTATTTTGTCTACTACGGAGTTTTCATTTAAGTCCAACCAAAATTACTGTAACTTTTTACTGCGGTATCGCATCAGCTTCAAAAATATATCAAAATGTTGGTGTTTTAAAATTCTTATTTGTTAAGTACGGACATTCCAAAACATCATGCACATTCCCATAAAGATACGTGTTAAATAGGATTCATATAAGAAAAACACTTATAAGAAAAACACTGATATAAGAAACTTATTCTGATACAAACTGCATTCCATACATATAAAATTAAACTTATAAGAAATTTTCCCGTGCAAACTTTCAAATGATGAGCCTTTTAATTTTCACAACATTTCTGAACCCACCAAAGAAATGACAGATTGATGATCAGCGAGAAAGAAAAAAGACAGTTGATACATTTTATTTCTTATGTGTTTTTATTTATACAAGAAATTTTCTTTCTTACATACATTTTACTTATATAAGAAATTTTCTTTCTTATGTACAATGTTTTATATAAGAGAACACAGATATAAGAAAGGAAAAATCCAAAGATTTTTTGAGTTTCTTATATCCGTCATCTACTGTTGTTTATTCGAGAACGACAAAAATGTGAAAAAAAAAAAAATAATAAAACGACATAATCTTGAAAACAACGAACGATAGTTTAATTGCCTACAATCTTGGCCTTAAAAATTTTTCCTCTAAGACAAATAGTTTCGGAGATATAGATCAATCCGCATTTTCCAAAATGGCGGATTTCCCAAGGGGTATGGCGTCCGGAAAAACTAGAGATAATAGTCCTCTTCAGGCTAACAAAATTCAGCCGTCCTATATTTCATTCTTCAAAAAAAAATCTATCTTTCCTGTGCTAAAACTTTTGTAAATGAGGGCATGTGTGCAAAAGTGGCGTACGTAACCTACTTTTTTCAAAAAAAATTGTTAAAAATATGTCTCTTATAACATCTTTTTAAATTTAAAAATAGTTTTAGTACATTTTGTATTAAATATTACTGCTGCAATTTATACCAACGATCCATCAACTTTTCTATATCTACTAGGAATATAACCAAGTACGTTATTTGATGATTTCTTCGACTAGTAATGAAATCATAAGTCAATCAAAGTAAAGTAAAAACGTTTAATTTCTTGTGACAAAATCAGTTTGCCGTAACCTTATTATTTTCTATATTTTAAGCTGAAAGCTGAATTAAAAACAAAAAAAAAGTTAACTCTGCAAAATGTTTTTTAAATTTTTTAAGTAACATTTCTACGATAGAACATGGAACATTTTCCATAGAAAAAAAAACAAGTGCTTAAGGAAAACCTGTTCATAATGGTACATTTTTTTGTCTGAGCCCCTCTTGCATGCACATGCTTCATTTATTCAAAAACTATATACCTGAAATTAAAATAAAACTAAATTTGGTCTTTTTGATAAAATTCGCGATCGAATGAAATTCCCTTATGAATGGTTCGCAAGAGAACGAATCGAATTTATTGTTCTCCACATCTTGATTTCCTTCTTATGTTCATTGTTCATAACAAAAATTTTCTTTTAAACAACAAAACCAAAAGTGTTGCCGTCATCATAAGATTCTTCATTCATTTCTCTCAAGAAAGATGTAGGTATCTATACAATAAAGAAAATTAACTTAGGCCGTGTGTCAATTACGTTAAAAGTGCGTTAAATTTGATCCCATGGCTAAATTTTGACATTACTGAGGTGAATACAGTGGTCAAAATTTAACCTGCTCAGGAGATCGTTTTAATTTTAACTTGTGGATAAATTTTGACGTTTGTATTATGCTTCTTGCACATTACTTACACCATCGACCTATTATACCGTTTATCTCCCAAAATTTAAGTAATTCATAGTCCAATGTTTTGTTCTCGTAATATATTTGCTTAGTGATAACAATTAATATATTCAGATAATTAAATAATAAACTAATTCTGTTTACTCTTACGAATTTTTGGATATGTTTTATCACAATAATTGCCTCAACTCTTGTTTCATTCATTATGCCACTGCTTGTATAAATAATGTCATATCTTTTCTTCTTTTTGATGTGAAATTTTACTTTATCACAACTGAAAGCTATTATCAATTAGGGGCGGTGCGGCTGGCGCGGCAGCTTGGCCTTCGTCTCTTCTACCAGAAAGCTCTATATAATATAGTACCAATCACTTGGAGCTCTTGTGTCTGATCGAAATCGGATGCAATTAATAATAACCATTTCAGTGGGCGGATTACACTCCATTCAATTTTCGATGACGAAGAGCTATCTTCCTCTGTTATATCCCCCCCAATTTCGCCACCATCAAACATTCCCTATAGAGAGGGACAGCTTAATGTGTAGATTACAGTTTCAATAAAGTAGCTATATAGTACATTCACTATGTCCGCGTGTCCTCATATAAAATTGCGTTGCGAGCAGATGGAATTTTTAATCGGCTTCGCAACAGCTTAAAAGGGCGCACAGCTCATAACGATGCAAATCTGATTGAAAAGTGTTTAAGGGTATAATATATATCGCAACTGAAATTCCTCTATTAATGTATACTGGTTTCACATTTTGTAATGTCATCAGAATATGGAAGTAGAGGGGTGGGTGCGGGACTTTTGATACTTAACGAAAGTTTGATTTTTTTTGTTTCAAGTGTTTTATTGGTAATTAATGTAATATATACATAGTTTTGTAGTACCCCTTGGAGTAATTTATAAAGGGTTTATGAGTTGAGCTATCACGCTGAAAGTATATGGGTTCAAATCCAGCCTATCACAAGTAAGTGATAGCCTCTTTAGAAAGAGTGTCTCTTGCCTTGATTCGTTATTTTACCGTTATTTTAACAAACATTGATCTAGCGAAATAGCCAGTTGCATTCATCCCCTTAAACTATTCAACCGTAATACTCGCGCTTCTAGGAATGCCCATCAGTTTACCCTTGAGCCCAACTTCGGACGTACTGTTAAGTACAGAGATTCTTTCTTTAGTCGCACTACACGAATGTGGAATGCTCTACCCAGCTCTATCTTCCCCTCCCATTATGATCTACAGACATTCAACACCAATGTACATCGGTTTTTCCTTTCAAATCCCCTCCAACCTACCTAATCGCTCGTGCTGTGTTTATCACTTTAAGGGTATTCATAACCCCTTTAGCGCGCGCTAAATATAAAAAAAATTATCTTCGGCAGAAAATTGTAGCTCCCCTCAATTCTTACCGACCAAAAACAAGCTCGCGGAAAGAGTTGACAGTGTAAGTCATTTGGGCTTGACCTGGGTATATTGATGGCCTTAAAATAAGCTTGTGGTACTATTCGCTCAAAAAGTATCTAACCGATTTCGATAAATTGTATATGGTTGGAAAGCCATAGGTAGGGAGATGTGAAGGATATAGCTGAGACACGCATAACCACACTGTGGGCCATTTTTGGTTTTGCACTGCCGATCACTGTGCGTATAAAAAAAGATTAAAACTAAAAAAAATATTTTCTGATTTAATTTTCAAACAAATAGTTTGCCTCTAGAGTCTGTGAGTGTGAGTTTTCGGTCGACGAATTTCGGCCAATGGGCCGAATGTCACGGTGCCGTGAAATTTAGCCATGTGTCATATGGCCATGTGACACATTGGGAAAGCGTCAAATGGCCATATTTCAAGATGTGGCCATTTGTCGCTTTTACAAAGTGTCATATGGCCATTATGGCCATATGTCACTTTCAAATTATTCTTTTGCCAGAAGTACGCGTTTACAAAAACCTTGTAAACGTTGTTTTAAAGTTGTTTTAAAAAATTTTGCCTTAGTTTTTAAGATATTCTCCTGAACATTTTAAAAATTACTTAACATAAAATTTAAAAAACAAAATTAAAATTTTTCAAAACGCGCGAATTTTTAAAAAATACTAAAAGGTATACCTACATTTTCAAAAATTTATTTTGAAAGATTTTAATTTTGTTTTTAAAGATAGTCTCCTTAACATTTTAAAAATTACTTAACATAAAATTTAAAAAACAAAATTAAAATTTTTAAAAACAAATTTTTGAAATCGTATACAAGTATTTTAAAAAAATTCGCGCGAGTTTTTTAAAAATACTTGTATACGTTTTCAAAGTTGTTTTGAAAAATTTTAATTTTGTTTTTAAAATTTTGTGTTAAGTAATTTTTAAAATGTTAAGGAGACTATCTTTAAAAACAAAATTAAAATCTTAAATAACTTTTTGAAAACGTATACGAGGATTTTTTTAAAATTCGAGCGATTTTTTTTTTTAAATACTTGTATATGTTTTCAAAAAAAGTTGCTATGAAAAATTTTAATTTTGTTCTTAAAGAATGTTTTATAATATAATCAACATAAAATTTCCATTTGGCACATCAGGGTGGGCCAAAGCTTCACAATTTATTTATTGAGTTTTGACCAACATAAGTGGCTATTCGAGCATTAAACCATATGCCAAAAAGTCAGAAAGAAAATTGGGCATATGACACATTGAAATGGCGTCAAATGGCCATGTTTTCGAATATGGCCATTTAACACTTACGCAATGTGTCATATGGCCATATTTTTGAATATGGCCATATGACACATGACCAAATGTGACGGCACCGGCGATACTGGTTTTTATAAATGTAGGAATCTGTTTCTTATACTCCTTACAAAGAAAGATGTATTTTTCTATATTTCCCCAATCTTGCCTCCTATCTACCTTCTCGTATAGGCGGTCACTAAAATAATAAATTTACTTAGATATAGCCCCAATAATGACAAGAAGCTAAAATCCAAAACAGGATATGCAACCCACAACATTCGCCATCCGAAACCACCCCAACTTCCTAAGTAAACTAAAATTTCAATTCCACTTTACACACAAGGACCCAACACTCTTCCGCCGCATTCCTATATACCCATCATCAGACCCTATTAACCACAAGGAGGGTGAATTGATAAAGAAGACCAGCAACCGAAATGAAAAAAACAAAAAACAAAAAGAAAACAACAAAATCAAAATAAACCGAGGAATAATTTAATCTCTTAAATTTTCCTGTTTATGAGAACGCACTTAATAATGAGGTCAAATCATTATCCGGTAAAACCACAGATTTTTCTTACATTCCCTTCTTCGGACCATCTCTGTCCTTCTGTTGTATAAAGTGAAGATATATAATGAGACCTTATACCCAGAGGAAGAAAAAGTCCTTTTTGTTTTTATTCCTGGCATTAGACTAAAAAAAAGGACCTAAAATCCTGACACCGCGTGCCGCCCGCCCGCGGCAAATGCCAAAGTGAGGAAAAAACCACGAGTGGCAGAAGCAGAAATAGTAGCACAAACAAAAAAAATTAAAAATCTACTTCATCCAAAAGGAAGTCCAAAACATGAACCAGGACCAAGGACCAGTGCATAAGAAAAGAATATAACGAAGGAAGACAAAAAAAG
This sequence comes from Melangyna quadrimaculata, assembly GCA_949320155.1. Taxonomy (NCBI): domain Eukaryota; kingdom Metazoa; phylum Arthropoda; class Insecta; order Diptera; family Syrphidae; genus Melangyna; species Melangyna quadrimaculata. The sequence goes on along the minus strand of OX439483.1, from coordinate 75,601,057 downwards.
AAAACAAATCCCCGCAAAGGAAAGAAAACAATTAACAATATTATAAGTTCCAGCACATCAACTTTTCCTTGTTTGCTCTCTTTTTCTGCTCATTCCCAGAAAACTATATCCAGATCCAGTAATGGCAGGAGAGTGAAGTAATGACCCCATTTTTCCCCAAATCTTTTCATTTTTTGTTTGTTGAGAATGGTGTGTTCAAGTTCCGGAAAGTTTTACGTCAATAAATAAAAATCCGCGGGTGAAAAGCTTAAGCTCGAGTATACTTTTGCTCTAATCGTGATACAGGAGACGATGATGAGATGATCCTTCAACAAAAGTATACCAAGAGAAAGAGAAATAAAAACTTGACTTAAGGATTCATAACTTAGTCAGGATGTTGTTTATGTTCTGATATGACCATTTCTACTGTACGGCTACTTTTTTCATATTTCTGGATTCATTTTGCGAGATGGCCATAATTTAGTATATAAACGAGAGTCAGGGTTGATGGTGCTGCGGAGTCTATTCCAAAAGGATGACGATGCCACAGGACAAAATAAAATACTGTATCGCATGTCCTTCGGTTGCCCTGGGGTTCAAAATGCATCCTCCTATAGCCATCAGCTTTTTTGCTTCTTCTCAAAAGGAGAGCGATAGATAGAAAAGGATAGACTCATGCGGACCAAATATCGCTAGAATTTATCAGAACAACCAGCATAACTCGCCGGATAAGGATAACACTCGAAATTATCTCAACAAGGATCCATTAATCATTGCCCGTTTCAGTGGAGGTTTCCATCATTCACACAATGGAAGACATTTATACACATTAGCACGTTATGTATGGCGTGTGCGATGCAGGGTGCAAGCAGCAGTATAACAACGGGCTTGATACGCTACAGGACTTTTGGAAACGCTTTCACTTCACTTTATTATTTTTTATAAATATTTTTGGCTTTATTGAGGGGAATTTTCTTCTCATTTTTGTTGTAATTTTTCTCAAAAAAAAAAAAAATTGAAAGGCCAAATTAAATGTCAGACGATTTAACACTTTTTTGGTGGTGGTGTTGGAGGGAGGATGAGAGATTTATCCTGTGTTTTTGTTTTTGTTCTTAAACCGTTCAAAGTTCAGCAAAGTAATGAATTATTATTCACATAGATTTGAAGGCAAAATGAATTCATTTGTTCGCATTAAAAATGTTTTCGAGTTCATCGCAGTGGCGACCGAGGGGAGAAGGCGTTGTTCCGGGTCGTGGTAGAAGACTGATCGACTAAAATTATATTTTGTAGCTAAAGCTAAGTGAAAATTGTTGGTTTAAATTGTCCTGTAAATTATTTGGAATTAGTGAAGTTTTGGGTAGGTTTTACCCTAAATAAATAAAGAACTTAATAGGGTAAAACTTAATTGTAGAGATTTAGAATTAAATGTCTGTTATGAATAGATTAATTTCTTTATGTGTTCTTTATAATTTATGATTTTTTTGTTTTTAAAAAAATTACATAAACTTGTGAAATGTGATAAAAACACTTTAAAGCAAACATTAATCAATAAAATTTTTAATTTTCATGTCATGCTGGCGGAAACTCACAAATTGGGTACATATGCATAATTGCGATCCAAGTTAATGGCTTAGTCGTTGGGCTTAAGCCCAATGAAACCAATGTTGAAGATAGCCGAGTTACAATACACATTTAATGAGAAAAAGAAGTACCTACTGTACAATTTTCTTTTTTTTTAATTGATTGATTAATGTTTATTTAGCGTTGACAAACAAAACGTTCACTATTATTTTGAGAAGGTCATAAGGTAGGTGAGAGTGGGGCTAGTAGGGCTGGCCACGAGACTTTTTTAAGTCTCGTCTCGGTCTCGTTAAAATCGAAAATTTTCAGTCTCGTCTCGGTCTCGTATTGGTCTCGTATAATTGAGTCTTGAGTCTCGTCTCCGAAAAATACGATTTCCGGCCAACTTGTTCATTATTGGAAGGAAATATTTTCGAATATAGTTTGAATACGTGCAGCAGAAAATAAATATTTAATTGATATTGAATTTTTTAATTAATTAGACTCTCTGTAAATTTCGGTTCAAATATACAGTCTCGTCTCGGTCTCGTCTCGGATGCTTTAAGGTTAGTCTCGTCTCGGTCTCGTCATTCGAGACCGAGATCGAGACCGAGACTTTTCTCGTCTCGTGGCCAGCCCTAGGGGCTAGTATAACACTAGTTGCTAATGTCGATACTCCTCCATAGGTTTTGATTTATGTAAGTAAGCCAAACATTTTTTTTAAATAAAAGAGTAAGTGTAGTTGTCACTTTTGAAGCTGTAATTTTTGACATTTGACAAGTAGAAACTACGCCATTAATAAAAATGGAACGATACACGCTTCAACAACGCATTGAAATAATTAAAATTCACTATGAAAAATGCATGAAAATAGTCCGGAATTTCATCGAAAAATCATCTTCACGGATGAGGCCCATTTCCACCTCGGTGGCTACATCAACAAGCACAATTGTCTCATCTGGGGCTCAGAAAACCCATGATATATTGTTGAAAAGCCTCTGCATCCTCAACGAATAAATGTTTGGTGCGGTTTATGGTCCAGCGGGGTCATTGGACCTTACTTTTTCGAAAATGAGGCTTGAGCAATAGCTACGGTGAATGGATTGCGCTATCGAGAGATGATTAATAATTGTTTATGGCCGGAATTGGATGCTATTGATCTGGATAACGTTTACTTTCAACAAGACGGCGATACGTGCCACAAAAGCAACGAAACCATCGATCTTTTACGGGAAAAGTTTCCGGACCGTGTTATCTCTCGAAGAGTTAATCACAATTGGCCACCGAGATCTTGTGATTTAACACCTTGCGACTTCTTCCTTTGGGGCCACGTGAAAGATAAGGTCTACGCCAACAGCCCAGCGTCGATTGAAGACCACAAATATGAAATTTGTGAAGCTATTGAGGGCATACAGCAGTATTATTGCATATTTTCCACCTTATATTGAAATAAAATCCAATCATTTATCTCAAAAAATGCCATTTTTCCTTGATTAATTAACACCTCTTATTGGAAAACCCTGTATTATCTACTGATTCGAAAATGACCATTATATTTTAACTGATCTTTCATAGGTAAAAAAGTGTCGCTATATTTTTGCTAGAGTATATTAAAATCTACAAAATAAGTTCAGAATATTTTCAGTCCAATTCTTCATATAAGAGTTAAGAGCTAAAAAACATTTTTTTCAACTTTTGAGGACTTTTGAAAATAATATGGCTGCTAGAAAAATATTGCTTAATCGAGCTTATACCAGGATACATAATGTTTAAATTTTATTTATACAATTTTTCGATAAAACTTGGCGTTTAAAAGATGAATGCAAAAAACCTGTATTTACGACATTTGGCGCTAATGATGTAGCAATATCTTGTGACTTGTATAGTAAAAGTTTTCATATTCTTTTTGTTAAGAACATAATAGGTTTTAGACAACTTCGTCATTTAAGAGCAAAGTGCCATAACCACAAATTTAGAATTTTTGTCAAACTTTTAAAATAATTATATGCGATTTAAAATTTAACGTTTTTTGATATGTCGATATCTTCTTAGCGGTGAGTCGTAGGAAAAAAAAATGTCCAATTATTTTCCTGCGGATGACAATTTTTCTATGGAAACATTTACCGTTACGACATTTAATCTTCAAATATTAATGACGCCGAAACGATCCGGGAGGTACCGGACTTTTGCGACCGTTCATTAGATTTTCCTTAACATTAAATTTTTAGTATTTAATAAAATAATTTAAAGTTCAAAATAATGAATTTTAAAAAACAAAACATCATAATGCTTTTTTAAAAATCCAAAACAATATTTTTTTTTGAAAAGGAGAAGGGGCAAAAATGTATGGGAGCTGGTCTACCTACTCAACACTAATGTGTCATACATCGTTAAAAAGTTATTAACGCGTACATCAATAAATTATATGGACGTAAAGAGCTAAAGCATGAGGTTCGAAAGATATTCGCCTTCAAAGCACCGACAAAGTCAACAATGCAACTCTTCATTTGCAGCTTGTCTTACCACCCACAGTAAAGTGGCATACATCGTTGAAAAGATTATTACATGTACTTTATTTTGTTAAAGAGCCGTTAAGATGTAGGTAGGCCATCAAAAACTGCAGAAATCAAATAATGTAATTCTTCATTGGCAACTGGTCTACCAACTCAACAGTAATCTGTCATACATCGTTGTAAAGGTTATTACATTTGCGTCATTTCATTATATGGCCATTAAGCTCTAAACCATTGGGTTCGCGGGGTATTTAGCTGCAATTCCGCATTGGTAAATGGTCTACCAACTCAACAGTGATGTGTGATACGTCAATAAATAGGTTATTGCGTGTACTTAATTTTTGTAAGCAACCGATAAAGTGTAGGTAGTGGGGTGCAGGAGGTATTTGGCAAAAATGCATAAAAAAGCAATAATGCAATTTCGGATTGGAAGCTGCTGCACCTACTCAAAAGAAAGTTGACATATATCGTTAAAAAGAAGAAGTCATGTATTTCATTTTTTTGAAAGCCCTTCGAGAGGTATTTGGGCCTTAAAATCAGCAAATAGAATAACAGTGCAATTCTTCATTGGAAATGGTCTACCGACTCAACAGTAATGTGTCATTCGTTTTTAAAAAGGTAATTGCAATAGCATAATTTCATTATATGGCCGATAAGCTCTAGGTCATGGGGTTAAGAGATATACGGCTTCAAAGAACCAACAACTTCAAAAATGCATTTCCGCATTGTGTACAATTCTAACTACTCAACAGCAATAAGTCATACATTTTTGAAAAGGTTATTGCGTTCTCTTTATTTTATTTAATTATTTTATTTTATTATTTAAAGGGAACGGAATAACCTTTTCAAAAATGTATAACTTGTTGCTGTTGAGTAGATAGAGGAGTACACATTGAGGAAATGTATTTTTTAAGTTGTTGGTTCTTTGAAGCCGAATATCTGTTGAACCCCATGACTTAGTGCTTATCGGCATTAGTGAGACACCTAAAAAAGTCCAAGGTTTGAAGAAAATCGCTTCAGTGGTTAAGGCTGCAGACAGAATCGCGAGACAGCTTTTTTTGCTTTCTCTTTCATCGCAATGTTAGCGAAAATTATTATCTCGAGTTCGATTTTTTGCACGAATCCTAAACTTGCCCTATAGTATACCTACCTACATATAGGACGGGAGGCGACCACTGATCTTTATAATACACTGGATAGCGTATTCGTACAAAAAGGTTGACCCCATTTGAAGAACTGTTATAGTTGAGCTGGATTTTTTTCGTATTACAGTATATAACAGTATAACAAAATATAGAGCGCCTGCTAGGGATGAGCAACATTGAAAAAACAACGATGTCAACATCGAAAAACTAACATCGATGTCAAAAATAATCGAATCAGAAAAATCATTTTTAACATCCATATTTTTTAATATATTTGTTTGCATAATAAAAGTACTTTCATAAATGGATTAAAAATACATTTTATAATAAGTTCAAAATACCTATATTGTTTTGAAAATTGTAGCGATAATTTTTAACGTAATTTTCTTTTTCGACAAGTACAAGATGTTTTAGATTCTTGATCATCGATCATAAGTTATTTTGCATGAATGAACATCTAATATGTCGTAGGTAAAAAATCTTGTGCAGACGGCGTCTTTCCTTTGTGAACATCAATGATTTTTATGTTTAAACATCGATGTTAAATTTTTTAACATGGATAAACGTCTAAAGCCAACCACACTTGTCTCGTGTAGTGTTGCTATTGCTACAATGTTATTCATATTCATAGAACCACATTTGTCTCGTATGTAGTGTGGTTGTGTGGTGTATATTATATGGACTGACAGCAACACACGACTCCACAACACACCGCCTTAACAAGTCCTATATACAAAATATCATTCGTAAATGGTGCCTTTAGCTTTCTGAACATCGATGATTTTATTAGCCTTGTTTTTTTGCAGGTCCAGATAGAATTGGACCAAAAAATAACATATTAACTAACGTAAATACAACATATAAACAAAGCCAACTTCAGATAACTTTCGGTTCTTAAGTTCAGATAGAAAAAGTAATACCAAATCGAATTAACATTTTGCTATCGATAGTTTGTTCGGAAACGTCAAAATATCTGAGCCAACCAATCAAAATACTTTTTATAAATAAAAAAGGACTGTCATTATTTTATAAATTATTTTTTTTTTCTGATTAGTGATTGTTAAAAAAATAGCTCTTTTTACAAAAGTGGTCGGACTCGCCGCAACAACCAACAAAAGTTTGTGCGACCACTGGTTTTGTAAAGACGGCAGTCTAAGCTTTCGTTTGATACCACATTTATAAAAATCCATCATGGTTTAGGTACCCTAAGCCAAAAATGCAACCGAAAAGTGCGTTTTCTACCCATTGGCACCTGAAAAACCTTGTCCGACCAGCGGTTTTGTTAATGTTAAGACTAAAGCTATGAATTGGCATCATTATTTTCTGAAGCCGCGATAAGATAGGTAAACCTACGGTCGCCTCCCGTACTAATATGTCGCATGTAAAAATAACGGATCTTCATCGTAGATGAGCAGTACACAAGTATTTTTAACTAAAGGAGGGAGGGGTGATTTTTGTTAAAAAAAGCTAAAAATCTGTTTTTGTTTTTCATAAAGTAACACATTTTTAAGCCAAGCCAATAATAGGCCAGCCAAATTCTACAATAAAATCGCAAAGTGTGATGTAGTCTCAAAGTCCGAAGTTTGAAGAAAATCGCTTCAGTGGCATAGGCTGCCGTTCGAGGTACAGTCAGACGTTCAGAAATGCGAGACATAGCGAAACATTTGCCCAACTATTAGAGTAAGGCTCTAAAGTTAACACATAATGATACACTGTTTGCCATTATATCCTAAAGGTGTTGGCAGCACTATTTATAGTGACAGAGCATTTGATAAAAGCTGACGCTAGAGTTGTGCTCACTTTATTTTGCCATTTCAAAATTCATGCCGCGTCATATTTTCAGTGAGTAGGTTTCATAAAAAGACAGTGCGGATGCAAACTAGATTTTAACAGTTTTAATTGTTATTAAAATGATTAATTAGCTCCCATCGTAGTGATTTAAATATTATTTCGGTGAAGCTATTCAACATGCACCAACATCTAGCATGGGTTCTAAGTGTAGAAGATTTTTATGTGTGTGATAGAGTGACTTCCCTGCAAGCAACCAAAACCCTACAACTCTGCACCCATAAACAACGACAAAAATCCGATAAGCTCATCAATACGCAAACCAAACCACCGGCACGGTTGCCACGTTGGTCATTTATGACCAAATTTGGTCTTTTTTTTACACTTGGTCACTTGGTCATTTTGTTCTCCATCTGGTCACTTTTTTTGACGATGAAATATAAAAAAAAACATGACTTTTAATTTTCATTTCTCAAAATGAAGCGTAATTTTTGTTCATCGCCTAATGTAAACGATGCATGTTTTAAATTGAACGCACTGCATTACCCATCCACGACCACTTCATTTGACAATTTATTGACAAATGGATAGTCTGATAGTTACCACACAGCTCAGCTGCTGCTAAAAGAAAGTTTTATGATTTAAGTTTAATTAAACCTAAGTTAAGAAACAGACTTAACATTGACACCATTAATAATATGTTGTCCAAAGAGCTTCAGGATAAAAAACATGTGACATAGCGTTTGGTCGGCAGAAACCTTTTTTTTTAAAATAAGTAGATATTATGGGGCATATTCATAGTCGCAGATAGACCCAGGTTAAACTAAATTATAGTTTAAGACAATTTTGGCTCAAGGAATACAGACCGATTTTAATAACAAATTGTTGGTTTTATATTTGTATAAGATAATTTACTTGGTATAATACTACACAAATAACTTCAAATATTTTGAAATTATGAACTTAAAAAAATAAAATAAACGTCCGAAAATTCAGCTAAACCTATGATTAACTTAAACCCAGCTCTAAAATGACTTTGAATACGCCCCTATGTGTGTACATTTTTGTACATTCAATTTAACTATACGCAATTTCGTATTGATTGATTTAAAAAAATATTGTGAATTTAATATAAAATGATGTGAAAAAATGTGATTTAGTAAATAAACCTTTATGTTTATTTATTTGTGTTTTTTTTTAAGGTTAGACCACACACAACTGTAGCGGAACTACGCGACGGGACGCGGAACTACGCGACGACGCGACGGGACGCGGCAAAACATTATTTGCACAAAATTGTAAGCGGGAACTGAACTTCATAAAATTTCATACAAATTACTGTGAATCGCAGTTCCGCTGCGGTGCAGTTCCATCTTGTGCGGTCTAAACTTTATTATGAAGAAGGGGTGATCACATTGCCCTTAATTTAATTTCATTGCTTTTTGTTAATTTCTAATTAATTATTTATGATAATACATAAATGAGAAAAATATGGGTATCTTTAATTTTCTGTGTGTTATGAAGTTTTCAGATTTTAATTATTTTGGTCACTTTTTACTCGTTTTTGTCCTCTTTATTTTCAATTTTGGTCACAAGATTTATTTCCAAGTGGCAACCGTGACCACCGGTAGTCAACACGATCGATCTAACAAAAGGCACTCACACAAACAGATATCTACATGCTACTTCCACCAACATCCGGCAAATTTGAGATCTGTTGTTTCTAAACTTGTTCAGCGCGCTCA